>CM074509.1:10617230-11217230 GCA_037389245.1 Oryzias sinensis
AAAAGGTGTGTATTTGATTATAAAAATAATACAACATGGAACTGCTAATGTTGTGCAATGTTTAAAAGACTATTGGTGTTGGTATAAACTTAAACTTTAGTTTTACAAATTTCCAAAATATTCGGGGTTTTTAATGGATGCAAAAGAGGATGGGTGGAGAGAGGTGTTAAGAAAATATGTGTAGGAAAAAAAATACAGTAATAGAAGAAATAGATATTACAGAAGAGCATAAGCTTTTATCATCAAGAGAAAACTTCCAATTAGACAACAAAAGTTTCTTTAGGCATAACACTCATTGTCATCAATGATTGTTCACAGAAAGGATTCATTTTTATGCACATCTGCACACTTCTTTATTGGACAAAACAACACAATTAAGCAAAAATCTAACCATTTTCTGCACCAAGCTGTACACAAATATATATATTCACAGTGATTGACACAAATAACTGTATATCAACACCCACATATTTAATGCCTTATAGACATNGTGATTGACACAAATAACTGTATATCAACACCCACATATTTAATGCCTTATAGACATGCACACAAAGCCATCTCTGTTTGTTTAAAGGTGAGCATGCAGGTGTTTTCAGGTGATGGTGTTGTGTGCTTTACTGGAGTGTAAAGAACCCACGCCCCTAACCACCAAGCCCCCAGTGAGAGCTCAGAATGGAGTTCAACCGTGGTTTCGATGGGTTGAGCCGCACATGTGGGAACTCTAGTTGGCCAAACACTAAGGAATCTCTCGAGTTTGTTGGTTCTGTTTTTGTTTTGTTTTTTTTACAGGGAATTGGACTGCTTTATATCTATGTTTGGGTTTTTTTGTGGTCAACTGACACTAACATAAAACTAAAGCAAATATTGGTTATTCTTGCTTTTGGCCTTTAATAAATGTACATCTTTTAGGTGCAGAACAAAGAAATGATCTCCTTACTATTCTTTCATCTTTTTCCATTTCCAGATTTCCTGTCATTTTTACCCAGAGGACATGAGCGCGATCAACCCAAATGTTTTCATTGATCATCTTGAAACTTTGAAGACTTGTACGTTTTCACTTCTTTCCCGTCTCTCCTTGCTTCCTATAACCACGCTAACCTCATCCTCTTTGAATGCTTCTCAAGCTGAATATACAACCTTTTCCTGGAACGTGGAGTAACTAACAGTAATGGCTGCAGTGTGGCTATAAATCCAGGAGTGTAGATATATTATTGTAAGCATGTCTGAGTGCATTAAAGTACACGAACGCAGGATTTGTTTTTTTTCAGATGCTTTCTCTTATTGTATTGAATGTCGAAAGGGGAAATTATTTCAACATTTTTATTTGGATCCCAGCGTGTGTTCGTGGGATAACTTCAATAGTGGGGCGGTCAGGGAAAGTCCTTTGTGCTCAGGATTGTACAAACAGACGAGAGCCGACATGGAAAATACGGGCAGGAAACACTGAGTTTGTTCTCTGCAGGGGGATGACATCAACAGGCAAAAAAAATGATGCTTCATCTCTGGAGGGACACATGCAGTCTGCGCACCGTCTGTGCACTGGGGGCCAAACGGATGTTAATGAAGCCTGTTGCTTACTGGCACAGATCTGGAAACACAATAGAGGAATGAATATATGAATTATTCTGGTGCACGAGCAGGGCTGCCAATTCTGTTACTGTAGTCCCATAAATTCTTTTTGGATCCAATTTGATACATTACGAAAATACACAAATATGGATTTGACTCTCTACTCCAGCCCGGCATTCCTGCAGTGTTATGCGATCGGGTTATTTTTCACTTATCACTCATATAACTGCCTTTCCCTTTTTTATTTTTGCTTTGTTTGCCCCTGCTGTGAAAATTAAACATGTCCAGTAAAAACTATTTTTAATTATAGCTGAATTTTATGAACTGCAGCTGGCTGGAGCATGCACTCTTTGGTTTGGGAAGGATTTAAAAAAAAGCCATATATCATAAACCCACAAAGCATACATGTAAGGTCAAAAAGTAACATTCGGGTGATTCAGATCCACTTCCACATCAAAGAATAACTCATTAAAATGCATTACTATTATGTATTATTATTTTTTACAGATGTTCTGCTGTCTTTAAGTTATTACAGTAGCATATCTGGGAAATACAAGATTTTATGTTAAATAAATATCTTATTGACACTGACCATTCAAAACCCAGAATTTGGGAAGACGACCATTTAAGGTATATGAAGCCACATGAGGGGCTTCTCCTGTCTTGCCAAACAATGGCCTGAAGCCCCATAGGGAACACCCCTGAGGATATATCTGTTGTGTGCGTCCTCTGCGCTGTCTGTTATGGCGACAATCCAGAGCACTCTGTCAACTCTGATCCAACTTTTCAATAAAAGGACTCAATTCTAATTGAGTTTTTTGTCATTTTTTTCATCATCAACGAACTCTCAGAGGTTAGCAGGTACTTTTCCCTCACTTTATAGTAGTAAAGTGTTGCATATCACTTGACACGATAGGAGTAAAGTGTTGCAATTGTAAATTATTGCACATCCAATTACATTTAACAATAGGAAAGTACACTTTACAGTAGGAAATTACACTTTACAGTAGTAGTGTTGCATATATGTATACAGTAGTAAAGCTTTTCATATCACTGCATAGTTTGCAGTAGTTAAGGCTGCACTCTAGTTTACAGTAGTTAGGTGGTACAATTCAGTTTACACAAAGCTTCTGTGTTCAGTTTCAGAATTCATTGAAATTCCTTTATTCATGCAAACTGTCAAAGAGTTATGGTAAGTGGAAAAGCGCAGCTCCACTGTTAAAGGGTTAAGTGGATTGTGGATCCAGTGCTGTTAGTATTACGACTGTAGTCTTTCATTGAACTCTTCTCTCTGTTCTTCCTCGTTAAATGTTTGCCATCTAAAAGACCATCTTCCTGATGTTTTGGGGGATCTTCCATCTGGACGGTGGTGTTGTTTCTTGCTAGTCACAGTCTAAATAAACCCCTGTCAAGTATTAAAACATGGGATAGGTTTAGAAGGAGTTATTGTGGAATGTAAACTGTGTACTTAGATCCAGTGAAAGCGAACTTGTTTTTCCAAGACTATTTTTCCACCAGAGATTATTTTAGGCGGCGTTTGGCAGAGATGGAATGTTTTCTGAGCGGTACCATCCCGTGCATGCCCGTATCAAGCCACTTCAGGATGCCAGCACGTCTGACGTCACTGGACTCTGATGTGAGCGCTGCGTTTGTCCCTGGCACTCGACGTGGTTATTGAGCCACGTACGGCGGCGTGATTTTTCTGGAACAGCTGCACTCTCGGTTTCTGTGTGAATGATGATGATGATGTAGGGGATGTCTGCATCAGAGTGTCCTGAGGTTGTCAGCAGAAACTGGAGGGGGGTGGGGGTGCTCAGCATATCACCGAGTCTCTGGGGACAGCTTTAATGCATCCACCTGCCAGGCAGCAGTGTGCCATACAGTCAGCAGTCTTTCAATCATTCGTCCTGGAACGCCAGATGGTTTCACCTTTGATAAGGATGATGCACCGCCTGGTACCGGGGGAACGTCTGAGGCCTCGGAACGAAATGTTAACGGAGTCAAAGCAGCCTTTCCAAGCAGAGAAAAAAACCTCACGGCGGGTTTGTTTAGATTTTATTATTTGGGGGCAGGCGTACACTGCTTTTATGTGAAGCCAAAACCAAACAGTAACAATCAATCCTCGTCAGTCTGCAGCTCCTAAACGCAGCCTGTCTGAACTCATGCCCGACGTCATTCCTGCGTGGAGTAATAAATCGAGACTCCGTGCTCTCTCTTGGAGGTTAATTGTGCTGATTTGAGTGAGCATGGAGACTGCTTCTTGCCGGCGACCGAGAGCTCACAACACTTTTTATTACAGCTTGATTTTCCAGAACATTTATTCTGTGAACTTTTCCTTCGCTAAGGTATAAAATGAAAGCGGAGAGTAGACAGAACTGCGTGAAGTCATTTACTAATGAGAGCTCGTAAATAACCTGCATGGCAAGGGCCAAAAGGATTCTGGCTTAGGGTAAATTTACATAAAGCTGTGGCTGGAATTTGGTTTCTCTTTTTTTTTATTCGGTCCTGTTGAGGTTTATTGCTGTCTGCGTGTTGATATTACTTACATTTTAGAGGCTCGATTTCATCATGTCCTGTAACGGTGGCATTAAAAGCCAAAGTGGTCTTGAAAATGACTTGGGTGGAATTACTAAACCTGCAAAAACGTAATTTAGCTCCAGACGAAAGACATGAACAAGGTGTGACAGAACAGTAAGGGCTTTGTTTAGTGTCCTACAAACGCCTTTTTTTGAGGACACCCTTTCAAGGTCGTTGTGGACTCTCCTGTCATCTTAAAGCATGCTTCTTTGTTAGAAAGAGACAAACAACAATTTTTCCCAAAAGTCAATTTAAATATAACTTTGGTGTTAGTTTGCAACACAAATTGATCTATTTTCCTTTTGGGTTGTGATCGACCGTCACATTGGGGGAGATTGTTGAGGCTCTTTCCTGCAGCGCTCTTGTTTGAGGAGTTTGAACCCCTTCCACAGAGCATGACGGCACCCCGAGAGCAGGGGGCCACAGTTGGTGGGCGTGTTTTGTTCTTGGCAACAGTAAAGCTTTGAAGGCCAATCGCTGCCCAGGTGAATAGAGGTAATTATCAGGAGCAGAAACTTTAGTGAAATGAAAGCAAAACATGACATGGATTTATTTTGGACAGCTCTTTTCTCACAATACAGTTAGAACAGTATAAGCTTAGTTTTCTTTAAAAAAAAATGTCTTCACAAAAACTTTTGAAAAACATCATTTTACACTCAGTGAAGAAAAAACATTTCAACAAAAATTATATTTAACAAGTTTGTTGAAATACCTCAATGTACAACATTTCCTATTCATCTGTGGAGTCACAGTAAGTTAATGTAGTAACAATCCCTCTATTAGGACTTTATATTTTTTGATAAACAATTCCCACTATGATCGTCTTTTGATTTATTGTAAAAGCGTTCCCCAGTGGTCTTCTAAATATGATTTTCTCCGGATTCAGTCAAAATCAGAAAAAGATTGTCTCATTTTCTACGACATTTGTTCTGCATAGCAACAGGAGTTCATCACAGAGTGCTGTTTACCTGCTCTCCCGCTGGCTTACAGCCCAACTTAATATTTCTGTTGCAAAAAAATGGCGAGCAATAATGGAGCTACAGTATCTAGCCAGATCCTTCACTGTAACCCATTTTACCTTTTATAGGATTCTCACTTTTGCTGATTTTTTCGGTGCAATTTTACATGCTTCAAGTGCAATCAGATCTTTGTTTATATTCTATAATATGGAACTTATTTTTCGGCAAAGGTTTGAACTTTAAGCGTTTAAACAAGAGAGAAATGAGAAAAAAATGTTTGTGTCTGTTTGAGAAGTGTCCATCTTTCTTTGTTGCTCATTTTGTTCTAGGATTGTTGGCGTTCAGTGGTTCCTCTCCATGCTGCACTGATAGAAGAAACTCTTTGGATAGGTCATCATTCCATCACAGAGTGAACACAAAAGTAAAATTGCTACAGAAAGATGCTGGTGTGCTTATCACAAACAGAAAGCAGGCATGACTAATTTTCAAGAAGACAAAACATAAGGGATCAAAGTCATGGGAAGACAACCAAAGACAAAAAAAAATCCTGCATATCAAAAGCTACATTTAGGACTTTATAAGTCAAAGCTTGTACGTGTGATGTAAAAGCTAACACATCGAGCCGCTACAATCAGATGCATCCACTTGTAGTCGACTAGATGCTCAGATATTGTTTGCCAGTTTTGTTGCATCAGTAATGTCAGGTAGTGGTTGTGAGGGGCTGTAAGATGGCGGGAGAAAGTGTTATCAGATGGATGATGGGAAATGAGGGTGAGCTTACTCTGCACCAACAGAACTCAGAGGTGAACTTCTGATTAACTACTTCTGCTCTGCAGAAACTATGACCTTGAAAAAAACAGTTCTTTTGGGCTAGAAATCACATGATTATAAGTAAAAGATGAATGAAGTGTGACTTTAATGGTTTATAACAAAAAAAAAACCTGTTTAGATCAGTGGATAGTAGCTTAAGTCTTTTTCACCTAAACAAATATCTGATTCCACTTCTAGTGCAACAGAACAAATGGCTCTTTCCTTTTGTTTCCCTGCACCCCTGTATCCTCTGTTAGGTATAGATCTCATGGATTTACCAACAGAAAAAAAGCACATACGACATAATGGAGTCTGCTAAGCTCTATGACTTCATAAAGTTAACTAAAAAGCCAGGAAAGTAGTGAGCCAATGAAGAGATGAAGATACTACCAAAATAAATTACCTATAATAATACATCTTTCCTTTTAGTGAACTGAACTTTGAGGCCATCTCAAAGTGTATGTGGAAATGAAAACCTTCAAAACTTACTTCATCCAAAGAAGAGTGATTGGTGTCATCCTAGGAAAAAAATGGAGTATTGACAACCTATTCATCGCACCAAGCCTCAGGGTCACGGCTTTAGTCCGGGCAGCAAAGCCTGCAGAAACTCATCATGTTTCTCATTTAGATAACATTGAATTTGCAAAGCATTTGACCTTGTAAAAAGGATTTTCTGAGCATACATTTACTATATAAATAAAAACAGCCATGTTTTCACCTGACCTTCCAGCCAGAGCTTATACGACCAGTGAGGCAGTGGTAATGCAGCCCTTACTGTACTGTCCTCAAAAATCAGCAGGAAGTCAAAGTTATAAAATTTTTAAATTAACAAGCCACACCTGGCTGAGCCACATTTAGGACATCGGTGGGCTGGGCTGCACCTTGAAATGAGGTCTGGAGAGGATTCGCACCGGACGGACGACAATAACCGAGCAACGCAGCAGCTTATTATCTACACCCAGACAGTGCTTCTCCCTGCTGGTTGCCCCCTCTGACCATGAATGTGTTTTTCTTTTTTTTTTGTCACCCTCACTGGCTGCCCCCGTATCTCGTCCAGTCAGGCGCCTGCATGAAACGACCTTCCCTTACCCGGCTCTCTGAGCTGTTATCCGGAGCTCCTTTGGGGAGAGGTTTTGGGGAAAACTGTCCATCCCAGTGAGGTAGATCACGCTTTAAGTGCCATTTTAACATGACACTTGATCAGCCAAATATCATCATGAGCTTTACATCTCATCTATTATTCACCTGTGTGGGTGTGTGTGTGTGTGTGTGTGTGGGGGGGGGGGGGGGGGTAGCTGGCTGGTTGTGCCCATGGCAAGAAAGGACAGAGATTACACGATGAGGAAGTGAGTGCACGTACTGCAGCACACTGTTCAGTATACAAAGGCAGCCAGCGGGTCAGGTTTCCCTGCTTTAAAATAGAAGGGAGCGCGTGCCCATCTGAACTCTCGTTCCCGTCTCATTGTGTCACGCCTGGATTTTTTTCACTCAGGAAACAAACAACGAGACGGCCCCAGATAGTGCAAACGTCTTGTGTATCATTGCATTGTTCTGTCCTTCCCTCAGCACCGCTCGGTCACTTAAGCCAAATTCATATCTCATATGCACACACGTCTGGAGGATGTGACTCCTGTGAACTCCGGGCTGCACAGAGGGATTGTTTGTCTGCTTAAAAGACGTGATCAGCACACACAAGCTGCAGAGACCAGACGAGGGTAGGCAGCTAGGTCCCCCGGGGGGGCCGTAACGCTTTTGTCCTCCGGGTTGTCCTTCTCCAGATTGACAATATGGACATATTTTACCATTAACATGTTTACACGACATGTCAGTATAAACGTGATGAATTTGAACACTTTAAACTCCCACTCTGATCATCTTTTGATCTATTTTAAGAGCGTTCCAAGTGCTTTTTTAATTATGATTTTGCAATTTTTAGCCCAAAAAAATAAATAAAAATCTGCTGTTTTCTAGAATACAGTTTCTGTGACGCAGCAGTAGTTCAATAGAAATTTGCCTCTGAGTTGTTGACAGGATTGGTGGCACAATCCCTCCTCCCCTTCCCGTCATCCATCTGATCTATTTGTCTGCAAGTGGATGCATCGGAATGGTGTGGAGCAGGGCGCTTCCAGCTAGCCATAGTAGCTTTTACGTCACAGCTATAACCTTTTCAAACTGCATTTTTGCGTCAGCTCCTGATTTTTATTTAAATTATTTATTTATGTTTTCAGTTTTACAGTACAAAACAGTACAATAAACATTATAATTTGAATTTGCATAGAAGTTCTTAATACAAACATAGAAAAAGGTTTTTTTTTTTTAAACAAAATATAAGAACAGCGTCAGCTCCTGATTAACAACAATTTGAAAAAAGGAATACTAAGAAATGCATATAACAGCTTGATTTTCTTTATTAATATCCTCCATCATGACAAAAATACTACAAGAACATGTTGAAACCACCAAAATTGGTAATCAGTGTTTTTTTTTTAAGTCTGTAAAGAGATGTTTGCTTCCCATTAGGAGGGGGACTTCACTCCCAACTGTCAGAAGAATCAGCTCTGTTTAGAGCACACAATAGGCCGACATTTGACCTGTATTAAACATGCGGATCTGATTTTAGTGCGGCTGTGTTGGCCGAGGAGTCACTCTGACTGCAGAAACCTCTCATCATCTCGTAACGTCTGAATCAGCAACAGAAAAGGCCATCGACTAACCGCACTCCACTCCCAGTGCAATTCTCACATTCCAGCAGCCAAGCAGAGATAGTGTCAGATTGTTCGCCATGCAAATAGGATGGAAAGAGGGAACAGAAAGTTAGTGAGTGTGCCTGTCTCTCTTGGCTGGTAAAAAATAAATAATAAAAGAATAGGGAATGGTTTTTGGAAGGGAGTTGGACAGAGACTCAACCAGTCAGCGCTTAATTCATGCATACCAGGGACATAATGTGACAGTGATGCAATTTGTTCTGGGCCAAAAGCCCATTCTCACTTATCTGACAGTTACAGGCTTGATTTGTCTTTTTAGCCCTCCACTCAGGCCACCATGCATTAAAGAGGTCTTTTTTTTCACTCTGTGCCACGCTAAAAGACGCCGCCCTTATTAAATGTGACTTCGTGATAATGAAAGCGTGTAGTGTGATGTCAGAGCAGTTGACACGATACAAAAGGCTAATGCTGGTGAAATTTCTAATCAGCTCAAAATGTCACGAGGCTCACCTTGAGTCTGAATCAAAGCCAGTGGACACCAGCTTAGCGCATCCACATCGACCTCAAGGATGCTGCACCTCTTCAGTCCGTCTCAGAGAGTCACTTCAACTCCTCCAACTGCTCTGTCTCTTAGCAGCTGTGATGCCAAAGAGGGATGCCAAAAGTGTGAGACAGTCGTGAAACAACCCCAATGCATGAACTCGCTGTGCTATAGGGAAAAAGGCTGCATGTTCTACAACGCGTTTTAATACAAAACCACCAGGGTCTTTCACTTGTTTCTAAAGCCCTGCCCTACTTACTGATGCTGGCTGTCCGTGTTTACAAGGCTGCAGCTTCCAGTGATAAGTAGTGAAGTTATTTACAACTTTTTCAGGCTGTAGGACAAAACAAATCCAAAATGTCAGAACTAGTTTGTTATTGCTAGCCAAATCAAGGAAAGGAACGATTTTTTCCCCCCTAAAAGTCTATAACAATTTTAATTGTCGTAAAGATAAAATAAGAACAAAACAAAACAAAAGAAAATCAATGTTATTTTGACTTAAGAATTTGCCACTAAAAAGACCAACTGGGATGAAAATGGTGTTATGTTAAGGCTTTTTTTTCATGATGAAGGACATATATGAAGAAAATAAAGCCTAAAATTGCGCTTCTGAGTATTTCCTGATTTTAATTGTTGTGAATGAAGGGCACAGGCAAGAATGCATTTGGAAAGAGATCATATATGTGATGTGGGCGGGCCACAAGCTTCTTGCTCATGCATCCACTTGTAGATGACTAGATTTATGTACGTCTTTGGTTTCCTTGTCCGAGACGGTGTCTGGATCAAGACTGGATAGCTTCAATATTGTTCGCCACTTTTGTGGCACTGGTGATGTTAAGTTGGGGTTGTAGGGGGCTATAAGCCAGTGGGAGAGCATGTAAACAGATGGATGATGGGAAGTGGTGGCGGGGTTGCTCCGCATCAACAGTCTCGCCCACAGTTTTTTGATTTGGACTAAAAATGGCAGACGACCACTGGAAACATATCTAAAAACAATTCTAACATCTATTTCTCATATATAGCCAATGGTTCTAAGTGACTGAGTTTCCACAAATGCATTTAAATTGTGCATATGAATTGGTTGTTATAGCGATATAACTGAGCTACCCTTGAAATCGCTATCCAGGCACTTTAATGGTCACGTTTCCATCAAAGCCAGTCTTCTCAGGGCGGCTATGAGGTAACAGAAGATCACAGCAGTCAGGCAGTCTGTTTATTTTATCACCTTCACCCCGGATTCCCGTCTGTAGCCCCAACACAGGGCTGCATCACACCTCATTAAGTACCGAATCTGGATCCGGCTATTTATGTGGCTTCAGTGCGTGGTAGTCTGCTCCAACCGAACCCTGTAAACCTTTTGCCTTTGGCAGTTATCCTTTGTGTCTTTGCTTTACAGATGCTCAAAAGGTTGTTCAGTTAACAACAAAAAAGGGAATGTCTGTTCCCTTTTTTTCCATAAAAAAACAAGAGTTAAAATGTGTCTTTGTGTAGCTTCATGAAAAACAGGAAGTTCTGCTTCAGCCCACCTTCAATCAGAAGGTTTCACAAACAAGGCTTATACCCAGAAAAGTTTTTCTTTGATTGATTATTTTTTGCCAAAATGCAGAAAGCCACCCCTGTTCAGCCTAATGAAGCTTCCACAGTCTAAGAAAAACTTTTATACTGTTCTCCCAGCCCACCTAAGCAGAATAATGAAATGCCACCCATGCAGGCTTAGTGTTAAAATGTATGCATACATAAAAAGACAACTGTGTGACATGTTTTCACTGAAATAGTTTTGAAAAATGTCTAATTTTTTTTGGCAACTGGCATGTAAAAAAGTCTGCAACCCGAAAAACATGGCAGAGATGTACTGAACAGAAGGGCTGGGGAGTAATTGCACCTCTGCTCTGGAAAACTATGCAGGCGGGAGCAGACTCCTCATTCTACGCCGGGCTAGCAGCACTTCCCTCTCTGATTGATATGGCTACTGGCGCAATCTGGGTAGGCAGAAACCACCATTAAATTCTGGCCCGCTTTATTCCCGAGCCCCGAAAATCAAAGCAAATGATTTTTTTCGGTTCATGTTATTAACTGGATCTTTACAAAACATTATTGAGGACTTAACGTTTTATTTTTGCTTTTGTTGCTAGCACATAAAGACCGCACGGAAATCCAATTTTTACTGAATGGCAAACATGTTTTTTATTTTATTGAAAAATGACTTTGTCCCTTTATTTTTGCAGCGTTTCCCCAACTATATATAGGGAGCAGAAGCCTATACTGCTTCTTGAGGGTAAAGGATGGTTGTAGCTGCTGCACATTAAGGAGGAAACAACTATTTTTAAAGTTACATAAATACGTAATGCTATTTTATCATTCCTGACCGCTCGTTGTTGCAACATCTCGAGCGGGGCAGCTGCACTTCCCAGTCGGTTTGAAGCCTAATCCCGCTGAGGAGGGAGCACAACTCAGGTAAAATAAATGACAGGTCCTACATCTCCCTGCTTAGGTATGTTTTCACAAAAGCCAATTTTTTTGCGAGCACGAGAGCCTGGGCGAGTGTTGAGCTATGTCTGTCTCTTGGTTTCATCCTCTCGCTATCCAGCATGTGCTTTTGATTACTGCCCTGCATTCCTCTGCCTCTCTGTGTGGCTGCTGGAGCGCAACGTCTCTGTGCAACTCCAGGCCAAGGTGCGGTATCTCGGGAAGCCACAAAGCACACTGTATGACGACGTCGGCCTTCATTTTTTCATATATCTATCCATGCGAAGGGAGAAGCCTCACTGCTAACAGATGGTAGATGGTAATGTAATGGGCTCACCTCTTGACCCCCATAGGAACTTTCATGTAACCTCTGCGTTATGTTGGATGACGTGTTAAGTGTGGCCCTGGACAGCTTGTCAACAAACACGTAGGAGCGGCCAGTAAACGACTGGTTGTGGTTGTTTTAACCCCAATGGGGCAAAGCACATTCATCAAAGTTAAGACAAAGATGATATTGAGGTGTTTCTCGGTGGTCTGCAAATAGCAGGATTCACGTATTCAGAGGCGCCTTAGCGTTGGTTACGTTGGAATCCAAGGAGTGGCTAAACGGTTGCAAATTCATGCCAATAATTAGAAGAGGAGGGGGCCATATTTGGCCATGTGAAAAACAATTTTTTTAGCAAAATCAAAACACAAAAGTCCCGCCCACTCTGTATCAGTAAAGTAATTCTGGAAAAGGATGTTCTTCTGGGTTCTTGTACATTAAAAAGGATTTAAGAGGCTCATATCAGCCAGATGTGGGTATTTGTTGTCTGTAAAAGCATATTTAACCCTTGTGCTATTCTAGGCACTTTAACATTGGGAGTTGGGTCATCTAGACCCACTAGGCAGTGCGCTGAACCTTTTTTCTTCAATAATTTGTGATCTTCACTGGTGTCCATGGATTACATGAAATCCTCTCCACCTTTATCCACCTTTGTCATGGTAGGGAGAACATGTGAAGGGTCAGCTTGACCCCATAGGATAGCACAAGGGTTACGACAGGTTTATAAGTCCATACAGGTTTATAAGTCAACATTTAATTTGTTTTTGTTTTTTTTTTAGAAAATGTTTTTGTGTTCGTGTATCGGCACAAAAAGGTATAATTTCTATAAATGGTTATTTTTGTATCTCTATTTTTATTTATTTATGTTGACCTCTGCTCCCTTTCATCTTATCAACCCTTGATATTTTCTTTCTTACAACCTGTGAGGAGAATAACCTTAAAATAAATAGTATTAGTTATCTAAAAAATGTTATAGAGTTTATTTAAGTAAACCCCCCAAACTGTTCAGGAAGGAGTTTGCTTAACTGCCAGACAATTGGACTCTTTACAAAAAGGAAAGAATAATAATAAGATCAACCAATCTTCTAACCAGCTCAATACCTTGTGGGGTCACATTGTTAATGGACCCTATCCCACCCACTGTTGGGCGACGTCAGGGTGCATCCTTGATGGTTTGCTAAAGAAATAAGAACTTTAGATGATTAAAGCTGCAAACGGTGTTACCTGCTCTTTTTACATACTTTGACTGGCTGAGCTGCTGTTTTGGTCCAGTTTTGGGACCTTGGGGGGGTTCTTGTAATATATCAATCAGAAAATGTGCCCCCCCACAGCCCCCCCACCAGATTTTGGTTTGTTGCCTCAGAGCAACAAGATGCTATGAAGGTACTAAAACGGCAAGGTTTTCTATATTATTTAAATTAAGACCTAAAACAGTAAAATGTTATTCTTCACATTAAACATATATAGGAACAAAAAGTCTTGCAAATATTGTATCACAAGTTTTAAAAGGTTCTATAAAGACCATGCTTTTACTTTGAACAATGTTTTGCATTATGTACTGTTTTTAAATCATTACAGACATGTATTATTGAAACAGACATAAGTAAAGCTACCGTAAGCGCTGATGTTTTATGTAAACCAAACACAGAGTCCGATTTCCTGAATTACAACATTGACGTTCCTGAATCCCACAAAAAATTCCACTGAATTTTCACTATCTGTTATACGTTTTAGTTTCATAACACAGCAGCAGTTTAATGCAAAACCGCCACCGCTTCAGCCGGCCCCGAGCTCTGTCTGTCTCAGTTTTCAGATCTTTATGATCCAGGGACTTAACAATAAAGCAGAGCACTTTGTAAGTGGCTTCTGTTTCAGAAGCCTGAAACCTAACTGCCGACTGACCTTCCTGAAAGAACCCATAAGGTTAATCCCCAGGCAAATAATTGAATCTTTACTTGCCTATTATTATCTCCCTCTAACCATTCCACCCGGCAGGAAGCTGGCCTCGTAAAACCACAGGGCCCCCTCTCACCCCCCTCTGCTAATGGAAAGACACACGTGTGCAAACACTTTCATCCCACCAGCAACAAACATTAGGCATGAAATCACCTACAAACGACTAAAACACAGCATCTACGTTGTTAAAAAAAAAGTAAAATAAAATTACACACATGGGTAAAAATGACAACAACTCAACTCTGGTAGGGGACTTGAGCTCACACAATCTGCTGGTTGGTGGTAAAATCTGCTTCTAAAGTGACCTTGCAGACTTCCAACCATTTAAAAAGTGAAATCACACCTGGCTGAGCTTAGCAACTGGCCAGAATCTGACACACCATCACAAACACCTTGTTAAACAATTGTAAGGTATATTTGAGCAGTCTCCCTGTCCAAACTGGGACAATAAATGCCTTGAGTAGAACTTAGTCTGTCTAAAGACACAGGCCTCACTGTGGTCTTCTCAGCTAAGTGCCATATTTTGGCACTATAGGGCACCCTGGATTCTAAGGCTCACCGTCAATGAATGGTCTGTTTTTCAAAGATGTCATATATAGGCACACCGAACTGTAAGGCGCAATAAGTGTTTGTTTGCAACATGTAAACAGACTGGTAGCGCTAAAACAAACATTACTGTGACTAAGGTGGAATCCAAATTGCCTCCCAACCATTAAGAGCTCCTCCCTATTGCTCCAATTGTTGAGGAATTTGAAGCAGTAGTGGTGTCCCAAACTGTTTTTTTAAGGAGGAGCCATAGCAACGTAAGCCTTGCCATCCCTCTGCCATTATGGCATGCTTGTGGTGCGGAGGAGAAATGCATTTCTTTACATGGGTGTGCTCTGAAGCACAGATGTTTACATTTAAATGTAAGTATTGAGTTTTTCTTCTAACATGACTTTTAATAAAACCGATGCTATGTATTTTTGTTACTATTGATGACATCATCAAGCGGTAACGTTCGAATTTGAATACACAAGTTTTTCACATCTCTCTGATTGGAAGGATAAATATGAGAATAGGGAGAAGCCGTAGGGGTAGGAAAGCAATTCAGATTCAGCCTTATTCCCAAACTTTTTGGTAACGCATAAAAAAAACACATTCCGACTTTACTACATGTTAGGAGTATAAGCATATTAACAATTACACCCAACAAAACAATTGACAGAGGTGCCATGTACTTCTCAAAACTGCTCAGAAAAACACAACCAGAATTAATCCAGATATAAGACTAAGTTATAAGGCCTTTTAACGCAAAAAATATGGTAATTCGAATTTACAACATGTTTGAAATTAAGTTCTAAAACAAAAAAGAAAAAGTTCCAACCCGCTGATTGTGTGGAAATAGATTAAAAAATCTGTGATCAGTAATCAGTACTAAAAAGGGAATAATTCTCATTTGCTGATCCTCCCCTTTAAATAGGAGCATTGAATTTAAGAATTGGTGAGCTAATGCTGACTTCCTGCCCAAAAGGTGTGGTGGATCCTAGAGCCTGCCAGGAAAAGCAACATTTACTCTTTTTTTTTCTTCTTTCTCATATTGTGGTTTCATAACGGAAATTAAAACAGCTTTAAGCCAAACTTGTGTGACAAACTCCCATGGTCACAACCGCAATGTTTTATTAGACGTATAATTTTATTGAGCAACCTAAATAAGTAATGTTCACAGTGAGAGATGCAGCTAAAATGATCCATATAGGGAGGGACATCTAGCTGAAATCTTCTTGAGATTTCTGAAATCAAAACAGATGTTGAGGAGTGCTGGGGAAAAAGGGTTACCACACATAAAAACAAAACAGTCATAAAATGTTTGTTGTTTTGTTAGTTGTAGAAGTAAAGAAAATCCATAATGTGGACCTTTTTCCAAGCAAAAACGTAGAGTACAAGTCAGCTTAGTCCTAGTATAAAGCATGGTAGGGGCATTGGCATGGTATGGAAGAGCTTTTTATTTGTATGTTTGCATAAAGGCCTTTTTTTTACCAAAAGTAGGTTAATTTGAGCTGTTGGATTGATGCACATCTAACAGCCAAGATTTGTCAAAAACCATTTAAACTTCTAACAATTTGCTCCTTTTTCTACAACGCGTTTTCACATTGCTGTCATGAGTTAAGGATTTCTCAGTTTATCCTCAATTGAAATATAGTTTTTGTTAACCGTTGTAAAAGGCAATAAAACCACAGACTTTGCAGTTCCTGAACATAGAAACAGGAAGAAAACACTTTGGTTCAGCAGCCATCACAATATTATACATGCAGACATTAAGTGTGCACATTCACAGCACAGAATGTTAAAGATGGGCAGAGTGCATATTTTATTGCTATTAGAACAAGAAGGCAAAATATATAAGCTACGCGATGTATAACAGCAGTCATTTTATCATTAATCATGCATGATTAGTCATTATACTCAGGTATCCTCCGGCAATAAGCATAGGGGGAAACAAATTATCCATCCCAGGAAGGATTAAAGCAAATGTGCTCGCCACATCATCATCTCTGTCTTCTATTCAAAATAATTGGAACAAATGGCTCGCTAACGCCGATAAATTATTTAAGGGTTGTTACAGTTTTTGCAGCCATAAAGGCAGAGATATAGGTGCAGATTATTAATGTTTTCTTTTTTGTTTCTTTAACAGATGCTCATTAAAAATGAAATTGTTGGATATAAAAGTTGAAGTTGTTCATGAAGTAATAGTTGCTGTTGATGAACAGATATATGAGAAAGACAAGATATACTGATCGAATTTTGCTAAATTAGATACAAAGAAACAACAGAAAGTGTTAGTGATCTTGTCAGCAGAAAGGTCAATTTGAAAATGTAACATTATTACACACTAAAATGCTTTTATGTCATGGTGCACACTAAATTCCTGTTCTCTGTGGGTATGACTCCTCCTGAATGGACTCAGCTGATCAGCTCGGCTTCTCTGGACCACTATTTGGGCTGTGCCTGATCTAGCATTCACCACCAGTTTGTTTGCGTTCTCTGGTGCAGTACTTGGCTTCTTGTTAAAGTTATTCTCAAAGTTGAAAAAGTATTCCCTCACCTACGTCAAATTATCTGTAAAGCTCACTACTACCGCCTTGTCTCCAGGATCTTTCTCCTTATGTACCGACCTGGTCCCAACGCATCATTGAATGCTTGCCTCTGCGACGAATCTGCTCACGCCTCACAACTTTGGTCTGGACTCAACCCCCAGCCACACACGTCTCCATGCCGCCATTACCACACGCAACCAACAGGACAAGCAGCTTCAGCTTACTCCCTCCATAGACTTAACACCACTAAGGGAAGCAAAGAAACACTACTCACCTCCTTGGACTGCTTCCTACGCCTCCTCCCCTTGGTCTCGCTCTCTCCCATCACCCCGAGACGTATTCACAAGTTCCGCTTTCAAGTCTGACAATCCAACAGCAAAATTAATCAGTTCCTATTTCAGTTATCTAGATACCCCCAGAAAATAAAACTAACTATCCTCAATTATGTCTGGGATATTTCCAGGTTGCTGAAATCTGGGTCTGTTTCTGTACATAACATTTCTTTTTTAAACAATAGTGCGCCTTATATATGGATTGATTCTGGTTGTGCTTACCAATGTCAACACAATGTTGATAGGTACAGTGCGCTGTGTCAAAATGGTTGGTTGGGTGTTCTTGTGAAAACACTAACATGGCTAACATGCAGCAGTGTCAGACTGTGTGTGTTGTTTTTTTTTGTTGTTTTTATTTTTTTGCGTGTTATAACAAAGTTGGAAGTTAGCGTAGTCAAAGTAGCATTTGCGAACAAGGTTGGGAGTTACATGTATTAGCTAATAGGCTGCCTCATCTGCTGTTGATTACCAGGATCAGGTGTGTTTAGCCAATAAGGGGCTGAGCTTCAACGGCAGTCTGGTTGGAAAACATGTAGGACACCGGCCCTCGAGGCCTGGAGTTTGACACCCCTGATTTACAACCTTGTTGGTTAACCCTTCATTTGTCTATAGCTCAAAAACCTTCAACACTGGTCACTTTAGTGCACGGGTGGCAAACAGCTTCCTCCACCTTCGAACCATGGATTCATTCATCTTGAATTCTCTGCAGCTGCTCGATTCCCATATTCCTCTGCGTAGCTGATAGCTTGCAGTTTAAACTGTGCGTCATAATTGTGTCTCTTTGCAGGCGGCATTTTCAGGATTACCAAACAGTGTTGCTCCGCATAATGCACATACCTGTGCATTTGTACTACTGAGGGGGGTGAGGGTGTCTTCTTTCATGTCAACATTTCTCTCCTTACCGTTCTCATGCTGTCCTCTCCTACGTCCTCTTTGAGTCACGCAACAACACATTAGGCCTAACGCAGCATAAGCACCGTACATTTTGGAGAAAATGTAAGACTTTTAAGTGATCGTCATGGTCATGAAAAAACAGTATATAGAAAATATGATAAGAGGCAAAGAGCTGCAAGCTTATTGGTCAAGAGCCGCATGCGGCTCAAGAGCCGCGTGTAAGCCACCCCTGCTTTAGTGGGATACTTTTTTTTATAATGTTTATTTTATTATTTTGACCTCCACAAATATTTCAATCTGCTTGCAGCTTTTCACATCAAGTGAAATGAGAACAATATGATAACTTCTTGAGATGAAATTAATTTAAATTTAATTATGGGACAAACACACTATAATATGCCCCATTAACCTGTAGACTAAATGAATTTCCATCAAATTTGTTATTTGCTTCCTGTTGGGTCTAAACTTATGTGTAACACCTGTTAGCGAATGAATAGGAGAATGTGTTTACACACACCTAAATTCTTTCAGACTGTTGAAATCACGCTGTCCACGCCATTTTCTCATATTTCAATTGTCCTGTAAAGGCTGAACAACCTTTTTCTCCCTCCAAAATAAAATGCATTAATTAAAAAACAATATACGACTGGCTTCAATAGAAATGATTGTGCCTCCTTAATGGATAGATATTGTAATTGAATTAGGTGGGCAAAGACAGCATTATATTTCTTTTGTGACAGATGAGTCACTTAATTTGCCTCGGCTTTGGGTCACTTAATTCAGTCGTCGAAAAGAGGAAATGGTTTCATTATCTTAAAAATGATGGCACATGAACTGAGATCATCACAGGAATAATTCTAGAGGAGGACAGGCGGTAACTCGTTCTCTTCAGAGAGCGTGGATTTTGTGTAATATTTATTACCGTGCTGGGAAAAAAAAGACCAAATTACTGTCTGATACCGAACACTGCTGGAATCCTTGCAGCAGTCAGCAATATTTCCAATAATTTATAAAATTCTCCTCTGAAATACAGCCAGCTGGGTTCCCCCCCCCCCCCACCCATCCTTTTACCTTCTCCGGGGACTCCAGCTTTAATGTTTTCCCTCATCTCTTGGGGTTGGGATGCAGAGTTGCATTTGGTATTCACCGGGAAACTGATTGTCCACGTGCGCCGACCTTGCAGCGGACCTGCTCTGCCTGGTAAAGTGTTTCTGCTCTGCCTGGAATGCCAAGTAAATCGAGCGGCGTCTGACCCCGGGAGAGCAAAGCAAAGCAAAGCATCATCTGGAAACTTCTTTTTTTTTCCTATAATGGTGAGCGCTTCCCAAAAGGCCATCCAACAGAGCGCCACGGTCCATTGGGGGGAGAAAAAAAAATTAAATATCGGACAGCGCTCAGATCTCAGCTTATTTGCATCAAAGTCAAAGTATTCTGCAGCAGATAGGAAAATAATTGTTCTTCTAAATGTCACTGCAGTTGTAGTATCCAAATGGAGTGAACTGGGAGACCTGTTCCTTCGATTTAATATAAATAATGGGATGTTAGATTCCTCAGAGTGAAAATATGCACACAGCGTGTTGCCGTGAAGTGTGCTGAGTGATGTCATTGGGTAATATCACTAAGAGAATCAAGTGAAAAACCATTTTTGTGTACGCACGAACACATACTGTATAGGCAGCATGTTTTCGGGTCTAACAAGTGGTCTTTTCGTTTGCTGGTTTAGTCCTTATTGAAATATTGATTTGATTTTAAGCTACATTCATACCTCAATGCGCATTCAAGAGGCCACTTCCAATGTTCCAATGAAAGTATGTGTAAGGGTGCGTAAACGCTTGCTTCAGGCTTCCATGTTCAAAACTCGTGGTCATTCAATTCGCATGGACATTTAAACCAATGCAAACCTAGACCAATCAGAGACTCTTATTTTGTAGTGATGTGGGTCTTGGGGCATTTAGCAACTACTAGCCTGTTTGGATACTACAAAGTTAGCGCCTGTTTACCCCAATGTAAATTGGACTCATTTTGAGATAAATCACAATACTTACACTTTAGTGTCTTCTTTTCTTTTTTTATTACTTAATAATCAATTATAATATTTGTGATTTGATTTTATTATACCCTTTTTTTATTTATTTGTATTAAGATCAAATATAAAGAGATTTTTCTATTTGTTAATTAAAAGTCTTATAGAGCCTGAGTGTGTGCACTGTGTTCCTATAACTGTGAGCAAATTTTTTCCATTGCTGAAGAGGCGAATATGTCAAATCCAGCCAATATACCAAAAAAAAAAAAAGAAAAAAGAAAAAATCAAATTGGCCCAATAGAAAAAGATGGACCCACTTTGTCTATCTTTCAGGCTCTAACAGCTGGTATCTTCTCATCTTGGACTCGTTTCAGCACTGATGTCAGGAGTGTTCTGTCTCACCACCCTTTAGCCTTTTGTTCTCTCCCTTAACAGAGTCTTACAGAAAGTCTCACACCTGGATGTGCTCTATTGTATATCTGTTCCATGCTGCTTATAAAGGTCATCAGGACAGAGCAGTGACAATGCCGCCCATGCAAGTTGGCTTTCAACTGAGTTAAAAAGTGACTAAAAAGAAGACAAGTTGACTAGAGAAGAGGTGAAGAGGTCTCTATGGTGGAAAAGATCCATAAGAGGCATCTGAGATGAAACTGTGAGGCTACAGAGCAGATCCCCTTCTTAAACCCAAGTATGTGCATGTTGGCTGTAAAATAGACAGCTTTGGTTGCCCACATTTTCCAGATCCTCCTGAGGGATTCTGATGAATGATATTCCTGTGAAAGACAAAATGTACAATTTCTGAAATCTATGAATTCCCCCCTTTGGAAGTTATCCATAACAAAACCCTATAAAGACACATGAACCACCTGAACTCCAATTTTTTCATCCAAAAATAGCTCCAAACTTTCTCCAGATGTTTGAACTCTTGGCTGTAAAAGTGAGTTGCTGGATGAACAAAAGATTTTACAAACTCTATTGTCCTCAGTGTCCCCACAGAATGATGACCACAGAGGACTTTTGCTCATAGACTGTATAGAAATGGAACAACAAATCCAGTTTTCACCTCGGCAAAGATCAACCGCCATAAAGACTGATGATTGATGCTGACACTTCACCAATCAGAATGTCGATCTTTTTTGTGAATGAAATGCAAAGTGTTTTCCCTACTACTCGACCCCTTCCAACCTAACCTATACTACAGGCTATTTAGGAACAATGTTTAGAGGGTTTTTCTCTGCAAATCATTTTGCTGAAAACTTTTTTTCTTAAAGACCCACTCGGATGAAAATGGTGTTTGTGGCATTTCTAACATTATCTTGTGGCATTTATCTGCCAATCGAGGACATATTTAATAAAAATTAAGCTTGAAACTGCATTTCTGAATATTTCTTTATTCAAATCACTGTGAATCAGGAGCAGACAAATAAAAGTCAATTTGATGTGTAGAAAAGGCAGTGGGAGGGGCCACAAGCTCCCTGCTCAGCTCTATTGTGATGCATCCACTTTTCTTGTCCGACCTGGCATCTGGCCAAAAACTGTACAGCTAAATAGCTCTAATAATGCTCGCCGTTGTTGTTGCACCACTAATGTTAGGTTGGGGGTCTAAGGGTTTGTAAGCTCCAGAGAGAGCGTGTCATGGTAACGGGAAGGGCAGTTTGCTAAGAGGCAAATTTGTACTGAACTGCTGCCGTTCGCCAAAATCTATGTCATAGAAAACAACACAGTTGTTTGTTTTTGTGCCTAAAAACTGCATAAGTATAATTAAAAGACTACTGGGAACACTAGCGGGAGGTTATTCTTAGAGCACCGCACTGACAGTCTGTTGACTTCATCTTTGTTGTCGGATTCATCCTCCCTTCGGATGAGCTCAACCGCAGCGGTGTCATCCGCAAACTTTATCGAGATGTTTGAGAAATGGGTTGGAGAGGACTAAATACACAACCCTGTGGTGAACCAGTCCTGAGGGTGTAAGTAGAAGCTGAGTTTAACGGATTATGGCCCGTCAGTCCTCAATCCACTGGCAGGTGATTGAAGAGAGGCCCAGATGCCAAAGTATGTGCACCAGGATCTCTGGAATGATGTGGTTGAAGGCTGAACTAAAGTTCAGCACAGGACCTTGCAATTTATTGTAACACAAAGTATAAGCAATGGGAGGCAATCTTCAAGAATGAGGAAAGAAGTGGTAAAGTGTACAAGTTGAAGATCAATGTGACATATGCCTAACAGGGCTCTCTGTACCTGCCTTTCAGCCATCTGGTTTTTAGTCTATTTCTGTCTCCTCTTTTGTCCTTCCTTCCCTTTTCGGCTTCCTCCTTTAATAAAGTCTTGGCTGAGAGCGAGAGAGATGAAAAGAAAACAAAATACCTTTTGATTTAACAGACTTGTGTCACAGCTTTGACATTCTGTCAAAGAGCATCACTCTGAAAACACAAGCAAAAGCATGTTCCACGTGCCAAACGCGCCTGCGTTTCATGCCAAACTATAAACGCATAGACAAAAAGTGGGGGTAACCTTGTGAAAAGCACGGTGGAAAACAGAAAAGAGCACCCAAGTCCCTTTTCATTGAATTCTCTCACGTACACCCATTTGTCTTCTATTCATGTTTCCTTCAGCTGACACTACAAAGTTGTGTGAATTCAGCCAACAGCACTTTCAGGCACTTTCTGTTAGCTGTGATCAAATAACTGTGAACTATATGCAATGTTGCATTGTTGGGAGTGGCGGTGTTTCATGTGTGATGTACTCGCCACAAGGGGAGAGTGATATTACACATCTGTTATGTGGCAAACTGAGCAGAGTAATGCAGGGACCTTTGGAAATGGCAGGAAAATGAATTTCATTTTGTTCCTGGGAGACTCATACCTTCTTCATTACCTTACTGAGGACTAAGATATTTGGGTTTCTTGAGAAAAAAAGCCTTAAAGAAGTTTTCAACAGAGATTACCAAGAATCAACAAAATCCCCCTCTTGATACTATAAAAAAGTCACTGGAGAAAGTGAGTAAGGTTTGTTTCACACATAAAACGACAAAAGCTTTTTAAAATTTGTGTTACTATTGATTTCAGGTATGAGAGGAGAAAGGAAGAGCAAGTGGCAAATCTCTAGCCAAAAGCAAAAAAGCACCTGTACTTTAACATATAACTGTGTTTACGGATTTTTTTTTTTTTTTTTTTTTTTTGGGGGATTAGATTTTCTCTTCTAATTAAAACTAAACTTTATTTTAAAAGCACTTCTCATATAAAAAGTTTATTTGTTCTCAAAAACTTTATGACTGTATGACTTTAATTAAAAATCAAATCTGAGAATCTGTTTTATGTCATTTTTGTGTAAAAATTCAATGACATAGAAGTTCTCAAATTACTATTAAAAGAGATAGATGTATGACAAAAGGTTGGAAGTGAACAAGACAAATTAACAATATATTTTTGTTAATGGACTAAATGACAACTCTTGTTAACTGATAAAAAATAAAACATCAACATTGAGGTGCACAAGTAATATTTAAATGCCAAATGCTATTTTTTCTCATTATTTTGCTCTGCTTTTAACCACTAAGAGATTAAAGTGCTGGCATTTTTTATAGTGCATTCAGACATGATGCTCTCCTGGCTTTCATATGAATCTGTCAATGTAATTTGTTGAAGTGCACAAAAGCTCATTTGCAGAAAATGAATGTCTCCAATTTTCCCCACAACACTTCCCCGAGCCCACACTTTAGCTGCACTTAAACGAATAAACCTCTGTGGAGTTTTTCCTTGAACACAGGAGAGTGAAGACTCGAGCAGCCTAAGGGGAGAGGAGAACACTGGGATGGAACGATGAGTTGCAGAGGTTCACGCCGGCACCACACGAAGAGCAAGCAAGAGTGTTTAGCCGATAATAATGTTCTGAGTTTTTTTTTTTTTTCTAATCCACTCCTAAGAGTTTTGATCAGCCATCTGGGTAATTCTTTGTTCTGAGGGTCCTACAGGGACAAACATGGTTGCTTTCAAATAGCTTTTAAAGCTGGTACAATTGCATTGCCTTTTCAAAAACTGACAAGTGTATTTTCTGGGTTTGGTGGCTACTTGACACCAGAGTTAGAGTAGGAATGGGTACCATTTGGATTTTACATGCTGCTGATGCCAAACAGGTACTTTTTAAATGGTTCTGGTGCCCAAACAGTTCAATATGAAAACAACACTCCCATTTATTTAAAAAAAAACAATATGTCACCTTATAATCTGGAACGCATTAAATATGGATTTATTCTGTTGGGTTCTTGAAACGATGTTGAGAAGTATACGGTGCTTTATCAAACTGTTAGACTGTTTCTGTTTTTTTTCTGAGTTACAAACAGGGTTACTGTATATATACTAACGCGGTTAACGTTTAGCATTGTTTTAGCTGTGTCTGTCTTTTTCTTATGTGATAAAAAACAATGTTTGGAGTTGCGGGTGTTGTAAATACACTAACGTGGGGCAATGTTGGACTGGGCACCCTCATGGCCTCACCCATTCTCATGTGACCCCGACCACAATCGCTGCCAAAGGTAAAATGACTGCCAGGCATTGTACAGCAAAACTGAAAAGGATATAAGTGACTGATGTGTCTGAAACAAAGCACTGAAATCTGCCCTTTTATACGATACTGGTAGAACCATGTATATTGGTGCTTGTATCAACTTCTCACAGAGTTTTTTACCCACCCCTAAGTAGGACCCAGTAAATGAAAATTTAAAATTAGGAATGTGTTTATTGCAAATATGCCTACTGTTAAGTTTTTAACTGTGGCACTGATATTATGTCCCTGGTCTTAAAACTAGCAAAAATAGTCATTTTTTTCCACTCTGTCAAACTAATGACTAAATGAGAACTGGACTGCGTGAATGTGATGTCTACCTTTGAAAAGTGCCTACTTCCAATTCCAATGATATCAAGTCAACTAAATTTTGACTTCTCTTCCATTTGGAACGCAAGAGGGGAGGGGGTCACTCAATCCAGTTCTCTTATACAGTCAATGCTTTGATCATTAGAAATGTGTGGTAATAATGGACTATAAAAAACGCTGTTTTTATTAGGTTATAACACAGGCTATATAGGTTAAAAATGTCACGGTGAAGGGTGGCTCGAGAGCCGGTGGGACCCAGATGCAGAGGCAGGAGGCACAAAGTTCCGGGGCAAGGGGTTTAATCACAAACACAAACGAAAAGCGCTGCAGAGCAGGATGTCAGATCAGGAACAAAAAACTCACTGTGGCGTGGCGTGGCAAGAAACATGAGACATGGAATGACAAGACATGAACACCAGAACAGGAATAATGGACCAACACAGGAGGAGGGCAGAGACAAGACTTAAATACAGACAGGGCAGACAAGACACAGGTGGACACGATCAGGGCTGATGGGGACCAAAGGAAGTAAAACTCAAGAAAACAGACAAGACAGGAAACCTTTCAAAATAAAACAGGAAACAGAACTTAACCATGACAAAACAAGACAGAAAGCAAAAACCAGAACGAAAGAAACTCAAACCATGACAGTACCAGCAGTCGAGCTCTGGCGGGTCGGGCCAGCAGTCGAGCTCTGGCGGGTCGTGCATGGAGTCGAGCTCTGGCGG
Source organism: Oryzias sinensis (assembly GCA_037389245.1). Lineage (NCBI taxonomy): Eukaryota > Metazoa > Chordata > Actinopteri > Beloniformes > Adrianichthyidae > Oryzias > Oryzias sinensis. Next base: position 10,643,065 of record CM074509.1, read on the forward strand.
GTCGGGCATGGAGTCGGGCCAGCAGTCGGCCGGCGGGTCGGGCCAGCGGGTCGGGCCAGCAGTCGGCCGGCGGGTCGGGCCAGCAGTCGGCCGGCGGGTCGGGCCAGCAGTCGGCCGGCGGGTCGGGCCAGCAGTCGGCCGGCGGGTCGGGCGTGGAGCCGAGCTCTGGCGGGTCAGGCGTGGAGCCGAGCTCTGGCGGGTCAGGCGTGGAGCCGAGCTCTGGCGGGTCAGGCGTGGAGCCGAGAAAAACCCTCAATAAAACCCGCTTTTGCTTTCAGTTTCCACTAGTTTTTGTTGTTTTAATGCTATTTGCAGCACTTTTGAGTACAATAAATCAATTTCATAATTATATGTCTTTTTGTTCATTGAGATTATAACAGGAGAACAATTATGACTCACTTTGAACTCACTTAAAAGTCAGGAAACTGAAAAAAAAAGCCTGCACTGTTCCTTTTTTTTTTTTTTGCTGCCACTTCTACGTTTTTGTTTGAGACTTCCTGAACTCCTCCTAAATCAGCTTGTCCATGTTTCAAAGCATGTGCCTAAACTAAAATAATATGACAAATGAGAGTGCAAAGAATGGGGTTCTGGACAAATCCGGCTTGTTAAGCGAGAGAAATCCGCCAATAATAATCATGACATATAAATCAAGTCTGCTTTCATAATGTCAGATAAATCAGGGCTCTGTCAGACTTTGCCAGACCAGGTTTTCCTCAAAGTATTGTTTGGGTCAGTTTGGCCCCTGGAGGGAAAGATTTGCATTTTATTAGCAGGTTTTCTTTAGTCAAAAGCTCTGAATGTGTTTATAGTGAACATTTTCCTACTTCTGTTTTACAGCATGTGGACACTGAATGTTTAAGTTACGCAAGTTCAACATGTTGCTAAGTAAACCAAGAGGTCAACATCTGACAGCTTTCTTTTTTAACAGCTTATTGTGTTTGACACAAGACAATGACATGTGAAGGAACATCTATACTCCAGACCCTGAGTTCAAAATCCACTCCAAAAAGACTTTTTCAATAAATTATCTTGAAAAATTCCTTAATCTTAATCTAAGAAATGTACTTTCACTCTGGCTTGTGAATATAAAAAGCTCAAAAGGTGGTACCTATTAGATTGAATATTACATGGCTAAATTGTGTCCTCTGCCTCAAATTTGATATGCGTCTGATTCACATCTCGTCCAAAATGTTCGTGAACACGCCGCGTGTTGGAAGGGTGGCTGTTTAATTTTATCTCCTTATCATATTTTGCAAGAAATGGATGATGTTGAGAGATCACGTTTACAGTCTCCCCTCGCTATAACGCGGTTCATCTTTTGCACTCTCGTGAATACTTTGGGTGCAATTTTGCATGCTTTTATTTTTTTTACTGTGATCTGCATCCTGATTGGCTGTTGACCTTGTCACTCAATCTCCTCCAAGCTGCAACTCCTGCCACACGCATTCAGCCCTGCGGCTTATTCAATGATGCGGCTAATTTATGCATTTCTTTTCTCTTTTTTGATGCATTTTTTTAACTTCCCCGTTTGGACCCTCCAGAGTGGGTTAATAAAGAATCATTCACCGTTCTTCGGGGGAAACCTTCTTTTATTACAGTTCTCCTTCACTCTGTATATCAAACATAAACCTGCACCCCCAACACACTTCCACTGCACACGCTCCCTCCTCTTTCTTACACACGTGTGCGGTTTCCGCACATACACATCCTCATTTTACAACACATGTTTCAATTTGGGCATATGCGGCTTATAGACGGGTGCGGCTTGTATGTATGTATGTGCAAAATGGTTTATCCTTTAAAAATGTAATTGGGGTGGCTTATAATCAGGTGCGCTCTATAGTCCGGAAATTACGGTAGGCAAATTTTTTGCTAAAGTCCTGGGGCCTCGTTTATAAACGTTGCGTACGCACAAAAGAAGGCGTACGCCACTCTCTACGCAAAAGTTGATATTTATAAAAAGCAAACTTGACGGGAAAATGTGCGGTCCTTCACGCTAGCTCTGACCCAGGCGTACGCACAAAAACAGGTGAAATGAGAAAGGGCGACACCGTCGGCAGATGGAAGAAACACGTGAAAGTGACAGTGTGTACACAATGTGGCACAGCTTAAAAACGTGCCTCTACCCCCTGGTGCTGATTGCTGTGTTGGCCCCCACCCTGAACCCCATCCCCACGCATTTGAGCCAAATGCTGCTGCTGTGCGCCAGCGTTTGGAAGTGATGCGTCGCTTGTAAAGAACAACAAGAGGTGTGGAAAATATTATTTATTCAAGAATTCCCTCATCGTGCAGTTTATTTCAGTCAGTCTTGATTTCCCCCAACTCCTTGGCCACCTCTCTGATTGAATTGTAATGAATTCCCTCTGCATTTCAAGGACTGCATCGGTGAGGACACGTCCACTGCTGGAGGGTTGAAAGCCGCGTGCCGTGGAGAAGCTGGGTCCAGACGGCTGCTCAGCTGCAGCATCATAACCACTGGCCCCGCTGGAACACCCAGCAACTAAAATTAAATTGTTCTATATTAATAAACTGTAATTGTGTAGCCTGCATACATGTGAGTTGACTGCATTCATTTTAATTATTTCTCTTACCTGAGTCACCCGGTGCATCTAGCGCGTCGGTGCCCCCCTCCGCCTCAGTCACCACTCCACTTAAAAGGGATTCCCCAATAATAGCCGCCAGTCTCTCATCAAGAGGGGTCAGCTCCGGTTTCCCCTGTCCCCCACCCATGGCAGACACACTCTGGCGATGGAGCGCTAAACGTCTTTTCGCCTCGACTTCGATGTCCGACCATTTCTTTTTTATTTCGGCCACGGTCCGAGGTTGGGAGGCTACAGCATTTACGGCATCTGCCACCGTTTGCCACTCACTTGCCTTTTTGGCATTAGTAATGCCCACACTGTGTCCTCCAAAAACATTTTCTCCTCTTTTCCACCTCGCCAACGATAACTTCTACTTCACATTGAGTGAAGTTACGTTTTTTTGATTTCCTGTCTGTGTTTGTCATGATTTAACAATCAATGAATATTAATTTGTGGGCATTTGAAGGACTATTTATGGGCAACTATGGGCGTGTCATGAAGCTGCAAAAGCTGCGCTACATTTAGAATCGGTTGTGATTTTTTAAGGCAAAGATGCGTAGGATGTGCGTGCGCACGGTTTTATAAATCAGAATATTTCTGTGTGTCCTATGTTTCATTCGTACGCCACTTCTGAGGCAAATCCTACGCAAAGTTTTATAAATGAGGCCCCTGATATTTTAACTTTGGAAACATTGGGACACACAAATAATGTAGCCAGTAGACCGCCACGCCATGCCTGTTACTTGACACGTCTGTACATTGACTTAACATTGAAAGTGGATTCCGATGGATCGCATGCCGTGTGCATGTAGCTTCCGTCTGCTGCTACCATCAAAAATCAAAGACTTACAGCCCCAAAATATCATTTTTCAATGCATTTTATGTACTAATACAATTCAACCACATGCTTGAAATTGTTTTTTGGGGATTTTGGCCTGTTAAGTTCCTTTGGTCCATTGGTTCCATCAACAAAAAAACAGGGATTGTTTCTGTATGCTAGAGAGAATCGACAGCACAGTGACAGCCTTTCATGTTATCCTGCTTTTTCTGTCAGACAGCATGTAGCAACAAAGCATTGTGTTTTTGATCATGTCATGCTAAAGTCTACAGCCACCAGTTCTACTGTAATCATTAAATGTCAATCAGATCATTAAACAGGCTCCTGTTGTGTGTGTGTGTGTTATGGCTCTGGTTAAATTTCATTTTTTTTCCACTCAGCCTTGCGTTTCTCAGCCACTCTTGGGTCATGCTAAAGGAAGTGTTGGAATAGCATTGTAAGCTGACATGTAATTACTTACTCTTTGCTGCTGTTCTCATTGTAAAAGCTTGAGTGAAATAGCAGCTGCTGCAAAGCTGTGATAATAATTGTGGTTTTGTGTGTGTGTGCAACTGCGCGTTCAGGAGGGCGTGGGGGACACCGCACAAGTCAGAGGGAAGAAAAAAAAAAAAAAGGAACTTGTCGTAAAAACAGTGTTTCACCACTTATGTCGTTTTTCTACTACATCGTTTTAAAGCAATGACATGTTTTCCAACAAAAGCAGTAGAATTCTGGACGTTTTACACCACCTACTGATGGATGCTTGACTGTGAGCTTATCCCAGATCAAGTCAAGGCCAAAGAAACTCTAATCTGACCCAATGCACTCTACCAAGGATTTTTTTAAGATGGTAGTGACATCGGGCAGCCTATTCTTTCTTTAAAGTGAAAAATTAGGACTGTTATGTGCAATTGCAGCTTCCTGTAAATAAGTAAACCTACACTATACTTTAGTTTGTTTGTTTTTCTGTACAAAGAACCTCTCTATTGGACTTTGTAGTGTTTTTACTGCATTAATGTCTATCATGGGGTTTAGCATCATTCATGTAAGAGTGAATGTGGTTAGCTGAACTAAAGTTAGGTGACTTGACTTGTTGGCAAGTCAAGAACATTCAACTGTGTGACCCTCAGTGATGAAGTGCGGAACCTCAAAAGACCCTGAAGTCATGGTGCTCAATGGCTGTGCTGGAAATACCCGTCGGATGTGGTCATGACGTGTATTGCGCTAATTTGAGGCCAGTATTTCCATTTCTGTGGTTGTTGCCATCTTAGCCACTTATGGCATCATTGAACCAATGGCCTTTCTGAAAATGGGCAAAAAGAACAAACAAGCCCTAAAGTGGTTGGAACATGCGCAGTGATTGTTGTAGCGCTGATATTTTGACGCCCACCATTTGGTGCCATAGGAGCACACCCTGTCTGTCATTTGTTTAGCCAGTTTGCTCAGAATGTGTTAAATTACAACCAAAGTTTTCACAAAGAAAGGAAAAGACTACATTAGTTAAGATGGTAATAATCACAATTTTCCAAATATTTAAAGATTGTCAAGGTTCAATAAAGTGAAACTGTGTTTACAGTATTTTGATAATAGCTCATATATGCGACCGACCCATTTACCATTTACACCCAAGTGCTTTTAGCCCCTACCTCCTGATTACCAACAATGTATATTTGCCCTATAGTGGACATTTATAAACCTGATTATCTCCCAGCCATCCCATGCTGTAGAATTTCTTCTTAAAAATTAAGAATTTTAGGGCTTTATTAACACTGAATGTCGATAGTCTATACTTAATAGCTTCATTAAGTATGATTTTAAATAACAGAAAAGAAATAATCAAAAGGAATCCTGATCTGTGAAAAATAAACTTATGCTCAGGTTTACCTTTTTGTTATTCTGTTTTAAAGGAGGGAAATGACTGTTTGCCATAAAAATTCAATTTCGTATGTTTAGCCTAACGATGATCGCTGCAGTGGTCACATATCTTAAAAAAAGACACTTACTTTATTCTCCTACTAAAGATGAGTGGATTTAGCCATCAGAAAGACACTGTTGTAAAGTTGGATCATTTTAGTTTAAGAGAAGTCATGCTGTTTTACAAGTATGTCAGGAACCACCAGTTATCAGTGCATCCTGTGACTTTTGAAAAAAAAACAAAAAAAATCATGAGTCTGAAAATCAAAGGGGTTCCGCCTTGCTTGGACCCAATGATGTCTATAAGAACTCGACCAGGTGACCCCACCCCCTTTGCTTTTCTAACAGGAAATACCCTCTGGCTGCAAGAAGCCATAGTCTCATATACTCTTATGGAGAAAAAAAATTGCTATTAGTCAAAATATTTGCCAGAATAACTATTCCTTCTTTACTTCTCATGATATAATTTTCTGCAGTTCAAGTTATCTAAGTTGTAAACTAGCCAATCAGATGCCTCTATAAAACAACGCGGAGCCTGCCGGGCCCCACGCCACGCCTTCAGAATGTTTGACAGATTTTGTTGCCCGGTAGGGGTGTGGACTTCCAACAAGCTCAGTGATTTGTGAAAGTGGCTGCCATAGAGACATTGACTCACAGTGACTTGGACCAATCACTGCTTACTGACGTTGTGTGCATCCAAAAATGGCATCTGAACTGACCTCATTGGGTTGAAGCCATAAGTAAACCTTATTTTTATAGGTGACGTCAAACCTACACAGTCCAGTAAATTGATATTTTGGAACGACTGTGTAAAATACACACTTTATGTCTTCAAAGAATAGACTCTTACTTGCTCATATAACAAACGCCTTGACCATTCAAAACTGTATTTTTATTTTAAAACAAGTTTCAAGGGCTGCACGGTGGCGCAGTGGTTAGCGCTCTTGCCTCACAGCAAGAAGGCCCCGATTCAAGTCCCGGCTGGGGGACATGAAAAACACAACATCAATGGGGGACCTTTCTGTGTGGAGTTTGCATGTTCTCCCCGTGCATGCGTGGGTTTTCTCCGGGATCTCCGGCTTCCTCCCACTGTCCAAAAACATACTTCATAGGTTAATTGGCAACTCTAAATTGTCCATAGGTGTGAGAGTGAATGGATGAATGATTGAGGACATTCTACCCTGCGACAGACTGGCGACCAGTCCAGGGCATCCCTTGCCTACGCCCAAGTGGCCGGGATAGGCTCCGGCAACCCCGTGACCCCGAAAGGGAATAAACGGTCAAGAAGATGAATGAACAAGTTTCAAATAAAAAGTGTCCCATATTTGCACCCCAACAACTTAAACTTTTTAACAGCTGAGATAACAATGGCAACACCTGAACAACACCCCACCCTTGAACTACTCTTTGATCGTCTATGCGTCTTAACATACTTCCAACGGGTTCTGACGTGAAGAACCAGGTTAGAGCCGATTTACAACACTTTTCTAGTTAAGTGTTGCATATCGGCACAAAGCAGCTTTCCTCAGCATCAGTATCAGATGATTTACGTTGATTGTGCAAACACTTCACTACAGTAAAGTGTTGCATATCAGCACTTACCTTCTGAAGCCGCTGGAATTACCTTTATTGCATAAACAGTTCAATATGACTATAATAATGACAATTAAAAATGTGATAACCTAATTTTTTCTGTTAGAGTGTAACAGCCCCTCTGAGTTTCTTTGTACGCCACCTATCTGGCACCTGATATAAATACAGTCTCATCTTTTATTAATTGTGAGAACCTCATGCTACTTTGGCTTCGTGTGGCTAAACTTCTACAGATCAAAGCCAGGTGAGGGGAAAGTGCCATGTTCGGTGTGTAAAAATAGGTGTTTGCTTTTCAACATCCATCCAGCGGTGGCTGAAACCAGAGTCATGCTGCTCTGAGCTGCGGTGGGGTGGCAGCCTTTAATCTCGGCTGTCACTCAGTGGGATGGTTGGACAGGTCAACAGTGCATCACAGATCTACAAGGACAAGTGGGGGGTATCTTCTTCTGCCAGATAATTTAGCTCAGTCATCAAGTTTAAACTGATGCGTTTAGTCTTGAAAAGAAACTTTGATCAAATATCTGTTTTTTTGCAACCTCAGTCATGAAAATTGAGCTTTTTCTTGACAAAGAACTTGTCAGTTTTTATTATACGTGTTAACAGCTTTTTTTCCTTCTCAGCTGCACCTTATTTTACACACTGAGTAATTCAGAGGTCTATTTGTCTTGCATGTGTGCACTTGTCAGGGTTGGTGGTGTTGATGGATGAGAACCTAACTGGAGGAATGATGAGAGGAAGCTGTGAGATGAAGACAGGATGGTCTTTAAACAAATTAAATACACTTGTGGTGTTGGGGGGACGGAAAACTAAGCGTATAATAATACAGACACAAAACCATTTTCATTTTCTGTTGGTTTGTGAGTTATGTGGAAATTACTAAATATAATGAACTTTGCTTTTCCTCAGATTGTTTCTTGACATCATTAAGAAGCTGGTTCAGGTTTTCCCATGAACAGAATAAGATGGTATCATCTGCAAACAATCATATTTTAACAGATCTTTTTTACACACATTATTTATTTGCAAAATAAACAATTAACATGGAATTCAAGAAAAACAGGCTGTGATTAAACTTAACATCCTTCTTTCCCTTTACTTTTCTAAAGACAGTTTATTTAAAATCAGTGGTCCTAACCCCTTGTTTGCCAGCGAGGGTCACACCATGACAAAAGGTAAGACAAAAAGATTATTTTTATTCGATTATTAGCGCAAAACTCACTTATGTCCTAATGAATTTTTCCCAATATTTTAGACGGTCCTAATGATGGAGAGGATGAAAAAATTATGTATGTATGCATGGATGGATGGATAGCAGGAATGAAAGGAAAGCTCCCAATGTCTGGACACTCCAGTCATGTGTCAGTGTCCTTGGGCAAGACACTGAAACTAGAATCGCCTCTGGCAAGAATAGCCTCTCCCTGATTAAAGTATGAATGTTTGTGCATTTGTATGAGTAAATGTGTGAACTGGTTGGTAGAAATTAGTTCTATAAGTGTAGATTCTATAAAGCAGAAAGACTGTGAGATTATGAAAAGAGGAAGAGGCAGAATGTTGCAGATGGATGGATTGATTTTTAAAGAAAATAATAGACAAATCAATGAGAAAAATCCATTAGAAGAAAAGTAAATGTATTTAGTGAGTTAATTGCATCATTAAACAGAAAAGCTGCAACAGAGATCTGGTTTGTTGTTTAAACCTTATGATAGGCTCACTTTTCTTTATAGAATAATTTCCAGTAGATTTCATATTTTTTTGTTTTATTTTTTTTGTCCAAAACAAACCAAAATTTTCCAGCTAGGTCTTGATGTTCCCCAGCAGACGTACATCCTGAACTATGCCCATGGTTTAACCACACGCAGATCAAAAAGATGAAACGTTACAGGGAGTATGCCTAGATCTAACCTAGATTCCACGTTACACTGGAGATGTCGTCTGTGACGTCTAAATAATACTTGCTCTATGACGAACCGTACATCTTTGACCGTTTACATAATCAACGTATATCAGCTGATTCTGTCAAAAGCGGTTTTGCAACAATATCCTACGCTTCACAGTATTAATTGTTGCATATCGGCGCAACGCTGCTTTTTTCCGCTTTAGATCCTGTTAGATTCATTGCGTGAATGGTTGAAGAGTTATGTTAATTCAAAGAACGTCAACAGTGGAGCAAAAGTTATGGTTTAAAAGGTTTAACACTCATCTTGGTAACAACATAATAAAAATGTGTTAAAACAAAAACAGCTTTTCTTAGTGTGACTTTCAGGAGTTTTTATGCAACATGGTGGTAAAAACAGCATTTTTACTTAGCCCTAAGGGACCAGGGGACCAGATTCCTGCTTTATGTGTTGGAGTTGGTGCAGAACCTTGCACTGATGAGAGTCCTCGCTCAGAGTGATGCAGAAATAAATTGTCAACACCAACGTTGGACTGTCTGCCGATTGATTTTCTGATGCGATCCTTGTATCATCCTTGGCTCTGATATCCTATCTGTCTCCAATGTCAGCCCCCAGACACCCATCTGAGATGAAAAAAAAAAANCTTCCCACCACTACTTCAATCTGGAAGCCATCACTGCTCCTTCAGATCTCCCTCAGGCTTCATATAAACTGAGCTCACATTATGAGTATCTCCTTTCTGTTTGATTGCCCTCCAAATAAGTCATGCTGTTCAAACAACAAGCGCTCTGCTCCGCTGCCTCCCATTGTCTGCCGTTGAGCTATTGATGCCGCAGTTGACGATTTATTACAGGCACCTTTCCCGAGTGACTGATAAGTATTGTGATGGATGCACGATTATGCCGTGCCAAAATGGCTTTATCTCCCCTACTCCAAGCTACTATCTGAAATTGGTTGATGAGCTTATTCACTCTTCTCTGACTTTCTGTCTATTGTTCCCCCTTTCTCTCATTCCTCATATGAAAACCCCTTATCCTCGGAAGACCCCGTTTCACCAAGAGTAAATGTATTCTGTTGAGTGATTTTTTTTTTCCTTTTTTATATCCATGCACATTGTAGATTCTTCTCAGTTTACCTGACAGCATCTGTTTGTTGGTGCCTGGTGAGTGTGAGTTTACCGACATATGTATTCAGGCATGTTCTCTCTGAGCATTCGCAACAGAAAACCCTGATTGTGTTCCCTCTTCAGTCTACGTTGTTATTCCGCGCTGTAGGTGCAATATCGACTATTTTAGAAATCCAACTATCAATCATCTCAATTATTGCCAGCAAACTTCAAAGTGCCTTCAAGTTGCTGCTCATTTTATGTCTATTAGTAACACTCTGGAGGATAGAAACACAAAGGAGCAGAAATTGCACTGGGATATGCTGTGCTGTGTTGGGTGCTGAGCACCATCATTTCATCAGAGATTAAGTTGCTTGTCGGTGATAGAAATGTCTTCATAGGGTAAAAAACTGGAAGCGTCTTGTTTTCAATCAACTTGAATAAAATAGTTTTTATGTCTTTGGAAAAATTATTAAATCCCGCCTCTCAGTCCATTCAGAAGTAGGGTTCTGGTTTTAAATCTTAACCGCTCCTCCATTTTAGACTTAGTCCTATACTGAGGAAATAATATCTGTTAGAGCTTCAGTAGACCCTAGTGACCCTGAAGAAGATAGAGTGGGTGTAAATGGGTGGATGGGTGCTTTAACAGGTTTGTCCCACTCCCATGTGAGGAAATGAGTGGTAAATAGGAGCATTGCCTTTTGACTCACCAGTCTGTGTTCCTTCGGTTCCCTGCTGCCATTAGCTGTGTGCTATGAAGAAACTAGAAAACCATTTACTGAAATGACTCTCTCAATGCAAAACATCTCCTCAGAAGTAGGATTTGAGAAATAAACCCTGGTTGTGCTCCACCTCTAGAGTGCCAGCTATGGTCGAGGCTTTAAGACTGTCTTACACAGACTTTAGACATGATGGGAACTCTACCTCTGCACAGAAAGACTGTGTTCTCCCAAAGGCTGAGGGCCTTGTGCCAAATCTGGAGTCTTTCAATCAAAGATTGACTGCTCTACCCCTGCACCATGGCTGCCCAATAGTGCACCAAGCATTGCCCTGTAAATTAGGCAAGGATGGTATATCCTGACGACAAATTTAGGTAGCCCGTTTTGGTTGTACCCAAGGATGTCCAACCCTGGTCCTCAACTTTCATCATCCTGCTGATTCAACCACTAGCTGCCATCAGTCAGTCCAGACCCTAGTTGACTAAGAACCGCTGATCCAGGTGGGAATCTGGAATACAAGACCAATGCAAAAACATTCTTACCCCACTGGCAGATATTCTTTGAAAAGGGAAAGAAATCTTCTAAATGGTTACATAATTGTTCTCATCAAGAATTTTATTAGTATTATTAGTATTATTATAAGGCATGTTTTCTAAAAATAATATTATTTTTGCACACCTAACACCCAATACTTAACCCTTTATCACCTGAGATGTTGCTGGCGATACCTAAGTAACAAACACTCTTTGACAGAATCAGCTGATTCAGTTTCAATCAGCACTTCACTTAAGTGTTCCAAGATTAGCCCAAAGCTGCTTTTGTCCGCTTCAGAATCCACTGGAATTACATTATTTACATCAACAGTTGAAGAGTTCTGGTGTCAACACTGGCGCTAAAACTCCTGTATGTAATGGTTGAACTGATTTCTTGAGTTATCAGGTGTTTCATGTGATCACGTAAAAAGAACATTTCCTGTTCATTTCTAATTCAATTCAATTTGTAGTTTTACATTTGCACGTGTGCTAATGCAATTCAGAGCCCTGAAGTCAAACAATCACGACATGAGATGCAGGGTAAAGTGGGGTATCCAAGGCAACTGTCTTTTTCTCCAAGTTCTGCAGCATTATGTCTGTCATGTAGACATAATTGATACCAGATTAGAGATGCTAATCCTATGACCACTGGCGCATCCGTGTTTAACAAAAACTGACCGTCAAAAATGTTGCATGTATTAACTTCCTGCATCATACATCCCTGAAATAAATTTCGATAATGGATTAAAACACAGTGCAGGATTTTTTCTAAAGACCGCATTTCTAAAGTCAATGTGCAAAACATGGGGTTATTCCCAGAAATCCATTCATGAAAATGCCCACAGCTGCCCACTTTTAACCCTCGTATCCTCCCTGCATCTGTCCTGGTCATTTGATCTTTTTGAGGTTTCGTTTGAGTCCTTCCACCACAAGACCGTGAGATTCTTTGGTCCCCTGCTTCAAGCTGTTCTCTACTTCTATTTTCTAATAATCCTGCTCACAGGTGACTTTGAAACATCCAGCAGAGATAAAATTTCATGATCCATCTAACATCCCATCAGAGTAGCACGCTTGAGCTTTTCAGAATGCTTAGAAATGGCAGCTTCATGAGGCTCGGTGCATCGTTTTATACCTGTGGTGATGAATCTGATTGAAAAACCTCAATTTAAGACTTTTTTTGAATATAAAATCTGGCAAATTTATGTGGAAACCCACTGTTCACAAAGGAGTTTTAGAATTATGTTCAAGACTATAAGACACAAAAGCCAATGTTTCAGGAGCTCCTGTGAATAGGTGCAAAGAAATCATTTAACGTTGTTTTCATTTGTTGTTTGGAGAACGGCACTGGAAACACAAACCGTCACGATCGGCTGCATCTTTCACTCCGTCTGTTGCCTTCTCCTTCCCCTCAGTGGTTTAAGGTATTGCTGCTGCTGCTCCAACACTGTCAACCTCAATTTCAAAGTTTCTCATCTGCCAGATCCAGCTGCCTTTGCGAATCAAGCTGCGGTTGGCAGACGGAGCCAGGAAGAGCTCGCTGTGATTGGCGCATTGTCCTCGCGTCAGTGTATCGTTTCAAATCTTCCCAAAAAAACTCTGCTCCTGGCCCAACGCTGGCTGGTGTGCCTTTTGTAGAAGCCAATAAATCTCCTAATTAAGTGAGTCCATCTGAAATGTACAGCATGTTCTTATTATGTGTTTACTGAGATTAAAACTGGAGATGCAAACAAGCTTCTATATGCTGTGATTTAATTTGGCCAAATGGAGAGCTGTTCAACTGGGAGTCAGAATTTGTCCCAATTTGCCACTTCTGGCAAAGGTTGTACATTTTAAGTTGCTTTAAGTCAAAGCAAACTGAGTAAAACGTTTTTGTCCAAATAATCGTATCGTATGCCTTGATCACATGCACCTGTACAGGGGTTGATGTGAGATTTTTGGGTTGTCTGGGCCCGTGGAGGGTCATAGACAGTTTTATTGTGGCTCATGTGGTCATCTACAAACTACGTCAAAGAAATGGATGTACCATTGTCATGAGTGTGAATAATGTATTGTGAATTATCGATGATGCACTGATGACATACAGGTGATGCTTTCGTACAATGCACCACACGTTTGCCATTAGTATGATGCATGCCCTGACTCCTCACTGACCACACACAAATGTTGGATGCACCAGGTGTGCAGGTGATGCGAGAAGTGCACATATCAATTAAACAGCACTAAATGGTCCCTTGCACATTGTGTATGGTTCGGGGGGGGGCAAAAAAATGTTAACAAATCCGTCCGGCGTCCGGCGACTTCACCCGTATGTGTTCTTTAAGGCTGAATTCAAATTCTTCCCCTATGGCTTTAGAGGCATATGGTTGTTCAAAATAGCCCTGCGCCTTGCGGGTGTTATGCGTCGCGCTGTTCCGCGGAGAACAGGCTATTTCTCCACCTGGGTGTGCTTTAATGCACAGAAGTTACATTTAAATGTAATTAACAGCTTTTTGCTTTAACATGACCTTGTGCTAGCATCGCTGTCCCTTGATTTTTGACTTTGCACGAACATTTTGGCTCTAAGGGCTCACAGAGTGGTCTACAATCCTAAAATTTTGTGCAGGCCATGAGCGTGCCCAGTACTCGTTTCCAACTTTTGCCCGTATCGATCCATTTGGGCAATTGTGACTAAGGCATTATAGGAGGAGGTTGTGTGTGTGTTTTTAAACTGATGTGCTTGTTTTGTGTTATTCATTTTTTGTGTGCAGCACTTTGGATTACATTATGCACAAAAGTGCAATGTAAATAAAAATTGATTCAATTTGATTTGATTAGATTTCACTGATAGATTTTTTTCTTGAGTCTTTTCTTCTGCTTTGGCATTTAAAAGGTATCAAACTCATGGAAGCTTAGGAACAGAGCTCTTACCGTGGGAAACTGTGTTAATGTAATGATAAGAAATCCAAGTCATATGCAGTCAGTGACTGCATATCTTATTTCCTTTTTTTTCCACTCTTTGTTTATGGATCTTGCAGAGATGAGCGTTTGTGAAACAAAGGCGAGAGCCTCACTGGACTCGTTTACTGTTATTAAATGTGCTTGGGCGTGGGCGTCCGCTCTTCTCTTCCAGAGTCCCCATTTCTTCACCAGTCCGTCTTGTGTGTTCATAGTTTGAATCCATGCCCTTGCCGGTGATAATTACTCTAGTACGTGCTCAAAAAGATGTGCATGCCTCATTGAAGCTGATGAAATCAATATTTTAAATATGCTGTTTTTCCAACTGGTTAAAACTGCTCATTACATTCGATGAAGCGCAATTGCACGGCACTAAATGGCAGTTTAACGAGTCTTCTGCATTCCTTTATTGAATTACATTATAGATCTGCCACCATAAACATATTTGGATAACTTTTGAACTGACGTTTTCTGCAGAAATTTTGCAGTTTTTAATCAAAATAGATTTGGGTGTTTTGAAGTTTTTTTTTCAGCATCCACTCCAATGGCAGCACTGAGATTTCGAAAATGGTTCTGAATGGGAGTTTTCAAAAATGTGCTACAGAAATGATAGTCCGATGATTACAATTAATTCAGACCCCAAAATGAACAAAGATCACAGTAATTTAAATCTATAATTTCTAGAACGTATTGAATATAGGGTGATAGTGTCCATATTTCTTTTGATTTACTGGTAAGCCACAGGGCGCGAAGGATTCATACATTTTAGCAGTACTGAGTTTTTTTTGGCCTCTATATGTTCTTTATGTTCTTTTTCTTTTCCACTTTATGGTTAGATCTTGAAACTACCAAGTTTTAGGGCAGTTTAAGTAAAGCAAAAAGTCAAGTTATGTGATTAGACTACACTACCCAGAATGCCTAGAGGGGCAATGTTAAGGCAATTGGTCCAGAGGTCGAGGATTTTTAGGACTGGCATAAAAACAACAGTCAGCATTGTTCAATTTGTAGAACAAAATACAAAACAATAATCTCCTTTTAGTTCATTTTGATGAGCAATATTCCACCAGGCTTCGGGCTCAGGAATCCATCAAGCGGCTTTTGTAGTTTACCAAATCACGTACTAAAACATTTATGCGTTGGTTTAAGGTCAGTGAACATGTACAACCCAAATTCACATTAGATGTAATTATTGAGAGAATTACTGGATTTCAAATATACCTTTTGTTTCCAAAGAAAAATAAAGTAGCTCACTCCTGCTGCAACAAGTACTGGCAGAGTAAAAATGCAAGTGAAAGTCAAACAATTTTTCCTCATTTGACTTTTAGTGCCAGTTTAATCCTTTTTCTCTTTTTGCGATCTAAAAAATACCAAGAAAACTTTTTAGTTTTTTAAACAAAACATGTAAGTGCAGTTATGTGCCTTAAGCAGTTGATACAGAGAAAACTGTTGTTCTGCAGATCAAGAAATGTTTCAGCTTTTGAATAAAAAAACATCTGCTTATAAATGACAACATTAAATTAATTAAATCAAGTTAGCCTAAAACTATGTATTATTTAATCAGTTTATTTTACAAAACCAATGAGCCACATGTGGCTCTAGAGCCTCATGTTTGCAGATCCCTAAACTAAAGATTACAAATAATTCATAGATATTTGATCAGGTTAGGGCCTCAGGACTAAAATTATGTATTAATTTGATTTAAATAATAATTTTAATTCATAATTTTAAAAGGTTTTTAAAAACTGTTCCTAAAGTGAGTACTTTAAACTGAACTAAGTTGGGTACATCAAAAGAAATTAGGAAATATCATACTAAAACTAACACAAAATAAGTTAAAATATAAAATTAAGAAAAATCTAGTAAAAAATTTGATTAATGAATTAATTCTCCAGGATAGATATGACTTGAAATTTGTTTATCCTGTAAATGTTGCTGCCATTTATTTAATATATTAATAAGTACTTGATGATGATATTTCATAGCCCTTTTGTTGTTACTTGTTTCTGTTAAAATCATTTAAATATTTTAACTATATTGCATTCTTCAGATTCTTCCTGAAGTTTATCTTGACTGAAAATACTTTAGCCAACTTAATTGAAAGAGTTGATTTATAGAATGTGTGACATGGAAATGCAGTAATAATTGCGCCTCTAGCGATGTTGGCCGCTCCATGAGCAGCTGCCCGTATGTACAATCAGGACCATAAATATGGACAGAGACACATTCTTTCTAATTGCGTTTCTGTACATTACCACAGTGAATTTTAAATCAAACAACTCAGATGCCATTGAAGTGCATAATAAAAGCTGAAGAATCTAGCTGTGCTGTTTTTCAGATCCGTGCTTTTATTCCATGGGTTGAACAAAAGATTGCGCTAAAAATGAAAACTAAAGCATTTTTTAGGAACAATCCACTTCATTTCATAGGCGCAAATGAGATCCGGTGGACAAATGAAATAACTGACAACAAAATGGTCATTACTAATATTTGGTTGAAAACCCTTTGTTGGCAATGACAGCCTGAAGTCTTGAACTCATGGACATCACCAGATGCTGGGTTTTCTCCTTACAAGCTCTGCCAGGCCTTTACTGCAGCAGCTTTCAGTTGCTGTTTGTTTGTGGGCCTTTCTGTCTGAAGTTTTGTCTTCAGTCAGTGAAATGCTGAACTGGGTTAAGATCAGGTGACTGACTTGGCCATCCAAGAATATTCCACTTCTTTGCTTTGATAAACTCCTTAGTTACCTTTGGCTGTATGTTTTGGGTCATTGTCCATCTGTATTTTAGAAGGAGGCTTTAATCAGTTTGGCTGCATTCACCTGGATCTGCGCAGACAGTCTGTCTCTAAACCTCAGAATTCATTGGGCTGCTTCTGTCCTGTGTCACGTTATCAATAAACAATAGCATCCCAGTGCCACTAGCAGCCATGCACGCCCAGACCATCACACTACCTTCACAGTGTTTTACTGATGATGTAATTATTATGGCAGATCATGAGCTTCTCCACGCCTTCTCCATACTTTACTGTCTTGCCATCATTCTGGTAGGGTTGATTTGGTTTAATCTGTCCAAGAATGTTTTTCCCAGGGCCTAATGCTGGCTTTTTTTAGATGCTTTTTTAGCAAGTCAATCTAGCCTTCCTATTCTTGAAGCTTATGAGTGGCTTGCTTCTTGCAGTGTTCCCTCTGTATCTGTATCTACTTTCATGCAGTCTTCTATTCATGGTAGACTTGGATATTGATACGCCTACCTCCTGGAGAGTGTTGTTCACTTGGTTGGCTGTTTGTAAACGGGTTCCTCTTCACCATGGAAATGATTCTGCCATCATCCACCACTGTTGTCTTCTGTGGACGTCAGGTCTTTTATGTTGCTGGGTTCTGTGCTTTCTTTCTTTCTCAGAATGTACCACCTGTTGATTTTGCCAATCCCAATACTGTAGCAATTTCTTGCACGTTGTTTTTCTTCTGTTTTCTCATCTTAATGATGGCTCCTTTCACCTGCATGGAGAGTTCCGCTTGACCGCATGTTTAATAGGTTCACAGCAAAATCTTCAAATGCAAGCTTCGGAATCCTCTAATCAACTCAGGCCCTTTCTGCTCCTCAAAGTGCTCACACACCTGCCCATACATGTCTTTAGCAAGTCAGTGCAGACGACTTACGGGCCTATGAAATTAAGAGTTGTGTTAAATGCTTTAATTTTTCACACATGCAATCTTTTGTTCAACCCATGGAATAAAGCTGAAAGTCTGCATTTCAATGGCATCTGAGTTGTGTGATTTAAAATTCCCTGTGGTAATGTACAGAAACAAAATTAGAAAGAATGTGTCTCCGTCCAAATATTTCTGGTCCTGACTGTATGTGGTTACAGTATGCATGTACATCTTGGTGTGTGTGTTCGGCCCAAGCTAGACAAACAGCATGCTCTGAGGAGTGGGATGACGGCCAGTGGACACAGCTGAGGAGGCAGCTGTGAGGAGAAGGAAAGGTGGAAGGAAAAAGGAGGAAGAATGGGGAGGGGAGCAAGGCACTACGGAGGGCAAAGTGCCCTGACAGCAGCAGAAGTCGCAGAGGGGGTTCTCTCCAGGCTTGACAGATGGACAGACAGGGCTATGCCCCGATGGCGGACTGTGGCTCTCGATGGCGGCGAGATCCATCACGATGCACTCACAGAAAACCCTCAAACATCAGTTTGAGCATGACGGAACAGACACACACCAATTCAAAACGGAAACTTCTACATCCCAGAAACATTTCCAATGAAATAAAAAAAGGCAAATCATACTCATGGAGCTTAGACAACAGAAAAAAGCTTTTGGAAATTAAAAGCTTTCCTCTTTTATTCCAGACAGAACTGGTGCCAGACAGAAATACGGGCTGTCCAAAGGCAGCTGTCAGGGTGAATGAAGGTGAAAAGATTTTATTTCTTCAATTTAGGACACTGGCCAAAATCGCAGGGAATTGCTGGGCACTGGCTCGCCTGCCGATCACTCTCCTTTTCCATCAAGACCTTGTTGAGAGACCAGATTCTTTGAGAATGAGAAAAAATAATATAAAAAAGTCTATAAGAGGTTATCAGTACGTGATCAAACACCCAAAGGGCTGTTCATCTGTGCTACGAGTCTGGAATGGATGTCTGAGTTATTAAGGATTACAGTATGTTGTTGTTAGAAAGAGATCAGATGTGCTCAGTCTGGATCTGTGTTTATGGATAGAGCAGGTTGTCATGTTGACCATTTGATTGTGCTGGACTCATTTTAAGTCAAAGTTCCACTTAGATCATCTTTTAATGTGTTTTAAAAACGTTTCCAGTGGTCATTGAGTTATGATTATGCCATTTTTAGCCCCAATTCAAAAAGCTGCATTGTTTTCTAGGAAATAGTTTTTGCAGAGCAGCAAAAGCTTTATTAGAAATTTGCCTTTTACCTGTGGGCGGAAGTTTTATCCCGGGGTGACCCATTGGTGCAAAGCAATCCTGCCTCTGCTTCCCGTCATACATCTGTTTACAAGCTCTCCCACCAGCTCACAACCCCTCATAAACCCAACATTGACGGTGCAACAAAAACGGTGAGCAATATTGGTGCAGTCCAGACAAAATATAATTATTAATCTCTCCATCATAACCCATTTTTTTCAAACGGTTGGAACTTTTGTGTTCTGAAAAGGATGCCGCCCATACGTCACTATCAAATCAGAGTCCCTGATTGCTCAAAATTTAACGGCTTGAACTTTTGACGCACGTTCGATGGCGTGCATTTTTCAGAGCCCGGAAACTGACTTTAAAACGTTACAAGTTATGAACGCCGAAGCCCGAAATTTGGATATACGTGCGTTTATATAGACTTTTCATTTAAATCAGGGGTTTGAACGTGCCTTTCCCAGCCCGGTGTAAACGTAGCAAATGAGGATGACCAACACAAGAGCTCATGACTGTAGAGACCCATATACATTACCAGTTAAAAGGAAAGAAAAACAAGATAGTAATTCAAGTAAGTAAGTAATTCATCCAATGCCAAAGCTTTTCATTGTTAATTTAAAACACACAATGAAATGTGTTGATTGGAGAAACATCCACACTGAGCTTTGCACAATGGACATGTTGCTCCTCCCATGACCTTCAAGGGCAAAAGATCCAGAGCCACCTCGGTTCATTGGGCTTTTGATGAATCCATCGAGCTTGTGCAGAGGTGTGCCCATCAGCCGACACACACAACCCATGCAATCAATGCCTCAATTAAAACTCTACTTTTGGGGTCAGTTGAAACACAAAAGCTTGAAATGTCGCCTCCAGCCTTATGTCCATATTTAACCCTTTGCAACCATTAATGTCATCTTTAACACAGGCATTTCTGAGACCACCATCTCATAGCACAATCCAAACTTTTCTCAAAAACACCTTGTAAAGAACTTGGGTGTCGTTTCTTCCCTGTAGTTCATCTTCCGTCCACTAGGGGCAGTAGAAGGGCTTTTCCTGCTCATTTCAAAGTGGTTGCTCTTAGTAAATCTAAAAACCACTTTTGGCGGGAAAAGTTTTGCTAGTTTTTAAAACTTTATGGTGATTTCTCCATTGTTATTGATTTTCTTTTTATATAACTACATTTTGTATTGGGAAAAAATGTTAAATTTACTAATAATTATTTCCTTATAATACATTTACACCATGTTAAAATGTGTGGATCAAAATAATGTAGAAGCTTTACTTTTATTAGGTACACTTAAGTATAAGTCAGCAAGTTTCTAGACCATGTATCTCTATCACTCTCATATCAAGAAGACTTATCATATCTGAAAGAGTAAAAAAAAAGAATTGTGAGAGATGTCCTGTAGACATCTACAGTAGATGTAATCTAGGTATATTATTTTAACTAAATCATACTTTAGACTAAATTGGAGAATTATGTAAGTAGTGTCTGAAAAGTAAACTTCAATTAAACTGCCTTACTTTTAGTTAAGACTAAGCAAACTTGTAGTACACTTAAATCTCTATTTTTTTAATTACTCATGTAAATATTTTTGCATCTTATACAAACTTTGAGAAAACAAACTTAACAATACCAAATCACCTAACGCATCATAATTGATACTATCTACCTTATATAATGAATGATTTTATAATTTTGGTGGATTTTATAAAACGGTTTAAAAAACATCTTAGTTCCAAAAAATTTAAACTTTCTCTTGTTTCTTTGATGGCTTAAAAAGGAACAAAGATTTCTGAGACTGAGACCAGAGGAAACACCCAAACCATAGCAAATATCATTCTGGGGTTTACAGCATGGTGGTTCATTAAAAGGCAAAACTATAAAGGCGGTGCTGTAGGGGGAGAAGGGTTACAGCTTTTAAAATGATTCCCTGACATGGGGCCCTGCATTCACTTTTGTTTTGCAGCTGCAATCCTGAGCCGGTTCACACGTCTGACCACTTGTGGCTCCTTTCTTTTCACTCTTGTTCTACGAATTGACATCTCTGTGTCCTACAATTGTCCATCCACTGTCTCCCCTCTTCACAACCTTTCAGCTCCTGCTGGTTTGAACAGGAGAGGCTAGGATCCGCGCCTCAATCTCTCCTGTTTCCCTCCATCAAATCGTCCTTTCGTCCCACATTTCAATTTTTCCTCCATTTGACTCGTGGCTAACAATTTCCCCTTGGGCATCGCTCCTCTTTTCTTCTCCTAAATCTCTGTCCTCTATCTTCATTTGTCCTCTTCGCCACAGAGCCTTCCTCTTCTCCTGCTCCTGGGTTGAGTGTCATTTGATGAGACCTGGATTGAGAGTGGAGTGGAGTATCGGCCCCGCGCAGCAGTGCACCGAGGAGGGGGATGTCAAGGGAAAAAGACAGGCCCTTCTCACATTAAATATCATCTGACACATAATCGGCTGCACCTTCTGTTGGGGCAGTGAGAGGAGGAGGATGGAATTCTTCCTCTCTCTTTGTTATCCCTTTTATTTATTTATGTATTTCAAAGGGGAAAAAAGCTAACAAATTACCGGTAAGGCTATTACAATTATGTTGTTTTTTGTCAAAATAACAAATCCTGTATCATTTTCTAGGATATAATTTCTGCAGAGCATCAGAATTTCATTAGAAGGGAGCCGGTTTAGCTCGTGCTGGTTTGCGGCGCCTTCCGTCCGTGAAACCAGGGTTCGAATCCGGGCTGCTCCCTGTTCCCTTCTCTACTTCTGTGCCGGTCCCAAGCCCGGTTGCTTTGAGAGGGTTGCGTCAGGAAGGGCATCCGGCATAAAACACATTGCCAAGTTTACCATGCGACTCGTTTGCTGTGGCCACCCCTGATGGGAAAAGCCAAAAGAGAAACAACATCAGAATTTCATTAGAAATTAACCTCCAAGTTGTGGACAGGGCCCGTCTGTTTACGCTCTCTCCCACTAGCATACAGCCCATCACAACCCCAGCCTAACATTATCTGTGCAACAAAAATGACGAAGGATATTGGAGTTTTCCCAAAGTACAATTTTTGTCAAGGAAAACAGAGGCGGAGCTCCCTGCATATTTTCCACATTACAAATACGATTTTTTTCAAACTGCATTTTTGGTTTTACTCCTGATTCAAAAAAATTTGAGTAGTCAAAAAATCAGAAATGCAAAATTAAGCAGAATTTTCTTTATATATGTCCTCCATCATGAGGAAAATGTTAAGAATGTGATGAAAACCCCAAAAATACGACTTTTTTCAGAGTGGGTTTTTAAGAATCTGTCCAGATTTTACAAAGACTTCACACTTCACAAGGTAACAATTAAATCTTTGTCATTTTCTTCACTTTGGCACAAATTGCACAACCTACCACTAATTTGTCACAATTGTGAATCCCATCAATGTATCACATGTTGGCTTTGGCAGCCAGATTACAGGTTTGCAGTGGGGATGCAGGGTATCGGCCAAGAAAACAGCCTTTTTTATGATTCAACAAAGGCTGTGAGCTTGCGCTGATGCGGTTGCAAATTGAAAAATGAATGAGAACTGACAAGTCTCCCAGGGAAATCCATCCGATACAATAGGTTCCCAATATGGAAATGCTGGAGAGATGATCACCTGGAAACAGCTGCAGTGCATTTCAGATTTTTATTATTTTTTTTGAGAAGTAATGGATTGGTTTGTCCTTTAGGGTTAACAAGCACCATCATTTCCACACACAAAAAATACCTGAAAAAAGAAATCAAGCAAAAGCGGAATGAATCCCCATTCCAACCATGTTTATTAATCTTGTGCTTGAAGGTGGGACGGCCCATTTCCCCCTATCAGCTTTGAACTGAGAGCAATGAGGTTTGACATGAAAAATACATGTCATTTTGTTTTCTCTTTTCTTAATGTTCCCAACATTTGTTATTTTATACCAGACAAAAGTGTGAGTAAAAAATTAATTTCTCTCAATTTTTTATTCCAAGATGGAAATAAAAACATAAGCCGAGTGTTGAAATAAAATGTTCTATAACTCAGATTCAACCACGAAAGAAATTTTGTATAAATATAAATATATATATATATATAATATTAGTTATATTAGATATGTGCAATAGCACTTTGTGAACAAAAAGTATCTTTAATTGTTCAGAATTCTTTCTCAAGCTTTAGCCTCGGTCACAACTGCCTTCATCTTTGGGCAAACACATAAATAGTCATACATGAACGCAAGTGCCGGTGGATAAGTGTTCATGCACGTTTTTTTCTTTTGGCATGCTGGGAGCAACAGGTCGTAGTGGACACTTAAATCTCACGTAAGGGGTACATAGGTGAGACGAAAGGGTGTCGTGTAGACAATCAGGGCGTAGTTTGCTTTGGCGTAATTCGGGCACCTACATATCACCTGCACATCCTGTGCATGCAGGGTCAGTAAGAGCAGTGCGTGCACTTGGCTAATTACTGGAGTGGCATAAGGGCACCGCAAGACAGCATCACCCGTACCTCATGAGCGCATGTAACTTACATTGTCATTGCAAGTACTTCACGATACACTCACCACACTTTTCCACAATAATGATAGGTTCCATTTTCATGACGTCGTTAAGGCAGCTGTACACGTCTCCAGGGAACAGCAGGACACACCTGCGCTCCCTTTGAGGTGAAGCCCCTCCTGTCTGCCATCCTCCATGGGCCCGGACAACCCATAAACCGGCAGCACCGTACAGGTCAACCCCCATTTGGGTGCATGTGACCAAGGCTTGAGTCAGGCAATCTTTTAGGTACATTTTTGAGTGTGTGTTTTTTTCCTTAATTGTAGAATAGAGAGAATCAAGAAAAACACATTTCCTGTCCACAGCTTCATGGCATTGTCTTATCCTTGTTGTCCTTGATTAATTGATTTTCAATGGGAGTGAAAATCAATTATAAAAAAATAAACAAATTAACACATCTATCCATCTTCCAAACCCGCTTAGTTTCTTTTGGAGTGACGTAGTTGCTGGAGCCTATCCCTGCTACTGTCAGGGGATCCATCACACCATGCATAGATGGTCACTTAGTGCTAGTCTATGAATTCAGTGGTGTCAGATTTCGTGTGCAATAAGCTGCATCTCCTAGAAAAAAACACAGGTTTTAAGATTTTGGCTAAAAACGGCATGAACTGGGAACGCTTTTACAATAGATCAAAATGTAGTTTGAGTGGGATTTTAAAAATATGCTTGATTTGCAACTAAAAATGTTTTACTGATATACTTTACAAGCAGGCCACGTATTGTCTTGGTAACCGCACAATCCTTCAATTCCAATGAATGGTCCCCATCTGTTGGCTTGAAGCAGCAGAACTGCTCCTCTATTTTTCCCGTTTAAGGGTAGAAGCTTGTTCCTGTGTTTAAAAATGGTCTCAATTTCCTAAGATCATAGAACCAGCTCATGGCAACTCTGCTTTACAGATGGATTTTCACTTTAATAGGAAAAAAGGGGGAAAAAAACTCCCTACAGCTACTGCCAAGAAATGCTTTTGATTATGTAGACATCCAGTGCGCGTACAACTCCCAGTCTGGGCTTCTTCTCTGCCGTGACAGCTTGATGTGTCTCGACGGGCAGATGTGAGTCCCGACCGAACTCAGTGGGTGCCAGGGGGCTACCGACCCGGTCAGCCAGCTCTTCTGACACTCTCAGAGGACTGGCACCACTTGAAAACCATCAGTGTCTTGGAGTTCATAACAATGCGACAGCAGCTCCAACGCAGCCATTTGTTTCTGCCACTTTGGCACAGAGAAAATCGTTCTGAGTGTCTCAGAGCAAGCCTGGCACCCCCCATCCATCACGAGTGCTTTCTCCAGCGGATGGACCTCTTCCACGCTCTACTCCCCTGACTGCTGTTTTCATCTGTACTCTACCATTGTGCAGGCCTGTTGTCCCCCCCTTTGCCTTTTGCAATTACCCCCCTTCACAGGCCTTCCCCCATCACCT
This sequence comes from Oryzias sinensis, assembly GCA_037389245.1. Taxonomy (NCBI): domain Eukaryota; kingdom Metazoa; phylum Chordata; class Actinopteri; order Beloniformes; family Adrianichthyidae; genus Oryzias; species Oryzias sinensis. The sequence goes on from CM074509.1 coordinate 10,668,038, forward strand.
GGGACACTAGAGGGCTTTTGGTTTGGTGTGAAAGGAAGTAGCTGTGATGGCCAGCAGCCACTAATGTCTTAGTCGCAACTGTCCTTATGGTTGGATACGGGCTGTCTGTGGGCTAACAATTGGCAAAATTGTACGGGCCATTTATGGGGAAATTTTACGTTGGTGGACCACTTGGTTAGCCTGAAAAAAAAGTATATTTTTATGGCCATGCTGCATGTGACGGGTTGTAACAGACACTTGTAAAGCATGCAAGGGTAAATAAGGGTGAAGTAGATTAGACGCAGGCATGTTGCATGAATTTTCAATTTTTTAACACTAGAACCCTGCACACTACTGAAGTGCAGGCCCCTTGCCTGACGGTTAGAAATTATAAAATTAGACAATCATAAAATTGTTTTTTGGGATATTCTACTGATGCATACATGTCACCTTTACACCCAGTGTGTACAGTATTTTCAGTCAGTAAGGAACCAATACGCGGACCTCAGCAACCACTAGTCATGTTTAAAGCACTACCTGTCCACCAAAGATGGATGTAACTTACACGTTTCTTACTAACACTTCACGATGGACCTCTAACGTTCAATTTTCATGACCTGCCTTTAGGTGGCCGCATGAGTTAGAGGACACCGCATAACACCTGCACCCCCTTTAAGATGCAGACGCTCCTGTCTGACCCTCTATGAACCCGAACCACCGCAAAGAACTGCAGCAGCAATACTGATCAACTCCCTCATGAAGCCTAAAGCAATCCCTTCTTGGAGTACTCCTCCAATGCGTTCAATCAGATCTTTGACAAAACTCCATTATCTCATTTGACTTTGACTAAAACCTGCCGTACAGTGTTTCTTCAAGGAAATGTCTTTTTCAATTTGAAGAATAAAAGAAAGAAACCAATCACCTCTAAAGTATCTGGCTTTTGTATTTGAGTCAAGGAAAGCCTTCCAGATATACAAAGGAGCAAATAAGGCCTCAGAAATGGAGCGCATCCATTGAAAACTGCCTCAATTCATCAAACACTGCAATGCTTTGTTTTTGTTTTTTTCGTGGGGATTATTGATCTTTTTTATGACTGAAATAAGTGTTAAGTTGCTTGAACAATATATTACGCAACCCAGAGCTGTGCAATGAGAACTGCAGCATGTTCATGGGAAAACCCCAGAGCGCCATCAATTCTATCAATAATAACAGGCTATGTAGGCGAACACGGCCTTCAAGCTGCCAGTGGAGGACGCAAAGGTAAAGGGTTTGGAGCGCTACATAGATCTCCCAAAATCCTGTTCACTCACTGCTGACACCCACAGCTAAAGGTTAAACTCCTGCCTACAGTCACTCATTATAAAGTGCCACGTGCGATCAGCTTATGTCTGTGGGTGTGAGACAGAAAAAATAGGGAAAGGGAGTTCTTGGCTGGCGTCAAACGTGGTTAAATCATCACACAAAGGACCAAAGTGGCACTTATAGCACATAAACGTCAGTAGGAATGAGCTGGGTAGCTGGTGTAATCTGCATATGTGTGGTTGTGTGAGCTAGCAGTTATGCCACATCAAGATCACTCAGTGCTAGTTATGGAAAGTCTCTGGGACAATTTGTTCAAAGCGGGTACTATCATTTTTTCCAATGATGTACAAAGTTACTAAAACGATGTCCTCACTCATCACAACTTGGTTAAATAAAACACTTTTATCCCCACCTGATAAGCCTCATTTCGCATCAGATTTTTTTAACACGGCTTGAAATCAGCAAGGGCATTTGCTCAGGCTGCACAAGAAAGGTGATGATTAAAGGTTGACCTTACGCTTAATTAGTGGCAACTGAGAGATTTCATTGCTGGGCTATGAATCATGGATGGAAAGAAGCAGCCGCCAGGGAAATGTTACCTAAGTGATTAGGTGAGGGGTGTAAATCAATAGCGGCGCTGACCTCCGAATGGAGTGCTGGTGGGAAGTGAGGCCCAAAACTAAGATGGGAAAAAAGAATGAAGGGACATAATTAACACGAATGACCTACTTCTGTGTCAGGACATACACAGACAAAGCACAATCTCACTCATATCATGATGAGACACAACAAATAAGATTTAATTTCTTCACTCTGACATTCAGTATGCTTCCCTAAGTGACTCTCTTTAGCACAATAACAAGTAGGTATTTTAATCTGTGCGTTTTATGGTCTCACTCTGATCCTCTTTTGATCTATTGTAAAATCATTGCCAGTGGTATTTTGATTATGATTACGCTTTTTAACCAAATCCAAAAACCTGTCTGTTTCATAGTTTCTGTGGTTCCTGCCAAGCAGGAACGGCAATGACCGTTGGCGCTTAGCAACCCGCCCCCTCTTCCCATCACCTAGAAATCAGAGTTATCTGTTTTCACACTCTCCTGCACACTTGTGCAAAAAAAAAAATATCCAGCTATATTGGATTTATATAGCCATACATTTTGAACCACATGCCAGCACATACGAGGAAAACAAAGACGTACATGGATCTAGTTGTTTGTAGCTGCATTGGAATGGGGCGGAGCAGGGAATTTTTGGCCCGCCCAGTGTATTTTCAACATCACCATTGTTCTTTTTCTAACTGCAGTTGTTCCTCTGTCTCTGATTCATAACAATTTGACTAAAATAATATTGTACTTTCCGTACAATAAGGCGCACTTCAAAGCCCCTAATTTCTTTAAAAAAAAACAAAAGTGTGCCTTATAATCCGGAGTGCCTTAAATATGGGTTATTTATGGTTGTGTTTACTTATGTTGAAGTAATTTTGAGAGGCACTTTGTTAAAATGTATGGCAGATTCATCTATGAATGTTAGATGATTCATTCATGAGTATTTTAATCTGGAATATAACGCTGAAAGTTCAATACTCAGAAATGCAATTTTAGGGTTAGTTTGCTTTATGACTTTTATGATCATAAATGCTGCAAGAACATGTTGATTTTGATTTGATTTGAAATGGTTTATTTCAAGCAATCAAATAGGAGTAATACACACAAAAGCAATATAATCATCAGTTATACATTCATACAGTAACTAATCAAACTTAGGATAATTAGACATAATTAATAAAAATTGCTTGAAAGGGAGTGGAAAGAAGCGAACTTATATAATCCCACCCCGTTATACTATAACCATTTTATTACATGATTTATCAATATCCGGTTCCTAGGTTTTATCAGACAGAATTAAGAATCATAAGGTATCAATAAAGCACGTGCCAAAGATGAAATTACTTAAGTACTACGTCAAAAATAACTTTAGAAATCAACATGGCAAATGCAGCATCTGAAATATATGCAAATTATGTTACTTTTAAAAGTCATTCATATGCTTTAAAACATAATACTATATCAGTAAAATAGACACAACACTGTTTCAGGAGTTTTCATAGCAAAATTTCATCAAGTATCAAAAGTTAAAAACATGTGCAAAATTATGCTACATTGGGAAAGATTTTTGAATCATTTTATCAATTTTAGGAGCTAGTGAAGTAATATCATCAAAAGTCAATCAATTTAACAATTTTCAATAAGTGATTAATCATTTGTTTTACTTTTTTAAATTTTTATTTTTATTTTTTTATAATAAGGTAATGCTGTAAGGGAAAAAATAAAAAGGGTCCATAATCTGTCGATTGTCCAAGGTTGGCATTTCTTCTTTTACTGATAACAGCCGATCTTCTGGGTTTAAACAGAGTCAACAGTTCTCTTCCATGTTGTGTCTGCAGACATTAGATTCAGGTCCATATCCTTCTTCAGCTGATATCAGCTGCGGTGAAAGTTGAGGTCAAATTGTCTGCAGGTCAAAACTCTCTGCTGTTATTCAGGTGACGTCAGACTTATGGAGAAAGTGAAGATTCCAGGTGTCATATTTCTTGAAATTATTTGGCTCTTTGATTTATTACTCCACGTTGTTTCAGACAACCGTGATCAAGCACTTCTCAAAGTCCTTCATGGTGTTCACGACCATAACCTTGGTGCGGTCCTCTGGACCGAGCGGTTTGACATAAATCCTGCAGCCTTTAACCCAAGTGTTCTCAATCTGCTTACGCTTCCTGAGAAGCCGTGCATGTTTTGAGATTTCAGCATTCCTCCTGGTCAGATGGTCGTTCAGATAAGCAGCCGAACCCTTCAGGTTTTTCCTTTGGTTCATCAGAGCTAGCTTGTGTTTGTGATTCACAAACCTGATGAGGATCGCTGGTTTATCCGTCTCCTTTCTCCTGGGGAGCAGGTGGCAGGTCTCGATGGTATTGAGATCCAGGGAAATCCCTTTAGATGTGAGAAATGAATGTATTTGCTGCTCCATCGATGCATCATTCTCCGCATTAGCACTGCTAGCTACGCTAGCGCTAGCATTAGCAGTGCTAGCTCCAGCTGCATTCAGCTTCGCTCGAGGCTTGATTGGTACTCCAGTGAGAATGACATTATTCATCCTTACTTGCTGTTCCACATCGTCCAGTCTTTTCTCCAGAATCTCGACCCGGTTTTCTCCCTGCTCGTTTTGAGCCCGAAATCTTCGGAACTCTTCCATCATCTCCCAGAGTGGCGTTAGTTTAGCCGACACTTGATCCATAAAACTTTTCAGCGTTTCTTGAATAATGTCAAGAGATTTTTTGAGCTCTTCATATTCCTGGGGTTTTTTCGGGGGCATGGTCAGCTCTCTTTTTGGAGAAAATCAACTTCTTAAGTAATTTGAAGATAGTATCCGCAGAGAGCCGCGACCACGCGTCCTGCCTTAACCCCGGAACCGGAAGTCTCATGTTAAAAACACCAAAAACACAATTTTCATTGGGTTGGGTCTTTAAGGTATAGAGAGACACTGAACAGGTGAAAAGGTCCTATTGTTAAAGAGAACAACAAATAGTAACAGTTGGCCTGTTAACACGCCCCCACGGTTGAAATGTCATCTGCTGCTCTCTGACTTAAGATAAAGCAATTAACTTCCCTGCACACATTACACAAGGCCACGAGAAGTGCTAAATCCCTATTTTCACCTATTGCTTTTGTTTGTGTGGTGTTTCTTTTCCAATCAGTAGACCCTTCATTCCACTTCTCTGTTCTAAATAGGGAAACTCTTCTTAGTATGTAACCAAAGCCAGAAAAGGCATTAGTTATTGGAGGGTTGAAATCAATAGCTAAAGGAGACCTTGACAAAGAACAACTTAAGAATAGTTAAATAGAAGTTTAAAGGCTGTAGAGGTGTTTTATGTGTTTGAATGCATTGGGCCATCCCTGTGTAATTTAGTTCATAATCCCAAATTCTATGTTTTGTGATCAACCCCCTCATTTTGTGTTATTTCAGGAAACCTTATTTTATTTTGGTGAGATAACACTTGCTGCTCTTCATACTCTTTTTATATATATATATATATATATGTATATATATATATATATATATATATTTTTTTTTTGGACATGATCCAGTGAGAAAACAAATGTCTGATGAGTCTTTTATTTTTGTATGGATCAGTACATTAAGTGACATCCTCGGGACAGTTAGTACCGCACCACAAAACATCCTGACATGGTTTTTTGCTTTATCTCATCCGGTCAGATTAGTTTAGGGCAGAACTGCATCAACGCTCTATAAGAAGGGCAGGAGTCCTGCAGGGAGGCAGCAGCTTCTCTACATNAAAAAAAAAAAAAAAAATTTTATATGGTATATACATAAAACAAGATTTTTATGGAGATTTTGCTTTTGACTTTTTTTCCTTCTTCTAAAAAAGCCATCTTGTTAAATTGGTTAAACATCATGAAGTTGTGAGGATTCAATGGTTGTCTTTGGTCGTTTTCTTAATTGCCCAGCCAGGCTCAGGTTGTTCATCCACAGCTGTCTTCATTTAGTTCATTAACCTCAGGGTACAGAAGTGTCTGACGTTCAGTTCCTCGTGTCAGGTCATCTGCTCTCCTTTGTCCCTCTTTTGTTGGTCCCTGGGGTTTATTGTGTTTAAGTAAGCTTTTTATCTTTTTATTTTTCTTTCAAATATATAAATGTTTCAGTTTCTGCCAACATGCCTGGTCTCTTGCATATCCTACACCACCAGTTCCCGACAGTGGTGAGTAGTCTATAGTCTTATAATCTTTCTGAACCGGTTAAACCAAAATGAATCAAATTGTATTGAGATGGTTCAGGGTTGTGAAGCATTTGACACTGAAACTAGTGACGTCTATTGGCCAGACTTCCAAATTGCATCAGCATGGAACAAAAAAAAGCACGTGTGGCAATAAAACCTTTGATTTCTAAAGTCGGTTTTATAATAATCGTGGCGCAGTTGTTACATAGTGACATTTAATGTATAAAATATTGTAAAGCAATTACCATCTGGACATTGTGCCTTGTTGGAAGGCATGTTGTCTAAAAATGTAAAAATCGACAAGATCAGAATGTTTTTTTTTTTTTTAATCTGAGTTGCAATTGACCTGTGGTGCAGAATGGCCTGCTTTTGAAATATCTCAACTATCGGGCAGCCTGTGGCACTCGATATGGACGGCCTCCGTCTGGAGACATTAACACGTTGTTCTGTCTGAGCTGCTGCTGGCAGCCACCCTACTGCTGCCACCGCCCTGTAGCTGCCCAGCTGTTGCCTGATTTCGTAAAAGCATCATCCCCGCCTGACTGACTGATCACAATCGTGACCACGCCATTTTCCAAAAAATCAGGCGGTGCCAGCTAATCTTGAGAATTCTGGCAAAGCCCCCCCATCGCGCAGTGGCAGTTGTAAATGTTACCGTAGCATTAAAGAAGTAAGTCATTTTACTGAGTAAGAAGTCAAGTCTTTTGTTTGAAAGTAAGTTAGAGGACTCAAAAAAGATAACAAAGTCTTCGTAATCTCAAAGACTAATTTAATCGAATTGGTCAACTGACTCAACAGAAACCAAAATCACTTCAAATCACTTTAAGGATTACACTAAAGTCAGTAATACTGCTCCAATCAATACCTATGGTAATAAAAACAAATGATAGTTATGGTGTGTTTTCACAGGGTTTTCTTTTAACACAAAAAGGTGGGAGTTTTTATGTAGAATGTTATGTTGTAGTGCTTCATTTCTGGGAGACTTGCCGACTAAAAAGCCCTAACAAGGACCTATTGTGAGACTCCGTACTCTATTTAACTGTTCAATTTATTTTGAATTAGCTTACACTTAAAAAAGCTCCTTTATTCTCATCTCATGCACTAAATCCCAGACATTCAAGTCGACCTGAAAAAGATTTAATTTAGTAAATCTGCTAACCATTAAATACCGGTTTGTAATCCGTATGGCCAAGGCACCGGTTGTGAGTCTGTCAGTTCAGGTTGAGAAAAGTCCCAGGTGGCTCATTCCACTTTTACGCATATACACCTCCGCGTCCAGTTTTAATTGACTCTATTGAGCAGGAACAGCGTACTTTCTTATTGCTGAAGCTCTAATTGGGTTCTGCACCCTTACCTTTACACGAAACACATTTTATGGAGCAATTTAAAACAGGCAGCGCTGCATAATTAGAAAGAAATGAGGGAATGAGTGTGATCTGTGCTGTGACAACGGCATGATGAAATGCCTTTTGTGCACCTTGATCACTCGCTGCTGAGGAAAATTACTTTAATGGAAGGGATGGGAGTGTGTTTGGATCAAATTTTGAGGTCACCTTGCACAGCACTGTAAATATTAGGAGACTGGCACATGCACTTCTCCAAAATCTGTTTGGAAAGCGCCTCCAAATGGGGTCATTCATAATTGATCTGTGGGGGGGGAGACAGGAGGAAGCGCGTAAAGGTAAATACTGATTAGCTCTTGGGAACATATGCTGCTACTTTGATAAACTCCCTCCAAATGACTTATTTGGCTGTTGTCATTTTGACCTGTATGTGCAGTGTAAGTGTTCAAACACAGGGGCGAGGCCAGATGTTTGTCAGACTGGTACACACATTAATAAGCTGCATGTACACACATGTTTGTGTGAACACAGACAGATGCTCACACAAACCCCCCCACAGCAAACTGCTACAATCACACACACTCAACTGACATCCATTGGGAGCCACTTTGGATGAGTCTTTTTTTTTTTTTTCCTCGCCCTTGGTTGTTGGTATTTGTTTTTTCTTGCTCTATAAACTGAATGTTGGCTCTTGTAAGCTCCTGAGCAACAACACTTTAGACTCAGACATAAATATTCAACATCTTGAAATAGAATCAAATTTTTATAATCTAATTAAAATATTTACAGGCAAAGCTAGTTATGGGGACATGAATTACAAATGATAAACAGACACGAAACTTCACCCTTGGGATGATAATGAAAACTTGTAATATTTTAGAAATGCCTGACCATTACACCATCGGGGGAGCAAAAATATTGTAGATGTTAATGAGGCCGGGACATGTAAGGACCGACACACAGGGTTTCTCCCTACATTTTTTCCTCTAGCAGGGATAGTGGTTTAATTTGAGGGCTGGTTCTTTGATGAAAAGTAACCTAATTTTATTAGATAAAGTTAAACAGGTGCCAACTTATTGACAGTTATGTTTGCATAATTGCGAACTGGAATTCGTCAGTAAGCAGTGATTGGTCCAAGTCGGCGTGAGTCATCATTTCTATGGCAACCACTTTTCCCAATAAGTGAGCTTGTTGGAAGTCCACGCCCAACACTTGAAAGTGGGCTCACTTAGCGCTTAGAAAATTGTGACCGCATACTTGGATTGAGGTATCTGATCAGTTTATAACTTGCACTAGAGAAAATGTTATGGAAAAAAAATAGAGTTAGCAGAAAGAATGGTTATTTTGTCACATAAGATGACTACCAGATGTTTATTTCTCTATAGAAGTCTGTGGGATTTTGGCTTCTTGGAGCCAGCAGGTACTTCCTGTTTGAAATGCAAGGGGGGGAGGAGTCACTTAGTCCAGAGACCCCCATCCTCTTCAAAGGGTCAAAAACATTGCATGCGGTCACACATGCGAGGAGTGAAATGGCTTCATCTGCCAGACCCATTGGGCACAAAGCACAGCTGCTGCAGTCGTTTTGAGTCTCTCTTACCTGAAGGTACTTGGACAGATTTTCTTGGCCTCAATCTGCATTTTAGTTTTTTTTTCTCCACCAAGATGTCCTGTTTGCTGAATCTTATTGATCTAAATGGGTCTCTAAACAGCTGCAGCAGTCAAATGGGGTTGCCACATCTGTTCTTGGTCGTGCACTTTCGCTCAACCGCAGGGGGAATGAGTCAGGTTTGACCAAATCAGTCTGATTTAAAGTTGTTACGCCGCCCATCTCTATCAAATTGCCAACATGGCTGGTGTCAAGGCTTTAACTTGCCTCCAGTCACTTTACATCCTACAGTCAGTAGGGGAAAAAAAGGTTTCTTGCAGGAATATTCAAGTCATGCCATGCCTGATCCAGCAAATCTGATCCTGAGGGGGATTGCCACGGACGTACTTCAAACCTCCTGTTCCGGTGAAGGGTCACCGGTGCCGCTCCTCTTCATGTGTCCTGTTCAAGAACAGATCCCGGTGAAATAGTTTTAGTTAAGTACCGTAACAATATAATAAATATTTGAATTTAATATATATAAATATGTAATAGGGAAATAATTCGTAAAGGGATTCTTTGTTGCATACATTAGAGCCTGTGTGTGGGGATGTGAAAATGTAGCTTTGAATGTACCACAATTTAAATCTGTTAAAGCCTCTTTATTCTCTTTGAAGTGCTACTAGTAATAAAAAAAAAGATATTTCATGTACATTGAATAAAATGATAGGGCATTGTGACAGCTCTTTGGAGTCACAGAGGTATAGTGGAGCATTGCCATGGAAACTATACCACATTTTCTTTAACCAGCACAGACGTGGAAAGGAAGCTGCAAGCGTGAAGCTCCAATGATTCAGGTTTCAAAGAGTAAATAAATAAAGCAGAGGGTCTTTACTGTGGATATCTTCTCCTCAAGGCTTTCTTTTAAAACAAACTATCCAACTTGTGGTAAATTAGAGAGCATATTTTATTAATACAAGGAGAAAAATAGATACTAAAGCTATGACTACGTAAACACTGCTGGGGATTATCAGTAATGTTATGTTGAATATTTAAATTTTCAACAATAAATATTAAAACTTCCAACATTTTAAAATAAAAAATATCCCAGCCATTAGCTTTTAATCCATGCCAAATACCTTATCCATATATATTAACCTTGTATGACCTCTATGAAGTACTCCAACATAAATGCCTCTGATTGTGCCATATTAAAACCGTATGTTATCTCAGTCACTCCTTACTGCTGTGGTCCCATCTGGATTCTCTTAGTTTAAATCAATCTTTGTCGTGATTCACTCTGAAATATCAAGCTCATGTATCAGTCTCCTCTGCTCAGCCCAGAGGATCAAATATCCAAGGCTTTCCAAAAAATGTTGAACTTGGAACATTTTTCTCCAAAATAGCCTTCCTTTTGGTTGTATAACTATAATGAGAGATGGAAGCTGGCTTGATGCTTTTTGGACAGTATAAAGTGTCAGATGAGATGCACCTAAATTCCTCCCATTTTTGTGAAAATTTTATTATTTTGTTATTTTTATTTTTTCTAACATGCTGGCCGATGTCTGCCCTGATTGCTAAGAGATATCTGTAGTTCTGTGCTGGCTTCTAACAGCAGAAATGTAGGACCACGTTGTATAAAGTTGTCTTTGGTTTGAAGTCTCAAGTAAATTTAATCCAGTCCTTAAAAATAAAATTCACTCACAGTATTTGCATCAGCTCCCGTAATGTGGAAAATAGGCTGGCACACAAAAAGCATTATTTATTTAAAATAACAGTCATGCTAAAAACCAAGCAAACTTTCATCCTGATGTAGGACTGGATTTATCATGCGTTTTCCAATGATGGTCCTGGCATTTATTTAAAAAAGAATATCCAGACTGTAATGAGTAAAAGGGGTTCATTTACCAGTAATATATGGTAGAATTTAATTTATGGTGACAAGGTGCAGGATTTATTTGCCTGGTCATGTATAGTCATTAATAAGGTGTAAAGTTCTAAGTGCATTTTGCATCCCCTAATAAACAACAAAGATTCACAACACATAACTTATTTTTCACTTTAAATTATTCACCACTATGTTAGCTACAGTCCATTTGGTTTCAACATTGTAGCACGCTGCACCAGTGTTCATTTGCAAGAAAACATAATCGTCATCAGGTGGACCGGAGATCTTTTGAGAATCAAGCCCTCTGGGGATAAAAACTTTGCTGCAGAATAAGCATCCATACCGCCAATGTGCTCTACTTTTAAATGCAGAAACCCGGAAATGAGCGACAATGCCGCAGATGTTTTGCCAGCAGCATTATCTTGTGTTGAAGTAAAGATTTCACTAATGAGCGAGCTGAAGAAAGTGGTGGTGAGTAAATGGAGCTCATTCTCCTAATTGAGATATTTGCAAATTAAAAAAAGCAGAAGTACAGAGCACAGCTGTTGGAAGAAATGAAGCTGTAAAACTACGATTGATTTCAAAGATAAACAATCAAATCAGTGACAAATTAGCTTAATGACTAAAGGCTGGAGAAGGAATACAAGTGTTTTTGAGCCACATTTTTTATGAACTTCCATGGAAGCTATTAACAGAAATAATCAAGACAGAAGTGGCAGCTCCGGAACCGTAAATTGATACATTTTGCGTGAAACCTTCGGAAAAATTCTATTACTTTTGAACTTTTAGCATTCCTGTCTTGACGAAGGAATGTGTAATAAGACCAAGCAATTTCAAAGAGTTCAGAGTAATACAACATTAGGCCTCAAATTAGTTTTCAATATCTGTCTTGTGGTTTAAGTGAGAGAATGAACATGTGCAGCTCCGAGAGGCAATAACAGGTCAGATTTCCCCAAAGGTTCTGACACCAGCGCTGAAATTAATTGCGCTGCTCTGAAGATGAATAAAGGCATTTGTGCTTTGATTAAGTAAGTCTGGGAGCTCACCTCCCTGCAGGCCTGAACCAACACGCCTGCCTGATGGACTTTTGCTTCCACGGAGCCGCAGGGCCTGACAAGAAACAGAAAGCCGGCGCGCTGTCCGGTGCTCCCACACACATAAACCCCTCGGACCACACAGCAACCAGTCGTCCGATTTAGTCCCCACATGGATTATAGATGGATGCTAGAACAAATAAAGGCCTGTTGCTTGTCAAAAAAAAAAACTGCTGCGAGGAGAAAAACTAGGACAATGACAATAAGGCTCTCTGAATGAGTCCCGATAAGACTTTTGTTTATGGTGCCGTACGGTTGATCCGTCTGAGTGTCAGAGCAAATGGAGCATTCATGTGATTTTAATCGTCACCTTGGGTGACAACAGGACTGTAGAGCTTTATAGCATCTGGGAGCAATAAAGTGCTGGAAAGATAGCAGCGCTGTGATGGAAGTGGCGAAAACTGTTGTCAGGTTTTTATGAACGTGCCCTTTTAAATTTACGAGGGGAATTTGTGGGGGGAAAAAGGCATTTACTTTAAATTGTTGGTATGTTGGAGAACTCGTGATAACACAGTAAAATTGTATGAACAGGAGGGATATGGACATAATTAAACAAAATCAGTTTCTCTGTCGTGACTCATTTCTTCCATAAGCTGTAACGAAGTTTTGATTTTTTTTTATGATATACCTTAAAGACTCACTCACTTTCAAAGCATTCTCAGTAATCTTTTAATTATGATTCTGCCATTTTTAGCCAAAATCAAGAAATCTGTGTCTATTTTCTAGGACGTGGCTTCTGCAGAGCGGCAGAAGTTCATCAGAAACAACACGCAATTAAACCCAGGTAATTAACAAAACAAAAAAATTCAAAATAGAGGAGATGGGGACTTGGACTTGAAACTCGGATCAAATTACAGGATTAGGGTTAGGGACATGAGATTAACCTGTGTCATTTTCTAGGACACACAAGGTGTGTCCAAACTTTTGGTCTGTACTGTAGTTTCTGCAGAGGAGCAGCAGTTAATTAAAAATTCATCTCTAACAAAGTTGTAGGTGGGACTTTTGGTGCAGAGCAACACTGCTCTCCCTTCCTGTCACCAATAACTCAGAGTTCTCTATCTACATGCTGCCCTGCTGGCTTAAAATGGGGAGAAACATTGGAGCTATCCAGCCGTGCCTTTATTAGCCAGATTCTAGCTCAAATGTGGAAAATAAGGACATTAGTGGATCTATTTGTCTACAAGTGGACTGATCAGATGTAGAAACCCCATTTTCATCAGAGTGAATCTTTATAGCATTTTGAATTGCAAAGTTTAATCGAGATTCAGTTTTTAATCAAGATTCAATGTTAAATCTTGAAATACTTTCTCACAAAAAAAAAAAAAAGTCTGGTCCACTTTCCATTGAGCCTTTCAGCCCGAAATCGTTCTTAAGCACATTGTTTTGCGTGTTTATCTTTATCTAATCTCACAGGCAAACACTGTTCCACTTTTGCACTTCTCTCTTGGCCTCTCTGGGTCGACATGGAAGACATCCCCATCACAAAGAAAATCCTCCAGCATTCCCACTCTTCCATTTGGCAGTTAAGTGAAGGAATGTGTCATGGAAGGAATGCAGCAAAGGAGTTACTGTCTGTCTCAGTTATCAGTACGAATACCTTCAAATCTGAAAGCCCAGGGTTAAGCCCACACAGGCCTCACAAGCACTAACACTTCAACATCATTTCTGTTATGGTACGTCCAATTCAGCTTAGCCTTAAATTAAGCCAGTCATTTGACATGGTTGGGTCTTTTTACACGTTTGTTTTTAGGAGACATGAAAATCTGAGTGGTTCTTTTTCTCTCAGGTGCCGAATCAGAGGCGCACTGTTGTTGTTTTGATACCAATTAGAATGCAAAAAGCACATGCAGTTAAAAGTCTGCAGAGCCTCGCGCTGTGGAGGAAAGTGTCAAACTAAATATTCATGAACAATACAATTTGTGGAACTTAATATAAGTCTGCCAAATGAGCTTTTGGCAAACTGATTTAGGCTCTTCTCTGTTCCCATCCCCACAGCAAGACTTGATTTGGAGGTACAGATTATAACATCCAAACAAATGATATTAAGATTATAACTGGGATCTAGAAAAATAAAAGCTTTGGTGTTCATAGAAAATCCACTTTGGTAATCCACTGATGTACTAGCATAAGGTTCCCATTTGTGGTTTTGGCTGGAGCATCTCCTCAGATATTTGATGTTTTGGTATGAAACATTTAGTGTGAAACATTCATCAATTTTCATAGCAACTCTGCACAGGCTCCAACTTCAGATAATGTAAATATGCTCAACCATGAATTTGAGAAACCGCCAAATTCCTGTTTCTGTCACGCTCAGTCGTGCTGTCTAGTCAGTTTTTAAGCTCCGTAATTTGACAACTGTAGGTGTTTCATCTGGTAAAGTTTATTTGCTTTAACAGGAAAAAAAAGCTGTTACAACAATTTGAAATCCATCACTCCCATACTTTAATCTAATGCAGACAATAACTGTGTGCAGTTATGAATGACTTATTTGAGCTTTTATTCGGTTTAATTTAGAATGAAAAATTCTTCGACATAAATTTGAGCAAAAGCTAAAGCAATTTCCTTAGCACAACACTTACCGTTCCTGGTTTGGACTATCGGTTGTGTGGCTTTAGCTGGGATTATATAAATGGCTAGTGCTGTCTCTGCAATGTACTCCCCCAAAGTAAAGCAGATAAAATGCAGACAAAATGTTGCAGTTCTTCAAAATAACACTAGAGGCTGGTTTAGTAAAGTAGCTACTTCCTATTGACTCCCATGTTAAAAAGTTTTTCATCTTAGTTTTGAAAGCTTAACATTTTTTTCTTTATGTTAAATGATTGCATCATTGGCTGGATGGTGGTGTTGTGGTTAGCACTCCTGTTCCACAGCAAGAAGGCACTGGTTCAAATCCAGCTTCCCCCAAGATCCAGGAACATACCTCATAAATTAAATGATGAGTCTAATTGTCCCTAGGTCTGAGTGTTTGGCCCTCCAACAGGGTGACAACCTGTCACCTTCACCCAACAGTAGCTGGTACATACCATGACCCTGAAAGGTTTTAAGCAGGTACAAAAAAAGGATCGATGGATGTTGCTACTGGTTGGAATTTATTTTGTTTTGCTTGGATGGATAGACTCAACCAGACTCCAATCATCCATTTCTAAATCATTGTTGAGTTAACTGGCATCAACTCAGGTCAGTGGGCCCTAATTCAGGCTTTATTTTTGCAGGTATTATGGGTTCAACTTTTATATATCAATGAAGAGATCACCAACACATCCATCCTTTTTTTTAAATACCTTCTAATTCCTGTTCCTTGCAGGGACCCTGGAGCCTACTCAGCAACTGCCAGGCAAAGGCAAACAGGACAAGACCCCAGAGACATAAAACCTCACCCTTACATTCATTGAATTTGCACACATGCTAAATCGAACTCATCATCAAGTAGAACCCTTTACGCATTTGATCAATTGGACGGACTCCTTCACGTCGTTGACCAATCAAATGAAGACCTTTTATGTTGGCCTCCTCCCATGTAGACGTGGGTCATTTGGAAGATATATGTACTGTATATATATATGTATATGTTGACTCTTGTTTCAACAAAACTATTGCCGTGAAATGAAAATGATTTATTGGTTTGCTATTTGTTCATGTATCACAAGAAGTTATCAAAATATTAATAATATCGTACATCGCAAGCTTACCTCACATCGTGCAGACCTATTACAGACCCTCTACCTGTTCAATGTGTTTATTTGTGTCAGATTTATAATCTGAATTAAAAGTATTTATACTTCATTTGTTGAGAAGAAATTAGATTTTATATTGCATTTTCCAGATGAATGTTTGCTAGCTTTAAAACAATAATCACAAAGATTATTATTTAACAAAATTGCTGCCGTCCAAGTACAGCAATGCTGACCTTTCGGTCCGTTCTCAGCAGCGTTGGCTGACTTGAACTGAAAAAAAATTGAACGCTTCATTTCCGCTGTCTCTTGTTCAGACTCCATCATCTCCAGCGAGGCTTTTCGAAGGAGCTCCACTTCACTCGACCATGACCGCAGTCTGAGAGAAAGCTGCCATGCATTTCTCATATCCCCACCTCATGTCACTACTTCAAAAAAAGACAATAAAGTAGATCCTTCAGCAAATGTCTGCATAACCTCACACTGAACCGAAATTCAGATCAAAAGACAATTTCAATGTAGGATCATTTCCTAAGGTTTGTCACTACACATCCTCCTGCAGTGTCTCTCTGAAGAGACTTGTTTTGTCCACCGTTGTTATTCTGATCACATTACAAGTGGAGCCCTGAAGGTAGCCTTTACAAGGAGGAGGTGAGGAGTGGAGACACTTCATCCCTCAGCAGCCTGTCGCTCTGTCTCAGTGATTCATGGTGGCCATTTTGTGTCAAAATCCCATCACAAATCAGATGGTAGCGAAAAGTCCCCTGACACCTGCCAGCATCACAGAATATTCCACGAAGGCGAAAGTTTAAAGGCCGCCATGCAAATTCTATGTTTATTAGCTCGTCGCACCATCTGCTACACCCCCGCTGTTCTTTATTAATTCAAAGCTGGAAAACAAAAGGCACCCGTATTGTTTTTTTACCATCTCTTTTCAATACCGTCCAACTTGATTGCAATTGACACTTCTGCCAGAACAATTACCAGATTTCAAGCAGGATAAGTAGACGGAACACAAGTTATAATACGACTGATGAGTAATCACCACCTGATGATTTAGTAATGGGTTATTTTAGCAATTCTTCTTTAAGAGGCAAAGTGAACAAACTCCCTTCCTCCAAAATGTTGGTGATATTACAGTGAAACCATCAATAGAAAAAAAAAAGAATGGGGCAAAAAAAGAAAGAATGGGGCTCAAAAAATACATTTTAAAACCAAAGAAGAAACCAAAACACCATATCCAAAGGAAGTTTTAAAAATATTATGGGATGACCACACCAACGGCTAGGCGGCTGATTTGAGCCAAAGTGTGAAATCTGCCGATTTTTACGCAAAATTTGGTCGAGTGATCGTCACGAAATTTCACACTCTCACAGCCAGCTTAAATCTACAACTCAAACAAAAGTTTTGTTAACCATTGACCTCACGAAGAGGCCACTATTTTGAATTTAAAGAAAAAAAACATCTTTGGTGCCAGCTACAAATACAAACTAGTCCTCTGGAATGTGATCCATCGACTTCTAACTCATTGAGCATCATTTTAGGAAGCTACCTAAGAAACAAATGTTGGAATTAGAAGTTGTAGCTAATGAACGGCGTTCGTGTGGCGAGCTAAAATGGCATTCCCTTTTTGCTCATAGAATTTTTAACCTTGACTTTTTAAAAATAGTAACAAATGAATCCCCGGCTTGGGCTGAATGAAGCGATATAACATATGATATAACTATATCAGGAATTGTGGGCGTGGCTAACCAAAAACCTGCATTGCCTAGGAAATCCAAAAGATTACTTTTGCTGATTCTTCTAAAAATGACACAGACCTGTTCATCATCCTCAGGTGACTAAAACAAAAATAATTGCATGGAGATAAAACCCAAAAAAAGCTGCCACTCTAAAGTTTTTTTTTTTTAAATAAATTTGTCACGTGCAGCTCTAACTAGGCTGGCAGAGGAGGAGAGTGAAGGGCCGGTAGCCGCTCAGCCAATGAGGGCAGGTTAATACTTGGATAATAGGGAGGTGGCTATCGGGTGGGTAGCACCTGCAGGCCATACAAAGCCTCTCTCAGCTTTATTTGTATTTGTTCTTTTTTCGATTTGAATTGTATGTGTTCTTGCGATATCGAGTGCCTTTTTTTTTAATATACACTCCTTATATTTGAAATGTAACATTGGCAGAATAATGGGGAACTGCCCTGTCTCTTAAAAGCTCCTGGAGTCAGAGGGTCCAACGATGCCAAACAACAATGAAAGCAATTACTGTATGTTTCAACATCCGTTTCATGGGAAGGAATCTGTCTGGAGGGCCACTCACCGAGCGTATGAGACCCATTTGGATCGCATTACCATAACTCTGCTGCTGCTCAGCAGATCCCCGGCTGTCGCTGCCTCGTTCATTCACCTTCTGCAGGCTGAGATGCCCTCCCCATCCCTTAATCAACAGAAGATAAAGGAGAAGGTGCACAAGCACGTGCAAACACGACTTTGTTTTCAAACAGGAAGTAAGCCACTCTCTCGACCCTGGCAGAATCAAAATGAGATTAAGTGACGGGGCAGGGTGCTTCTTATCCTTTATGGTACAGCTGAGGAATGACAATGCCGCCGATAAGACTGAGGTGAGCCACCTTCACCTTCTTAGAGAACAACACCATTGTTAGAAACGACAAAAGGAAGCACAGAAAGAAGGGATTTCCACAAGTGCTGCTGCGTGCGTTACCTCAGTCCCACTTCCTCTCTGCGTGGGCTTTCTGTTAATTTGATTCAGATTGCAGAGATTATACAGTCTTGCACCGTTAGGCGTCACTTCTTTTAGCTATCACGAGTACAGCACTCCTGTTCACGCCGGCAGTGTAACTGTAGCCTCACAGGAGACTGCATCTGTGTGGCAGATGGCACATCTAGCCGGTGGGGGGGGTCACTCAATCAATTATGTCATCCCATTAAGCCCCGGTAGTCTCTGATGCACAAATGTCTCCAGATGAGAACACGTCTTTATTGGGTCGGCTGCTTTTTATCTATGATCACTTGCCTAATAGCATCATGAAATTCCGACTGAAGCCATATCCTGCTGTTTGAGGGCCTTCAAATCTAAATCCCACAAACCTTTACACCGAAATCAATGTTTGTTAGCTCAATGCAGCCATTTTAACTTGATATAAACCAAGCTTGATTCTTTCGGTCCTTCCCCCTCTGTAACTATTTGTTTCCAACACAAACAGAAAAGGTTATTCACCATTTTATTTAGAAAAATAATTTTGTGCCTAAATAAATTAGAACAACTGTTATATGAAGCCCTCTAATCCTTCCTTATGCCACACAACTATGCTAGCAGACCTTTTTAGCAGACTTCTGGCAATTTCAACGTTTTTTTTTTTTTAGTTTTTCTGTTTATCATTATACTGCGATTGATTCATAAGATCATCCTCCTTGAAGAAATCACAAAAAATGTAAATCTTTACAGCTATGTTGTAAGTAAAAGAGAGTGCATCCACTGCTAACTGGCATAAACGAGAAGTGACTGATGTCATTCTCAGGCAAAAGCATGCTTGATGTGACTCTTAAGAAAATGAAAGTCAAGGTTTTAATTCTTCAAAGTACCAGAGCAGACACCCTTTGGAAGCACATGTCATTATCAAATATAAATGTTTTTGGCCAGCTGGAGTATGACTGATCACTATTAAAATGCTGCTAATGACTACAAATCCCATAATGCACTGACAATATGTATCCATATTGAAAGTCTCTGGACCGCCCTCTCCATGGTGTACCTTGACTTCGCCCAACACTACTTTGGGATAGGCTCCAGCAACCTCGTGACTCTCGAAAGGGTTTGGAAAATGGATGAATGAAGTCCATTAAAAGCCTCTATAAACAGAATTCCACACCTGTTTAATGAAAATATTTAATTCATCACTCAAGAATGGTCTTACTGATGAACATATTCATTCAATCCTGAGGATTTCAACCCTAAGCCTGATGCTGAACATTACTGAACTCTATCCAGGATGGCACCAACCCCAAGTAATTAAGGAGAGCATCTACCACGGAGTAAACTGAATTTGATGCATGTTTTTTTATTTTATTTTTTATAGCTGCTGAAGGACATTTTGGATTTTTACAAGAGATTAGATTTTGGCTGTTCTTTAGTAACTCCCAATCTTGTAACACGTAAAAACAGTCCAAAACAGCTTCACATGAGCCATGTTAGTGTATTTACAACAACGCCCAGCCTTGTTTACAGGAGAATTCATCCTCATATAAGGTGCTCCAGAAAGAGCGTTTTGAACAAAAAATAAAAAAAAACTTTTAAGTGCACCTTATAGCGCGAAAAATCTGGAAGTTAACACTGACATAACCCACCCTGCTACCTACTGTTGTACCAGCCTCTGGAAACATCTCTGCTCTTTATAGTCAAGAATGACCTAAATTCAAGGTTTCAGAATGCTCCTTGAATGCTTAAAGCACAAAAAAGCATCATACCTCTCTATTAGGAAAGATTGAAAATGATGCGCCCGCCACGTCTGGAGTTTAGTCATAAAACATAATCTTTTTGTTTCAAATATTAAAAACTTTGTTAGGCAGGATTGCCAGCATCTTGCAATTTGAAAGTCCAGAGACCAGGGAATGAGTTTGTTTCTGTGGCATTCATGTTTGTTTGCACAGGATAAGTGACACTGAGAGATGAGAGAAAGTTTTGGTGTTCTTGTTAATGAAGAAATTTTTGTTTGCTTTCCGAGGGGAAATGAGGAATGCGTCTTCAAGAGCAGCCAAAACAGAAATAATAAAAAAAAAAAAAAAAGCTAAAGTCTCGAGAAAATGAGGATTCACACGCAGGGAAACCTCAAAAGCTGCACATTTGTTTCCAATTTCCAGCAACGATCCCTACACCAAATCAGAGCGTTCGTGTCGGACGACCCAGCTGGCACAAACGCTCCCTCGCAGCCTACATCACCCCGCTCCGCCGTTCCCTGCAATAATATTTTCCTTCAAACATGTTTGATCTGCGCTTTTATTAGAGAAGAGGCATGTCTTTGAGGTGCCTCCCCACCGCCTATTCCCACCGCTGTCTGCGGGAAAGAAGGAGCCGGGGAAACACCCACTCTGTAAAGGCATATGTGTAGGTTCAAGGCCCATCTGCTAACTGTGATTTTCAGGTTATAGTTCAATCTCTTTCTGCTATTTCCCCTCATTTATTGTCTCATAAGTGCCAGACGTGCTTGTTTAGTTTAGAACCTTTACGTATGTCGCCTTTGTTCCCTGCATTAGGTGAAAGCCGTGGGAGATTTACGGCACAGGGTCAGGTCAGGAGTATTGTTTGGACACGAGTTCAACATTCCAAATGCGTTGGATGTTTCCGAATTTCCTTTTCTTTTCCAAAACTGTAACAAGTAGAAAGTTCCACCATTCCTCAGATCAGCTCCTAAGGGACGGACGCAGACAGGAACCTGCTTCCTGCCTTCATTGTCAGAGGGGAGCATCCTGTTTATTGCAGCTGGAAAAGCAGCAGAGGGATGTCTGAAACGGCTATTGGGAGAGCAGAGATAAGGAGTTACGGAAAGTTAATAAACAAACACCCAAAAAAAAAGATTCTACCAGAACTAGCATTGGGACGGATTGCTTGTCTGAAAACAAAGGGTTCCTCTTTTTACTAATCATGGTATGGTCAAAAAAATCAAAAACAACTTTGTGGTGTCAAAGTACAATTTTGCACTAGAGTGTTAGCTGCGGGAGGGTCTGTCAAGTCTGTCAAAGGCATTTTGCCGGTCATGTACATTACAGCAAAGCCCTAATGGAATGTGAGTTACGGCCATGTACACAACACTTCCTGCTCCCTTCCATATACAGGATTACAGTCATTGACAAGCACAGCGCGGCGCTCACTGACTGACTTTTACGGGACAGTGTTCTGGCTTAGAACACCATGACTAAGTGCCTATGAAATTCAAACCTGCGCTCCCCTTTAAGGGCTCTTTCTGTTGTACTTATGAGAATAGAGACACATGTTGGAAAGGCTGTGCAGCGGCTTTTTGATGTTGGAATATGTTTTTGATTAATCTCCAGGTTTGCATAGCTGGTTTAGCACAGTTTGGATGCTAAACTTAAAGATCTGTGCATCTCTGTCCAAAAAAAGAGCAGTTTTCTTCCTCTCGTCTGTTTTTAACCTTGTAACACCGGAGCTTTAGCTTTACCTTCTTTCAACTAGCATAACTTTTCAACAGGTTATGCAATTAAGTTAATTTTGAAGCATAAAAAAGTGACTTTGCTCTGACATGAAGCTCTTTACAGTACTCAAAGGCCTACTTTGATGACAATTGTTTTTGATGTTTTTTAACATGTTCTTGTGGTATTTTTCTGATGATATAAGAAAATTAAGCGAAGATGTGCATTTCTGTGTACTTCTTTATTGAATTTATTGTGAATCAGGAGCAGACAAAAAAGGCTGTTTAAAAAAACTTGTATTTGTGACTTTAAAGCAACAATCTGCGGCTCCCTTCTCTGATCCATTCTCATGCATCTCCATTTTTGTCGAACTGCTAATGTTAGACTAAGGTTGTAAGAGGCTGTAAGCTAGCAAGAAAGCCTATAAACAAATGGATGATTGGAAGTGGGGACGGACTTACTCCACGCCAATATTTCCGCCCACAACACAGAGGCGAATTTCTAATGAACTCCTGCCGCTCTGCAGAAACTGCCGTAGAAAACAACACAGGTTTTTGGATTTTGGCTAAAAACAGCACAATTAAAAGACCAAAAAGTCTACAACTACAATGACAGTTTGGTTGACCTTTGACCTCGGGAAGAGGCTACCATCTTGTGCCATTAGTTGTGTTGCACGTCGTTGAACAGCTGCTTTTCTGTGCATCAAATCAGCAGATTCATGATGAACCCATATTTATGGTATGTTAGAGAGCGTGCATTCTTTTAGGTATAATCAGAGATGTCTCAGATGTTAAATGGTTTTTACTCTATTGTTACGACTTCAGAATTGGGATTTTTGTTTGTGCTAAAGCAAATCCAATTTTAGCTTCTTACTGGTGCACCATGATAATTATAAAAATGATGAATGGTGTTTATTTATGTAGCACTTTTCTACCTCAATCAACAAGTTCTATTCATCCATGCACACACACACACATATAATCACACACTGATGGCGGTTCTGCTATCATGCATGACGCCAGCAATATACCTATTATCACCAGCAGTAATGTGACCTCCAATGTCTTGCCCAAAGGCCGGCAGGTGGTGACTGAACCTACAACCTTCTAATCAATGGTCAATTGCTCTTCCACAGCTCCCCCTTTCAGTGCTTATAGAGTACTGTATAAATATATATTGTGTTTTGGAGAAACTGATAAAAAGCAGCAGCCTAGCAGAGTATCCGCTCTGCGACTGGAAGGTCGTGGGTTCAAATCCACTCTTGGGTCATACCTCTAAAAATGTGACGTGCTTGACTCTCAGCATTAAGGGGTTGGATTGGGAGGTTAAACCACTGAATGGCTCCCGTTGCTCCAGCTCACCACTCCCCTAGGGGATTATGGGTCAAATGAAGAGACGTCATTTCACACATTCTGGTGGGAAAGGACTTGAACTTAATACTGGTTTTAGCATTTTACTCCCCATATAGGTTATAGTACTACACATATATATATTTAAATGTTTTTCAGGAATAATGTTCTTATAAAAATAGTGCAACACTACATTTCAGACTTTTTATTGGACTGATGTTTTATATCCTTATGTTTATTTGTATGAACCCAATTGTTTTTGAAGCTTACCTTTTTGCAATGAACTATTTTTAAATGAATGAGAGAAGATGTCCAGTTACTTGGTCATTCAAAGATTATGATTTTTTCCCAAGATGAACTAAATTGGATGATGATTTGACGTTACCTCAATGAAAGAGTTTAAATGAAACTCATTAGATTGTTGAATAATTCAGAGAGAATCACATCTATTTGACCCACTTTAATGCTTTTATTGATTATAGATTTGATCTCTTAGTGTTAAAAAAAGTGTGCCACAAAATTCATATTTGTGCTCACAAAGTTCTAAATTGTGTTTATAATATGCTAATTTGTGAGCACAAATACTAAATCGGTGCAACAAAATACAAATTTGTGTCAACAAAATACTAATTTGTACCCACAAATTAATAAATTGAGAGAACATTTTTATATTTTTATTTTATTGTCATGTCCAAAGCTTTATGTTTTAAATATATTTCGCTAAATTTACAGTACGTTGTGTTAACCCCCACCTTTTTTTGCATCTATAGGCTACTTTAACCCTTGTGCTATCTTAGAAGACCCTACCCTTACATTGACGTGTTCTCCATACCATGACAAAGGTGGATAAAGGTGGAAAGATTTCATGTAATCTATGGACACCAGTGAAGATCACAAATCATTGAAGAAGAAAAGTTCAGAGCACTGTCTAGTGGGTCAAGATGACCCAACTCCCAATGGTAAAGTCGCTAGGATAGCACAAGGTCTGTTGGCACTCAGTGTTTTGTCATTACAAATTTTCTCCCTTACTATAAATGTACTTTGGTTTTAAATACTTCACTGGATTGTTGGGTTTTATTGCTTCATTTGCTGTGTGTTTTATTTTGTGTCGAAACTACATTTCCAGTTTACAGCACTTTTTATATTTCTATTCAGATTTGAGTTTCTTTGTAAGGCTGCTATCAGAGTTTCCATTTAGGTCTCTTCTGATGGGAAATTCCTCAAATCCTTTTGTTTAAAGAGCAACTGAAAGGGGAAACGCCTAAAATTGAGGCGTAATATAGCCTATGGCCTTCTCTGTTCAACAGACGAGGGGGACTCCCCCCTTCTTCCAGAAAACTAATAAACAGAGGTAGGGGTAAGGAGCGGAAATATTCCAAACTTCTTTTTACTGTTGTTCTGAAAATTTGTGACAAAATTACTTTATATGTTTCTGAAAGTCTAGAGGGATAAGACTAAATGAGAGAGTCTATTAAACTTCATGTAAAAAAAACTATTTATGCTAACATTTTTTTTGCAAACATACTTTTTACACGTATGTTTTCATATTTATCTCACACCAATAAATAAAAATACAAAAATCATACGAGAATAAAAGAATAAAAGAAATTATTATTTTATATTATTATTATTATTTCATACATAAAGACATCAAATGATAACTATGAAAACCATGTAAGGAAAAAAAAGGAATACCATATTTCCCTAGTACAAGGCACACTAGATTAAGGCACACCGTCAGTGAATGGTCAGTAAACGTATGTCATATAAAAGAAAACTATAAAGCACATCAAGCGACACACAGACACAGTCACAGATAAGTCTGTCAGTCAGGATTTATTAATTGATTTCACAGTAATTCCAAAACTTGTTTGTTACACACTATTCTTAACACCTGTATCTCCCAACTTTGTTAGTAACACATAAAAAGAAATAATAATAACTGTCCGACACTCTACCCATTAGCCTCAACAGGGTATTCACAATAACACTCAACCTTGTTTGGAACTCGTAAAAATACAGACGGACATTGTAACAGAGCGTTGTATACCTCTCAACATCACCTGAATTAAACAATAGATAAGAACTTCTGTCTATTTACCATCTTTTAGGTCAAAAACTGTTTTTATCGCTTGAGAAAAACGGTAGCCAAAGCTGACCTGGAGGTTGTCCTCCATGCTTTTATTTCATCTCTCTTAGACTATTGTAATTCTCTTTTTTCCTGTTTCAATCAGTCCACGATAAATGGCCTTCAGCTGGTAAACAATGCAGCAAGGAACCAGTAGAAGGCCTCATATTTCACCTGTTTTATGCTTTTTAAATTGGCTACCCATTAATTTTACAATTGATTTTTAAAATATTAGTTCAGATTTTTAGAGCTCTTAATGGCTATATTTCCCACATGGTTGTACCATGTTTCCAGTCGCCCCCTTTGGTCTTCTGCGTTGAACCTACTTAAAGTCCCAAAGACTTGTTACTAACCTCGAGTTGACCACGCTTTCCAAGCAGTACCCCCATGATTGTGGAACGCTGTGCCCTTATCGCTTCACCTGACCGACGATGTCAAAAGAAACGGCTGAAGATGCTGCTTTTTAAATAACTGTTCTGTACCATGTTTCTATTTATTGGTGTAATCTGTTTCTCTGTCCTTTACCATTTCACTTTGTCAAGAACCTCATGATTTTATCTGAAAAAGGTGCCACACAAATTAAGTTTACTCTACTTATTCTGTAAAGTAGAACACAGTCCTTTTTTCATTATAAAACAAGGCTTTTAGATGCACATTATAGTGCAGATAACACACTATGTTAATTTGATCAAATAAACAATTGTTAAATTAGAATTTAATGTTAAAAAACGTATTGGAAGGATTAAAAACTACATGAAGTAATATAACATAATTACTAAAATATATGTAAACAAGAACAATAGTTAAGACCCTTATTAAAAAGATTTTTGTTAAGATATCACATGGTTTATTTTTGAGACTCTCAAACTAACTGGTGTTTGCGAATGTAAATAAACTAATGTGTATTATGTATATAAACATAATTTTGCTGCTGCACGCTCTTTTTTTTTTAGTCCTTCCTGGCTTTCCGTCTTTCTTTGACATTTTTTACAGTAGTGTCCAGAAAAACCTTGATCTTTCAACCTGATAAAATCTCTTAATAGACAGAAAAAGTAAACTACTTAGTATGTCTTGTCTAAATTAAGCAAATTATTTCTCTGATTATTTTTTGGGAATAGGCATCCAAATTAGAGCCGCACCAGAGCTGGACTTTCCTGCCCTGCCCTGCTTTTCTTTTTCTTTTTTTTTTTCGCCAGTGCTGCAAAGTGAAATTGGTTTCTGAGGTCCTAATGCACCTAATGCGCCGGCCTCCCCTGTCAATGGGTGATTAGCTGAAGGGGGCTTTCATATTACGGGCAAAGTTGCAAGGCTTCTTTGAGGCGAGAGTCTCGTAAAAGTTCGAGAGGTTCACTTTTCTCATTAGGTCGGAGTCAGCTTCGATTTCCTGCGTGAGCGCGGAGTGGCAGGCCTTGGTGGCTGTTCTAAATGTAAATCATGACTGAATGGAATTACACCGACAGTCAGACATCTGTATTTTAATTGGCCCCCGGCCACTAACCCCCCACCCCGAGCCTGACTAGCCCAACACACTCACCCCCTTTCCTCGTCTTTGCAGCAGTCTCCCGCAAAAACGGAGATTTATAGACGCGGCACAAAGA
Source organism: Oryzias sinensis (assembly GCA_037389245.1). Taxonomy (NCBI): domain Eukaryota; kingdom Metazoa; phylum Chordata; class Actinopteri; order Beloniformes; family Adrianichthyidae; genus Oryzias; species Oryzias sinensis. Next base: position 10,694,922 of record CM074509.1, read on the forward strand.
AATCCACATCGTTTGTGTGTTTGGAACAAGAGAAAGAGAAGCCTGTAGCCTAACATGGTAAAAACAATATTTAACAAATGAGATCACGACTACCATCTCCGCTGTAGCATCGGCATAACAAGGCCCCCCCTGGAAAATATTGAGCTTGGCGGCGTGTGGCGGGTTTCGGCACCCTTTCCCCTTCATGTGTTTGCTTTGACTTTGAGCTGCTTGTTTTAACTGTAAACTTTGGGACCGTCGGGCTGCTAATTGTGAGGGGTCCGGCCATGACTGGGCACTTCCAGGAGGAGGAAAGCGTGGTCAGTCAGTGCTGTTTAAGACAAAGTGGGCAATCAAAACATGAAAACAGAAATAGTGTGGAAATGGAAAAAAATCACAGCCAAATTCAAACTTCTGAGTCTGATGGGAGATGGATGTGTCAAATATTCAATAGAAGCTGAAGGTTTTTTTTTTTTGTGAAAGCTAATTGTCAGAGTCTGCGCAGCATTGTGAGTTCAGAGGAAAAAAACTCCTTTCTGACAGTTTTGGGCAGATATGATGTATGTGGGCACTGTGTCTGGATTGAAGGACAAATAAAAAGAAGGGGAATGAAATATTTATAAAAAAAAATGGTGTTGTCTTGCCACGGAACCATCAAATCACCAAGCAGAAGGTTGATGAAAATGCCTCGAGCGTCGAGTTCAGCTGAATTTAGCGCATGGGAATAACTGTACAACAGATTTTTCTTTTGTTCTGTACTTCTCTGTGTAGCTTTTTATTTCCACTAAGCATTTTCTCCTCCTCTAATCTGCCATTTGCCACAGGATTTACATCCCAGTATTGAGTAAACCCAGAGAACCACTCAGTGGAATAAGCCCATTACTCACTCAATTACTGGAACAGAGTCTGGCCTGCCGGTCGGGTTTGGGGAGAAACAGGAAGAAAGGCTTTCTGGCTGCTGAAGGTTTCAGAATGTCACTGCTTTTGGTTAAATTCAGCTCCATGGAGATGATTGGGAGTTGTAGCCCCGTCTACTGACTAGACATCCACCAATAGGGTTTTTTTCAGGGCAGATACCAAATATTAGTAGTCAAGATGGCTGACAACCAATATTTGGAGCCGATATTCATTTTCAGTAAAAGGGAAGACATTAGCATCAAAATTTAGAAAAATGTAAAAACCAGCAATTATTTTTTTTCTTTTTTATTTAAAAAAAGCACGTTAAAGTGGCAACTGGATGGTTCATTGGCGGATGGGAAACCACGGTTCGTTTCCCAGGGAGAGCGATGAACGTCCAGTGTGGCACCTTGGGCAAAACTTTTCTTGCTACTGCCTACCTATGTGGCCAAAAGTGGGTCTCCCTGTGCTGGATCCCCAGCCCAGTTAAAATACAAGGTTGTGTCCGGGTGTCCGGCGTAAAACTCCCGGCCAAACCACCTGTGGGAATCAGTAAAAGCTGATTCGCACAGGTGGCGACTCCTGCAGCGATAGCGTGGACAACAACATTTAAAAAAAAAAACAAGTAAATAAAATAAAATTAACTAACCGCTGTTAGAAATGCAGGAAGTAACCAGCCCAGCATATTCTGCATGTTTAAAAACAAACTTAAATTAACTTTTCCCTACGGTGGAGTGTTGGGACCATCATTAAAAAAAAAAAATATTCACGAGAATAAAGTCCTAAAATTATGGGAAAAAGATTTAATTTGTTTTTAGAAGAAAGTTGCAAAATTACGATTTAAAAAAAAAAAAAAAAGAAAAAAATCACAAGAAAAAAGTGGAAAAATTATGAGAAAAAAGTCGTAATTTGATTAGAAGAAAGTTGTAAAATTATGGGAAAAAAATGTCAAAATTTTACGAGAACAAGTGATAATATTTCACCATAATAGAGGTATCATTTTACAAGGTCTAGGTCAAGGGTCGGCAACCCAAAATGTTGAAAAAGCCATTTTGGCCCAAAAAAACAAAAATGTCTGGAGCCGCAAAATATTAAAAGCCCTATTTAAGCCTTATAATGAAGGCAACACATGCAATATGTATCTATATTAGCTATATTAGCCTACTATCAAAATGACTAACTTGCTTAAAACACATAATGAGCATTATTAACGATGAAATGTTTATTTGCCCTGCAGTGCATTCTGCGGAGAACGACGCGTCACGTGACTGCTCTGTTGTGCAAGTTTAACTTCATTACAATATCAATGAATTATGTTTCATTGCTTTGATAAAATTAAAGAAATGTAATAAAGAAATCCGATTTTTGATGTCATTTTTATTTTTTTTAGGATTCGAACAAAAAACAATAAAATGGAACGTGCGTGACTTGCCCCTCTCTGGGAACTAAACAGAGTGCAATAAAACGCAGCCTGCGTTTATAAAAAAGAAAACAGCAGCCTTTTGAAAAGGTAAAGTATATAAAATCAAATGAATACAGTTAAGTTTGATTTCTGTGCAAATGGCAAGCAAGTCAGTGCACGGGTAAAACGCAGCTGTACATCTCTGGCAAAGACAGTCAGCTTGCGACCGAATGACAGAAAAGCTTCAAGCATTTGCGGCGCCTGGAGACTTTCATTCACCTCGTTTAGGTGGTTTTTCACAGTCATATCCACCACAAAGTGCAGCTTTTCCAGCCACTCAGTATCTTCCAGTTGCGGGTAGTTCATGTCTTTACTTTTCAGGAATGTTTTCACGTGTTCTAAACAGACGACAAAGTGACGCAAAACCTCACCCCTGGACAGCCATCGGACTTTGTTGCAGTTTAGAATATTCGCTTTCAACTTCATCAAGCAATGCACAGAACTGACGGTGGTTCGATTTACATCAGCCACCTGCCTAGCGGTCCGCTAAAAGTGGAAAAAAAAAAGCCCTGCTGGTAGAAACGTGTGTCGCAGGCTATGACGCAACTCTTCTTTGACAGAAATATTGAAATTTAATATTTATTCTACACATTCTTACAGCATTGGAAAACGTTAAGAATGTTTGTCATGTTTTTCCTCCTACAGAAACCATATTAAAACAAAAACTATATTTCTCTCCCCTATCTTTTTACATTTTCAAACAGTTTTGAAAATGCTCCAAGGAGCCACTAGGGCAGCGCTAAAGAGCCGCATGCGGCTCCTGAGCCGCGGGTTGCCGACCCCCGGTCTTGGTTGAGAATTTACAAGATTAGAGTTATAAATTCTGTTTACAAAAGGCAAAATTTTGTTATGAACAACAACAAAAGTCTATTAGTGAGTCAACCTTTTTTCATTGGTAATATTCGGAGGCTGACAAGAATTTTAAGGAAACTGGACCTTTTCAGAAGATGATTCTTTATCGGAAGAAGATTTACTACTCTTTACGCTGTTGGCGGTATAGATGCAGGGGTCCAAATGCATTATGGTGCATGGATTACAATGATAAACCTTTAAAAAGGGGCATCTAGGACTGCCGGAACACAGTCAGTTAGACAATTGTGGATGGATAAACGATCCTACTTTCCCACTCCCACTTAGTCATTTAAGACTGGACCCCCACCTGGCTCCAGTTACTTTTGTTTTTTTCTTAATGAGCTTCAGTCCGGAAGTCATGGGATTGTATTTATTTATTTTTTGTGTGTGGAGCCTGTGGGTAATTTAAAGCAAAGAAAGTAGGTCTGAAGAGTTACAGTCATTAGGGATAGCAACCTCCACAGAGCTCCTTTAGGGCATTTTCACACCACGATGATGCTGCAATTTCACACCTTTATTTTGAGTCGCCTTATCTTTTGGAAACATCGTACATTGACGACTTTTTTTTGTTACCGGAATAAGCATTTACCGGGAAAGAAAAAGCCTAAAGAGGAAAATTGGCTAAGCCCACGATTCCTCTGACATTAGTATAATCCCTCCCTGCACCACATCTACCTACAAAGCATTTCTCAACTTTTTTTTTTGATTCGAGCTTTACAAATCACATGTTGACTCATGGCTCGTGTCAATATTTCATCTCTGTTTCACTTCGGTTTGCACTCACACTGTTTTTGCTGAATCAAAATTTTAAAAAATCACTTGCAGGTGAAAAAAGATTGATTCCAGAGATCAGATGAGTTTTTATGCCTCCAGAATTCTAACAGCCCAAAGTTGAACCTTTGTGGAAACAGTTTACACTTATCATTTAACCATTTTAATAATATCTATATTTTTTGGATGCTATTAATTGCTGCTACCAAAAATTAACAACAAAAAAGTCAAGTTTACATTAAAGCACAGAAAAAAATTCCTCCTTGGTTCTCCTGGGTTAAAAAGAAATAACACATTGGATGCAAACACAGCCAACACAGTCTAAAAACCCTAACAGATTAGAAGAAACTGTTCTAAAGTTCCACTCTGATCATCTTTGATCTATTTGCAAAGCTTTCCCGGTGGTCTTTTATTTATGATTATGCCGTTTTTAGCCAAAATCAAAATCCTGTTGTTTTTAGGGATATAATTTCTGCAAACCTGCATGGGTTCATTAGAAATTCTGACTCGTGGGCAGGAGGGCCCGCCCGCACTTCCCCACACCAATCTTTTAACAGTGTATCCCACCCCATTCCCCTCCCAATTACAGAGAGCTTGAAGCAGACAAGCAGATGTTTTCGTCTCATCCTGATTCACAATGATTTGAATAAAGAAATACTCCGAAATGCCTCCATGATGAGAAAAAGGACACAAGAACATGCTAAAAACACTATTTTTATTGGAGTGGGTCTTTAAAGAGCTTCTATGTCTAAAATAAACCTAAAAACCTGTTTGACAGAGTAGAAGAGATATATGCAAAATATTCCCCACTAATCCATAAGTGATGGAAAAATGAATTTACAGTTGAATCATAGCTGGTTGCGTATTGAATAAGAGGTTTTCACTTTTCCAGCAAGCCTTTTCCGGTAATTGTAAACGTTTCTAGCCCTTTCAAGGCAGATTTTCATTTTTATCTCTTCTCTCCCAACAGTGCATTTTAGTTTTTGAGCCACTTTTTGTAAATATACATGTTATTTAGAACTTATTAGCGCTACGCTGCTGTGTAATGTTGAATATTAACACAACACGTCCTTCCCAAGGTGATTTGTTGATTTTACTTGTGTGCATTTAAATACTTTAATTACAGAAAGGAAAATCTGATTTATTACAGCGAGCGGCGAGCACTCTGGTCCCCAGGGTGGCAGCGAACAGCTTGCCACGGTTACAGTCTTGCATGATGCTGAGTGGCTAACGCATTGAGGTCCCTGCTGCCCTGCGAGTAACCGTGGAACAATCACTGGTAAAATTATTTGCTTTGCGTAGGAATTTCTCTGAGGAATACGCTTGCATAATCTTTCAGCCCTCCCCCTTGTTTATTTTGCACTTTAGTACGCCGGCCTTGCTTTCATCGCCGTATCACGTAGGCCACGACTTCCTCTCGCTTGGTTTGCGCAGACATCTGGTATTGTGGCCGTCAGGGTCGTCGACAGGGGGAGGAGAAAAAGAGGGAGAGAGGTACAGGAAAGGAAAGAGGAAGACGAGAGAGGCTGCAAGTGAGAAGGAGACGCTAAGCATAAATCATCATAGATTCAAAGATAATAGAAAGTGGCAGTCCCCGCAGTCGGCTAAATCAAGCCACTGCTTTCTCAGTCTATTCGGTAATTGCAGGAAGTGCTGATCGGGTTGTTTTGCGGCGGCTGCTCGGAGCTAAACAAAACAAAAAAACAGCCTGCACATTCCTTAAAAACGAGGGGGAACTTAGGGATAAAATGTTACTTCAGAAGCATCTGTGGTTGTCAGGGAGGCGGGGGAGGGGTTTCATAGAGACAGGTTGGTGGTTGATGGAGATGGTACCTGATGGATTCTGCGTGCAGACATTTGTACAATCAGCAGAGGTGTCAAACTCAGGTTTGATTCAAGCTCCCAGGTAATTAGATGGAGGACGTGGATGCCGTCGTCCTTGTGAAGCACAGACAGCATTAGGTTCACTGTAGCGCGGCGGTCCGCTCTCATTTGCGTCCTGTCGAATTCACGAGTCCGAGGACAGTCCAGGTCTATTTGCTCCCCGTCACTCACATTAATAATGCAATATGAACGATAAATAAGTCACGTCTGGATTTTGAAGTAAGTCGTCAAATTTTCCATTGCTTTGGTTTCTCGCTTCACCAGACCGCTGATAATCAAATAAAAACGTATCCAGACACTCAATATGGTTAAAAGTTTTTACGTGTTGATCTACAGAGTATGGATGAAACTTTTTTTTTGTCTTGTTTTTCTTTATTCAACTTTTACTATTGGAGCATTAGCTCTGATGTGTACGTTCTTTCAGCTACCGTAACTCTTCAACCAATTCTTTGTTGCAATTAACGCAACTCCAGGGGATTCTGAAGCAGAGAAAAACAGCTTTGCACAGATATTTGACAATATACAGCAAGGAAGTGCTTACGTACTCAACATACTGTTGTGAGGTGGGGAGGGCTGGGGAGCATGAAGGACCCAGAATGCAGAGACGGGAGCACAAGGTTCCGTGGGCATAAACATGGAAACATGGCAGAAGACAGTCAGGGAAGAGACGTTAGAGACATTACAGACATTAGATGAAAGACATTAAATCAGAGGAAGGCAGAGACAAGACTTGTATACAAACAGGACTGACAAGACACAGGTGATCATGATCAGGGCAGATTGGGACCAAGGAAGTTAAACTCAAAAACATGACAAAACAGGAAACCTCTCAAAATAAAACAGGAAAAAGAACTCAAACATGACTGAAACAAGACGGAAAACCAAAAACCAATACAAAGAAACCCAAACCATGACAACTGTCACGAAGAAAAGCTGTCCGACTCAGCTGATTCACGTTGATCACATAAATGGCTGAAAATGTACAGTATGTCATGTAGCGTGTGTTATTAAGTCCAGGTATTAAAAAATTAAAATGGTTTTCTAAATTCAACAGGAATAAAGATTTGAATGACCTTGTGATGGACTAGCAACCTGGCCAGGGTGTAGCTCGCCCAACAGTCGGTGGGATAGTCCCATCTCCAGTAATCCTGTGACCCATGAAGGGTTTGAGCAAATTAATGGAAAAATTCCCCTTTTTTTACAAACAAACAAAAAATATTTAGTTACTTGAAATTGGTACAACTCTGATTTTGAAGATATGGGAACCGATGCTGTTGGACCCTTTCAAGAGAGGTTGTTTTTGCTATACCTGCCCCCCAGCGGTTGCCGTTCTAGATTTGTCTCCTTTATTTAAGCCATTGACACATGCAGGGGTTGACCTGTACGGGTTCTGCATGTTTTTAGGTTATCAGAGCCCTTAGAGGGTCGTAGAGAGGAGCGGCCTCATCTTAAGGGAGTGTAGGTGTGTCCTGCAGTTCCCTTGACGGTTCATCCTTTTGGGATGTCATGAAAATGGAGCGTACCATTGTTGTGCGTGTGGTAAGTGTATCATGAAGTACTTGTAGGGATAACATAAGTTACATGCACTTATAACGTGTAGGTGATGCTGTCATACGATGTCTTTACACCACACACATTAGTCAGGTGCGACTACTGGCTCCTTACTGACTGCGTGCAAATGCTGCACACACGGGGTGTGCAGGTGATACATAAGTGCCCGTAGGATGCCCATACAAACAACACTGATTGTCTAATTTCCTCATTTCTAACAGTCAGGCTGCATGCCAGTAGCACGTACTATTTACCTAATTACACAAACAGCACTAACAGGGTCCTTGCACAGCATGCGGTTAAAAAAATGAAAAATCCATGCATCACGCATGCGTCTCACCTACTTCAACCTTACCTCACCCTTATATCTTCCATAAGTGTTCTTTACGACCTGATGCTTGCAGAAAAGAAAATGTGCAAGAATACTTTAGCTTTACAGGCTCACCGAGTGGTCTATTACCTTAGTATTTTGTGAAGCCACCTGCGTTCCCAGCACCACCCATAAAGGCAGTTCTGTCTAAGTTATTATTAACTGAATGTTCACGACAGGTCTTCCTATTACCAAAATTGTTGCCTTTAAAGTGTTGTCAAATTTTTGCATGTTTTCCTTAAACTATAATTTACTTAACTCCAATTTGTGAAACTATTCAGAAAACAAACTGGATGATATTGGGGTAAACAATTCCCACGTAATCTGGGGCTTTTTAATTTTTAAATAATGATGAAAACACTTATTGCATATTCTGTAGGTAAAATGTAAAATAAAAGAGCGCCCTGTAAATAATGATTTTGATGCATATTCTGTTTTTTAAATGGTTCTTGTGTTGCATGTTGTTTTTAAAAACATTTAGTGTTAGCTCAGTGACGGTAAAACCATCTCTTGATCAGGTTTGGTAAACACAGCATGTCTCCTGTAGAAAGGCTATTGTAACACACCTAGTGGCTACTTAGTGAACTCCACCTCACTCCAGTCAGTTTTGTTTTTAAATGGGCTTCCATCTGGAAGTTGTTGCTTGGTTGGCAATTCAAAAGCAAAAACACAGGTAGATCTTTGCAGAGTAGATCAGGAAAAATGAGCTTTCCAAACAGAAATGTTCTGCTTTTTTCAATGGCCTGTAATGCTGAGATAACACCTAAATCTGTGTGAGTGATGGTCTGGTATGAACACACGGATACCTGCGCAACATCACTGCAAAGCTGAGGACTTACTTAGTGTTCAGAGAGCAGCTCTTGTCTACGTTTGCTCTTAAGCAGCTGAGCTGATTAAGCCACAAGGATGGTGGGGGGGGGGGTGAAATTCCTTGGATTTTAAGAATTGACAGCATTTAGCTGGCAGCTTTAAGGGTGGATCATGGTCCTACTAGATCCAAACACACCAAATTTCCTTGAATCACAAAACAATCCCACCCAAAAAAGTCCCTTTCTTAAAAAAGCACAATCTCTTCCAACTGAACAAACACCAGGCCAATCATTTATCAAACCTGTTAATGTCTAAAAACCCATTATTGTTATAATTTATTTTCCAATATTTCACTGATTTATTTAAGACCCTGATTTTTTTTAAACAGTTTTGGTTTTCACTCACAGCAAATGTATGTGCACTTGACTTTGAAGAGTTTTATATTTTTCACCGAGGAAATGTTTGAACATTCTAGGCGCTGAACAAATTTAAATTTCTACACATTACTGTGTTATTTTGAATAATTTGTAATGCATGCATGATATAAATATTTAAATTGTCTTTGGAATTTCTTTTTCTGTGTGCGCGCATGCGTATGTGTGTAGGTGTGTGTGTGTGTGTGTGAGTGTACTAGGATTCTCATCGATTGGAGTCCTTGAAGTCAGTAACACTAACTGTTGGAAAGTCTAAAATTAATTTGTTTGAAGCATAAAAAAAGGTTGAGTTTTTTCTAGAATTCAGTAAGAGGTGCTTAAATAATCTATTAGGATTAAAAAACAAATTCTAATTACTTTTTTTTGTTTTGCTTCATGTTTTTTGTCAGAATCTGTAATTGTATCACTTATACGCTCATAAAATCATTTAGTCTGCTGCACACTGCAGGCAGCAACAAGTAACAACTCCAATAATCTGTCAATCATGGTCCTGCATGTGAATGAACCTGATAAGGAGGATGGAGGCAAAAAAAAGGTACGCCACCTAAAAAAACCGGTGGAGGAGCACAACACCGGAGTTCAGGTGAGCGTTCACACCTGCCAAATGAAAATTGTGGAAACACACTTTTATGCAAATCCGATTATTTTAAGGTAATAAATTCTTGTTTTTTGCTTTTTAAAATTGCTTTCATGAACACTTTAAATAATTTCTTCAATTACCAATCAAAACATTGCATTGTTATGCATTTTCTGCCTGTACCAAGTTTAAAACAGCATTGTGTTGCTTTGCGAAGGTGAAATAAAAAAGAGAGTCAATGCAGCTTTGTGCTAAAGCTTCCTCCTTCATGTGATTTGATAAGTTAAAGCAAACAAAGAAACAAGCTTCAACTAATCCTCTCCTCCTCCAGAAATTCGTCTTTCTTGAGAAAGTCGCAGGAGGAACAAAAGAACCGACTTTTTTTTTCACTTGGTTAATATTTAAACTGTTTTCAGCTTTGCAAACGGCCAGAGGCTGCTGCAGTGTTGCTATAATTTCGAGGACATTTAGCAGCCTTTGTGTGTTTGTGACAACCACTTTGTACGGAGAGTGAAAAATGATCCTTTGCTAATTTTGTGTGTTTTTCCTACCGACTAAAATGATCAATCAATGATTTTTATCCTAGGTTTACTTGAATAGTGAGACAGTGTAAAAAAGAAAAAAGAAACATTAAAAATCCAAAACAGAGGTCAGACTTTTTTGGCAGTTTGCCACTAGCAAGGATTTTATCCTGCAAGGTTTCGTGGTAAAAGTTTAGCTGAAGCTTTGTTTGCAGACTAGAAAGGCTAAAGATCTACAATCTAAAAATGTTTTGTCTTTAGCCGTTTCTCAGGGTGTATTCAGACTGAAAAAGCCTGTCGGTCTGGAACTAAGCCACTTAATTTGGTCCAGATCGAGTCCTTAACCTTGGATTGTAAACAGTCTTTCGTCAGGCAAACTTTCCTTTTTCGAACCAAAGCTTGTAAACAAAACCACGTGACTAAAGATCTCTTCTCTCATTGGCCAGGAATTATCATGGTGGGGAAAATCAACGAGAGAGAGAATAATGAAAGAATTTCAAAAATGTATATCTCTAAATACAAATAATAACATAGTTGTTTTGCTTTGTTTTTTTGGTAAGACGTAATAGTATGAAATCCATATTTCCATATCAATTTCTTGATTTAAGAGATTGAATGAATCTTTGGAGAGCTCCCAACATTCTTCAATCGCAAACAAATTCAAAAAAATTGCGGGACTACCTGGGCCGATCATTTCTTGCATCAGGGGCTGGTTGTTATCTTTTGTTCCGCGGTTATAGTGTTCGCTGATTAATGAGAAATGACAAGCTGCGGGGCGCGGGACGTGGGTTTAAATCACAGCAATAATCAAGTGGGCTGAGAGTGATTCTGGCACCGAGGCAGATGAGCTTCCAGCTGTCGGTTCTTCCCTCCCCTACTCATTTTAATTACAAGCTAGACCTAATTAAAAGTTTCTGACATTTCTTAGTGGCTGATGCTCACATCAATTAAAATGTGATTCCTGAGTCTGGATTCAAGCTGGAGAGGGTTTGTTTTCTGTCTTCTCAGCCAGTCAGAAGGAAAATGTCAGTTCTGTTTATTAGTTCCACACACCATAATTAAGTAAATTTGTCATATTTGCGGTTTCGTCTCCCAGGAGAGCAGCCAGTTCGGAAAGAATCAGCTGACATAGTGGCAGTGTCAGCTTTTGTGGTCTTTAATGCACATCTAAAAGCCACGAGTGGCTTCCACGTGTTATCAATAAGACCTCTACTTTAAATAAAAGCATTTTTGACTCAAGATTCTGATGAGCAGCTTCGGTGGGCTTTCAGTGACACTGGGAGAAATAGGAAGTCACAGCCTCTTACCAACTCATTTTAAATTCGCAATTTGAAATACTTAAAAACTGAAACGCAACATATAGAGCCCGCACTTCTCCTGGCACTTCTTATTCTGAGAGTTTGGGTAAGTTCTCATGTTGTAACGGGTCGTTCTAATGAGGCAGTCACAGTCAGATGGAGGTCTACGCCACCAAAAAAAAAAGACTTCGATGGGTGTCTCTAACTTTAGACATAATGGGACATTTTCAAAGTGATTTATTGTGAATTTGTGAGCAAAAGCATGTGACTTCAGCAACAGCCATGTCACCAGTAGATCTGAGAGTCAGGGAATAATCGGAGTTTAACCTATCATGGGGCTATTTGGAAATCCAATCACTCCTTTGAGATATATACACTGGCTAAAAAAACTCACCACACTCCACGAGCGCCTGGCAGCCAAAATTAACCAGCTGCTGAAATGGGACTCACCCGAATGGCTAATGGGAGGACGAACGAATCTGATCCAGAAGGATTCCTCAAAGGGTGCAGAAAGAAAAAACTACCGGCCAATAACCTTTCACTCCACAACATGGAAGCTCATGTCAGGCATCATTGCAACCGAGATAAATAGGCACATGGATCAATACATTAGCAACACACAGAAGAGCATTGGTATAGATTCCAGAGGAGCCAAACACCAACTCTTGGTTGACAGAACAGTCGCTGCTGATCATGACACGCCAACCTGTGAACAGCCTGGATTAATTGCAAGAAAGCCTATGACTCAATGCCACACACATGGATCACTAAATGCCTGGAGCTGTACAACATAAACAGGACTCTAAGAGCCTTCATAGGAAACTCAATGAAGCTGTGGAAAACCACCCATGAAGCCAATGGCAAGCCACTTGCACAAGTCTCCATCAATGTTTGGATTTTCCAAGGTATATACCTGATCCACACTACCAGGATCTCCAGTACTGACATTGGGATGTTATTCAGACTCGAGAAATGTCGCCGGATGGTGACAAAGAGAGGCAAGGTAGTCCACAAAGGAGGGGTCTCAGTCCCAGAAGGAACAATAGCAGACACTGAGGAAAGCTGTAATAGTCAAATGCCTCCAACGAGTAAGTCAAATCCTAAGAAGCCAGCTCAATGGCAAGAACAAGACCCTGGCACTAAACAGCTATGCACTGCCAGTTATCAGATACCATGCAGGAATAATAAGATTGCCAAAAGAGGAAATACAGACCATGGATGTTAAGACACAAAAAGCTCCTCACTATACATGTAGGGTTCATCACCCTGAGACTATATGCTAGCCGCAATAAAGGAGGCTGAGAACTAGTGAGTGTGGAAGCCACTGTCCTGGATGAAATATCCAAGATGCATGAGTACATCAAGCTCAAGGAATAGAGAGCAGAGGATGCAGTGCTGGAGGACAGATCCTCATGGGAGGACAAACCCCTGCATGGGATGTACCACCGGACCATAACTGAAGTGGCTGATATCAAGAAGTCCTACCAATGGCTAGAAAGGGCTGGCCTAGAGGACAGCACTGAGGCACTCATCCTGGCAGCTCAGGAACAAGCCCTGAGCACCAGAGCCATAGAGGCTCAGATCTACCACACCAGACAAGACCCAAGGTGTAGGCTGTGCAAAGAGGCACCTGAAACAATCTAGCACATAACTGCAGGATGTAAGATGTTGGCAGGTAAAGCATACATGGAGCGCCACAATCAAGTGGCTGGAATAATATACAGGAACATGTGTGCAGAATATGAATTAGAAACCCCAAAGTCAAAATGGGAAACACCTCCGAAGGTGGTAGAGAATGAGAGAGCAAAGATGCTGTGGGACTTCCAGATCCAGACTGATAGGATGAAAATGCTGAACCAACCAGACATTGTAGTGGTGGATAAAGAACAGAGGAAAGCCGTTGTGGTGGATACGGCAGTGCCAAGCAATGGCAACATCAAGAAGAAGGAACATTGAATAAATAAATTCAAATATATATATATATATATATATATATATATATATATATATATATATATATATATATATATATATATAAAAAACACAAGGTACAACAAATGATGTGACCTATTAATTCAAGAGAGATAAGGAGAATTCACAGAGCTGAATTAAACCCACCCAGAAACAAAAAAAGCGAAAAGCCTGTTCTTTCATCCTCATCAGGGATGAAATTAAACGGCTGAAAGTTTCTAATGGTTCGTCATGAGCAAAGAGGAACACCATTTTTTATCTGAACTGAGTCGGCATCAGTAATGTGTCAAACAAAAGATGTCTGAAAAGGAATTGGTAATGCAGACTACATCTGCAGCTTGGCGTTCAGCAAGCGCACTACTCACATCGCAGGATACACTGCATCTAGTTCATAGCTCAGAACCCAAGTCATTGTTTGCAACATTTAAAAATGTTACTTAATCTGTTTGAGACTGCTTTGCAGTCCTGATATTTTTTTGTTTTCTTATTTTTAAAGAATGATTCAGCCATTTCAAAATTAACACATTTATTAGTCATTTATCAATACTTGCACGACTCTGATGTTTGCAAATAACGGGCAGTCCTGACATTATTGACCTTTCTGTTAAATAAAAGCTGCCGTCTCTAAACAAAGTTGTCAATTATTGGAGATAACCTTAATTATTGCGGAAATTAATCGTTAACAATACTAATTTGACAGAGCGCTTCACAGTAAAACTATTCTAAATTAACTTAAGACCTGATAGGTATGAAACAAATTGATTATATAATAATTTGTAACTGGAGTTTTTGTTTTTCTCACAAAAGTCCTGTTACTGCATTTCAACAATGATGTTGTCTGTTGCAACAATCTGTTATTCGTGAATAGATGCAGACAATGAGTGGTAGATACAGACACTGATCTAAAATAAACAGCTTTTTTCTTTTTTTTTTCTTTAGTTAGGTTTGCTGAAAGCCACCTGCTTTTATTTAAATGTTTGTAAAAAAAAAAAAATAGAATGTAAAAAATATGTCATTATGTTGTTAACCCCAAGCTTACCTCTGATTTTGCCCTTAGACACAAGTCTGAACTGTCAGCCAATCAAAATAGATCCAGGTTGTAGTCTCAAAAGGTAACTATTTTTCTGTGGGGGGAGGGTATCACCCAAAACTGCCTAAATTGACTAGAAGTAGATGTAGAAGTAGAAGGGTAGAAGTTAACTCTTTAAGCATTCAAGAAGTTTTTATATGCAAGAATTCTGGTAGTGCTTACTGATCTGGAATCATTCTTTCTGGTACACGGCGCTCAAATCTGTCATGGATTCTTCATGGACTATTGGACTTCGTGTTTGTTCAACTTTTAAAGTTGTGGTAAAAAGAAATTTTACTTATCTGTTGTGTTGAACTCTCAGCAAAAGGTCCTTATTGCAGATAAAAGAGGCAAACATGAAAAACAACACAGTTCACTGGAAAAACTTCCCATCGATGCCTCTGACCAATCCCCTGGCTCTCCAATGCGTTTTGGGTAATGTAGTCACAACGCCTGATCTAACTGTTTTGTTTTGCGCCCTAGAATCTGGTCCAGTTTATGTGTGAAAAAAGACTTTTTGTTCTCTGTTTATTGATGTTGGGTTCTATAATCAGGTGGTCCAAAAACTTCTTTATGCGATTTAGATGAAAGGACCTTCAAACACCATGAAATGGTCTCTCTTAACAAACTCTACACTACAATTACACAACAGACTGTTGTACCTACAGCAGAGTGCCAGAAAATAACAATTTATTGTTACTGTAATTGTTTAGCACACTGTTTGACTAACCACACATTAAAAATAACTATTACTACGTCTGTCTGTAATGCAAAAGCAAACTGAACAATGTCAAGGTAGTGCTTTGAGCATTTAAAGTATTCTTCTAACGCCTAAGACCATTTAAGATCATATTTAGGGATTTCAGCACCATCTTTCTACAAAAGGCTTCCAGCTTATTAAAATTCTTCTGCCATCTCTATGGTCTTTGTGTTCCAGCCACATATTTTCAATGAACATCAGCCCGGAGGACAGTAGGGGCCACGACCAAAGGCTCTTGACTGAGTCCATTTGGAGCTCTGAGTTGCATTTAAGGTCATTATCCTGCTGCAAAGGTGTCTTCTTCATTTTCCCCTCCTTCATCGATGCTGTGAGCCTGGCTTCCAGACGTAGCTGGTATTTAACCAAATCCATTCTTCTCCGTACCGAAGAAATATTGCTGTGCTGCTGGAGGCTTAATTGTCAGAGAGATTTATTTCAAGAATTTCTGCAGCCTTTTCACTCGCCTCCATTTATAACCGGCAACACACACATAGTTTGCTACTAATCTAATAATCTGTTATTTTCTGTTCCCATCAGAGAACATGCAGATGAGATTAGGAAAACTGAGATCGGCATCACTGTACAGGAAGTTCTTCTTCAGAGTGTAGCCAGATTTAACAAAACCCAGTTGTTGCCAACAGTATTCCCCCAAAATTCCCTTAAATGAAGTTTTTTTTTAAATGTAATATGAGGAGCACACTAACAATGAAGTATCACAAAGTCCCAAATATATGTGATGTTTATTGAGATGTTTTTCTATGGAGGACAAAACATTAGGAAAATACTGTTGGTGTATGATATTTTAATTGACTACAAATATGAACACACAAAAGATATAAAGATCATTATACATGAATATCTAAAAAGTGTAAAACATATTTTTAATGTAAAAGAAACTATTAGAGATATTTTTTTAAATAGTATTTGTAGCGTAAAAAAAGCTATTTCTTCTTTAACAGTCCTACATTGCCTGTCCGTCCTGGGAGAGGATCCTTCCATCATGTGGACACCACTGAGGTTTCTTCTTTTTTAACCCTGGAATCTGTTTTTTTAGGAGTTTTTTACTTACCCATAAGGAGGGTGTAAGGGCAGGGATGCCCAATTAGGTTTAGTCTGTTGAGTTTACTTTAGCAATCAGCTAATGGATATTATGAATGATATTATGTTTTGTACAATTAAGACAAGTGTGTTGTAATATTGGGCTATATGTCCTCTTTTTTAAATATAAACATAAAGATCAAGTTAATATACTTTATGTCCATATAAATTAGTACTTATTATAACAATATTTGAGGTGTTACTCCATAAGTAAAGTGATTGTCTGGAAGTGTCCATCATGAAGCAGCTGGTCTTTTTCTATCCACTTTGCCTCAAGGCTGCAAATGTTGACATTTTGAAACTTTTTATTAAGTCCCTGTAGCTAGTAAACTTGGCCAAGAATGGACTAAATAGTTTCTCCATGAAGACACAGAACATTTAGGCAACTCTGTCTAAAAACTAGAAAAGCATATTATGTGGGTCCATTTGGATTATTTATTACAGTAAAGGATGTTTAATCACAGAAGTGGGGTCTGGTTGACCCTCCGGAGCGCACTGGGAGCATCCCTTTTCCTTGTCCAGTTCATTTCAGAGTGGAAACCCTTTTCTATTTTTCATAATAATCCTGCACATTGCGTGTGGGTGCGCAGAGCACAGCGAGGGATGAGATAAATCAGAGTGCCACACATTAATGGCGCGTGGGCCGCGGCAAGCATGTTTTAAGGCAAAAGGTGTGCGCGCTCTCTATTACTTGTGCATGACTCCTTTTTATTTTGAGCCTGATGACAGGTAGGGAGGAAATGAATTGAGGGAGTGACTCAGAGGAGAAAACACAAAAAGATGTGAGGGTGTTTGGTGCATGCTCAGTGCTTCCATTCATTATTCAGGGATGTGAGGGAGGACTAACAAGAGTACAGCCAGTCAAGGTGAAAATATGAGCTGTTCTCTGTAAAAGCAACATACATAAACTTTATTGTTTAGCCGAGGGTTGCAAAATATCTGGATTTACTCAACAAATTTGCTTTACTCTGTAAATTAAACTGGTTTTAATAAAAAATTGTATTAAAGCAATTGTTTTGTGAAATTATGTCATTTAATAAATAGGTTAAGTAAGATTTGGGAACTAGCTACTTTAAAAGATTTTTTCTTTTTTAGGATTGCAGATTGAAAGTGTCAAATGAGAATAAAACCAACTCAGAAACTATATGCAGTTTCTGATAAAATGATGATTTTATTGATTGGTTCTTTTCTTTAGTTCTGATATTTATCTTTTTCTTGGATTTCTGTGCTGGCTGGCAGTGACTCCGCCCATTCACCTGTAAACCTTAATGAGCTTTAACACTGGTGTCTCTGGTGTCAGTCAATTTTCCTTGATCGATGCTACATGTTCATTTTGTCTGGCTTCATACTTTTCCCTGTTATATGTGCTGATAAATTATAGTTTGATGACATCCTCTTACATTCTGGCTGATGGTTACTCACTGCATCTCCATGGTTTTTCAACTGCCTGACAAGGCCGGAAGCTATTCACATCGCCCTCGCCAACGTACGTTCAAGCGACCACTTCCAATGACCAGTCTATGTACGCCTCAATGTTCAGATTTCTTGCATTCATGCGTAGCTATGCACATTTTTAAGATCTTTTTCGGACTTTACATACAAAACGTGTGGCTATCGAACATGGTTTCTAAGTTAAACCGGGTCATGTTTGACTCTGATTTGGTAGTGAGGTATGGATTTATTTCATGGCAGTGCCAACTTTTGGTAAACTGATTTTGAAGGAGAAAATAACAACTGCGGTTTGTGTCCAGCTGGAATAAAAAGACACCAAGGATTTCATATATCAGAATAGAGCTGAAAAAGAAAAAGATGAGAGATTCAGACTGCTTCGTAACTTCAAACCTCTTCCAACTGTAGTTGGCAGACTCCTTTTTTGGAGTTTTTAGATGAACTAATGATAATAATCTCTTCATCAGATCTTTTGCTAATTTGTGCCTTAAAGTTCACATTAAATTCAAAAAGATTTTATCTATTTATTATGTTGTTAATATTTTATAACTTTAAAAAATTTTAAACCTATCGTCTCATCAGATTTTCAAACATGGTGAAAAGATAATTGACAACTCTGACTTTTTGACCATGAATAAAAACATTTATTTGCTGCAGAATTGACAATACAGGCAACACTTTTACCAACGTATGCTCAGTTTAACTCTTTCCAGTTAACTTGAGCGCTTAAATTGAATTTAAAAAAAAGAAATTAAGTTACCTTGAAGAGGGAGTTTGGTTGTTATCCTTACTCTTGAACGTGTGCAGAAATGTTTGATTGCTGAAGAGGTTAAAGAGATTTCCACCAAGTAAATATCTGCTGATCTTGCTGATTAATGTTTTTAACATTTATACATGTTTATATGTATGTTATCACAATGTCTAATTTGTGGCTTTTGATAAACTACCTACATCTTTAGGTGTGAGAAATTAGCGTCATGGAGAAGCTGAGTCAGCACTTTTATCAGAGTGCAGATGAAAGCAAACATGACGCGACTGTCTGTTCACTGCAATCTGAGCATTTTTCTCACATTTTGCCACAACAGTGATTCCAAACGAAAAGCCTGTCTTCCACGGGGGAGTCTGAAAGTGAACCCCCGTCTGTGGAGTTTAGAGGATGAAGAATCTGGCATGGTGAAAAGCATCAAATAAGCTTGTCAGTCTGACGGCAGCAGGTGTGTACCATCTGCCTGGGAGTGATGTTCCAACGACATCTGTCTCGTCACAAAAATCCTGCAATTGCTAACTGCATCTTCTCGTTGTCTCTGGATGATCTAATTTTGTTTTCATTCTAAACTGTGCAGAGCTTTGTATTGTTTGAATTCATACCAGAAAAAAAATATTGTTATGTAATTATGTTCTAACACCTGTTCTGACTGAACCATGTACTTTGAAGGTAGTTTTGGCTTCATCTCATGCATTTTATGCATTTTGCTTAAAATCTAAGAAATAAGAATGCTAACTGTCCAGTCGAAGTCGCATCCACCTGTACAGGGGTCGACCCATTTTTGGGTTGACTGGGCCCATGGACAGTTGTAGAGAGGATCGGCTGCATCTCAAGGGGAAAACAAGGTGTATCTTGCAGTTCCCTTGAGGCTTGTATGGCCACCTCAAGGGTTGTCATATAAATGGAGTGTATGATTGTCATGCATGTGGTAAGGGTATCGTGAAGTATCTGTAAGGCCTTCAGGGTGATGCTGTTACAGGATGGCTTAATGCCACACTAGTTCAGGAATAGGCAAGTCCAGGGCTCGAGGGCCGGTGTGTCTGTATGATTGTCAGATATCCAAGCCTACTTACCGGGCTCAGGTGTGTCCAGCCAATTAGAACATGCAGGGTATGTTGGAAAACATTTAGGAATGTGGCCTAGAGTTGCTATTTTGTTGTCACTCACTTTTTGCCCACAGATAATTCATATCCCCCCCATAAGAGCAGTTTTAACTAATGCTTGAAAAAACCTCAGTATTTTCCGGCTTTTCCCGACAGGTTACTTTAGATCACCAAACTGGCACCGAGGTCTGCTCTGATTGGCTCATCTGTACCAAAAAACTAAAACGCAGGGGGAGGTCTGTCAACAGGAGGGGTAGACTTGTGAGACCTGTAAAAGCCCACTACGTCAAAGAATTGACAGAAAAGTCAAATGTCTTGGAATTAAGATTTTTTTAGTTTTAAACTATTTGAAGAAATCCAAAAAATGTTTAGCAGTATAATTTTTTGTGGCATAAAGATAGTATTAATCATGAAACGTTAGTGATTTGGTAAGTTTTAGCTCACATTATTGTTAGCTTAATATGCAAATATGTTTGATACAGACATTTTTAACTTGGTGTAACTGTTTAATAAAGAAGTATTAACTACTAACTTTGCTTTTTTTTTTAAAACAGCAAGTATTAATTTGAAAAAAAGAATCATTCTCATAATAAAGTTTTGAGAATAAGCAGATTATTTGAGATTTCACGGAAGCAGCCGTGAAATCTATGCCCTTCTTCTGCCCCTAGAGGAATGTTGATGCACTACAGGAAGATAACAAGGATCAAGTTATAAAAAATGGGTTTCAAGGAAAGTTTTATTCATGGTAATGAGATTTTAGAAATGCGTGATGCGAATACTTACAGGTTTAAACTAATACCCATAAAGTAAACCTAATAACTGTTGGAAATTCATACTCAGACACGCAAAAATGATAAATTGCTTTCTTTAAACCACATCTATTGCAATTCCAATTCCAAGCACATTCAGCTGGAAAATCCCATCGAGGCTAATAAACATTTTGCTGCAATCCAGTCGCATCAGCCTGCACTCTGTTTGAAAAACACAGAAAAATAGGTTCACCCCGAGAGGCTACATGATACTCATGACACCTCTCTGTCCTCAGCTGAGTTATGGCTGGATAAGAGCAGCTCTTCACTTTGCAACATAATTCCCAGGCCCCAGTATGCCTCCCGACAGGATGGAGGGGTTAACAACGAGTTCATGGCACAACCTTTTGAGCGGCTTAGTCAGCACACACTCCCTCCGCCGTGACCCCTCGCCTCCTGCTCCTATCTCTGTACTCGAGGTGAGTTGTGAAGAGGCCATTTCTTATTCAAGGTAAAACAATGTTGGCTGATCCCTCCGGCTCCTCTTTGCTTCTTCAAACCTCAAAAACACCAATGCCGGTTTTTCTTACATAGGACTCAAACGGCAGCTGTCCGTTGGTATCCCCACCGAGTTTCCACTCCTCGAAAAAAGTCTGCTTGAATACCACTGGAAAAATAGACAGCACCGCTCCGTCCCTCCTCCTCCTCCTCCACCTCCCTACGCCCCAGGGGAGGCAGAGGGATCTTTTACACGCTTGTGGTTTTACTATAAAACATCTCTCTTGCTGCACTGACTGCATGTCAGACAGCAGGAAGGGCTCGTCTGGGATTTATTGGAAGTCACGGGTCTGCAAATGATGAACGAATGACAATCTGGAGCGCATGACCTGTAAAAAGGCAAAGGGTGGGATAGTCCATTAAAACGGCATTCATTTCCTTTGCGTGTCTTGTAGGACCGCTCTTTCTTAATTAACATCGTTCTTTACCATCTATGGACGGCAGATGTGCGCTTTTTTGTTAGCTCTGTTTAATGACATCAGGAAAAATTCTAAGTGGTTCCTCTTTATTATTGAATATTTAGTCCAAAAGATTTCTCTAGTTAGAGATAAACGGTACTAAAGTTTAAAATTGAGTTCAACTCAGTCTATTCATGAAAAGAACAGTTTTACTAAGGTTAGGGTGTTGGTGTTTTTAACATGTTTTTGGGCCATTTTTTCTAATGAAGAAAGAAATAAAGAAAATAAAGCTTCAAATTGATTTTCCATGTATTTCTTTATTTAAATAATTGTGAGTCAGAATCAGACAAAAAAGAATTGCGTTTGAAAAAGAGCGTATTTGTGATGTAGAAAGTTGCTCAGCCTCCGTCTAATGCATCCACTTGCAGGACAAATAGATCCATGTATGGTTTTGTTTTCCTTATTCGAGCTGGCATCTGACGCGAAACTGGATAGCTCCGATGTTGTTCGCCATTTTTGTTGCACTGGTAATGCTAGGTTGGGGGTGTGAGGGGCTGTAAGCCAACGGGAGGGTGGGTAAACCGAAAGCTATGATTTGTGGGTAATGAGAAAGGGGGCAGGGTTGCTCCACACCATCTACAAATGTTTATCAATTTCTATTAAATATCCTACAAAGGCATTAGATTTAGTTATTAATATAGTTTAAAAAAATAAAATTTTTGTAATGGTTGTATCATTTTATTTTGTTGTGCTTATTGGCCACTAGGTAAAAGTCATGCAAGTTGGCGTCCGATTTTTTGCTCAAACTCGGACGGGTATGGGTAAATTTAAGGGAAGATATACACTACTTTTTATGGGATTCCATACAATCTCTAGGGGTGAAGAAGAAAGTTTAAACATAACTATTTAATCAAAAGTCAAGGGAAACCGGAGGCTAAAAAAATTAGCCTTCAGCCTTATACAGGCTGGTAATCAACATTTTGTCTAACATGGACCACTGATCTAAATCCCAGTCACATAATATTTGTCATTTCCTAGCTGTTTGGTTTCAAAACTATAACCTAAAATATTTTTTTTACCTTTTAGGCATAAAATCGATACAAAGTCACAAGAATACTGTTTATTTTATTTGTTTTTTTTATTTGTTTTTCTTTTCATAAAGAAAATGATACTCCTTAAAAGAATATGCTTCAGGTTGACCAAGCAGCATGTGAATAAAGCACATGTCCCACCCATATATTGTTGATTCATAGTTGAGCATGAAGACTTTTGGCAATCGCAACAATACAACCACGGTCAAGTATGGCGTTAGAGGAATGATTTAACCATATTTTTGCAGTCAAAAGACTTGGACAACCACAACCTTCTTTGTATTTTTTGTCTCTATTCTGTCAGTCCTATAAATCTGATGCTTATTGTTGGTACTTCCCCCCTTTGTTGGCTGGAACTCTGGAATGACCCCTCCTTACCTTTTCCTGTTTTATCTTTTTCTAGAGACAAATGTGAGGTAATCTGCCCGGGGGTAAACAATAGGCTGGTATTAAATCATGAAACAGGACAATGCTCTGAACCAATGCGGGAAGTCTAATTGGAAAAGATTCAAGTTTATTTTTGGTGATGGTCCCTGATGCCAAATCTTTTAGAATGTTTATAATTTGAATTTATATAAAAGGAATGCGGTTCTCTAAAATGTAAAGTGTTTTAAAGACTTCCTTAGAAAAAAAATGGACTTTTACAGTTGCAGAGGTCTTGTGCAAAAAAAAATGATTAGATTAGATTAGATTAGATTAGATTAGATTAGATTAGATTACAAAAACAACTGCTTGCAAAAATAAGGATATAAGGAAATTAAAATGTTTACTTGTCACTTTTTTGCTTCACTCTAAAGCTTTTTTTTGGTTTGCTTTTTATTAACCAGAATGGATATAATCTTTAGAATTCCTGCAAAGAAATGTTTAGTTAAGTAGAAGATTTTTAAATAAGATTTTTGTTTATGTTTGGGCTAAGAAAAATGGAATTTTGTATTTAAAAGAAATCCCTGTTTGGCCAAAAATCTGCCGCCTCCTAAACATTTAACAACACTCGCTCTTCTGTTCCTTGTTATACCACCGTGGAGTGATTGTTTGCTTTGCTTACAGAGAACATTTGTCTGTTGTCAGTGTATCTTTTGGGGTTAAAAGAGAATCATGTGAGTTAAAAAGAGTATGACAACCTCATTTAGCTTTTGAATACTTCCCAATTACCACATTTTGTAACGTTTACATTCCAAAATCACTGGTTAACCATGCATTGTGCTGTTTTCCACATTGGTGAGCTGTTAGCCTGCCTACATACATGCATGAGAGCAAATGAGAAATAAGGAGTGGTTAAAAAAAAAGATAGCGTAGAACAAAAACATCGGATGAGTGAATTCTGTATAGATGGTGCCTTGCAGAAATGTAAGCTCATTGCTTGGGTGGCCAAATCTCACTCAGAGCATGCTGTAAATGGAGTCTTTCATCAGCGAGTAAGAGTTCTAGCAGTACAGGGGCAGGTGGACGTAATGGCTCTCCTTGGATATGTGTTAGCAAAGTACAAAAACAAGACGTCTTTGGCTGTTTGAGGGCTGGAAATGTGTGTTTCTTACTTTAAAAGTAATATTAAAGGTTGCATTTGGGGGAAGAACATAATAGAAAATAATAAATCGCACCAAGATGCACGCCTGCCATCTTTTTACAGTTCAAATGATCCCCGGCATCAGAAATAGTCGTAAAATTTTCATTTACATAAGTAATCACCCCTTCAAGTGTTCAGTTTGGAGCAGAAAAAGTTCACAGCCACTTCAGGACTCGCTGCTTCTTTCATGTCCCTGTTGACTGATACTAATAATATCTTCAGTTTGAAGTGTGCTCTGTTGTTGGAATATTTCTGTTTAATAGGTGATGACAGTCTTAAACTTTGCTTATTGAAAGTTTTCCTGAGAATGAGAGGCCTGGATGACAAGAGGAAAAACACGTTTTATTTTTTTTACCCTGCAGACACAGTAATGCAGAATTCTGCATCCTTGAAGTGGCTCCGCTGTGACAGTGACTGCGTCGAAATCCCAGTGGGGCCTCTCAGCAGTGTTCAAGTGTTGGACTAATCACTCTGCAGGGGGACGCAATGCTAAAAAGTATGTTGAAAAGGGAAAGCCTTCGAACTCCTAAAGATGGATCATGGCTGCTGATCAAATGCTGATATCCACTATTAAGGATTCAGAGGTTTCATATCAGCTTTTGCCACCAGTGACAGTCTATTTCAGTCATGTTGACAATTATTTTAGGTCTTGTTTTAGTCAACTTATCATTATATTGTTTTAGTTAATTGAAGTGAACCAAAATGTAATGTAGGTATTTATTTATTTTCCACTAAAGTCCAACTCAGATCATCTTTTGATCTATTTTTAAAGCGTTCCCAGTTCTTTTTAAATGACAATAATGTTGTTTTCCGCCAAAATCAACAGACTTTCGTTGTTTTCCAGAACATAGTTTCTGCAGAGCAGCATTAGAAATTGGCCTCTGAGTTGTGGGCAAGACCGTTGGCGGAGAGCAAACCCCACCCCCTTCCCTAATGTTGAGAGCTCAGAGCAGGGTGCTTGTGGCAAAAAACGATCACGCAAAAACTTTACTGATTTTAAGAAAACAAAGAAACATTATCATCATCATAATCGTCATAATCATCTTGGCTTTTCTATTTGTAGTATCAACAATGAGCCAACTGAGTCAGAGCCATAAGGTGACAACCAATTAAAATGGGGTGGAGCCTCACCTAAAACAGCTTGTTACAGACAGGACGCATAAGCAAAAGGATTAAAACATTTAGTTTACATATTCATGTTTTTATAACAAAAGAAGATAAGCTATTCCTAAAAGAGCATTATGAACTCTTTACGATTAGTATTTAAGATTTTATCATTTGAGATGACAAGTGTTATATTTATCCCTTACATCACATTTAAAATAGGAATGCTTTATTCCAGCGGCCCCCAACCGGTCCGTTGGTTATTTAGTACAGGGCCGCACAGAAAGAATAAATAACTTGCATTACTTCCGTTTTATTTATTCCGGAATCTGAAAGATGTTTTATTTTGAAAAATTACCCGATTCTCTGTTACATCCGTCTATGTCACTCTTGTCGCAGGCCAAGGCGCTCTTCTCGGTCACGTGATAGGTTACTACTAAAATAAAACCCAGGAGCTAGCAAAAAGAGTAAAAAACAAACGCATTTGGAAAGTTTCTTTGCCAAGAGGAAAATGCCCAGCCAGGAGTCAGAAGAGGAGCCTTCAACTTCCCAATAAAAAAGAAAGCTACATTTAATAGACAGTACTTCTTTTTTGCACCATGAGTGTTGGAAGGGGAGAGGATGATCACACCTGTGCAATGTACAATGACATATCTGACTATTACAAGCTCAGAGCTCATCTTTTCACATCTCTGTTCCTCCTTCATCGAAGCGTTGCTATAATAGTCCTCCGCCACATCTTAAAGACCGGTCCGCGAAAACTTTGTATGACGATCATACCGGTCCGCAGCTTTAAAAAGGTTGGGGACCACTGATTTATTCGATCGATAAGCCATGAGGCTCATTCAGGGACGGGCAGTTCACTACCACTGCTGTATTATTCACTGTCTGTTCCTTGCATTAGAGGAAATGTCCTTGGCAAACATGGACCTTTGTCTGCAGTCATCTGCATTTCAGTGGGCAGCTCATAAGAATGGACTGAGAAAATAAAACTCAAAACATTATTCATTTATTTGTTCAAGGTCCAACCTAAGCACCTATGATTCCTTTGTAAGCACAATTTCCAAGGATATCGAGCTGCAGAGGAAGTGAAGCCTGAAAACATTTCTCAGCGCTTTAAAGCTTATTTAAGGTGGAAGAGTGGCCATCTACAGTCAGAAGGTCGGCGGTTAAGTTTATTGAAAAGCCTTTTGGCAAATCACTGAAGCTCATATCGCTCCGATGTGCTCATCGGCATGCAATCGCTGAGAAAAAGTACTGCATACAGTACACAGTAGAGTGTGTATGTGTAAGAGAGGATGCGTTTATGGTACAAAGCATAATGGCACTGTATATGAAGCTTTTTACTGCGTCTGATATGGCTTCCATTTTTCTTTAAACCATTTTTTGAGAAGCTTAGAAATTGCGTTGGACAAAAAAAAGAACTATTGAAAACTTTTTAACTCACTCTCATTACAACTAGAATAATACTCGAAACTACATTACAAACATAGTTAACATCTAGCAATAGCATTATGGGATTTAAATCTTTAAAGATTTAAAATATATTTATTTCTGTCTGTCCTTTAATACTTTTAATAGTCAAGGCCCACTCCAATAATCTTTTGATCTATTGTAAAAGAGTTCCCAGTGCTCTTTTTAATTATAACTACGGCCTTTTTAGCTTAAATGAATCAATTGTTTTCCAGGACACCTTCATCAGAAATTTACCGCTGTATTGTGGACAGTTAGCAAAATAACATTGTAGCATCTATTTCTATAGATATGTCCTCCATCATCAGAAAAATGCCACAAGAACAAGTAACAAACACCAAAAACACTATTCTCATCAGAACGCCTTTAACAGACACGCTCCAAACTTATCGGTCCTCTAGGATGTTATTAATTTTTGGCAACTCCCCAAAACCACTTTTGCAGCACACTTTTTTAAAAAACAATTTAGGCTATATTATGGCATCACAACTGCCAGAAAATAATTTCCTTTTAAAGATGTTACTAAGTTAATTTCCGATAAGATGTTAAAAATGTGTTTAGTTTCCAAAACGGTAAAGCTACGATCACACCGCCCTCGACAACGTACTTTCAAGCGACCACTTCTACTGAAAATCTTTGTGAACTTGCGTTACTTTGTGTTTCAGGCTTTTGCGTTCAAAATTCTTGCATTTACACATCGCTACGCAAGTCGGTTTTCTGGCTCTAGATGCAAAACGTGCAGTCATTGAACGCACGTTGCAAGTTAAACCAGTTGATCGTTGACCAATCAGGGATTTTGTAGTGATGCGTGAATGACGTCTCTTTAATTCACGCAAGTGTCATCCGTCTGAAAATTGATCATGAGGGAGAGATTAATAATTGGTTGATTGCCCGACCGCAATTCCATGACACAAAGTCTTTCATTTATCAGAATTGAGCTTTGGAAGAAAAAGTCTGGAGCAAGATTCGTGAGATTTGCACCGCTACGGAAAAAAAAAAAACACTTTCGGCGCACCCTTGACGCACATGCTCGGTGTGTCCATAGCTTAAGGAAGACATTATTTTAAATAACAAATAAAGGATTCTTTTTTAAATCAGTAAAACATTATAGTTCTTCTACGTCTACCACAAAGTCTTTTCAAGTGTTTTCAAAAACCAGTAGACGGATATCGC
The DNA here is from genome assembly GCA_037389245.1 of Oryzias sinensis. Taxonomy (NCBI): domain Eukaryota; kingdom Metazoa; phylum Chordata; class Actinopteri; order Beloniformes; family Adrianichthyidae; genus Oryzias; species Oryzias sinensis. The sequence goes on from CM074509.1 coordinate 10,722,654, forward strand.
CTAAGACAGAATAGCAGTTTTAGAGATTTAAGATTTAGAACTTCAAGTTTCAAAGGAACTAAAGGCTGTTTTATGATAGCAGAGCTGCTTTCAAGGTTTCTTTGTAACAAAATTTAGGAAAATCAAATCTAGTTGAAAATGCAGTCAATCTGTTTCATGAGATCAATCATACAGCTGTGGGGAAGGAGGTGTATGTTACTGCTCCCAAGCTCAATATAAAATATAAAAGTTTTTTTTTTTTTTTAAGAGAATTCATATTTGGACTTCTCCCATGAATAATAAAAGCTTTCGTGTTTTTTGTCCACTCAAACAGCTGAATTATTGAAATGATTGAATTAAGTTGAAGATGCTGTTATTGTCCAAATCTCCAGACTGCACTGAAGCGTATAGATGTCTTATCCATACATCATGTCCTGCAGAGCCCTCCAACGGTAAACAATGCTTACCATGAAAACCTCATGCTGTGTTAAAGAGCAAAAAACCAGATGATAGAAATAAAACAGATGTGACTTTTTGTGACGGCACTTTTAGGAAAAAGAAGAACAAAGGGAAAATACGCTAGCCTCATAAATCCAATATGATTAGGTAAAGAAGTTCTCCAAATACTCTGGGAACATAAATGGGACCCTGACTGTAAATGGGAGAAAATATCTTTAAGCCTGGGACCAGCTGGATTTAAAAGAGTTGCATATATCGTACGTAGATCATATTTATGATTTGGTTCTCAACATCCACATGTGAAAAAGTGTCTGAGATGCCGCCTGTGAAGGTAAGACTCTGCAATAGCTCTCTTCATCTTGCATCACGACAAGGAGATAGCCCACCTTTTTAAGGAATCTAAGGTTTTTCCATGTCAGTACAAACCGGAGATCCCTTCATTTTTACTGGGTCTTAACCTGAAATGAATATGACTTTGGATGAGTAACATGTGACGTGCTATCATTTTTATTGACCAGTATAATCCCCAAAGTATCGTCCTCACTGCATCCATAAAACTTGAAGCTGCTGCCAATCATCTATGGAAAGGGTCACACAGTCACATTCAAACAAGCTGTGCTCCACCATTCTATTGAGAGGAAGAGTACTCACATACTTTAAAAATTCAAGACTGTTGTCAATCTTCCCAGGAGTGGAGGGTCTGGCATATTTTTTTTTAAAGTGGAGTGCTTTAATGTTTGTTAAACTTGATCAAATATTGGTAGAAATGACCATAATGGTATACAGCATTTGTATTGCACATATACAGAAGTTGCATTTGGACCATTCTTATTGTCCATTAAAAGGAAACACAAATCTGTAATTGCCAAACATACAGACAAATCTGTTGTAAAATACATTGGTCTGTATAGGGTCCTGTCACTGAAAGCAGTAAGAAAAAAAAAATCATATAAGTCACACTTTTGGGAGAAATGTATTTGAAAAAAATAAAGGAAGAAAGATGGAAATTTCATCTTGAAAGGCATATCATGATATCACTTCAAATCAGTAAATCTGATGAGTTCTTGATCCTCTGTCTCTTCTGTGTGGAACAATTCCAATTCCGTCTGATGCTATGTCCACACCAGGCATGTGTGGAGCATCAAGAACGCGCTGAATGTGGGTTCACTTGTAGCATAAGGTATTCACTCTGGTCTGTCGCTACCTGATACTGGGGCATGTACTCACCATTGGAAAAGTGCAAAATGTCAAAGCAGTTACTTGAAAATGAAGTGTAATTTATATAAGGCTGTTTGGTGTTTTATTTATGTTTGTATCTTGTATCCAAAGTGAAACTGGTTAAATTAATATCCTTACACTGAGCTTGTTGCACAGTTTTAGATCAAACTTTGAACTAAGCCACTTCCAACCCTGAAACTGATCAATAGAGGAGTTAATTTGAATGAATAATTGGGCTCGACTGTAAGGTCTTTCTTGGAAACACCTGCTTAACAAGACAACGAAGCTCCTGCTGGGTAAACACTTTCCTGTTGTTTGCCAAATGTTTCGAGGATGTCCGTTTAACCTTACCTCTTTCACGGTGCGCCCTCGCAAATTCACAGAGATGTTCACCTGTCATTCTTGATTAAACCTGGAAAAGAGGCAGCATGTGGTGAGGTCTGGGCTCTGGGAAAACCAGGAGGTTGTTCAGTTTTGTTAATTACTTGACCTCTCTAAATTAAATTATTAAATTAATTTTATTTATATAGCACCTTTCATGACGAGAAGACAGCTCAAGGTGCTGTACATAAAAACAAAAACAAAAGCAATAAAATACAATAAAATACATTCAATTAGCCCCGCGCAATAAAATACACAAAGACAAACACCAGTGGATAATAAATTAGTGATTAAAATAAAGAGAAACCAGAATAAAGAGAAACCAGAAAGCGCCGTCTGCCCTGTCCTCCTCTCGGCAGGGGTGTCAGTATAGACCCAAACACCCCAGCCGGGGGTGAGAAAACACTCGAAAACAGTCTAATTTGAAATAAAAAGAATATTTGGTAAAATGTAAATCTTGATTAAGCAAATAAAATGATAAAATGATGTGCAAAAACATCATAAGACGTAAAAAGAATGAAGAGTAAATATATGTGATAAAATATAAGAATAGAAAATAGTAGATTAAAACAAGTAAAATGCTAAAAATGATATAATAAAACATCATAAAACGTAAAAAGAATGAAAATAAATATATATGTGATAAATACCATAAAATATAAGAATAGAAAATAGTGGATTAAACAAGTAAAATGCTAAAAATGATGTAGTAAAACATCATAAAACATAAAAAGGGATAAAATCTAATTAAAAGCTATTTTAAAAAGGTGTGTCTTTAGTTTCTTTTTAAAAACCTCCACAGTTGATGAAGCCCTCACATCTTCAGGTAGACTATTCCACAGACGAGGCCCGTAGTATCTAAATGAGGCCTCGCCGTGGTTTTTTGTCCTGACCCTGGGGACCTTCAGCAGGCCTGCACCTGAGGACCTAAGGGCTCTAGGAGGTTCGTACGTTAAAAGCAAGTCGGATATAAAAGAAGGACCAACACCATGGACACTCTTAAAAACTATTAAAAGAATCTTAAAATCAATCCTGAAGCCGACGGGGAGCCAGTGCAGAGATTTTAAGACTGGTGTAATGTGCTCCCTCTTCCTGGTTCTCGTTAAAAGGCGTGCTGCAGAGTTCTGGACTAGCTGCACGCGATTGAGAGTGGCTTTCTTTACACCAGAAAGGAGGGCATTACAATAATCTATCCTTGATGTAATAAAAGCATGGATTAGGATTTCAGCACTGGCTCTAGAGAGAAAGGGTCTCACTCGGGCGATATTCCTTAGATGGTAAAATGCAGATTTAGTTAGTTGATTCACATGTTGGTCAAAGCTAAGATCTGCATCTAAAATCACACCGAGGTTCCTCACTGTGTCATGTGTAGTCATAGAGTGGGTTGACAGATAAGATTGGACCCTATCTCTCTCAGCCTCAGAACCGATTACCAAGACTTCAGTTTTGTCCCGATTGAGCTGCAAAAAGTTCTCTCCCATCCACATTTTAATGTCTAAAATACAATTTAAAAGGCCATCCAGGGGTCCAGTGTCATCAGGAGACACAGCTACATACAGTTGAGTGTCGTCGGCATAACTATGAAAGTTAATGCCGTGTCTCCTGATGACATCACCAAGCGGAAGCATGTAAAGATTAAAAAGTGTGGGACCCAGGATGGAGCCTTGGGGAACCCCACATGTCAGTGTATGCCTTTCAGATGAAAAATCATTTAGATTAATAATAAAATCTCTGTTTGTGAGGTAAGATTCAAACCAACTGAAAGCTGTACCAGTAATTCCAACCATGTCATGAAGTCTGTTTAAAAGGATAGAGTGGTCAACTGTGTCAAAGGCTGAACTCAGGTCCAGTAAAACTAGTACTGAAGCATCCACACTCTCTAGAGTGTGGATGCTTCAGCGCTCTGCCCTTATGGAAACTGGGAGGCATGGAGGACAACCAGAGCTGCTTACTGTCGATGGGCTACCCCTGGTCCAAAATGCGAAAACTCAAATCGTGTGTCATATTTGTCACTACTAAAAGAATGCCAGCAACTTCAGAAAAATCACATTCTTTCCGTTTTATGATGGTATTATAAAGTTTTTTTTTTATAAGTAAGTACAATGGAAGTTGTTTTTTTTTTTAAACTCAGACCTGTGTCCGTATTTTTCTGCAAAATTGACGCGTAAGCGGACTGGAAATAGAACTCCTGCATGAAGCTTGCACTGGGTGCAGAGGTATGGATGTGGTACACAGACATGATGTAGGCAAATGATTAATAAATGCTCTAGTGTTTTGTGTCAATGCAACTGAGATGCACCACAGATACACAGACTTCTCCTCTCCTTCTCTCCTCTATTCCTCATAATTTATTCATCATTTAGTCCTCCATGCCTCTGTTTGGCGCAGTGCGATTCATGTACCCTCCCTCTTTCCCACTGGGAGTGCTTCCAGATTCCAGTTGGCTCATCCGTTCTCTGGTACCTGACCATGTACCTCATCTCTGGTTAGTCTCTTTTACTGCTCCCACACTTGGCGGTGGATCCTGCCTCTGACTTGTCTCTGCTCCTGTACCTGGCCGTGTACCTCATCTCTACTACCGCTCCTGCTGTGGATCCTGCGTCTGGCTCGTCTCGCGCCCCCAACCGCCCCCTGACTCCATCTGTATGAAGCTCATCTGTTGGACTTTAAATGTGTAGTTGGAGGGTTAGATTAGTTAATTCTTCTCTATGAGTTCTGGCATTACCTTTATGTCCTGGGGGGCGATCCCTCCTTGTGGGCATCCCTGAGGTTTCTTCGTTTTTTCCGGAATCCTGTTTTTTTAGGAGTTTTTCCTTACCGCGTAGGAGGGTCTAAGGGCAGGGATGTCCAGTTTTAGTTTAGTTATTTCAATTTAGAATCTTTCTATTGAATTGTGTGTTGATGATCCTTTTGATTTACTCTACATTTATCTGCACAAAGCCCATCAAGACAACTGTTATTGTGATTTAGGGCTATACAAATTAAATTGAATTAAATGGAATTGAATAGATGGACCAGTGGAAATCAGCCTTGCAGATAAATCTTTTAGTCTTCGTTATTGGATGGAAAAAAAAAGTTGCACATAAATGAAGTAAAAAATTACCTTTTCCTGTTTGTCAGACTCTATAGCTAAATCCATCCTTGATGGGCTGGCACACGAGGAGGGACAACCACTCAAACGTCTATCAGATTTTCCAGCGTTCAGTTTGTCTAATTTCTTTTTCCTTTATTTGTGCTGAATATTTAATGTGGACTTTCATTTCCTAATGTCAACACCGACAGTAACAGTGACGCAACAGCCTGGCTGGGGCACCAGCATGAGCCAGATTCACAGGAAACCCTTTCACCTTCACAAAATCCCAATTAATCTTCTCTGACCACTGAAGGAACACGCCACGCTCTTTAGGGATTCTTACTTTGATTCTGTACATTTTCAGGAAAAAGATGTCCATTATTTTTACACTCTCTGACATGTTCTTTTTAATCAAATGGCTGCTTACAACAACCTAAATTTAAAGTCACAGTAACTTTTTTTTTCAAGTGTAACTAACAGGTATTGTGAATAAACTAACGCAGTAAACGCTTCTACGTGTAGCTTCTAAAGCGTAGATTCTATTATGTGTAGTTTGTTTACAAACAAGTCCTAGAATTACTGTGAACGCAGTTAATAAAGTCTGACTGGCTGACAGTGCCCTGCGACTGACTGTTGACCTGTCTAGGGTGTACCCTGGCTTCGCCCAAAAGGACAGGCCCCAGCAATCCTGGAATATTGCGGTTAAAGAGGATGGATGGATGGATGGATGGATGGATGGATGGATGGATGGATGGATGGATGGATGGATGGATGGATGGATGGATGGATGGATGGATGGATGGATGGATGGATGGATGACAGACTTATCTCTGACTCTTATTTCTCTCTTAATACGCCTTTTAGTTCAGTGCATCTTGTATATGCAATAATTTAAAAAATAGACCTTTCATTGACTTTTGTATAATCTGTGTGCCCTGTAATGTGGACAATGTGGAACAAGATTTAATTAAGAGTGATAAAACTCGTAGGTATCAAGTTTCAGGCATTCTTTCCACTGAGTTGAAATCTGTTTTATATTTTCAGACAATTTAGGAAACATTAAGAAAAGTATTCCAGGAAGCCATCAGAATAAAAGACAGCTTGGCAGTTAGTTCAGAAATTTTAGCACATTTTGAAGTGTAATTTTCAGTCTTTTGTTATGCTAATTGGTACTTACTAGCTTAAGTTGTAATCTACTGCTTGGATCAGGTTATATAAAGGAAAGTGTTTCCTTCACCATTAGCCATTTGTCAGTAAAGACATAGAACTGTTCAAATCAATTATCAAGTGATGTTTTGTTTTTAGAAAAAAGCTTTTAGTCAGTTGGGTTTGTGATGAAAACAGTAGGAAGCACACTTTTGCAGAGGTCTACAGCCATAAAAAACAGAAAAGAATTGGATTCCCTTTGTATGAAAATTTGAAACATTTTTACTGGAATTTTATTCCCACAATACTTCATGTCATGTTTCTTGTCATAAATGGGTCCCAGATGATCCCCACCCATATCATCTTAGACCAGCCAAACAGAAGCGGAGGTGCTTAGATAATTTTCCCTGAATAGGCGAGCTGAAAAGACGCCTTTCGCTGCGGACTGCAGTGGCAAGAGAGCTGCAATTGGTACTGACCAATTACTATAATGACAAAGAAAAATTCAGTATGACGTTTCTTATTTCTTACTTCTGGACCATAAATAGCCACAATAAGAATGAACTGTAGATGCTTACTTATGTCTACGCAGTTAAAGTAACTCCAGTTTATTCTGTTGTGGAGAAAAGCGGCTCTGCACCTTAATGCAACCCTTTGCATTAATGATGAGTTGCATATTGGTGCAAATAAACCAATAAGAAAGGTTGCTTTCTCCACATCAGGATCAGTTGTTTAACTGATCAAGTAAACAGTCGAGAAGTTACGGAATGTCAAAGAGTGTGCGTTATTTAGGTGTTGCCGGCAACTTCACCGGTGTTAGCACAACCTATTTAAGACAAAGAACAACCTTCTTTTACCACATTGTGACTTGATCATTTTTTTCCACAATAGGGGAACACTCATTCTTTTTACATAATTTATTTGATACATTTGTAAATCCCTTACTTTTTTGATTGGGTTACTGTTAAGTACCTTTTCTTCTGGTTACTGGCATTGGTCCCTCCAAACACCAAAGGGGACTATAGGTGAGAAGACCTTAATAGTGACATAAGTTTAAATTCAAATCATTCTAATTAGTCAGATTGGTCCCACTTGCAGTGACTTGAAACATCCCAGAATCCACTTAACACCTTGGTTCAGTTCTTTTTCTTTGTGAGCCACAATTCTTCATTTTACACTGACCTCACTGTGCAAAACAGTAAATAGAGTAGAGTAGTCTTGCTTTTGCTTAAAAAATATCTTTAACTTTGTATCCTGCTGATAATCCTCTAAAAAAAAACTAGAATAAAAGAAAAACGTTTTCTTGAGGTTTTGTTGTGGATCAAACTAAAAAAAAAAGCAAAATTGCTAATATTTGACAAAACCCAGGAGGAAAAACATTTTTTTTATTCATCATAAGCACTTGAAACAAAAAAAACCCAAAAAATTCAGGTGTAAATGTATAAAGCATTAAAATTGGTGTGGGCTCTAGTTACCATATGGAAACATTTGTCTCTAACAGAAGGGTGCCAGAGTGGAATTGCTTGTTCTGGTGGCTTTTACAAAATATGATTACAGATAATTATACTGAAGTATATTATAGCATATGATTGTATTTAGATCCGACAGCGTTAGCTGAATTTATTCTACAGTAATAGATCTTTAATCATGGCGTAAAAAAAGGGAATAATAAAGTGACAAGAAGGAAGTTGAAATGGAAACAACAATTTTAAACATTAGCCTTCAGAGTAGTTTAACCTAATTACCTTTTAAACAAAATAGGTCCCTCCAGACTGATATGACATTACTCTGTGAACTCATGGATGAATGAAAGTTACATTTTGAGCACATGTGCATGTATTATAAACCGGTTAAAAAAGCTAATTTGGAACTCAGGTACGCTCTGGTTAGGACACTGTGTGTTTTTGCACATCTGTAAAAGTACTTCTCCTGGTTTTAGCTTCCCTAGGTTGAAAACTGTGGTCAGGACAAATGAGCTTTCACCATGTTCCCTAAAATCTAGATTTTTTTTTCTACAGTTATTGTAGAAAAATGTGGAGACAAATTGATGTCTGGTGTTGAACAACACCATGGGGAGACAACAAGCTGGACCAGTATTTTTTTATGTCCTAATAAGGCTAGCTGAGCAGACTCACGTAGAGATGAAGGGTTTCTTCGTTTCTCAACTCCCAACTCTACCATCTGGCCTCCTTTTTCGCAGAAACCCCAGACACGAATAGTCATGCACATGAATGCAGAAGCAATAATCTTATTGAAATGCAAGAGGCAACACCACAGTGACTCTCATCAGCCTACCTGTCAGCCCCCTCTAGATCAACTCTCTACCAGCAAATGGCCCTGGGAGGAACCCAAAGGTCCATTGGCTTAGACCTCGTCTATGTGCTGTCGGATGGTGGATTAATCCAAAAATAAATGCACACAAATTTAAAGATCCACTCAGAGGAAAATTGTGTAATTAACATGCTCTTGTGGCATTTATGAAAAAAATTCAGCTTTAATTTGCATTTCTGAGTGTTTATTTATTTAAATCACTGTAAATCAGGAGCAAATGAGAAAATAAATAAAAAAAATACCTCAACTTCCTGCTCCGCTCCATTCTGATGCATCCACTTGCAGACAAATAGATCCATGTACGTCTATGTTTACCTCGTCTGAGCTGGCGTCTGACTCAAAACTCATATTGGAATGGTCCAATATTTTTTTGCACTGGTAATATTAGGTTGGGGTTGTGAGGGGCTGTAAGCGAGCAAGTGAGAGTGTAAACAAAGGGTTAATGGGAAGTGTTGGCCAGCAAATTTCTAATCTTTGCCAAAATTCTAAATGAGCGGGAGAGCCTGTAAACAGAGAGCTCTCAGCAATGGGGATAGAAAGAGGGGGCGGGGTTGTCAGTCCTGCTCACAACTAATGAACTCGTGTCGCTTTGCAGAAATTAAGTCATAGAAAACGATAGAGGTTTTCGGATTTTGGCAAAACAGGCATAACTATAATTAAAAGACTGCCAGGAAATGGTTAGAGCGGGACTTTAAGGCTAAATTGACACGCTTGAAAATGTCTTCAAATACAGTGGCAGAAAAATGGTAAAGGATGTTGATCATTTCCCAGGTTTGAGGCTGGAAAGTCAATTTTGATGCACATGAATCAAGACATCCGAGAATTACAATGTCACGTTAAAGTTTCTCCATGAAAGCAACACACACACACACACACACACACACACAGGATTGTGTTTATCTGATCTAACCTCTCATACCAATGAAGAGAAAGTTCAGGCAGCCGATGCTTGAGCGCAAAACAAATGCAGTGTTTTTTTCAATTCTCATCGCAGCGGGTGACAGCGAGAACAAATAGCTGGGATTTCCAAATGCACCATCTTTCCCTGCCCCCACACCTTCTCCTGCCTTCCACTCCTCTCTTTTCCCGTTTTTTCCCCATTACCACCCCCTGTCCTCTCCGCTTGGCTGCAGATGGCGGATGCCACATCAGTTGTTTTCTTTTTTGCACATCAAACCAGAGGTCACAGCTGCAGCGCTCCCCAAAACCAGCCGCAGATGTGCTGGCGCTGTTACCTGACAACCGGTGCAGATGGAGCGCTCTCCGAAAAACAAGCGTTGTTTAGCCTGAAACTATTCTGGCTCCCCTGAGAGCGCCGCTGTGATCAGAGAGGAAGAAGAAGAAGAAAGGCACGTTTTTGTTAACTTTTCAGCTGAGAGTTCTGCCACATCGAGCAGCTGGAGTGCTGACAGAACTGTGATAACAGCTTATGAGATCTCAAGACTGTGTTGTGCAAAAAACGATAACATTAATGCATTAAATGACAGAACAAACTTGGCCTCCAGAGATCCACAAAAGGAGAAGGTCTTGTCAGCATCATGTCTGCTCTGTCAGGTAGATAGGCATGTGGAAATATGTACATTCTAAAAACAGGATTTACATGATGAAGAGCGAGCCAGGGTGCAGCTGCACGTGTGATTTCTGCTCCAGGACACAGAGATCTGTACACAAAGACACAGCAATTGCATTCCAATTTTTGGCAACCGCTTATTATAACCAGCACTTTAAAAATAGGCTGTGCATGACTGAGGCGAATAATGAACTCATTTGAATATGGACAGGGATTCTAATCAAAAAATATGCATTTCACTGGAAACAGATGTACATTAAATGTTGCTTAAACAGGTGGAGCTTTAGTCAGGGAATTATTTACCGTATTTTCCGCACTATAGAGTGCACCGTCGATAAATGGTCAATTTTTGAACCTATGTCATATATAAGGCGCACCGAGACAAGAGTCAGAGATAAATCTCAGTCAAACTTGTTCACAACCCAAATTTACACTGTTCCAGTGCGTTGCATGGGGAGTCAGTCTCATGACCGTTAGTTAACTGACCCCCCCGGCTCCCTGTGGAGTTGTTTGTTCCGTTCTCTTTGCTCATCCAAAACTCAAGCAATCAGGCCCCACTCCCCCGCTCCTTTGTCTTTGACTTCTTGTAAAATTGTTTTTTTTGATGTTTTCGTACTTCCAGAAGTAAACTGTCGTTATCTCCGGTTTTAATGGGCTTTATCGCGTGGGGACGTCACCTTAAATATTAAATAAAGTTTTATTCTTAAAGTACAACAGAGTTTTTTTTATTTATTTTAAAAATCCAGACCTTTTTTCCGTTCCCCTTGAGTTTGGCTTCAAAATTGACGCGTAACAAGACTGGAAGTAGAACTCCTGCATAAAGCTTTGCGTTGCGGAGTGTATGGACGGGCGTGGAACACAGACATGGTGAAGGCAATGTAAACATTCTGATTGATTAATGAACGTTCTATTTTTTTGTGTCAACGCAATGGAGACGCACCGCAAACTGATCAGTTAGCGTATTTATAATACCTCCAACCCCAAACTTTGTTTGCAATGTGTAAAATAAACAGAATACCACTAAAACAAACATTAATGTGACTATGCTAACTCCCAACCTTGTAAATAACAGGTAAAGAAAAGACAGTTTGACCCTGCTACACTTTAGGTGCATGAGCATATTAACAAAAACACTCAACATTGATTGCAACAGCATAACCAGAACTTGAATGCTCATAAGACACACTGTGATTTTTTTTATTTTTTCATTTAAGTGTGTCTTATGGTGTGGAAAATATATTACACGTGAGACTTGATTCCATCAAAAATAGAGAGGCTCAGAAGTGAAAGTATGAACCTCTACAGCAAATTATGATGCCAAAAAAAGCAAGAGAACATTTAAATGAGTCTTTTAAATCTGATCTGGGAGGAGATTAAATTAAAGAAATAGATTTCTTGGACACGTTATTGCCTTGATTATATAAAAGCAATCAAGTGTCCTGTAAAAAAAAAAAACAGATATTTTTCCTTTTGTTTAATCTTTTCCCTTCCAGTGTGTGGCTATGGCTTTACTTTACTACAATTTTAGTAGCCAATTTGACTGATAAAGAACCTCAAAAATGTAATTCTGAAGATTCAGACTTTGGAAATTCAAACAAAAAGAAACTTATGAAGGTAAATATATGTATAAACATGGAAACGTGACAACAAGGAGAACTAATATTATTTAATAAAAACCTACTTGCAAGGGAAAACCAAACAATTTTATGGTGTAAAGTAATGTAAAATGTCATTTTTGTTCTTGTTAACCTAATTTCCACTAGAACAGAAGAGAAAGAGAAGAACACATGCAGGCAATGCAGAAATAATCAATGCAGGGTCAAAGGGTTGGAGTCTGACCTATCCGTTTTTCAAACTTACCGGTCATCTTGGCTTCTTCTGCCAGGAATACTGAATCAAACTTCAACTCCGACCTCGAATTAGCTGCTCGGCTGTTCGGTCAGCCTCTGCAGGTTCCGCATCTGTGCGGTCCAGTTGGAGACTTTCGCAGTAGACAGGCTCATCGATCTCCTTCAACTGTGTTCTCATGTCTTATTTGAAAAATTCAAAGAAAAAAAACATATTTGTGTGAGGTCATGTGTAAATTTAGTTCTGGTGAATAATAGGTACGTTTTCTACCCAGCTGCGGTTTGGGTTCATTTATGCGCTGGCGGCGGTCCAAATTATATCTGCTTAGCTGGAAATGTGAACTCAGGAAGGAAGACGATGCCAGGAAGGTTTGAGCTTTGATCGTATCGCTGGCAGTGCAGCTGGTGGTCTGCAGAACCACACAGCAGGTTGAAGCAGCCTCGATGCTCTTCTCCTTCACGGGTTAACCCATGAAATTAACCCAGTTAGGAAATAATGATAGGAAATTTATTATTACATTAGCAACAGCGAATAAGGCAAGTCTCCATGAGCAAGTAGCATTTAACCTCCATGTCTAGACAGAGTGGCACTCAACGGTTTATTCGTTTGAGGAGAGACATAGACATACATAGGTATTAGTGAAACAGATGGGTTTTTACTTACAGAATAGAAAAAAGAAAAGAAAATTCTCCTTTTTAATGTAAAGAAACGTGTTTTCAGGTTAGACCCCGGGTTTTAAAATCAATCCCATTTTTCATGTTTTCCTTGAATTTTCTATACATTCCTGATTAGTTTGATGGCTGAAGTTTGGCCTTGCCGAAACACTTACCAGGAGAATAAACACATGACTCAGTTTTTAACATCTGTTGAATTCTGCTTTTAAGTTTTTGCTCCAGGGAAAGAATTCTAAGTACATGTGAAGCCTGTTAAAGATGTTTGTCCACACTTAAAGGATTAGTTACAACTAACCTTACTAGTTGCTGTGTGCTACGGGCTGTGTGTCGCCCACACCCCCCCCGCGGCTCACCAGGATCCAAAAATTTAAAAAAAAAAACGGAGAAAATCATTGTCTGTATTGATCTATAGTCCCTCCACAATCTCACATGCATTTTTGAGATAATTGTTGCAGAAAAAGCTGGAAACTGCAGCTGTTTTTTTCTAAACGATGCAATAAAAGTTAAGTTAGAAGATGTAAAAACAGTTTGATGTGTGTTCGTTGATTTCAAGACGTTTAACAACAGATCTCCTTGTGCGCTGTCACTCTCACAACCCAATGCATCATGGGAGATGTAGTGATTTAAACGGCCGGAGATCGCTTTTCGGAGCTTCATTGTTTTGTTCACTTGTTCCACGGTCTGATACCGGATTCTGTGGAAAGCTACACCGATAAAGACGAGCTTTAGCTGGTATTTTTGTTAGAACTGAGCGACTTTACGAGCTAAATCGGGACAAGGAAGTGAAGACTTTAACCACTTCTGATTGGTCAGACTGATGACATGTGATTAAGCTCCCCAAGAATGATTGGTGGAGACAGTTAAAGGGACGGGACTTTCCAAAATACAGCCGGAGCTGCAGCTGAATCGCGGTACGTAATTCTTATCAAAATTTCTTTAATAAAATAAAATAAACGCAAAGAAAAAGTATTTTACGATATTTTATATTCCTAACTCCTCAGTGTTTTATCAGGGCCTGTTTGGATGAACAGAGAGCTGAAATCCTGGAGATGGAAAATGTTTTTAGATCAGTTAATGAGGGCAATTCCCCACGGCACACTTGACCATCTCCCACGGCACACTAGTGTGCCGCGGCACACTGGTTGAAAAACACTGGTCTGGATGACCCAACTCCCAATATTAAAGTGCCTAGGATAGCACAAGGGTTAGACAACACGTACAGGTAAGGTAAGGGGGAAATAGGTGAGACACAGGGGGGTCGTACAGACTTATCACCCATATCCTGGGGACTGCAAGGGGCTCATTTGGGCTGTTCAAGCGATAAACCTAATAAAACAGCCTGACTGTTAGAATTTGGAATTTGTTGGTTAAGTGTGGGACTGGTGCACAGGAATTCAGGGTTTGTTTCCCAGAGTATACAACAATGAGTTCCATCCAATGTGGGTCTTGGGCAAGACCCTTTGTGCTACTGCGTAATTAGCTGCCTAATCAGCCTAAGGCTGTGTCCCCAGGGTTGTGTCAGGAAGGGCATCCTGTGCAAAAACCTCTGCTAAAGCAACCCTGACAGCATAAGCTGAAAGGTGAACAACACAATCAGAGCGTAGTATGTGTGGGCATCCGGTGGCTGTCTTAAGGGCACTAAAGTATCACCGGTATGTGCAGCATTTTCACACACTCCATAAAGAGCTAGTGTGTGCCCCTCACCAATGACTAAAATGTGAAGTAAGGACAACATCACCCATATGTGATAAGTGGTGCAACTCACGTTAGCCTTAAAATGATTTCACGATACACTTCCCACACGCACTACAATGGTACAATCCATTTTCATGAAGTGGATGCAAGAACCACAAGGGAACTGCAAGACACACCTGTGTACCCCTCAAGATGCAGCCGCTCCTCTCACAACCCTCAACGAACCTGGACAACTCAAAAACCTGCAGCACCTATATTACTGTGTAGTTTTTAATCATCAGTACATAAACAACAATGTACAATGCATTGGAATGCAATGCATTTCTCCACATGGATATGCTCTGAAAAACGGAAGTGACTTTTAAAAGTTAGAAAAATGGTTTTATGTATTTTCTGAGCACCAGCAGGTAAGCAATAAAATAAATGAGGTACGCATTAAAGTAGATGACCGGCAACTATTGATGGCGTCATTGACCGGTAGTAATGTCCGAATTTGAAGACATTACCTTTCCATATCTCTACCTTTGGTGGGTTAAGTGAAGGAATAAGGAGCAGCCAGAGGAAAGATTAAGATTTGGCCAAAATGTCAGACATTCATTACATTAGTTGAGTTCAACTTCCTATCAAACAAGGACAACAAAGGAAAACTTGTTTCATTTTGTGTTCATCAAGAAAGTGTTGACTGCAATTGATGCCACATATTAGATTCGTTTTTTGATTATACATGTACAAAAAGGATAACAAGATCCCAAAAACTGACTAATTTTGCTACTACTCTCTTAAACCAACCACACCAGGCAGCAAAAAACACAATTGTAGCTTTGTGATCGTCCAAAGTCTGGTCAGAAGTCCTCAAACCTACTTATTCCGCTCAGCTTAGTCTAATAACTTGTAGATTTACACACGCAAGCAAATTGTTGGTAGGTTCTATGTAATTGATAAATAAACTGATAAACACAGTTTTTTTTAATTCACGTAGCCTCAGATGTAGAAACCCGCTAAATTATCAGTAGACAAAATTTGTTATTTAAGCCATTTTTATTCATTTTGGGCTGAAAAAAGACAGCCATGCTTAGAGTGTGTAACACGGAACACCGTCTGCATCACATTTTTCTATTTTCTCAATTTCCTCATAAGCATAAAATCAAATGCAGCTGCCAAAGTCAGCTGACTTAGCTAACGACCTTGTGATGTTTGTTTACACTGTTGCTGCAGCACAGTTTCTCACAAACGTTCAACCGTAAACAGTAAATCAAGTTTTGATTAAAGACTAAAATGATAACACGCTCCAATTTATTTGGATCTAACCATAAGTTGAAAGGTCAACTTAGTGTGAAACTAATACGTGTGAAGCTCTGCTGACATTCAGAATAAAGCTGAACATACTGGCAGCCATCAGCCACACTGGGCTAACGAATAATTTATCATTTATTCAGGCAACGTTGCTTTAAATTTGAGTCACGGCATAAGGACTCAAGACCTTACCGCATTTTGCGCAATATAGGGTGCACCGGATTATATTATGTCAATACATTTTTTCATTTATGTCGTACTTAAGGAGCACCGGAAAATAAGGCGCATAAGGCGAGACAAAAGAGTCAGAGATAAGTCTGTCAGTCAGACTTTAACTGCAAAGCTACTGTAGAACTTGCTTGTAATAGGCTACACGTTAGCCAGAGGAGGGGTTAGCCAGGTTATACTACATTCACAAATGCAACTGCCGCAGCGTGATGGGTAGGCATCAGAAAAATCTTTGAGATTTCATGCCGCTGATGGTTGGCATGAGCAGAAATGTAGACGGCGGCCATCAGGCGTCAGTCAGGCGGGAACGACGCCATTACAAAGTCGGTCGACTGGACGGCCGTCCATATCAAGTGTCACTGGCCACCAGTCACCTGGTATCCTGAGGATATATAAAAAGTGGGCCATTCTGCACCACTGGTCATTCACAACTCGTGTTGCTCTTTTTTAATAAGTAGTGCAGCAAGCACAATGTTCTGTCTTCTTTATATTCTTCTTTATTGTTTTTATTTTTATTTTTTTTCTTCTTTTTTTTAACTTGTTCTGTCCAACAGCTGAGCAAACAGATTAGAGCTGAAAGCCTAATGTGTTGGACAGGTTTTACTATCACAAAAGGAGGTTATAGAACTTTAGAAGCCAGAGTGTAGATTTGTATAATCCCCTTTTTGTTGAATTATTTTTTTATTTATTTGTTAATTTTAGTGTTTGTGGGGAGGGAGAGGGAAAGAATAAGAAGGGGGAAGGGGGGGAGAAAGTAAAAGGAAGAAAGGTGAAAAAGTGGGGGATACAAGCACTGATTTGAATAATTTATTAATTTAAGCTGTAACAATTATACCAGATCTGCTGGAAAGACAAATATTACATCAAAGGTGAAAATCTGACACGGAGATGAGCGGAAAATATCTGTCCATCGATACACTGTGGGTTAGGAGGAGGGATGAAGCAGATAGGGAGCAGTGTGCACGTGGGGGTGGAGATACATGCATTGCCGAAGTGAACCGTGTGTTCATAAGGGGAACCAGATCCTACCCAGCCAAACCAGGAGAGGGGAGGAGAGACCCCCAGTCCAGGAGCCCCCCCAGCATCGGGATCCAGGCAGCCCGGGAGGGGGGGAGGAGGGGACCGCTCACCCAACCAGCCAGGCGCAGAGAAGGCCCCCCTACAGGGGCCCCCCAACGCCCAGAGGCATAAGCGAACCCGGTGTCCGGCCCCCAGGCCACAGGATAAGAGCGCTTAGCCCTACCAGGCGGCGGCCATGGGGGCCACCGGGCGCCGGACACCGGGACAAGGGCCAGGGACGAAGCCAGGGCCCCCAGAACCCATTAGCCATCCACCACCCGACCGGCGCCCCGTCTCCGCAAGCCAGCCCCGGCACGCGACCTGAGCAACCCAGAGCAATATTCTTTATATTCTCTGAATAAGTAATATTCTTCTTAGTATTAACGGCAGTTCATCAGCACGCAGGTTTCAGAGTTGCTGTAGTTCTATTAACACCATTGGTCCTTGGTATTTAGGTCCTACTTTCAATATAATAAAATAAATTTACATTTTTAAGTAAAAATTGCCCTTTTGTTAGTCTTTTTTTCCAGCAAAATATTCTTAATGGGGGCATTTAACTTGTTCTTTTAAACACGATGCAGGAAATTCATTAGCATTAAGAATGTCAATGTATTCCTCACATCTGGCACAAAAAGTCTGACAATCTGTTCAAATGTTAGGATGTGTAAACTCGCACAGATGCTGATGCTGATTACCTTGTTACTCTGGGAGCTCCATCTTGTGCTGTGGACAAACGTATTATTTTTGAAAGAAGAAAAAGAAAAAAAAAGGCGAGCACAGAATTTTTGTTGACGTCATCAATAGAAAAGCCTCACTTGTTGAAAGGTTTGCAGAACAGCTTGGACATCCTCTGCATGTCAAGAGTGCAAATTCTGTAAAATGATTGAGGATGTAGACTGAGCATGCAGGATGCATTTAGTTATGTCAGCGCGTTTATGTTTATGCATGACGTCTGCTAAAAAAAGGATTCAGCTGCAATTTTTCTTTCTTAAAAACACACTAATGATCACACCAACTTCCATCAAAACATGGTCCAGCTCTAGTTTCATTGTTTTAAAGTACGTCTTTTTAGAGTGTACGATTACAGTGATCCCTTGATTATCGCGGGGGCTACGTTCCAAATAGAACCCGTGATAAGCAAAACCCGTGAAGTAGAAACCTTTATTTTTTTTACAATTATTATACAATGAAATTCACTATTATACATTGAAAAGAAAGAACAAACCATTTAACAGGCTAAATCAATTGTTTTTTTAACAAATAAAAGTACTTTAGAAACGTTTTTTCAACAAATAACTTCTGTAGTGTGCTGTCAAATAATAAATTCAATCATCGATAAGAACAGAAGGCTTTAAATTGCGGAGATTAGCCCCGCCCACCGCGACCCGAGTGGATTAAACGGAGGAAAATTTAAAATGATTATGAAAAAATAAAAAAGTACAGTGGGACAGATAGTGACTCCGGTCTTCTTTTTCACTGCTCTTCATACTGAGCCGCTGCATCCTCTGCAGCGTTTTTTCCTTCTGAAGCCCGCGGTGCAGCTGCAGGTGTGTTTGTTCGGGAGAGGAACATAGTGATAGGCAGTTGTTGTCGCTCTTTTTTCTTCTTTGCTAAAGATCCTTATACACCGACATGCCCCCATTGATTATGTTGGAGAACTGTAATGAACGGCTCATCAAAGGGTCCCATTCTTGAGCTACTCGCAGAGTGACTTTTTAGCCAATCAGAATGCAGAACACAATGCACAATCCAAATCCGTGAAGTAGTGAAACCGTGAAAAGTAAACCGTGATATAGCAAGGGATCACTGTATTGTTTTTTAAATAATACACTTTTAGGAACATTTGTCCAATGCTCCTAGAAAGTTTAGCATTGCCCTTGCGAATAACAGGATTTTTTTTTACAGAAGATGATCAAAAAAACCATAAAGTAGACGAAATGAGGGTTTGATTTCTGTAAATTCAGCAAAGTGTCCCATTGCACTTGAAAGCATCGCCAGGGCTATGTCCAAATTCCCTCCTTTCTCCTTAGTTACTGAAAAGCACTATAGTGCAGGACAATGCAGAGGTCTAGATTTTAAAAGCAATCCGGACACCAAGCTCACTACTTTTTTGGTTTTTAATGGAGACAAAAAAATGCTGTTTGAAAAAATTCTATTTGGGATGCTAAATACTCTGGGTAGGCCACAGGCTCCCTGCTCTGCTCTATTCTGATGCAATCTCTTGCTGACAAATAGATCTATGTATGTCTTCATTCTGTTAAGTCAGCTTGAAGTTGTGAAGCTAGCTGGAGAGATTATGAACAGCTGGAGGTCGGGTTGTGGGGACAGGCTTACTCCACGTCCCGCCCAGAACTCAGAGGCGAATTTCAAATGAAACACCCATACACTGCAGAAACTAACAGGTTTTTTTTTTGTTTTGTTTTTTGGCTAAAAACAGTACAATCACAGCTAAAGGATCACTGGGAACACTTTTAAAATTTATCAAACATGGCTGAAGTGGGATGTTAATGTTGGAGCCAATGAACTTTGTATTGTTATCAGTTTTGTTTATTAAAAAATTGTCATGGTGCCTCTTCCAGCTACTCTCCCCCTCCCCCGCCTGCTCTGTTCCTGACACGACCAGCTGCCACCACTCACCTCATTATCGCCGTTACCCTCTTAAGGAGCACCTGGACCTCCACTCGACGCCAGTTCGTTGTTCCTCCCATGGTGCTTAGGCTGGTCTGCTCATGTTCCTGTTTGTTGTCAATGCTTCAAGTTACTCATTGCTCCTCTCGGCTCTGCCTCAGGAAGAATCACCTCTGGAACTCACCTGGTCGCTGTTCTCTGCCTGGACTCTGACAGTCTCGCTCTGGAATCCTGCTGCCGCCCACCTCCAGCCTGCTGCCACGCCACCTCTGGAGAAAAGTCATTACTCACCCTTTGCTATATAAAATCAAACTAAACTTACCCCGTTGTCTGAGTCTCCTTCTGGGTTTCAGCATTTGGGTCACTCTGAACTCTCGTCGTATCATGACAAAAATAATAATAAAAGTGCACTTGATGTTAGATTAAATGTAAAATCCTAATTTATATTTTCATGAAAAACAACGACTTCCATACTACATCAACCTCTTTGTTACACAAACGCACAGATTTTATTGGTTCTGTCATCGTAATAAAGCTTTAAATAGATACTCACATTATTAATGGGAAAGGTTCGCTAAACACTGCTGTGACTGATTCTATCTACGCTAAAAACAACAGCGTTTGGGCCAAAGGACAGACTTACTGCACGAAAGAAAAGCAGAGATAAACAGTTCTACAAAAGGTTGAGCCCCGGTGGCTACAGCAACAGTTAACTTATTTCCTGCGTTTACCACAGTTCAGGTCGTAGCAAAAATGAAAAATTGTATTTAATTTGGGTTTGCTTTCAAGTCCTGAGGGCTTTTCTCCCTTTTATTTCACATGTTTTTCCCTCACTATAAATCTTTTTTGGAGCATGAAGGCTTTCCACAGTCTTGGCCTGCACTCTAACAAAACAAGATCCATACATGCTCTCATTAAAAACTTGTTCCTGTATGTGTGAAAATAGTGAGACTAAAGAAGGAGCTCTCCTGAGAGGGTTGTTGGAGGGGCTACATTTCTTCCATCAGATCAGGTAGAACATCCAGATGTGCTCAGGTGCTGGACAGCTGTCCAAATCTAAACCAAGAAATTCCTTAAAGTTCACATTTTCAACTTCGATCTCCTTTAAAAAGGGCCTTGCCGCAGCGGCTGTTACCTGCCGACCACATGTGCTCAAAACAAACGCAAACCGTATTTTCATCTCAGCAGCACAAAGTGAAACTACCGGATGCAGATGTGTTCCCCTCCTATCTCTGGCTGCCGTTTCAAAGCCCCTTTATGTCTGACTGCACAGATGCAAGCTTGCTTTTTTTGATCTAGCATTTGAAATAACGCACAGTATCACACAACCGTGTGGCTTCTGCAGGAGCTACATTGACGCTGCACCGTTAACCCTTTAAGGACCCATTCCGATTATATTTTGATCTGTTGTAAAAGTATTTGCAGAGGTCTTTTAATTATGATTATACCATTTTTAGCCAACCCCCCCTCCCCCCAAAAAACCTGTAATTTTCTAGGACATAGTTTCTGCATAGTGGCAGCAGTTTATTCGAAAATTGCCTTTGAGTTGTGGGCGGGACTGTTGGTGCAGAGAAACCCCGCCCCTCTTCCCATCAACCATAACTGAGAGTTCTCTGTTTACATGCTCTAGCTAGCCCCTCACACCTCCAACCTAACATTACCAATGCAACAAACGTGGAACAGTTTTGGAGCTATCCAGTCGTACAGTTATTGAGGGGAGGCGTCAGAATGGAGCTTTTTCATACGGCATTTCTCCGTCCACTCCTGATTTGCAATTTGAAAAAAGGAATATTCAGAAATAATATTTTGATTTGATTTTTTAGGTTTTATGTTTTCGGTCATCAGAAAAATGTCACAAAAACCTTTTTATAGTTCTTTTGACATGGGAGCTTTAGCTCTAGTATTTATCATATTATTGTAACACTGTGACCGTTGACTCAGGTAATGTAATTTCAATGGATTCTGAAGCAGACACTTATCACTGTAAAGTTTTTGTTTTTTTAAGCTTTAAGAATCCGTTGTAATTACATTAATTGCACAATTGGTCAAATACGATAATTTACAGTGCGTTTATTATCTCCTGTCGCTGGGGACAGACCCGGTGTTACAAGGTTATAGTGCAGTTGCCTATTTTGTGGGGTCCAGATGACCCCACCCTTACATTTACACGTTCTCCCTACCATGACAAAGGTGAATAAAAGTGGAGAAGATTTCGTGTCACCCATGGACACCAGTGAAAATCACAAATCATTGAAGAAAAAAGGTTCAGCGCACTGTCTAGTGGGTCTACATGACCCCATTCCCAACGTTAACATGCCTCAAAGGCACGTTAACGTTGGGAGTGGGGTCATCTGGACCCCACAACATAACACAAGGGTTAAAGAGAAGAATCCTGTCATAATTTGTCATTTGGATGACTTAGAGTCTTTACAGTTTACCAACAATCTATCTGCTGTAGCCTTCTACTGGCGTTTCTACAAACTCAATCTATTTGAAGGCAAATTTTTGGCCCTGAAAATGGTCAGAGAGGATTCCTTCTGTGTGCTTTGGCACTGTCTGCGGCGGTCAGCTTTTGTTCTGGGCTTTGCTCATACAACAATAAATAATGCATCTGGTTCATTAGTTTGTTCACTCTGAGGTGGACCGAGGAACCTCCAGGTTATTAATCAGAGAGGGAAGAAAAGCTGTCAGTATTAGAAACTCTGGGTTAAAGCAAGCCTTCACTCGTTTGCATTGCCGGATCGCGTTGTAAGAACCCCCACCCCCTTTTAAGCCAGTCAAACTGTGGTAAAAATGTTATCGATGCCACACTCTTTGCATGTTAGAAGGTGTCATGCTTTGTTAACTCACGTTTCAATTTGTTCTCCTCTTGTAAGCAAGTTTTTTTTGTTTTCTTCCTCCATCTGGTCTATGACTCCACTTGGGCACATTGGAGTGTTCTTCATCCCTCGTCATATGACCAGTTGGTCCATTTCATTCCTTCCAAGAGCAAAAATGGAGAAAAAAAGAGGCAGGAGTTTTTATTTCTTTTGAAAAACAAAGCAAATGTTGCTGATTTGAAGAAGCTGCCAAATGCGTGGGTTAAGCAGAGACTTCCAAGAATCAATTTACGATGCAGCTAGGTTTTTATTGAATAAACTTTTTCCATGGACTCATTTCATCTGGCCAGAGTGAGTTCAACACTGGTCACATTCCTCCATGTCATGAGATCTCTCCCATAATTAATATTTCAGTGCGAAATAAAGAAACATTAAAGCAGGGTTTTATGGCCCAAAGGTGCTACAAGCCCCCCATTAACCCCTTTTTACCTGAACAGCTGGCATACACCCCTAATTTTCACCTTTTGCCTTAACAGCCCTGTTCAGAGCTGCATGTGACAAATTCAGGGGGGGAAAAAAAAAACGTCTTTTCAGTTTTATCTCCATAGCAACCATTTGATTTTTTTCGTTAAAAGAATCCACTATATTTAATTTTTGGATTTCCTTTGCAACAGAGATTTTTAGTTAACCACACCCACATTCCTAATATTTCATATTACACACATCATATTATTTTGTTGAGAAAAAGCCAACCATTTAAGTATTAAATGTTCACAATATTCTGGTAAAAAATGTGCTGGCAACAGGGGAATGCAACTTTTGCGAGCTCGCCACCCTAACGCTGTTAAAAATCTACAACTTCTAATTCGAACCTTATTACCCAAGTAGCTTCACAATGATTTGAGGCTGAAGCTGATAGATTATAATTCTGGGAGGAGTTTAAATCTGTAGATGGTAATAAATGTGATACAAGATAGCGGCGTCTTCCCTAGGTCAAAATTCAACAAAATCTTTGCGATGATTGTAGAGTTTTACACACTGGATTACACTCCAGCAGTCCCCCCTCCCCAATTTTGTGGGAAAATTGGAAAATTCCCATATTTCATATAAAATGGCCATCCCATAATATTTTCAAAAATTTGAAAATTGCAAAATTCTGCTCAAACACCCAAAAAGATACTTGCAGTCCAGGATGGCTGCAGGCCAGAATGAACGATGCCGCCGCGCAAGCAGATGCATGTTGTGTATTTGCTGCCTTCATGGGTCCAGTTGGGTGGCTGCAGTCTGGGGAGTTGGGCGCCGCGCCGCTCGTCCCACTGCAAAAAAGGATCCCAAGCATGAAATGATGAGGGCAAACAAAGAGCCTTCGGTAGAATGCCGTGCACCTGCCGTCTGCACGATGTATGAGGGCAGCCAGACACGTGGGATGGAGCCCTGCGTTTGACCATCATTTAACTGCCTCATAATGCGCCATGAGTGATCGCTCTCATACACGAAGCAGAGCGTTAATCCATCACGTCAATTCACGGGTGCCATAAATGTAATGTGTGGTATGATCAAATTATTCATGGTTCTTCAGACTCCCCGATACAGCCGTCTGTGTCGGAGCTCCGGTTGGCTCAAAGCGGAGCTGCCAGATGTGGCAAAGCAAGAAACGGTACCGGCTGATCACATTTCAGCAGAGGCCATTGCTCATTTCAAAACCCAAACAAGAAATCTTCCCAGCAACCTTAAAGATTAATAATAAGGGCTCAGGCGTCGCAGGTTAGAAGCAGACTGCAGGGGGAGGCGCTCAGGGCAACAGGGCTGTGGCTCAAGAGTTGGCTGATGAGGTTTGGGGATAAAATGGAAGGATTTTCACATCATTAACAACAATTTTTTTTTATTTGCTGGTTAATTTATTGGGTACAAAAACACTGTCAAGAATGGTGGAGTCAAATATTAATATGAAAGAGAAAAAAAAAAGCTGTTAGGCGGACTGGTGCAAAATAAAAGTGATAAAAGTGCATCTAAATGAAAAACTTTTGTTGGCGTGAACTGATTTCCTGCTGCTGAGAAAATAGACTTTGTAACATTTTGCAGTCGGCACAGCATAGAGACTGATCGTTGTTCCTTTCCTTTTTTTGTCACCACCAGTTCTCGAACTTTTGATGGTAACGTCTGTAAAACATCTGCAGCTGAATATGATTTTATTTGTACTCGAGATTTCCTGTAGAAACCATTAAATGGGCTTGTTGATAAGTCATTGACTCAGTGTTGCAGAAAAAAAAAAATGTTTGGGCCTAATTACCTTATTGATAAATCAATTAAATTATGACCTAATCTATAAACCCTTTTTTTTCCTAGATAGTCTTAAATATGCCAGTTTCCTTCCTACTTCTCGCGGTTTCCTGTTTTTATATTTTATATTAAAAAATAAAAGAAAAGGAAAGTAAAATGCAACATGGCATTCGGTGGAACGGAGCAGACGCCCTTTGTTTTTACTTATTCTCTCCATATTAAAAAACAAAAATGTTTAATATGAGATCATATTCTGCCGTGTTTGCAAACTTCCCCTTTTTCCATTTCCAGTAAAACAACCCTTAAAAATTGTTCACAGCAAATCCAAAGTAAACTGAGAGCTGCTCTTCAGCCACATAAAGAAAATCAGAAAGCTTGGCCTGTTTGAAAAGAAGAAAAAACATTCTAAAATGTTTTTTTTTTCCTTCCCCAAACAGAAAAAGAAAAGCCAAAAATAACTGAAATTTAGCCAGGGGGGCTTCAGTCTGTTCAGGGGTTCTGCCAAACTAGTCAGAAAGCATAGCTCTCAGCATTTGTAACCCCAAACTGGGATCACGCCGCTGCTTTCCCCTGAAACGTCTCAAACCGTCCTGTGCTGTAATCAGTTTGACTGCTCAGTGAAAGCGCTGCGTCCCAGCCAGGAAGCTTCACGGGAGCAGCTCGGGTTCACTGCTCGCTCAGACGTTTTCATTACTGAACTTGGCTATGAAGACGTGCAAAGTCAAAACAAATGCAGAAAAACAGCGGCCTTGACAAGCACAGACTTTGAAGGTGTTTTCATTCTGGGCCGTTTGGTTCTTACCGGAGTTTGTCCACCTCTGAACTGGAGGGTTGCTGAACTCTGGTCCGTTTGAAGAGGTTGGCCTTCATTTGGTTTGAAGTAAACTTTGGTGTGTTTTTTGACAGTGTAATAGACCATTTCACTATTCCTGGTGCAGAGGTGGAGCGGCAACCTCACATCAGAAGTTTGCAGGCTTGGTTCCCGCCTGTTTACAGGCTCTCCCACTCGCTTTAAGCCCCTCACACCACTAACCTACAATTACAGGTGAAACAAAAACAGTGAGCAATATTGGAGCTATCAGCCGTACAGTTTGGAGCCAGATTCCAGCTCAGACAAGGAAAACAAAGATGTACATGGAACTAGTCATCTACAAATGCCGACATGGGAATAGAGCAGAGCAGGGAGTTTGTGGCCCATTCAGCATACTTGTGACATCACAAATAAAACCTTTTTGAAAAAGCACTTTTTGTCGATTTGAAAGTAAAACTCAAATATGCAATTTCAATCTTAATTTTTTGTACATATGTCCTCCATCATCAAAAAATGCTACAAAAACATGTCAAAAACACCAAAAATGTTTTTTTTTATTAGACTGGGCCTTTAAGAGAAGATAGAAAAGCATGATATAAGTATTTACCAGTAACCAAAAAAGAAGACCTGACTAAAAGAAAGAAAGTCTAAAGAAGCATAAATGAATAGAAAAAATGGGAAAAAGTTTAGTCCTGAAACAAGGTGAGGTAAAGAGTTGAACTCTTTCAGCCAAACTTCCTCTACTAAGCAGCTGTGGTACAGTGGTACGCTGGTGTATCTTGGGAGTTGAGTTCTTAAAATAACTTGCGATTGCAGACATCCACGAAGTAATCATCTTTATTTTTCACAATTCCTATGGATATTCAACCCTTTAACCCTGGAGCTTTAGCTCCTTGGCTGAGATTCTTTTAACCACAGTAACTCTTCAACCGCTTACGCAATTAACGTGAATCCAGCAGATCTGCAACACTTTATGTTCGTAAAGTATCGGTGCAAAGCCGATATGAAAAGCTGCTTTTCTCTGCGTGATTGACATTGATGGCGTGAACGAACGGTCGAGGGGTTACGAAATGTCAAAAAGCGCAAGTTATTTACGGTTGTGAAACCCTTTACTATACGCTTTTTACACGTTTACCTGACAGAAATTCTCAAAGTTTAAACCTTCATTGAAAAAAAAGCGTCCACATGTTATATAATCGAAACTCGGACACCTTCTGTACAGAAGACACGATGCAGAGAAGATTGGTTTACAGTTGTCATCGTCTATGGCCAATCAGGACGGAGAACTCAATGCACTGTAAATAATAATAGAAAAATAGAAAAAAAATTGATTTTCACAATGTTTGAGTTTATCAAGACGACTGAAATGAAGTTAAAAATTCCATTTAATTTGACTTTCTTGAATAAATTTATGTTGAAATGAGAGAAAAGAGGTCGAGACTCTTGAAACCGCCTGCTTTCATAATCTGAAACTATCTAAAAAAAAATAGTCAAACACGGAGGGCCGAGGAGATTCAGTTTCAAGCAAAGTCCATCTGGTAGATTCATGACTTTTCAGAGTGATGAAGGAATGCAAGTTCAGAGAAATCGGGCTGATTGGAGAAGGTATTGAGTGTGCAGTGTGGGTTTGCATGCTTGAACCCATTCGTGTCTGTGCAAATGTCCGGAAAAGGCGGCGGATGCTGAGCAAACAGACGTTCATATGCAGCAGGCGTCTTGTGAGCGGCTTGACTGCAGCTGCCTCCCATCGCCGGGGTGACCTGGCAAGCCCGCCGACAGCAGGGAAAACAGAATTTGTCAAATCAGAGCGGCCGTCAACGAGGAAAAAACCCAGATCCATGTCCCACACACGAGCCAGCCAATCAGGGAGCAGGCCCGTCCTGGGAACAAAGGCAGAAACGGAGCAGTGCGGAAAACACGCTCGTGTGTACGCGAGAAGGCAGAGGACAAGTCGAAGAAGCTGTGCTGACTCCCCCGGCTGAGCCACACGGGGAGTTGGGTTGCGTCTGGCTGCCGGCTGTGCACATATGTGTGTGGGGGGGCTGGTGGTTGGAAGAGGGGGGGTATTCCAGTCATCCTTTGGCATTCAATCTGTTCAGCCCACTCGCAGTGTGTGCATCCGCCATGCATCCCCAGGCAGGTCAGGTTCCCTTCTCGCCGTGAATGCAACGACAAATAAGACTCTGATAAATTCTTTCCTTCCTTAACAGCACAAAGCCCGACCTAATCCCAGAGCAAACACGCCGTCTGTGGGGAAAGGGGGGGGGGGAGTCCAACCTGTGGATTGTTTGTCTTCATGGAGGGCCCAAAGAACTGCAGGGAGAATGGATCGATGGGACAATAGAGGGGTGGATTGAGACGGAGGGATCAATGAAGTGAAAGAAAAGGGGATGGATGAGGTTTGGAGTGGAGAAATGTGAACGACAGGAGAGCAAAGATGGAAGTGTGAAGGGATTAAAACGCACAGGGGCTCAAAGGCAACGCCCCCGCTGACCTTCAGTGAGCCTTAAAATCTGACAAGGAAATGAAACATTTGATGAATTTGCAGGGCTGTTTGCCAAGACTATTAGTCTCAGTACAAACACCCGCTGGTACGTAGGGCAGGTCTTCATGTTTGCAGAAGTGTTTTAGGTGTCCATGCGTGCCTGTCGGCAAACATGAGACCAGCCAGCCTTGTGACATCCGATTCCCATCGCATAATTCGTCCTTTGCTCAAATGCAGCAGGTATTTTAGATCTCAACTCTGTGAAGTTCATCACTTCTGCTGAAAGTCACATACATTCACACCACATATCGGCGGCGCGCCACAGTTTAGTTTCCCCCGGGTTACCATTTCCTCATGGGCCAGCCGTCCGAGGAAAAACCACAGCAGGACCAATGGACCTTCTTCCATTTCAGTGCTTCAGTTCAGCAGAGGTTATGATAAAAGCTTTATATCACAGAAAACGGAGAAAGAACTTAACATTAAAAAAAAACATTTAATGATTTTTTGTTTTGTTTGAGTTTTTATTGATTAAGAAATTCTTTAAAAATGAGGCTTCATTAAAAATTCCACTCTGATCATCTTTTGATCAACTTTAAAAGTGTTCCCAGTGGTCTTTTGATTATGATTATGATTGTCATGTTTAGCCAAACTGAAAAAAATGTGTTGTTTTCCAGGACATAGTTTCTGCAAAGTAGCAAGAGTTCATTAGAAATTCACCCCTAAGCTGTGGGTGGGACCGTTGGCATTGAACAACCCCACTCCCCTTCCCATCATCTATTTGTTTACATGTCCTCAGTCAGAGTGGGACTTTAAAGGGTTAAATGTTCATTTATTTAAGTTAATTTCTTTTCTTGTTTAATAGTAATACTTAGTTATCACTTAGTCAGCACTTGGTATGCTAGTATATATATATAATGAATATATACAATCATTTAACCATTTTAGATGTTTCTGATGTGGCAACCTGTGTAATTTATTTGACTCTTTTTCCAAACAGATAAAACATTTATAAGTGGTATGGTGATAGCAAATGATGAAATCCATCCAATGCTTGTTGGAACTATAAGTTTTACCATTATATGATATACATTGTTTTATTTAGCCTAGGTTGCAATAAAAGTTACTTTTTTCACTTCTGTGTACCTGTAAGGGGGGATTGGAACCAGTGTTTTGGCAGAGCATTTTACACTGGATGCCCTTCCTGAAACAACCCTGTATTTTATCTATTTTTTTTATTTTATCTTGACTGGGGACTGGCACACGGAGAGCCAGACTTGGATCCCCTTTTATACATAGCTAGGCAGTAGTGTGTAGGGTCTTGCATAAGGAACCACTCTGGATTAAGCTCATTGCACCTCCTGGGAAGCAAACCCTGGTTTCGCATTAGCCAGTCCCACCTGCAGCCAACTGAACCACCACTTCTTTTGCTTATAACTAATAATATTTTTCTTTAATTATTAAGTCCAAATGTCTATATTGGTGCAGTGCAGTGGTGTATTGGTTAGCAGTCTTGCTAACCAGCAAGAAGACCCTGGCTCTAATCCCAGCAGGGTTCCTTTTGTATGGAGTCTAAAAAAATCATTTAGAGGTTAATTGGAGTCTCTAAAACGCCCTCAGGTGTGCGTGTGTGTGTTGGCTGCAGATAGGCTCCAGTAACCCCATGACCCCAAAAGGGATTGAGGGGGTTTTGAAGATGGATGGATTTCTGTAATAATAGAAGTACATAGTTATAATCATCTGACAGACTTTGTGGTTTTTATATTTTTCACAACAAATGTATTAAAGCACTAAAAAACCTGTACTATTTCTCTTTTTTATCGCCAACTATACTATTGTCCACTGTTGTTTCCTCATGGTCGTACTTTTGGGTGGTTGTGAGTCCCCCAGGCAGCTCCAACTTTCTTAATTCCTCCTTTTTGTGTGTCTTTCAACCGTTAAAAAGAAGTATTATGATCTTTGAAAACCTTCCGCTGAGCTGGAATGTGTCTTCTGCGGTCCGGCATGTTTTCATGGCCGCACTATCATATGCCATAAGTGGGACTGTTTTATGAGCTCGTGTGTGAGTGTGTGTGCATGCGTGGCGAGGCAGTCGTTAGCAGAGAAATGAATAGTTGCCACCATCGTTCATAGTTCCCTAATGAGGCAGCCGGTTCCTTGTGTTTTCTCATTTTCTACATTCTGTGTGGCCAGGTCTCCCTCTCATCTCATGTCCTCACAACACCCAGGGGCCTCATTACCCCACCATCACTGTTTATTTGGAGGGAGAAAGAAAAGAAGGAGAAGAGGGATCAAAGAAAGGTCTGTGATCGACTGCTTCCTGTCGCACAACCTTCCACCAGGCCAGGTTGGATCTCAGGGTCTGGATCTACAAAAAAAACAGTCAGTGTTTGATGCCATTCACTTGATCAGGACTAGTTGACTCTGTCATCTAATCCTTTCTCAGGTTTATAGCTTTGCTATTTTGGGGAGACCCAGCTGCAGTCTTCACTTTTCTAAAGAAAAATGACGTCATAGTTTAAAACCTGAAGTTTTCAGGTTTTAAGTGCAATCAAAGACAAATTGAGACCACAGAGCTGGATTTTGTTGTTGCCAGGGAACATAAACGGACAGGGCGGTTATTTCTTCCTTTGTTTTGCTATGGAAAGTTCTTCATTTGCATCCTAAACTAATAACAGTGATTCATTATAACTGCTACTTTTTACTGATGTCTATTTGTGATTTAGAACAGCTCATAATTATAGAAAAATTAATTTACTGTTTAAAATGAAACCCTATTTTTTAAGCCTTTTGTTTTTCTGATTACTCAGGGAAATAAATATTCTGAATTTAGATTGATTAAAAAGAGGAAATTAGGCTCCAAATCCCTTTCACCAAATGCTTAACGAGAGTTATTTTTCATAGAAATGATATATCTCCATTATTTTTCTCATGATGGTGATATATGAAAAAATTGCGTTCAAATTTGCATTTTTAAGTATTTCTTTATTTAAATTGTTATGAATCAGGAGCAGACTAAACATGTTGTTTGAAAAAGCTGGTAGCTGTGATTTAGAAGATGCTACTGCAAGTCATAAGCTCTATTCTGATGCCTCCACTTGTAGATGACTAAATATTTGTGCATCTTTGTTTTCTTTTTCTGAGCTGGCATCGGGGTCAAAAATGTATGGCTGGATAAATGCAATATTGCTCACCATTTTTGTGGTCCCGGTAATGTTAGGTTAGGGTTGAGAGAAGGCTGTAAGCTAGCAGGACGGAGTGCAAATAGATGGATTGCGGGAAGTAGGGGCAGGCTTACTCTGCACAAACGGTCCTGCCCACAACTCACAGGCAAATTGCTAAGGAACTATTGCCGCTGTCCTAGAAAATGACAGATGAGAATCGAAAGTAGAAGTATTGCATTTTCTCGCATAGTTTTGAGAGTGTGAATTACATGTGATTTAAAAAATATATATAAAGTCCGTTCTTGATCCCGAATTTTGCTAAATACATTACTTCCAAGATTAGGTAAGATTTAAAAAAATTTTTTCTTCTTTATTACGCTTTTTGGCATCTATGACTTGTACTTCAGAGTGACTTGTAGTTCGAAAATTACAGTAGTTACGATCATGATATGGTCTACAACCCAGATAACATCCTTAAATATTAGTGTAAAGACTTCTTGAATTTCAGTTTAGTTTTTGCCATAAATTAAACATTTTGACTTGTATCTTGTTAGAGCAGGGCTGCCTAACACTCATCCTCTTTTCATGTGGTCAGATGGTTCCAGACTCTGACTAAACAGATATTTTCCACAATCAGCCAGAATGTTTTGGTATAACCCTGAGCAGCCAAACAAGAACAACAGAAGATTATTTACAATTTTCCTTTTTTGCCCAAAAATTAAAATATTTACAAATTTGGCTTCTAGGAAAAAATGAACATTAACATTTAATTAAACAGCTGTTAAAGTTGCTGTTTAGTTAAACAGCTGAACAAATCAACTAACAGAAACTAGCTGAACCAAAAAGAGGGGAGGCTTATGTAGCTGCCGATCAGACTATTTTACAAATGTGTGTGGGAGGGGACTGTTAAATACACAACACAGACAAGACTAAAGACAAGACTTGGGCTGTCAAGAAAAAAACAATTATTCGATAAGTATTAAAAACATATGTTACCGACACTAGGAATGGCGTCAAAGCAACAAAAAAGAGTTTTATGTTAAGTGACCGTAAATAAAGAGACGCAATCTGTACGACGAAAGAAAAGCATCCTGTTTTCATTCCTGTTGGCATTTTCTTCTGTTCTC
This sequence comes from Oryzias sinensis, assembly GCA_037389245.1. Classification (NCBI taxonomy): domain Eukaryota; kingdom Metazoa; phylum Chordata; class Actinopteri; order Beloniformes; family Adrianichthyidae; genus Oryzias; species Oryzias sinensis. Next base: position 10,754,919 of record CM074509.1, read on the forward strand.
AACAGAAAATCTGTTTTGTTGCTTCGACGCCACTCCTGGTGTCGGTAACAAATTGTGGGGGCTCGTCCGGGAGCTCTCTCCAGCGCCACTCAAGTGTCTAGGGGAGCAGATCCAGTAACAAAAGAACCAAAGCTGAGGTACTGCAATGTGACTACAGTCAAATTGACTGCAAGTGAATGTCCACGAGGGAAGATTGAAGCCAGAAAGGACCCTTTCTTCCAAAGGAGCCGCACTGCTATTAACAAAGAGCAAAAGAAGTCATCTCTGCCCCACGTAAGAACTCACATGGAGCATCAAGAAGAACCTGTACCAGCTCACATGTGATGAAGTTTACCACACATATCTAAGGCAGCAAAATAAAGATAAAAATGAATCGTTACATTTTAAACAATGTCCACTTTGGGATACTGGGAAGATGGTGCCTCCCAATTGTCTGGCTGGTGTATATCAGTGCATATATTGGCTCTGCTTCCTGTTGTGACTCTTGAACATGTGGCTTCAGAATCAGATAGCACTGATCACTTCCAAAAGGTATTAATTAAACATATAATAAACATAAGTAAACTTTACAACAGTTCTTTTGATCGTTTTTTTTTCCTTTTAGCTCTTTTTTGTCCTTTACCACGAGGTGGAAGGAAATTAGTTTGCTACACACAAAGAAATATAAACCTATAAATAATTAACCAAAGATAAAATTAAAATAGAATTTGCTAAAAAATAAAAAACTGTCTAAATGTAAACAGTAAATCACACTTGATTATTTTAGATGATCCACAAAATGATGCACAAAAGGTCGGCAGAGTAAACTTTTTCTGTGCTGCTTATTTTCTGCAGCTAATTTTTCCAAACTCAAACTTTTTCTCATGAGAGGCCAGGAAGACAAACAGTGACAGGAATGTAAAAATAACACATTTGTGTTGAAAATCTAACTAAATTGTCAAATCCAATAGCAGAGACCTCGTTCACCATTGTTGCTTTGAGGTCATTTTTAAAAACAAGTGCTGGTAATTATAATCATCACCCTCAGGATGACACTGAGAAAGGTTGACAGGAAAAGCTTTATTTCTGTTGCTGTGATCCAGACTAGAAACCGAGCAAATGTATGCAGGGTTTAGTTCTGGTGTCAGCTAAGTCTACAGGAGGCTCAGCAAAGGGAATGTGCTTAAAGCTGGAATTTAATACATAAATAATGTTGCCAATTCCACACTTGAAAAAAAATCTGCTGTGTGTTTTATAATCTGGTGTGCAATATGAGTAAATTCCGGTTGTGCTTGCTGACCAGGAACCGTTTTCTGTGGTACACGTCACTAAAAAAATCTGTCCAAATCTTTTGGTAAACTACAAAACCGCACTGAGTATTACGGCTACCGTAGTCAGTAGCCTGGTAGAGTGCTACTGTGCTTCAATGTAATAAACGGAAAAACAGGTTTGTATCGTGTGTTACAACTGAACAATGTTGACATTTATCGTCAATAAGGTTAACTTATCTGTTATTTACACTCTCTGCAAAGACTGATTATTGCAGATAAAAGTGAAAAACATGAAGAACAATACAATTCTAAGCAATTGCCTGCCTGCATCTTGGCTTTCTAGGGAGTGTAGTCATATCACATTATCTGACTATTTTAATTGCCTAATGTGTCCCTATAATTTGCTGAGCCTTACAGTCGGAAAAATATGTTAGGCTACTTGATTAGATGTGTCTGAGTACTTTCTTTCATGCCAGTACTGTATCATCTGTTGGCACTTGATTCAAATCTATATAGTATACTACTGATCAGTGATGCATCAAAAAGGAAAGGAAATGGAAGGCCCATGCCCCCCCACCCCAATTACGAAACACGCTTGGTTGTATATAAACTTCAAAATCAACCAAGAAAAGCCAGTATGAACCTATGTTTAATCTGGTAATGTTGACCTTTTTTTTATGAAAAGGTGTGTAAATGTTTTTGATTCCCACCTCCTCCACCCATGTGTCTGTTTTCTGGGGCAGGACTCTGAACCCCACATTGCTCCTGGTGGTTATGGGTTGGCACCAGTAGGTTGGAGCCGCCATCAGTGTGGGAATGTATGTTAATGGGTGAATGGGACTGGAAAATGCTTTGGGCCTTCAAAGAAAGCAGTAAAGCTCTATAAAACCATTTTGGGAAAGTTGTTGAGGTGGGCAGGGTAAAATCCCAAAGTACCCAACTTGACTGTGCTTGAAAATAAAATCTCTTTGCTTCGTTGTGTTAAAAATCTATTTTAAAATGAAGATTTTTTTCCTCATAACCTGTTGAAAGTCACATGTTTAAACCTTTTTAATATGGATTTATGTAAAATAATCACTATCTAGAAGATCAGTTACCTTAGTGTGAAGTCTTCTTGGTGTCTGACCCTTAAGAGGATGTAACACAATGATGGGTTGATTGGATGTTACGCCCCAAACCCATCCATCCTATAATGAGGAGATCAAGGACAACCCTTCCGCTACTTGGGCTAATACAATTTGATCAGGCATTCCCCGAAAGGGAGGAAACTAGATAGAAAAAGACAAATCAGAGGTAGTTCATTATCTGGTGAAGAGGAGTGCTTCTGTCTCATCTGTAAGGTTTCATCCACCAACAGCCTGCTCTAATAAATGAGCATGTCAATAAAATGCCAAGTCATGTTTCATGCCATTACACGGGATTTTGTCTTTACAGATCTAAAAACTAAACTTGAGTGGCCACACGATTTGGGTTTGATGAAATATGTTACAGACAGCTCATCGTTTAATGAGTTTATCTTCATAGGGATTTAAAGAGAAAAAACAGAATATTTGCAATTAGGCCGTGGGTTGTATGTGTTAATAATTCAGAGCGACAACTTACTCAGAGTGGTGTGACAACTTCAGCACTTAAGGGGTGAGATGTCACATATGTGAAAGATATATTTAACACTGCACAGCTCTGTTCTGACACGCAAAATCAAGAATTAATGAAAACAAAACATGAACCCGCGACTTAATGCTTTTATGTTGTTTGCCATCCCTGGTTTTATGACTTATTTAGCTAATGTAAGGTGCTTTCACTGAAGTGTTTGGTCTACACCTTGATTAATGTGGACAGTGTAAGCACTCACCTAAACTAGAATAGTACTACTTGAAACTTGAAGTTTCGGTTAGTTATTTGTCATTGAGATCATAAAAGCAGGTGTCATTGAGGGCTGCCTGGTGGTTTGCACTAGGGATGGCCCAATTTGAGACATCCCTAGCCACCACTGCTGTATCACAGAGAGAAGGTAGAGGGCTGCATTAGGATTGGGTCCCGCGGGTATATATATATATATTAGCGGACTATGTTAGGCTGTGCGGCTGTTGAATTCTTTATGTACTGAAGCTCCGTGAAGGCACCAGGTAGAGACGCCCAATGGCCTCTGTCATCTAACCTGTTGTTGGGGGTGTGCAACGCCCCGCCCCGCCCGCCTCTTACTAAGAGCGCGCTTCAAGCCGTCTGTCTGCGCGCGCACACACGCACACTTTTAACCGAATGGGATTTGTGAAAATATATTTAATAATTAAGTTGCAAATTACACAAAAGAGGAATGCATGAAAAGATGAGGCTGGAGGAGGGACATGAATCTCTTTAATAATATCAATACAAATACGTGTTTTTTTCCTGCGGGACGGGAGACGATACAAAATCAATGCATCTCTGTTACTATGTGGGACTAAATTCTCTGAGTTTTGCAGGTGCGGGCGGGAGTGTAACGCATACGTTGCGGGAGCGGTTGGGATTGGTCAGAAATTCAGCGGGCAGGAGCGGGATGAATAAAATAGTCCCGCGCAGGGCTCTAAGAGAAGGCTCTAGTTAGCCTTTGTCTTTGTTCTCCCCAAGTGTAATCTACAGAATATTCTTCTGTAGATTATTTGGGGGCACTTTGACTTCCTTTCTGAGCGGTTGAATGGCTCATTTGGCTGTGTGTTGGACTGGCGCATAGCAAATCAGGGTTCGCTTCCAAGAGGGTTTATTGAGCTTCACCCAGTGCGTCCTTGGGCAAGACCCTTCACGCTATTGCCATACTATATAGCCACAGGGGTCTGGGTCCCCCTGTCCCAGTCCCCAGCCTGGATAAAATACAGGGTTGTGTCAGGAAGGGTATCCAGTGTAAAAATCTCTGCCAAACCACCTGTGCGAGGCAGTGAAAACTGATTTGCTGTGACGACCCCTGACGGGAGACGCCGAAAAGCGCTTCCTTCATATTGACTTAAAATCAGGGGTGGGCAACTTTAGGTCTCAAGGTGTGTCTGTAGGATTCAGGATTCCATGTCCTTTTCATGCCTGATTACCTGGATCTGTTGTGTCCAGCCAATTAGGACATGGCAGCGTACAGTAGGGTATGTTGGAAAATAAGCAGGAATGCAGCCCTATAGGTGCCCACACCTGCTCTACCGATTGTCGTTTAGGACTGTATGGTTCTCTTTACGTGACTCCAGAAGGATCTAATAACCTGAATACAATCACTTTTTCAACCGTAGACAGTCTGTATCCACCTGTAACGGTGGTTGTGACTAATGCTTAAAAGGGTTTTCATTACAAGAAAGAGAACTAGCAGGACTGATTTGTTTGTTTCTTTTGAGTTATATCTAAGTTTAGAGGAATTCCACCCCCAAACAAGTTGATTCAAGAGAAAGAAGTGAACACAAACAAAACAAACAAAAAACAATACAAAGTTGTACAATTTATTCTTATGTCCCACCTAGCTGAAGTTCTCAGCTAAACACAAAGAGTTTGATTGGCAAAGAAAAAAAAATGAGCTTCTCTGGATAGTCCACTTTATGTAGGAAGTGTGAGCACTCCCCCAAACTGTGGACAAAACAAGTTAACAGTTGTCTGGCCTAAATCTAGGGTTATGCTTTACTTACAAGTAAACTTTCCCATTATTCACCCAATTGAATAAAGTTTGTTAGACTATCTGGCTGCACAGTAGCCGCGGTTACATGGGCAGAATATCATGATCGGATCAATGGTCGGGTTAAAATTCACCCGTGCACATGGGATCAGAAAACCTTTTTCCGATTAGAACAAACGTTCCCATGGCTCACACCTTTGGTCGGAGTAAATCGTTTGGGCATGCGCAGTAGTGGTAAAAAAAACCCGGAAGAAGAGATGCGCCTCGTTGTAAACAGACCGCTGCCACAGACTTTTGTGCAGCAGCTCCGTAACACGAGGCGATCTTCCAAACGTGCTTTTATTAATGTTATGAATAGTATGAAGCGCTTGCTCGCTCATCGTTTATTTAATCCGTGTGGTCATTGATTTTTATGTTGAAGAACGGAGCTGGAAGAGTTAGGAGGACAGGCTATAAACACGCGCTAACAACATTAGCCTTGCTTGTGGACACAAAATCCAGGACCGTGCGAGAGACGCAGCAATCTACATCTGCTGTCGGGGCTCTCGATCTTGGGCACGGCGCCCACACGTAACTAAGCATCCCTCCCTCCCTTCACACACAAAGTTCTGGCTCCTCTGCTCACTTGGTCCACTGGCACCCGAGCCCCGGTGGCAGTGGAACAAAGCGCGGCTGCCCCGCATACCCCTCTTGAAGGAGGGAGAGGCAAAGAGCTAGAGGGGTGAGAGCGGAGCGGCCCTTTTCACGGGGCGTCTGCAGAGCATTCAGTCGGTCCCGTATGCGCTTCAAAGCTTTCTCACAGCCAAACACCGTCTATGCATGACGTAACCCAGAGCAGTAGTGACACAGGATCGGAATGACCGTTTACATGCTCCACGATCGGATAAACGATCGGTATAACCCACCTATCTCGATCGGAAAGAAATTCTGATCCGAATGAGTCTGATCGGGGCAGAGTATTCCGAACGGCGCGTTTACATGACGCATTTTCTTTCCGATCAGGCGTTCTTTCCGATTACTTTTGCCCATGTAAACGCGGCTAGTGACACAGTTGTTAACACTCTCACCTCACAGCAAAAAGGCCCTGGTTTACTCAGGGGACTCCAGCTTCCTCTCATGCTTTGTCGGGTTAATTGGTTACTCTAAAGCGTTACATGTGTGTGGGAGTGGTTGTTTGCCCTGTGACAGACTGGTGACCTGTCCACGGTGTAACCCGCCTTCACCCAACAGTAGCCGGGACGGGCTCCAACAAACCCATGACCCTGAGAGGGATACAGTGGGTTAAACAAATAGATGGATGGATGTTAGGCTATCTAGCTACAAAGAGAACCATTAAAACTAGGAAGTGTACAATTGTAAAGACTCAAATGGATTTATTGAAAATTAACAATAAATCAGAATAAAGTATAACCATTAGTAGGTATTGTCCTGCCCTCCATAAAATACAAAAGAATGTAATTTCTGCTGCAGAAGAAGGGGTTAGTTTTCACCTCAACAAAAATAGAGACAATTTTGTGTCTGAAAAAAAGTGCTTTTAAAAATGGGATGATTTTTTTAAACATGTGGGTTCATAAGCCAGGGAAAAACCAGAGCTTGCTGTCTACTTTGATAGGATTTGTTGATGCACTCCTGCTTTTTCTATCCTGTGAGGCAACATAAAGGAGCAATGCTGCCTGTTCTTTCTCTTTCCTTATCCTCTTTTTTTTTTTTTTTTTACTCAGAGTAACAGTTTCTGTGTTTCTTTAACACACTTGTGTACTTCTGGAGTTGTGGTTTACTGTAGTTCAGCATGTATCTGATTCTGTCCTCATCCGTGCTGGGCGTTAAAACCCACATCTATTAATAATAATCGAAGCTCCATGGACTGGCACGCTCCAGAATTGAAAGCTCCTCTGTGAAGCAAATGACGAGTGTTTTGGAACGTCGGCCGTCACTGTAGTGGGTGCTTTTTGCACAAATTCCCTTTATTTCCAAAATACAGTCTGCTGAAATGAGAAATATTGCTTTGTTTTCAGAAGTTTGCTTAGAGTGGATTCAAGAAAACGAATGAGATTTATCTAAATAAAATCTAAGACTTTTGTTTATCACCTCTATTGTTGCTCTTACAGCTCATACTCCAGCACTTTTTTCAGTTTCCCATCTGTCTTTACTAAAGAAAAACCTTAATATGAATTATTACCTTTATTATTAATTCACGAGAAAGTTTATATTTAAAATGTATTGAATGAAACTAAAGAATGAAAAATTATTTCAGGTGACGATCCAAAAAAAGAGACCCAATAAGACTTTTTGTGCCATTTTTCTCATGGAGGACATATATAAAGAAAACGTAAAATTAAAATAGCTTTTCTGAGTATTTATTATTGAAATACTTGCAAATCAGGTGCAGACGAAACAAAATGCAGCTTAAAAAAGCTTGTAGATACTAGTAGATACCATAGACCATAGTAAGTACCATAGATCAAAGCCTAATTGTAGTTAGACTTTAAATATATTTTGTACATTTCTGTTGTGATATTTGTCACTTTTTATGTAAATTTAGGCATCATTTACCACCATTTGAATTCCCTTCTTTACCCTGCAACTTCTTCTTTTTGTGTATAAGAAAGAAAAAGGATTTTATTTTGAAAGGCTAACTATTTGTAATGAGGATTTTTAAAAATTAACATATATGTACTGCAAAATTCTAAAATACAGAACTCAGTGAAGAGCCATTGCTTCTGGCTGATTGGTGTCAAACTATCAGACAACTAATTAAGTAATAGTTGCCCTTGCTGGACCTGGAAGAGGAAAATTTAACTCTCCTTTGGAGGAAAAGGGACTGGACGAGAAGAAATTCAATGCAGGACCCAAGACACGAGATGGAATTTTGCAGAGTTTGTTGGAAAAGAAGGAAAAAGAAAATACTGCAGAGTGAACACTGCAGCGGACCCCACTTTAGTCCTTATCAGCCTGAAATTACAAGAACTACAGAATGTCAGAGACAATTATTTAAACCATGAAAATAGGATTTTAATGGTGCAGTAGAGAGAGATGGACTCTAAACTGTTTTCTAATGCCTTTGTTGGTTTTGAATCTCCCAGAGCTGTATATTTACTTTAACTGCACTGACTGGCCACTTTATTAGCTACACCTGTTCACTGCTCAAATTTCTAATCAGCCAATCACATGGCAGCAGCTCGATGCATCAGAACAGGAAAGAAAGGTGATTAAAGGGACTTTGAACGTGGCATGACTGTTGGTGCCAAATGGGCTGGTCTGAGGATTTCAGAAACCTTTCACCCACAACCAGCTCTAGGGTTTACAAAAAATGGTCAGAAATAGAGAACATATCCAGGGAGCGGCTGTTCTGAGAGTGGAAATGCCTTGGTGATGCCAGAGTTCAGTCAAGAATGGCCAGACTGGTTCCAGTTGATAGAAAGGCAACAGTAACTCAACTGAGGTCTGCAGAAGAGCAGCAAACCTCCTTTATCCAAAGATTCATAACCGTTATTGTAATGGTCAAATGTGTCCAATACTTCAGTTTTTTTCTGTTTGTTCCAAAACAACCCCGCCCCCGTTCCTCTCCATGTTGTGGAGCGGCCAGTGTGGTTTATTTGTCACGAAAATGCTCTTTTTCAAACTGCATTTTTTTTCATCTGATTCACAGCAGCTTGAATAAAAAAAATTACTCAGAAATGCAATTTCAAGCTTTATTCTTTGCATATATGCCCTCAATCATGAGGAAAAGGGCACAAGAACATGTTAAAAGCACAGTTTACGTCAGTCATTTGTACTCCACAGAGTTTGAGGAGCGGGGAGGTCTAAAAGAAGAAGCAGGTATAAAACTGGAGTCCCAACAACTAAAACATCTTTACAGAAGTGGTGAACAGCTTAATGCGGAGCTGCAGTTTACAACGCTACCTTTCACAGCAGCAGCCGCCGCTCTGACAGGATCACCTTTCCGAGAGGACTTGTGAACACGCTTCTCTGCAACCTTAATATCTGTCCCTCTTAGGCTCATAATGATCAATGAGGCACGTAAAAACTCATTACGTTTTTAGCTGAAAAAGATTAAATCCTAAATATCTGCTAAATTTTTTCTCCTCACCGGAGGGTGTAGAGCCTAGCAGATTTAAAATAAAAAAAATATGAGAGTGGAAACTTAGCCCAGCGCCATTTAGCTCATCACTTCCCACTGCCTGGTCCTCTCCGGCGTAAATGTCAAGCTCCTGCCAGGATGGATGCAGAACGTTTCTGCTGATGCTTTTGGAGGAGTTCACTGAGCGCTCCTGCTGGAATCATGTTCTCCTTCCCTCGCTGTGGCGCTCCATATTCGGAGGAGGATGGAAGCAATTACCAGCGCCAGCAGCTGAGAGAGGGCCAGACCCCTGCACATCAATCAGCATTTTACTCCACCGGCCACTGTGTCTGCTGAGAGGGGGGAGAGAGTGCCCCCCAGTGGTGACACACTCCTGAAGCATCCAAACGGATGCCATCATAATCTGTTGAGAGATCTGGGCTCCTTTTTTTTCTTGAGTTCATTTTCACCATCTAATTGCTGCTTTCGTTAGCAAGACACAATGATGTCAAAAAAAAAAAAAAAAAAAGAAGTCCCAATTTAATTTTCGAGGCTGAATGTGAAATGAGTCGGAAAAAGAGGCGCACGCTGCTTGTCATTTAGTTCATGTTAAACCGCAAAGCAGAGACAATTTAGGTTGATGTAGAACGAAGGGGAGAGGGAGGTTACTCAAATGCACGAGGGGAGGGGGGTGGGGGGAATTTGCTGTGGAAAATTGATGAGTCATCTTTTGTTCTGATTCTCTGATTGACAATAGAGCCGGAGAGCATTAGCATCAGAGATGGTCTCGGCGTGAATTTGTCATTGTGTCACTCCTCCTTTCACACTGCACTCATAGGCTTTGTCCTCTGTTGTTTCAGTCCTCCTGTGTTTCGGGTAATCACGGCCCCACCATGAGTGGATATGCCCACTCTGACATTTTCCACAGTTGGCGTCGCCTCATGAGTGCTGCTGCCCTATTATGTCTACGTTAAAGACTCTCTCTGATGAAAACAGTGTTTTTAACATGTTCTTGTGGCATTTTTCTAATGATGGGGGACATTTATGAAGAAAGTTAAGCTTAAAATGTGGAGTTCTGATCCAGATTCCAGCTTGGATGAGGAAAACAAAGACGTACATGGATCTAGTCGTCTTTATCAGAATGGAGGAGCAGGGCACATTGTAGTTTGTACATAACAACAAGCTTTTTAAGCAGCGTTTTTTCATCTGCTCCTGATTCACATTGATTAAAAGTCCCCCTCCAATGAAGAACATGTTTTTTGAGTTTTTGACGTGTCCGTGTGGCCTTCTTCTTATGAAAGAGAACAAAGGCAATAAGAATTCATTTCATTTTGGAGTATTTCTCCTTTTAAATCGCTGTCTGTCAGACTGTCACAAAGACGCTGGGTTTGAATGAATGATCTGTTGTGATGTCACAACGGCCCAGGAGCGTGTGCGCATTGCACAGGCTCCCTGATCTGCTCCGTCGAGCGTGCACGTCACCTCAGGTGCGGGAGAAGAGAAGATGGCTGCAGTGCAGTGTTTTAAGTCCTTCCAAGGCTGACTTTGTTGTTGGCCGCTCATATTTCAAATCAAACAAAGTTGAAGTCCTCATTAAGGCATGTGTAATAATTGCCCTGATGAAAATAACAAAAATATCATAAAGTTCTGGAGGCCAGATCAGGCTGGCTCCCCATCCCGCAGCAGGTCTCTGTCTGGCTGCCAGCTCGCCTCCTGGGAGCCGGTATAGTGATCGGGATCACTCCAGGTCCATCAGCTCTGCAGCAGACTGTCCGGGGTGTACCAGCCTTACCCGTCCCAGGTACTTTTGGGTGATTTGGTTCAGACATGTACCCATGTAGAGGAGATTCTGGAAACAGAGGTTTAAGATGGGCACGAAATATGTTTTTGAAAAGATTTTAAAGTTGTGGGATTTTGGTTCAAAACTTCACAATCATAATTAAAACACCACTGGGAACGTTTTATTAATAAAAATTGTCGTGGGGGACTTTAGACAAAGAAAATACTCTTAATATTCTTTATATATTGCCTCCATCATGAGCATCATGAGACAATACTGAATGATTAACAAGCTCAGCAGCCGATCAGAACGCAGGACACAGTGCATTGTAAAAAAATAGCATAAAAGCAAGTGAGATTATAATAACAAAGAGATCAGCCAAACAGCGAAAAAGGTGAACCTCGATATTGAAGGAACATTGTACTTTGTACAACAACATTGTAGAAACGATGTCCCAAAACTGCAGGGTTTTTTTTATCGTGGGTAAAAATGGTATAATCAGAACTAAAAAAACACTGGGAACACTTATAAAATAGATTGAGATATTTTTTGTCGCTCTGGAGTATATAAGTTGCAGCAGCAAAAAAACAAAACAAAAGCAAAATAAAGAGGAAATAATCATGTGTAAGTTGCATTTTTGGTGGAAGACTGTCACTTCTTCTGCTGCGTTGATGCCGATAACAAATACAGATACATACACCTACAATGCCCTCTAGTGGTCGTTCCTGTTTATTTTTTACAATGCAAAAAACGCTACTTATACTGAAAAAATATGCAGCATATGAAATACTATGATCCATTGAAACAAATGTCTGTTTGGATTTTTAGTCCACTGACGAGTGGAGCGGAGCAACGGTGTGCGCCGCACATTCAGGTCGAACATCAAGGCCAAACTGGAGCGAGATGAAAGAGATAGACAGGGTGCTGTGTCCTGTGACGAATGATTGCTAGATACAACTCAACCCCGAGGGTAAACAAATGAGGCTGATTTGCCATTTGCTGAGAGGATTTGGGGCCTGGATGTGTTGTTGGTGCTGAGAGACAACAAAGTGCTGCGACGCCGAGGCCAGGGCTCTCTGAACCATGCTTCACAATGGCATAACGCTTGATGAATCCTTTGATTCAGTGATATAATATTTAATTAAAAGGGGGCAGAAAGTGATGCGATGCAAAAATATTCCACCTTTTAACTCTGCTGCTTTTGGAACATCAGTGTTGGAGCCAAGTTTCACACTCTGTCAGCGTTCTCTGCAGAGACAAGCCTGCTGCTAAGAGGAAGGAAACAAGCTGATACGATTGGTCACGGCCCTCACTTCTTCCCGCCATAAATTATTTCTCCTTGTCCGGTTTCTTCTTTTTTAAGTCTTACATATTTAACAAAAGAGGAAAGAAGCAGGTAGGCATCATAAATGTATCCCTCTGGCCTTCTAAATAGAAATGTCGCTTCTGCTGATCCTGAGTCCTGTAGCTTTTAGATCTTCAGAACAATTCAAACATTTTTGATCATATATAATTCATATCTCCAATAAAAGGTCTTAAAAATAGTAACCATTTATTAACTTTATTTTTGAGAAATTATAGATTTTTTTTTCCAATCAATTTTTCCCAGAGCTTACACTTTGTAGACGGTCCCTAGGCAGCCGTTAAATTCTCATTAAAAAAAAACACATTATATCTTTCTTTTCTGCTGAAATGCCTTTGTAGGTTGTTTTGTGTTGAGACAAATCAATGCAGACACTTGTCAGTTTCAAATTTCTGTTCATAATAAACAGACTTCTGGTGAACAGACTTCTGAAACTACATGATTAGTCCCAATTTCCAATCACGTGATCAGATCGGGACATCCCTAGTAAATATATAAATAAGAATATAATACACATCTGATCTCTGATCGGGATACATTTGATTTTGACTGAGTCTAAAACGACATGATTGGGTGGGACATCCCTACTTATAAACACTATAAGAGTCAAATTTATTAAAAAAAAATTAAGATTAATTTATCTAAAGTGTCATAAAACCGAGGGCAGTATTTCACCAGGCAGTGACAAACTGATGCAAACCGGCTTTCCAACATTATCTGCTGTGGAGTTTCCAGATTGTTTGGGTTCCCAGTTTCCTCATGTGAGTCACAATACATAATGACCTGACCAAGCTGGCACAGTTGTGGCAGATGGGCAGCTTAATCTTAGAGATACATGTTGGAGTTCTGCCTCTTTGATCACCATTTTACCCCAAAGAGTTGGAAACTGCATCTTTTTTTTGAAGTGGACAAATCATCTGTGTGTCTTCACTGAGGATTGAAAATGGATTGTTTTAGGTGCAAAAGCACAAAAAAACTGTTTATCTGAAGCACAACATGTCACGTCTGATGTAACTACATCTATTGACTGGAATGAGTATTTTTCGCTGCTGCTGTGTTTGGGCTTTTGGTCATTTTAGTGCTGAAATTTAGAAACGGATTCTTTGAAAACTTTTTTTAATAGCATTCCTGGTGGTCTTTTATTAATGATTATACCGCTTTTGGCCAAAAAAAAAAGCTGTCTTGTTTTCTAGGATATAGTTAAGGCAGAACAGCCCTAGTTCATTAAAAATTCACCTCTGAGTTGGTGAAGAGTAAGGCCGCCCCCCTTTCCCATCATTCATCTGTTTACACACTCCCGGTAGCTTTCAACCCCTCAAACCCCTAACTTAACATTACGAGATTCACAAAAATGTGAATAAAGAAATACCCAGAAATGTAACTGTAAACTTAATATGCCCTCCATCAGAAAAATGCCACAAGAACATTCATTCATTTTCTTAACCGCTTTTCCCTTTTGGGGTCATGGGGCTGCCGGAGACTATCCCGGCCACTTGTGGGTGAAGGCAGGGGACAACCTGGACAGGTCGCCAGACTGTCGCAGGGTAGAATGTCCACAAACACACACTCTCACACCTAGGGACAATTTAGAGTTGCCAATCAACCTATGAAGCATGTTTTTGGATGGTGGGAGGAAGCCAGAGACCCGGGAGAGAACCCACGCATGCACAGGGAGAACATGCAAACTCCACGCAGAAAGGTCCCCCATTGATGTAGTTTTTCATGTCCCCCAGCTGGGACTTGAACCAGAGGCCTTCTTGCTGTAAGGCAAGAGTGCTAACCACTGCGCCACCGTGCAGCCCACAACGATCATGTTTAAAAAAAAAGCAGTTTTCATCGGAGTGGGTGTTTAAATGTTATCAGTCAGCTTTAAATATTCCATCAAATTGAAAACACACTTTTTACTATCGTGTGAGTCCTTGTGAAAAAAACAAAAAAGCTGTCGCAAAAATATACTTTATCCCAGTTTGCCATCTCGGATTATCACCTGCTGTCCAGCGAGATACAAGATTGAATCCAGATGGAGTTTACTGCACTGGCTACAAAAAGCCATGTGGAGGTCATGCTCTGACTAGAAAAGATAAACCTTAAAAAATTAACAAGGAAGTGACACAAAAAATAGAAAACGGACACATCTCAGCTCGTGCCTGAATGTATTACCAGCTATATAAAAATATTGTTCTTTCTTTTAATTGCAAATTAGCAGCATATGATGTGAAGGGGTCGTATGAAGACTAACATTTCTGTGGCTCCTTTTTTAGTGGGATTCTTTCCAAAACTGTTGCAAACATTGGTTTTTGTCCACAATGCAACAAAGGATCTATTAAAGAGCCATTAGGATTATGATAAGAATTGGGTTTTTGGTGCATTTTCCTGATAATGGACGACATATAAAAAGAAAATTAAGCTTAACCCTTAAAATAAGGGTTAAAATAGCATGTTTGTATATTTCTTTTTTTACAACTAAATTAGCAGAGTACATTTCTGACACAAATTTACATGAGAGGAATCCTTCCAAGATTGAATATGTTTTACTGCAAGGAAAGCACATCAGTGTTAGTTTAGCCCAATGTAGATGACAAACCATAAATCAGCTTTAACCTCTGCAGGCGGCGGATAAGACGTTGTCATCTCAATCCCGCATACTTCCAGTTCCCAAAAGTAATTAAAAAATAGTTTTTAAAAACCATAGCTGTCCCTTTGCTCTTGCAGAAACACATCATCATACGTACTCTTACATACTAAAATAAGCAGCTGTTTAAACTAGATGAAACGTTTTGTTGCCATAGTGCCTTAGAAGAGCTGACTCCTGCCACAGATGTGATGATGTTAAATGTAGATTTTTTTTTTAGTAGCCATGACTTTTAGCTACCTCATCATTTTGAGGTCTTATACCATTTTCCTAAAAGAATCGTCTATTTGCTATCATTGCTGCTCTTGTGGATCCTAGTTTTACCTTACCAGGGAGCTTGTCACAAATAGCTTTTTCCAAAAGCATTTTTTCATCTGCTACTGCTTCCCAACGATTTGAATAAAAAATATTCAGAAATGCTATTTTAAGCTTAACTGTTTTATGCCCACCATAATCAGAAAAATGCACTAGAACATGTCAAAAACATTTTCCTCTTTAAGACTGTGAGTAAAACACGTCCGATGGCAGATCTGTCCTCATTTCCTGGTAAAGGGGAACATGAAACATTGAGACACTGGGAGAGCGTGACACCAGGGGAGGCGAGGGAACCTATCAGTGCTCAGAGAGCTGACCCACATCACCACAACACATTCACACTTTGCTTGCATTCTGACATGATGCACTCTGGGAAATGTCCCTGATTTGTCTGACTCTCCCTGATGCAGGGAGGATAAGTGTGTGAACGAGCATCGAGCGCAGAGGAGACACCAGCTTCTCAGAGACAACTTTTAAAATAGCATCACCACAGGCGCGGACTGTTTTCACATCCCTTTGAAGCATGACGAGAAGCTGTAAATTATAATGAAGCACAACAAACCATCACAGACATCTACAAGAAGCCAAGCTAAATGTACTGGGTTGCAGGTTGAACTGCTTTAGGCTTTGTGCTAACACTGTAAAATTTCCAAGTAGTACTCCTTTAGCTTTTCAATCAAACAAATGTTTATTTTAAAACTTTTTGTCTTGTTCGTGGTTAACAGTATGTAAATGTGCAAACCAGTAGAGATTTTTCTGCTGATATCAGAATAAAGTCTTACTGATACTTTTGTTAGCATCTTGTATTTTAGACATTAAAAAAGCAACTCTTATTTTAATATTGATAAAACAGTGGGTTATGTAATTTTTTATACTCCTTGTCTTAGTAGTTAATATATCCTTTATCATCTGAGCTTTAGATCTGGTATCCATATCCTTTGAACAATCTTGAGTCGTTGACCGTTTGAGTGATTAATCCAACAGATTCTTAGAGTTAGGAAAAGCAGCTTTACAATAATATGCAAAACTTTGATGCAATTTATATACCGGGAATGTGATGGACGTTCAAGAATGTAGTGAACGCGTGGTGTTATATAATTCCGGCCAGGTACAAACCGCAATTATTAACATCTCAATGATCGATTTTCAAACGGTTGGCACTTCCGTGTTTTGAAAAGGATACTATCCATACGTCACTTCTAAATCCAAATCCCTGCTTGATTAAAGTCCAGCTGGTTTAATTTTCAAACTGCAAACTTTATTTATTTGTATAGCACCTTTCATTCCAGTTGAAAACACAAATCGCTTTACAGAAATCAAATATAATAATCATAAAATATCAATGTGTGTTAAACAGCTGTGCAATTTGTACATGGTGCCCAAAAACTGACTTAAAAATATGCTTAGTGTTTGTTTGTTTTTTAAGTGGAGCACATGATGGGCTTTCCAGAAACCTCCACTTTGTCCTTCAGTCCATCAACGTGTTTCATAAGTTAACTGGTAACTAAAGAAATGCATAGGAATAACCCTTACATGTAGCTGTTAGTGTGGCTCTGAAAAAGACTGGACACCTAGGCTTTAGGCTGCACCCTGCCTTTGCTCTACGAAAATAGCTGGGATTGGCTCCAGCAACATCTGTAACCCTAATTTAGATAAAACAAAAAAAGATGATGGATGGCTTGTAGATCCTTGGTATCTTTCAACATAATTCACTTTGTTAGACAGCATCTATTGAAGTGAGTTTGTGATAAAATGGGACAAATAGCAAAGATAAAGCCTTGACTTTAACTCAACCTAAAGTTTCACTTTGGTTTAAATTGCTTTTTTTATTTTGAATTTTTACTAATTTAAAAAAATATAGATCCACTGTTTATAAATATTATTTTATTTAAATTCACAAATAATAAAGATTATACTAACTGCTTTATTTACATTTATTTTAATTTTAAATGTGCATAGGGGTTGCTATGGACAAGAAGTGTTTATGTCCATTAAAATACCTTTTAAAGGTCTATTGAAGATAAAGGTTACCTTGTGCTTTGATAAAGTTTGCAGCAAGAAGCTTCATCTTTTGTTTGCTTCTCTCACAGCCCAGATATGAAAGTTAAAACAGCTTAGCAGCTGAAAATATGGGACAGGAAATACTAACTGATCAGCCACAGTTGTTTCTGACCGCATCAATTTGATGCATAGTTACATTTTAATGGAGGTCAACCTCAGGCCATGGCATAAGTTACAGTCTAGGGTCACTACTCCAGGAACTCATTGGAGGCAGAAGCATAAATTGGTTGGAAGGGGTCATTTAGGTGTCAGGAGACTGAGAGACAGATGGTGTGTTTATGCAGTTGCTATGGATTGGTGGTTATACTTTGGACAAAGGTAAACTCAAATAAAATGCAGTAAAATGGAACTAAGTGGCCAGGGTTGACTTAAAATTTTAAAGTTATGATTAATTTGAATTGGTTACTTTTTTCAGAAAGTGTTTGAAGTCCTTAATTCCTAAAAGTACAAAATTTGGCAATAATTTACTTAAGAGATGTGTTTTTATTTCAGATGACAGATACTATGACCTCGGAAACAACATGTTTTTAGGGAACGCTTTTACAACAGATCAAAAGGTGATTGGACTTTAAAGGGCTAGAAAAGGCATGTCCAAAATCTGGCCCAGATTCTTATTAGCTTGCAAGTTCCTGTCATAAAATCGGTAATGTGCAGCCTCCAGCACTTTCTTAGATCAATTTCTAGATTGTGATTGGCTAAATTACCTTATAAGTTGTTGTAAACCTCTGGCAACAACCTGTCACTATGTGGGCCTTTCTTGCCTAGAATGTAAACATGGATCATTTGTATTTAGTGCACTAAATATTTGTTATAAAAACTAATAGTTTCAATATATTTGTGATAGGATCTCCTACATAGCTCAGTTGGGTCAGTGACCTTCATGATGTGCTTTGGCTTTATAATCTGCGGGCAAAGCGGTCGACACAGGCCAGTTTATGATGCCTATTAGCCTTACAGAACCTGGCAAACCCATGGGAAATGCTGTAAGGATGTACATTTATTATAGTACACTTATCACTGTCCCAAAACAAAGAGGCTGCTATTAAAGATAAGATGTGTGTAGACGTTTTATTTGATCAATTAAGCACATTTTAAATTTAGAACCTTAAAAAATAGATAGAGGTTAATGTGGATGAGGCTGAATGACGATGAGAGATAAGGGCTGTTCAAACAGGATACACCCTGGCTTGGCATTGCCCCCACATGCGTGGTACGGCCGTCATTTCTAACCCGATTAGCTTTACAAGCAGCAATATCCTGAGCAGCAGACGGGGGGTTTTGTTCCACCCATTAGCGGCTTCACAGAATCGAAGCAAAGCAGGAGATTAAGCGCAGTGTCTCTAAGAGAATATTTGATGCAAACCCGTTTAATATACATACTATACTAAAGCCAGAGTGGCCATAATGGATATCAAATAGAATTTCTCGTCTGTGAAATAAATGATCTAAAATTAGGTCTCCCGTGTGCTCATCATTAATCTAAATCAGATACCAGATCAGAAAAAGGAACTGGTGTGAGGAAGATCAGTGAGGGGACATTGCTACCTTTTTCTTTGAAGCTAGCAAGCCTGCCTGTGCATTGAGAAATGTCAGGAAATACATATGAATTGGTGATGAAGTCAATATACTCTTTGCCGTGTCACAAATGTTGACTTTGTGGACTAAAGGTAGAAACAACCCAGTGAGGAGATCATTGTGTTTTAAAGCATGTGTGAGAACATAAATCAGCAAACACTATTAGACATATAAACAAACCTGAATGATGAAGAGGTGATTTCATCAAAGCTGAGATGATATCGTTATAAATGTAAACAATGTATCTGCTTATGTTGTATTAGATAATTCAAGAATATTAATTTGACCACTGGCAAATGAACTGAATAACTGATTATTTCAACATCATGGTGCTTTTATGGCTGCACGGTCATGTAGTGGTTACCATTCTTGCCCTGTTCAAGTCCCGGCTGGGTCGTTTCTGTGTGAAGTTTGTATGTTCTCTCATTGCATGCGTCGTTATTTCTCGGTGCGCTACTGTTCACTTCAGTTTAATTTTATTTATATAGCACGATATTACAATATTCATCTCAATGTACTTTCTAATAAACATGAAATCATAAAGGATGTGGACAATTCAATAGGTAATGGCTAAAATAAACTAAACAGACTAAGCTAAACCGGACATCCCTGCCCTCAGACACTCTTTCTCGGTTTCCTCCCTCAGTCCAAAAACATATTTCACAGGTTAATCAATGACTATAAGTTGTTCCTAGGGTGTGTGTGGTTGTGTAACCCTGCAACAGAGTGACAGCATGTTCTGGGTGTACCCAACAGTTTGCCTGGGTTGGGTCCAGAAATCACATGACCCTGAAAGGGACACAGTAGAGGGCTGGATGCTGGAAGGCGGATATGTGTTGTGGGGGCATTTGGAGTTGTAGTCCCCCGAATGTCGAATGTAGTGTATGGCTGAATCCAAAATGCTTCCTCACCCCTCTGGATCCTCCCATTTAGGGCATTGGAAGCTGTAATGGTGTCCAAACTCTTTTTTTTTTAAGGGGTAGCCACTGTGACTTAGGACTGGATATCCCTCCGCCCAGACTGTCTTTTGCATCGCGCTATGCCACGGAACAGAACCATATGTCTTCACCTAAAGTTTTTGGATGGTACTTTAATGTTAAACTAAATCAAATCAATACTCATTTGTATGAACATAATGTCTGCATTTGTTACTTCACAAAAAAAGTAAAATAAAACCCGTCCTTCAAAAACTGCAGCTTTAGCCTTTTTCCTTTTGTTTCAGGTATTCAATTGTGACATCTACAAATGACTTTGTGTGCTCCACAAATTCTGCACCTGAAGGATAAGATTTATTTTTCCACATAGAAAAATCATATTTAACAACTTATAGAAACCTGAGGCGCACAGGGCTCAGAGAACGCTGGATCAGACCTGCTGGGTATTTGCACCTGCACATCCAGTCAAACAGAGGAATAGCGTGTCCTGTGAGATCTGGTCTGCTTGTAAAAAGTATTTCAATACATATGCACTCTGCATGATGTTGACCTGATTAAACTTTGGTGCTGCTCCATTTTTTTTTATGGTCTTAACTTTTGCTTTAAATAATATAAAAATCCTGCACCACATTTTTCCACAAACTTCTGGATGATATTAAACCATTGCAGGACCAAGGCTGGTATCACAGACAGGAAACTAAAGTAAATGTGAATTCCACAAAGCTTTTAGTTCATTTATCAAGGTAAAGGGTAACTTTGCAGCCGGTCCAATATTATTATCGAATCTAACAAAAGCGCTACAGGCACTAAAAATCAATTTTTAAGATAAAAGAGGGTCAGTTTGATAAAAAATCCCACTGATTAAATGTGTTATGTTCAATGCATTTCTTTTGATGACCTTCTGTCCTTCAGATGGTTCTTTCATTCAAAATCACATCATAACTTTTCTTTCCTGCAGCAAAAAGATGTGCCAAAGGACAATGGGTTTTTTCTCCACTTCATTTTAAATGCGTTTTTAATTAGACGCAGAGCATAAGGTTGAATGTGTCAAGTAAGGACCACTTTAGCAGTTCATTTCCTACTGCAGTCAGAGTTCTGTCTCAGAAAATACCCCTTCATCCTCCTTTGATAACATAAATAAGATGTATACAGTGAGGCAAAAAGGTATACCTCAACTGTGAGAGACAAAATAAGAAAACAAAACCCAGAAAATCACATTGTCTGATTTTTTTTAAAGAATATATTTGCAAATTATCGAAGATAATAAGTTTGTCAATAACAAACAAGCAAGATTGTTGGCTCTCAAAGAAATGTGACTTCTTCTGTAAGATGATCTTCTGTCCAATGGCACCTGTTTGAACTGGTTATCTATAGAAAAGGCACCTGTGCACAACCTCAAACAGTCACACTTCAAACTCCACTGTGGCCAAGACCAAAGAGCTGTCTATGGACACCAGAAACCAAATTGTTGAACTGCACCAGGCTGGGAAGACTAAATCTGAAATAGGCAAAGAGCTTGATGTGAAGAAATCAACTGTAGGAGCAATTATTAGGAAATGGAAGACATACAAGACCCCTGATAATCTCCCTCCATCTGGGGCTCCCCGCAAGATCTTACCCCGTGGGGTCCGAATGATCACAAGAACAGTGAGCAAAAATCCCAGAACCACACATGGTTTCCACATTTTATTCACTTCAACTTTTCCAAACATTTAAATTTATGTCCAACTTTTCTTACTTTCTAACCAGAGAATTAACATCCATGATAGTAGAACGTGTCTGAACCATGAATGGCCCTGGCGAAACGCCAAGCTTCAACAGACAATTAATCAATATTACATTAGCATTAGGATTTAGCAGACGCTAGAAAGGCAAATTGTTAGGATAAAGGCTGTTTTTTATGTGCTACACCACACTTTACATCACTGGTGTTAAGTTCAAGAATTTGAGAATAACTTCAATACCCCACCTTCACAAAATAATGTCAATGTTTCTTGGACATATTACATATTTTTACCCGAATGTCGAATGTAGTGTATGGCTGAATCCGAATTTCTTCCTTACCCCTCTGGATCCGCCTCATTGCTCCAATTGTAGGGGCATTTGGAGCTGTAGTGGTGTCAGAAAGTTTTAATTTTTAAGGAAAAGCCATGGCGACTTAAGGCTGCGTCTCTCTCTGCCGATAGGGTGATCCGTGTTGCGGTGGTGGTGTGGAGAAGAAATGCATTTCTTAACATGGGTGTCTTTTAAAGCACAGAAGTTTACACTTAAATGTATGTATTGAGTTTTTCTGTTTGCATGACTTTCCGAGAGCTGGCAGATGATACAGTAGGTTGAAAACATGAAATGGTACAAACTGGGCATGAAGATGATGAGCTATGTTTCTTTCACTCATACCTTTGTTTGCCATAAATTTTGATTAGATTTCGTATGTACTATTCATAAATGGTCCCATGTTTATGTGGTCATGTTGCATCGCACGTTAATCCAAATTGAACTTTGAAAAGATCAGGCTTTTATGGTACCACAGCATTTCAGTGGCAAAAGGCAAAAAAAAAAAAAAAACATAGCATAGAGACAAAGACTGTTTCAGTAAAAATAGCTTGAAAATGGCATGCGGTAAAAGGGTGTCTTTTTAAATGGGATGAAAAGAAGGAGTGGAAAGCAAGAGCGCAGACAGATGCTTGATCGCTGGAGTGCACAAGGCCAGATCCAGCCTTGTTTTTCAACTTCATTCTTCTACATTCTTTCAGATCTGCATGGCCCGTGTCTCCAACACCCCTTTCTTCTGATAATTAATAGGTTTTTCATACTTTAGCAGCCAGACTAACCAAACACATCACAAACAATGGCTAAAAATAATTGGGTTGCGGCTCGTCTCGCACAGTTTTGGAAGTTACCCTTAACTTTCACTCCTGAGGATTGAGATTGTTGACTCCACAGAGGCAGCGGGTCAAAGTGATTATCAACGACATGAGAGGAAATCCTCTGAAGTGTCTAAACTAAACTACAAGCTGCATAATGTGGATCATCAACCAGAATCTATGAATCTCCAAAATACATGGCGGCGGCTTAAAGTTAGATCAAGCGTGTGCTCTGAGTTTCACAAGACCCAGAACTCCTTCGCGGACCCAACTCGAGAGGGAGCGGAGCCTCTCTGGAGACGTAATTAGAGGAAATATTTTTTAAGATGAGAAGTGTTTTTAGCCGGATTTTTCTTGCAGTGTATACGGGATCAACTGTACATTACATGCTCTTCTAATCCATAGACACGCTAAAGCAGGAATTAGTATGCATGATTAGCATTTAAGCCAGCTATTAGGTGAGAATAATGGTGTAAATCACCTAAAAATGGCTTTTAGTGTTTCGACCGAGTTGTAGCCTGCATGAGGCAGTCCAATTACCCAGAGAAACAATCTATAAATGATGATTTTGCAGACTAAACGCAAAAATGAAACAAATTTTAAGCACTTGTAAGCAACAATCTAACTTTTACAAGTGCTTTGACTATTCTGCCAAGGCAAAGAGGCAAATTTTATTTCTCCTCAGATTTTAATTCATGTATGCTGCACTGACTCTAAAATTCAGTTCTACCAAAGTCATCTTAAGGTTCTACGCAAGAAATACAGAAAAAAGTAAACGGTAGGCAAAATCATTATTGTCCGATTAGATCCAAACAATTCAAATTCGGCCTTATTATCTAATTTATATAAGTACAGCTGCATTCACAACAAACGCAATTCATGCGTGAAATTTGAATTGGTCGCCTCCCTTTCGACGTGCGTCAATCTCGCTGCTCGACGCTTGTCCAAAGATATGTTCTTAGACTTGATGATCCAGAGGCGTGTGGGAGGAGCCAATGTAACGTTGATGAAGTATGTCCTTACCAAGTCCTTACGAATAATTCACAATTTGCTGTGCTTGTTATTATATTCTTTGTTTTGGTGTAAAGCACTTTGTGCTATGTTATATATTAATAATTCCAAGTAAATAAAGATGAATTGTTTTTGATTTGATACTCTTACTACATGCACGATTATTGTATGTTCCATTTTCATGACGTACTTTAAAGTTGCTGTTTGAGCCCAGGATTTTATTGGAAACCAAAGACTGTGGGACAAGAAACTCTAATGCAAGATAAAAGTTTGACATAAAGTTCTGTTAAAACGAGGAAGGATTTAAATTTCCACAAGAAACACTTGACTTTTAGAAATGTTTGTTTGTCTGACTTCACCATTTTGATTCTGGACAAATTTAGACTCTTGAATCCAGCTTTGTGGCTATGTTTCCTTTGTTTAACCTTTTGTGCAAAAAGGTAGCATTTTCTAGTCCCAGCTGGGTTACCTTGGTCGCTGATGATACTAAATGGACTGTAACTAAGCAGCACATGCTCCTGCCTCTTACTTTTCTGGAGTGTTTGCTTTCCACCTTTTTTTTGGCCCGAGGGTACAACTAACACTGAGGAAACCTTCTCCTGACTTTTCTCCCCTCAAAACAGACATCAATAGATTACTCTTTTAAACTCCTATGGTTAATCCCCTCACAAACCTTTTTAGTATTCCTTTTTTTCCCACAGAGGAGACTCATCCATGTCTTGCAGCCTTATGAATTCAACCCTTTGCTTCATGTTCCTCAAGCTTCTTGGGGATCTTCTAGCGAATGCTCTGTTCCTGCATCAGTATTCTGAGGGTGGATCGTGCTCTCCCTCGTACTTCATGATCGCAGATGTCTACAGTTTGCAAGGGGCTCCCTGAGGTCTATCCAACCTAGAGTTGCCCCCTATTCCTACTGTCAGATGCACAAAAGGGGGGAGCGGGGCATCTGTTGGTCCAAACTAAGAGAGAAACAAAAACAGAGCGATTTCATAAGAAAATGTGCTGCATTTTCACATAGGTCCAAGAACAAATCATCACGTCTGGAAATGAACTTATGGCATCCTTGGACGCATAAGTAGGCTTTTGATGAAATGCAACGGACATTCAAGCAACCACTTCCAATGAATAGTCTGTGTGCATTGTGGGCCTCTTTTAAAACATATTTTAACTGGAATTAACACATAAGTTCTGTTTGTACGATGATTTTACAGATACTATTTTGTGTTTTGGAATTGGCAAACTTCCTATATAGGTCAGGGAGTTTTTGGACAGAACTGCTACAGGAACATTGAAATACTAATATGATCATGAGAATGACGTCAGCCTAGAGTCGGCCTCGGCAGCATGTCTGCTTTTCGCCCACGAAAAAGAAGCAACATTCAAACTTTGGCAAAAATGGATGTGCATATTATTCATAGAAAAGGAAAGCGTTTTTGCTGATTACTGCTTGCTCCGCTGAGAAAGTGGGTGTGTTAGCCTGGGGGCGGTGCTGGCAGTGCAGAGTCTTCCTGGAAGGGGCCGTTCACCACTTTGTGACATCACAATGTGAGGACTCACTCGTTTTCGGGGATTGGGAGGGGCTGGTCCTCAGAGAACAGGGTTTTAGAGGAATACTCAGAAACTGGTGAATGGATCAAAAAACACTTTGGGGTTGTTTTTAGTGAGGAATGAACAATATTATACACTTAAAAACTCAAAAAGTTGACTTTGGATTATATATGCCCTTTAAAAAAAACAAATTAATGCCAAAGAGGTTGAAAATGTTTTCCTTTCATGATACAAGAAATGGTCACATGATGCTAAAAAGAATTAGCAAATGATAGCTTAGCCTATACAAGAAACTTTAACATAAAAACATCAATATAAAAAAACTGAACACAACTGAAAAAATGCTAATTTACAAAAAAAATTGGCCAGGGCAAATAAATCACTTGTAACAGAAAATATTCCCATAATTCAGAAAATGAAACAAAAGTAGCTTTTTAGCTTTTATACAAGTTATGCGACATTGTTTGTCCAAAAGACAGTTCCTAACTTGGTTTTTAGGACTACTTTTAAAACATACTTTTTTTTAAACTCGATTATTCCAGTTTATTTAAAAAAAATGTTTAAATAAAAAATGGAAAGATAGGATTAAAAAAAATCACTCCTAACCATTACATTTTAACAATAAAAGCAGCAAATACATGTTACCACTCCTATTATAGTTTGAAAAATAATTCAAGACAAATTTATTTGTAGTTTTGACTCTTTCATGGTGCACCTTAAAATTGCATGTAGCCCGAACAAACTCAAACTAGTTAACAATTAAAGCCAAATCCTTTTTTTATGCCTCCTTGAGCTCGAAAAAGAAATATTTAATCTACCTTATGCATAATGAAAGACATATAAGCAAAAAGAATTAGCATTACATTATTGCATGCTCATAAATGATTCTGCCACGATAAAGCAACCATCTAATAATATATTGTCCCCCACCGAAGCATCCAAGTGAAGCAGAGGGCATTTGCAGTGCTCTTGGAAATGGAGGGTTGTTGATTACATGCCAAGAGGCTGTGAAATTAACTTGCCTTTCACCTTAAATTCCTAGTGATTCCAGGTTCTGCCACTGAAAAAAAAAATGGATAGAAGTGCAATCATGCAGAAGTGGGCTCTGCACTGAGGTTTGCAGTATGCTGGAGTGTGCGTAGGGACAGAGGGAGATGAATGTGTCCTGTGGCAAACCGTGTTTAATTACACGATCAAGAAAAGAATATAAGGGCATCCGTTATATCCACTAACCTGGCAAATATTCAGCTTTAAGGTAAACACAGGGGTACTGGTTATTTTTGACAAATGTGCTCTGGAGAGCCTGAATAAATGTGAAGGTTAAAACCTGGGCCTGGCATAGATTAATATTAATGAATTCATTTTCTTCTAATTTCAGCTGAAAGCTTAGCAATAAGTAGGGCTAATGGTCGTATCTGAATAGCTTTTTTTTTCTCCCGCACAACCTAGTTGAATACAGACATGCCCTGTTCAGAAGGGAAATAAAAATTCCAAGCTTTACTTAACTCAATCTGCAGATCGATGTGAGCTAACTCATATTTACTAATTTCGATGACAGCCACGTGTGACTCTTACAGCCTCATCTCCACGGTGTCGGAACTGCTCGTATAAAAGTCAAAACTTCAGCCTATAGTTCAGGGGGAAATCATGTACTATGCATGGCATTGCTGAAACAACAAAAGCATCTCTTCTGCTCCCTACAGTTACCTCTGCAGGCATTTTTTTCTTGTGTTTTCTGCCCCGATGCCTACTTTCACTGTGTCCGTTTGTTGCAGGTTTTTTTTTATGTTTTTCCCCTCATAAGGGAGGCGTTACACGTGGGTGCAGTCAAATTTCATTTCTCTTTGTGCTTGCTTGTTGTTTTAGCTTCATCAACCTGTCAATCAACCTTTGACCTAACATGCACACCAAATGGAAAACGCACAGGCACATACAACACCGAGGAAAAACAACAGAAAGTACAGCAAAGTAGGATTGAAGGAAAAACTTTTTTTTTTTTGCCTATCTGCTGCTTTTCAGAGGAAACTGTGAAGTCTTTTGGTGCTTTGCACTGTGACTAATCATTACTACTAGAGTTTATTCATTCATAATCCCATTCATTCAAGTTAGTCCTTGGAATTTTTATACAGAAATGGCATATATATGGTGTGTAAATGTCCTATAAATGGCATATACTTGTATAGCACTTTTCTACCTTCATCAAAGGCCCAAAGAGCTTTACAGTCACTTTCTATTCACACACTGATGGCAGCTGCACTGCCTTACACTGGCATCGACAACCCTGTTTCTGCACCACCGCCTGCATTGGACTTCACAACAAATGTTGTATTTCCTGCGTTGGAGTTCTTTCATAACTTTATTTGTGGTCCGTAACTTAATGGCATGTATTTTTGTTTTGACATCTATCTCAATTATGATTTTTATATCTATTTGAATCTTCTCAGTTAATAGGCCTATGTCCATTTTAACTCCAATGTCCGTCAGTCTGTTTTTAGCCTTTACAATGCTGACCTGTTTTCTATCAAAATGTGTTTTCTGGGATAAGATAGGTTGGAGTTTTGTTTGTTATTTTGGCCTTGGTTCAACCTGAAGCCTTTTTGCTTCACTTTAAGTTCTTGTTGGTTGTTATTTATTAATTTGTAAATACATTTGTCATATTTGTTTGGAGACAATTCTTTTGGTGTTTTTGTTAATTTAAATTTGGTGACAAAACCATTACTTTTTATGTTATGGTGCCGCTTGACGAGACACAGTAAAGCATGTTAGAAGGGTTTTAAAATAAATGTTCTATTTTTTGTTTGATAACTCACAATCATTGCTTTACATTTGTTCGCGATGCCTTCATTCCTAATCTATTTATATCATGTGATCAAGGTGGATGTTTTTGTTTTGTTAGTCCGCTCCGAGGACGGATTGTATTCATACTGAAGAATCTCAGCCGAAGCTCAGTCCGATTGAAAACGAACCGAGACCACCTCAAGAGATGGGTCAGGGAGCAATTCCTGGTCCCGGACCAGTGTCCGCCTGGGTGTATTCAGGCTGAAAATACGTTCTGCATTATGGGGGGAAACAAACTCTGGTTCACTTTAAGCAAACACAAATGCGTAGCGTGTTACAAACAAGCTCTGAAATTACTGTGAGCGCCGTAAAGAGAGTCTGACTGACTGACGCACTCATCTGACTCTTCTGTCTCGCTTTGTGAAATAATTTAAGAAAATACGAAGTGTTTTCTGCTTATCAGTCAGATTATCAGTCACATATGGATGAAAGTAGCTTGTAATTTATGGATTTAGCTCCCAGCCAAGATACAAAATTCATTAAAAACATGAATTTCAAATTAAATTAGAGAACAGTTTTAAGAGTTTAAGGGTTAATAAAGGAATGAGGGCCATTGTTACAAAGGTATTCTTGTTTATATGAAGACAATTACTATTGATATGCAACCTTATCAAATGAGGTGTCATTTTTTTTCTTAATACACTTTAATTTTTTAAAGTTTTTTGGACTTTCTTTTCTTTAAGATGTGACTTTTATTTTGGATAGCTTCTTTTGACAACCATATTTATCAATTTCCTTTTAGGAATTGACAACAAAATTTTTAGAGCTGAGTTCGATCATTTTTATCGAAAATAACCAACTCCAAATTGTTTGGAAACTGCTCTGAAGTATGCTTGTTTTCCCCCTCACTGATGTGCAGCACGAAATAGTTGTCGAAGGTCAGAGTAAAATTGTTTTCACCTCAATTTTATAAAAAAACACAACAGAGCAGCAAAGGCATGGAGAGTGAGTTCAGTTCACCACACAATCGAAATTTATGGAGTATTTTTATTGGTTTAATAAAAGCATTCAATTTATGCACCAGTACTTATCAGAAAATGTATATTTACATAATTTGAGACCAAGCAGGGGGCTTAATTGTGTTTTTATAATAGACTAAATTTCATCAAATGTCAACAAGCAATTATGCAGCTCTTTATTTAATGAAAACCACTTCAACCTTAGTAAAAAAATTGTATATAGTTTCATTAATATTGTTTTCCTGTTACTGTTACATACTTTCCTTCTTAATAACAATTAAATAATAGTTCAGTAGAAAAGTAGACATGTAAAGTCATTTCCATGAGTTCTTTTGTCATGGTTGAAGTAAATGTTTAAAAAAATGGGTTTTTAAAGAACTAAGCAAAGGTGCTTATACTCCACATAAATATAGACGTCAGTCACTATAACATAATAAATGAAATAAGTACGGAATGCCAATTCATACAGAGCTCCTCTTTGTTTTCCATCGCAACCCTCTTGAGTCTCGACGGCAGCTGGAAGTCACTTTTATTGAAATTCCAGGGTTCTCCTGAGCTACGTGGCAGATTGTTAATTACGACAAGTCTGAAAGAAAATTACTTTATTGATTTGCATCAGGCGAGCAACTCGTAACGAGAATACAGAGAAGCTGGGCTTGGATTTCCCTGATCTCGATACAAAACCGCCTGTGTAGTCCCGGCTGCTCCACGGAGTGTTTTATGTCACTTTTGACAATCCTACCTTTGCCCCCGTGTTGTATGTATTTGCTATGCATCATTGGCAGTGGAGTCACTCAGCCTTGGGCCACAGTCCAGTCCCCCCATGTGGCTGACAGATTCTGATATGGCGCTGCTGCCTGGTTGGCAATAGCTCTGCTGGGGGAGCTGCAAGAGTTCAGTGAGAGAAGCAGAGGCTGCCCATTTAAAAAAAAAGAAAAGAAAAGGAGAAAGGAGAGAAAAAGAGAGGTCATAGACCCTAAACAGAGGTAGTGGGACAAAGGAGGAGAAAATAAAAGGAAACGGTAATGCGTCGAGGCCAAAGCCGGATAAACGGAAGCACTTTGGGCAAATGAAGACATCAAGACTGACACAACTGGCTGCAGTCCAGGTAAAACAAAGGGATAACAGGAGAAGATATGCTGTATGGGAAATTATCCGAATGGTCAGGGGCATGGCTTCAACAACCATTCTAAAGAACTGACAACTGTAGATGAGGCAGAAGATGCTGAGGAAAAATGTCAGGCAATCACCCAAAGCTGGAAACCGTAGCCATAGCCACTGAAAAAAAAAAGAAAGCTTAAAAGTTCCTCCTGCAATGCACAAGGAGATGAGGTGGCATGGTCATCCAGCAATTTTTTTTCTCATGTCAAAGCATGAAATTAAGTCCCAGCAGTCAACATGCGTAGCGGGGTAAAAATGTAATCTTATCAGGCTGTCCCCGCCGCTGTGCTGTAATTGTTGTGATTTCCACTCAGACATGCAAAACTCCTGACAGCTCGCTGTTGTGCGTCTACAGACAAACACGTACCATCACACAATGAAAAACACATCATTCACACACCACAGTTCTCGTCTGAGCTGTTGTGTATATCAGCATAATTAAAAAGTCATCTGCTACTCATCAAGTTTTGAACATAACTTCAGGCTCGGATGAAGAACTTGTTTTTCTTAGATGCCAGCTTCCATCTTTTTTGCTGTGAGATCTTGAAATGCTTGGAAAAATTCAACAACCGCCATGTGTTTTACCCCAAAGGCCTTGGTCTTTTTGTTGAAAGCCTAAGTAGTGAGATTTTGCACCTATGGGTTGTAAAATAATTTCTCATTGTTTCATTAAAGGTGTATAAACACAAAAAGTGCAATAAATGTATACACCTTCATTTGGTTGGTTTGCTTAAATGTTACCCTCCCAAGAATGTCAATTCTAGTGTGCTTTTACACTGGTATAGTCCCTGTAGACCCATTTGGATTACAAATCCATGGCCTGAGGAAGCAGCTTGATTTGGTAACCAATGAGATGGTATGGTTAAAAACATGCTGTCTGAACGAGGAAACTATGAGGAGGAGCTCAGAGAAGCGACTTAAGCCACTTAAGAAGTCATGCAATCATTTATTGATGCAAACTGTGCGCTAATTCTTCAAGCCCAAGACCTTGATAAAGAAAACAATCAGCAACTTGACCAGAGCACTAGCCACACTCATGAAGAAGAACAGGGAGAGGAAAGAGACCAATGTCTGGATGTGGAGAAAAATGAAGTGATGGAGAAAAAGGAAGACGAGGAGGAAGAAAGCAAAGAGAAAAATAAGCCGGCCATCAAAGAAATAAACGATGACAGAGAAGCTCAAATTGGAAACAACACTGAAGAATTGAACAAATGTCTGTAAACACTGCAGCAGGAAAACTTCCACAAAGAAGAACAAAGAAAACAGAAAAAGTCAAGGAGCCAGAAGAAAAACCACTGAAGAGGTCCTCTTTTGTTAAGTTCTTTTGGAGGTTGTTTGGCTTGAAGACGTAAAACCAGACTACCTACTACTGTTTTTCACTCTCCTGTCTTCCAAGTACCCCCAAAAAAACCTGCATTTCTTTGAACCTCCCCCCACCCACCCCCATCTAAACCACACCCATCTACACAAACACACTTACTTACACACATAAAATATTAATACTGTAATATAAAATAGAGAAATTAATGACAAAAAGTAACTTGCTGGACTGAATGTCAAATAGTTCAACGTGTCTTTTTTTACTTTATTTATTTTTCTCCTTTTACTTGATTTGTTATTTATTAATCATTAATCAATATTTGTATTATTGTTAGTAGTAGTATTTTCTTTCTTTTCCCTCATCTATTGTTATTGTTGTTATTTGTATTTTGTTTTGTGTTTTTTGGGGGCCGGCTTCAATAAGCTACATTTCTGCCTGCTCCATTTTAAACATATCTTTTTATACTATTTATGTTGTAGTCATTATTGTTGTTATCGTCTTTAAGTTAGCATCATGTTGTTTTTAATATAATTTGAAACACTTTTAAAACAAATGTTATTACAAAAAAGTCGTATTGAATTCTCTGAGACATTTCAAAGAGAAATGAAAGACAAAACCAAGACTTAGGAGGTTCTTCTTCACTGTAGTGAGAAGGTTCTTCACGTCCCACATTATCTAAAAGACTTGAAGACCTACCTGTGGGTTTTCTCTGGGTGCTCCAGTTTCCCGCATTAAAGAAAAATATGTTTAAAGACCACACAAAAAAAGACAAAACACAACATAAAACACACAAAAGTCACATAAGGAGTTCTCTGAGGCGCTTCCTGCGATGTTAGAAAGGTTTAGGCGATTGCCATAGCACTTCACTAGTCAGAATAGTCTACTTCTGCTCAGTCATGACCTATGCCACAGAGCAGCCACTACAATATTGATTGTAATATAATTTGAAACATGTTTCCAACAAATGTAATTACAAAAAAAAGACATATTGAGTTTTCTGATTAGAAGAACCACCTGTGGGTTTTCTCTGGGTACTCCAGTTTCCCCACATTACAGAAAAAAACGTATTTTTTCAAAGACAAATGACCACAAGAGAATAAACTTAACTAAAAAAAAAAAAGACAAAGCATAAAACAAGAAAAAAACAATAATGAAACCACATGAATACACAGTCCAGTGTCTTCATGTGCCGGTCCAGGGTCCGGATAAAGGCAGAGGGTTGTTTTTGTGGCGAGGGTGGCTCTTACTCATCTCAGTAGCTCCTCGCTAGCCGAGAAAATCATGGCTAGCGGAGATTTGTCAACAGAGAGCCATGGCCACTCCCCCTCCACAGGGACCTGCTTTCTGAGACACACGGGCAAATCCTTCATCCTCATCTAGGATCATTTGGCCCTATGGGTTTGGCTATTGAGAGGTTAAATCTGGTTTCTGGTCTCTCACAAAACATTGTGGAACAATTGTGAAGGCCAGAGCTTCCTCAACGTGTTTAGAGTATGATGGAAAATGGCGTGCGTTTGAGGACTAAAACCTCTGTGGCGGCTTATCAGGGTTCTGACATTCTGTCATTTCTGCAGGACATGCCGGACAAAGGTCTAGTTTTCTCTACCATCAAGCTGTACTTGGCAGCTTTCTTGGCTTGCCATCTTGGTTTTGGCTTTGGGAACAAAACGGTGGGCCAGCACCCGCAGTTCATGAGGTGAGCGCATTGGCTTTTTGGCCCTGTGGATTTAGACAACAGCTGACTTCCATAAGTCAGACCAGTTATTTGAGTCATGGGCTCCAGCACACAAAGGAAAACCTTTTACAAAACACCAGCTGTCATGTTCGATTGTGTTAAATATTATCATGGCTTATAAGGACAGGTGATTGGAACCCCCTGCCAGTTTCCACGCGTGAGATAGCCTCTTCCTGGGCGCTCTTTCAGGGGCATCCAACTGGCAGCCTGTGGCTTTCATACAAGTTTTAAGTAACTTGGTGCATCTTACCCTAAATTTACACCGGTCCGTCTGCTGTAAATCTCCCTTGCATTGCTTAGAGAGTTCATCTCATGATCGTCAGTTAGTTTACGTTGTCTCCGTTGCGTCTCCGGTCATTCCCTCCTCCCCCCTGGCTCCTAGAGGAGTGAATCGTCCTGCTACCCATGTATCGAGTTGTTGGTCAAACTCACTTCGCTCATTCGAAACTTAAGTAGTCAGCCCCCCTGCCCTCTACCTTCTTAATGATTACTTGTAAAATGCATGTTATGTGTCATAAAGTTCTTGTTATGGTACGCTAAATATAACATAACAAGTTTTATTTTGAAAATACAAAAGAAGTTTTCATTTTGAAACCAAAACCCGTTTCCTGTTTCTACGGCTTTCTGCCGTGACATTTGCGCGTCACCTTTGGGGTGCGGAGGGACCGATGTCAATGCAGACGTGAAGGAAACATTGTTAGCATTCCGATTGATTAATGAATGTTCTATGTTTGATGACACTTGTTTTCTTTTTTCTTTTTTTGGGGGGGGGAGGGGTTACGCTATATTACAATAAACCTACCATGCCTCAAACCAGAAGGTATTTTCCAATATCGATGAAATGCATTTTTTCAGGCTGCGACAAACTGGTGACCTGTCCAGGATGTCCTATGCCTTCGCCCACAAGTGGCCGGATATTCTCTGGCAGCCCTGTGACCCCAAAAGGGACAAAACGGTTAAGAAGATGAATGAATGGATTTTTTTTTTCATTTTGAAATTGTTTTATAGTTATAGGTCAGTTCGATTAACAACTTGCCTCAGACAGATTGATCTGGTTGGATTGTTGTAAAAAAAAAAATCAATTCATCGATGGAATAGATGAATCATTCCACCACTCAGTCATGCTAATGCACTCTCTTACGCCTTGGCTAGATTTGATCTTGGCAGTTTGGTATTGGATGGGGCCAATGCTATGACTCAACTTCGAGATGTCACCTGGACGAATGAGGACTTTCACAGATAGACCAGAATTCTACTTAATTCACTCTTGGAAATGGAGAACTAAAGTCAGTTTGGAAACAATCAACAGTTGATGAAAACTGACAAAGACTTTGCTGATAGTTTTGAAATACCTTAAGCAGTTCTCCGTTTTCTCTCGGTCAAATCCTTAGTATATACCATAGTGCCAGAAAAATCAAGACAGGTTTGTGGGGGGCCGCAAAATAAGATAAAAACAAAAATGTAACATATAAAGACACACAAAACGCCAATGGGACAACTGATTTTTGGGCGGCCATGGTGCAGAGGTGGAGCGGTCAGCCTCTGATTAGAGGGTTACAGGTTCGTTCCCACCCTGCCTGCCAATTTTTTGAAGTGCCCTTGGTAAGACACCAAACCCCACATTGCACCTGGTGGTTTTAGTTTGGTGCCAGTGTCCAGCATACTGTGACTCTTGGACACTTTGGGTCTTCTAAGAAGGTAGTAAAGCGCTACATAAGTACACACCCTTTATCATTTCAAGACAAAATGGAGTCTACATCCTACAAAATGTCAAAAGGTTAATCCACATTTTACCAGTGAAGAATAAAAATATTTATAGTATCTGTGTGGGTTTTTTCCGCTCTTAGACATCTAGATGCTGAATAAATCTGTCATCAACATGTAATTGCAGGGTTACTGATGCCAGTGTATTATCCATCAGTAAACTAAGGAAGGGGCGGGGCTTCAGGCCCCTCGGATGAAACCAACAATAGAAATAATCTTTTTTTCCCCCATTTGCTGGCCTCTAAATGAATCTCCCTTTCTTCTTCTTTGCAGCCTCTAAACTTTGAAGCAATGAACAGAAATATTTTGCAGACTGATTGCTAATTGTTTTCCCATTTTTTACAAGCGACTCCGCTGCACCGCGGTGGCCCGGCTAAAATAATGACACTGGCGGAGACTGGATTAACAAACCAATCATCCGGCATCTCTCCCGTTTCTCTGCCTCTAATGTCATTAAGCGTGATTCAAACACCTTGTTACCATCGACTGGGGAGTAAGGAGGCCTGATTACTCACACACTTTACGCTTTTTATGAGCTTGTGGGTTTCTCTTGCCTCTCTAACACTTTTTCTAGCCATTAATCTAGCAAAGCAGGAAAAGCTGAGGTAATTACGTATTGATTGCAGAGAGCAGGTAAAGTATTCAATATGTGGATTTGTTTTTTCATAGGATAAGATTTCTGCCTTTTCTCTTCCGTCAGGTTTGAAATATGAAAATTGCTAGTTCTTGTTAAGTTTATGGTGGTCTGTTTTGTGACTCATGAGTCTGAAGAATGGCTCCTTCTGTACGTCCAATGAGTCTTTCATTTCCGTATAAACTATGCGTGCGTCCTTGGCCGGTGTAATCTAAATAAGGCCTCTCTGTGGACTGTACAATAAAAATCTGTGCTGACTGATGAGGATGAAGGGATTAAGGGGATTTCTGATTTATTGGTGAGCAGCTTTACCTGTCTGTTTTATTCACAGAGGTCTGTGCAGCTTCTTCCAATTGGCATCTTTTTTGACTCGATGACATTAAAATGACAATGTTAACATATGTTAAGCCCATTGTTTGAATTTGTTTAAAATTATAAATCCTTTCTGGGATGTTTTTATATGTTTCTGCACACCCAATAAGGTCGCGAACAATCGATAACTGTAAAGTTATTAGCTATTTGTATTTTGACTCTTTTCTCTACTTTAGTCATTGTCAGATTTATTTGTAAAACATGCAATTAAAAATTGACACATTTTTTGTCCCTTCCAAACTTCCACCTATAGATTCTTTGTAGACTCAGAACTTCGCTAACGCTGCGCTTAATATATATTCGGGTAAAGCACATTGCTGCTGTCCTCATCGGTGGCAGCCGCCTTTGGTTACAACTGGAATTCCACATTTTGGATCATCTGATTATGCTAATGCTTATGTTTTCTTCTTGCCTTTCATTTACTCTAATATGCAACTTTGACATAAATCAAATAAATGTGCAAACACGCCGAGAAAAATAAACTTGCTATTTCAAAATCGAAAAGGTGCATTATCCAGTTGACTTGCCTCAAAAAAATAGATTGACCAGATACTTGGTGTGAATGTTAACAGCCTGAGTGCTCTAAATTATTTCCAATCAATTTCCAAATTTGCTGTTTATTTTATAACTTTGCGTTTCCCACTTCCTGAAATGACTATTGCTGATTTAACACGTTTGCTTCTGAAGGTCTTCTAAAGTCCAAACATTGTTTAATCACAGACTGTAATTGACCTAGCTGACTTAATAGCACAGCAGGCAGAATTTATCTAGTGAAATTCCTAAGTATGACTGTCGTGTTGCTTGTGTGGGTGTAACATCACAACCATTAGAATTTATCCAGATGCACAATATGATAACACTGTCATCTCTCATTTATTCAAAAGTAGCTGTGAATGCAGTTTATTTTTCTTTCCATCAAAAATCCTGGATATGATTTTCCTGTTTCTGTTATTATTACAACTTTTTGCAAAAGTCTAGTTTACAAAGCAGCTTTAAACCATTGAGTGTTTAACTTGGCCACCTGTTGAGGAAAAAGAAGTGGGTCTCTGCATCTAGTGTTTGTGTCTGCCAGTGTAAGAGTAGTTTTTCTTTTTAAACCTTAAAAGCCAGAGGCGAGACCTGGTCTCAGTACTCAGGGACTATAGGAACTGTTTTTGTTAGAAGGAAATGCAAGAGAAGCATAAAGGACTGGGTTAGATACACATATGAACTTAATTAACCTACCCAAAAGTTGGTGTAAAGGTAAAATAGATTAGATTAGATTAGATTAGATTAGATTAGATTAGATTAGATTAGATTAGATTAGATTAGATTAGATTAGATTAGATTAGATTAGATTAGATTAGATTAAAACATCAAACAGGTAGAAGGAAAAATCCAGTGCCTTTTCCATCTCATTTCTTCCCCATCATCTTTATGACTTATCCCCTAAAACTACTACATTAACTATTACATTCTTTACATTGAACAGCATAACCAATAATTAGGATTTTATTGTATAAAATGTATTTCACCCCTATATCGGTTATTTAAAAAAATCATGAAAGAAAACAAATCCTTGGAGTCTTGTCAAATTTATTTTTAAAAGATAAAAAAGGCTAAATTTTCTGTCATTTTTCTTTGGGAAAAGCTGCTAATTTAGATGCAACTAAACAGATATGTGCAACCTTTCTTCCCTCCCAGATGAGCCTTTTTTTTTTAATCCACATGAATAATGTTAGAGAATTTTTTCCAAAAGCCTATGACGATTTTCTCCTTTTAATGCTTATCGGTGTTGCCATGACAAACAGGGAAATTACCTCATGTTTCCATGAAACTTCTGGGCATACAGCACACAGGCTTGCAACAGTGCTAAAGAGGCTACAGAGCCAATGAGGCCACACACCCTGATGTATTTGTATTCCCCCTCTAAGCCTGTCTCTTTAGGATCTGGGCAAACACAGCAGCAGCAAAATGAAAGTGACACAGCAGGGAGGGCAATGTTTCCTGCATTACATCCCACTCTTCATGACATGTTTACGCGTACGCCCGTGGAGCGTGCGCGCCTGTTTGTGTGGGAGTATGCAGATAGAGCGTGAGGATGCAGCCTGCTCCCTCGGTGTTCCCCGCAGAGAATGTGATTAGCTGCTCTCTCCAGGACAGAGACCCCAGCCAGCATCTGCGCTGCCGCTCCCAGACCTTATTGATGAGCTGCCGTTGGCGATGACAAGTTTGCTGTGTGTCATAGCGCGCCTCCTGCAGGAGAGCCTTGGGCAAGAGCAAAAAGCAAACAAGGAAAGATTTCTGACCAGAATAGCACATGTGACTCAAACAGTGTGTGGTATAATTGTTGATTTACTGTATAACTAATTTTAAGTCCTTTTTGCATTGTTAAAATCAATTTACAATGTGAAATTTGACCCCACACCAGATTACAAGAGCAACAAAAAATATAGATCTATTTAGGTCAATTTTTGATCGAGCGATTCAAAAATAAACGACCTTAATGCTGCCAAAATGCCTCTACGAACATTTGTTTTGTCCCCCAATGAATATTGTATTATGTTAAATAATCTACTTTAACCTAACTTTAAAATGGCTGTGAAAAGCCACCATCAGTGTGTTAATGTGTGTGCATGGGTAAATGGGACTGCAAGGTATTTTGGGGCTTAGTTAAGGTTGCAAAGTGCTATACAGGTTTACACTATTTACCATTTCACAATTTCACACCAGGGGCCACACACTGACCAACACAAACCCCAAAATCATCACCATGGAGAAACAGCTTCCAGGTTATTTTCAAAATTGTCAATAAAATAAACCTATTGGCTTTGTCTCAAGATCTGAACTCTTCTACTTAAAGATCCACTCTGAGCATCTGTTGATTTATTTTTAAAGCATTTTCAGTGGTCTTGTAATTATGATAATCCCGTTTTTAGCTCAAATGTAAAAAATAAAACGTCTATTAGTGGATGCATCGAAATATGTAATCCAACATGAGAAAAATGCCACAAGAACATGTTAAAAACACAACAAAACAAAAGTTGCGGGTCTTCAGTTATCATCACATCTTTACTGACTTTCACAAAGCAGCTGAATCAGCATCCACGTCCAAACATTATTAACATTATAGACGACACCCAAAACCTTTTTTTCAAGAGAGACTGGACAGGAATTAAAAAAAGAAAAACCAGATTTCAATACACTGACTTTTAAATGATCTATAAAAAAACGTTCTACTTTGCCTGCATAAGCAAATGTTTCTGTGCCAGAGCATCTAAACTCTGGGCCTGCAGCCATAGGTCACCATCCAGAAGATCTCTGCCGAAGCCCCTTCACTCCTTTTTTTTTTTTATCTCCATCCACGTTGCATATCTTCCAGCACAGAACAGTCATCCTTTGTGCACTTGTGTCTTATCTGGACGCTGCTGTCCTCACAGAGGCAAAGATGTTATATCAGCCCTTTGCATCACTCCTTTGTCCTGGAGACAGGTAAGAGAAAGGCAGCAATACAAAGGAAGGTATAAATCATCTGTTCTTTGTTATTATAATTGAAAAAATCCTGGCGGGTTAAGCTGCTGAAACCAGAGATGGGAGCTATGAATGATATCAAGGCTGTGGAGGTGTTCGCTTTGGAGAAACTAATTTCATGAGTTTATTTCCGCTGACTATACAAGCTATGATGGAAAATTACATTCTCTTAAAAGTATCTATATAAATTTCATGTTTAAATACAACTTTAACTCAAATTAAGTGGGATGTCTTCATTAAATAAAAAGATTTTTTTTAATTTTGCAGGAGAAAAGTAAAAGAAAAATCATTAGACTCTGGGGAAACCATGACCCTGAAAGCCAATATGGCATATATGTGGATATTATATCTCATGACACTTTTTCTAAACTTGTTGAGATATTACTCTTACACTTCTTGGTCACTTTTGTCCCAAGGGAAAAATAAAAACTGTATTTCAGATGTGTTTGTCTCACACAGCTTGTTGTTGACTTTCAGCAGCTTGTTCCCTGGAGTGCACTTACAGTAAGAAACGGTGAAATCGGTGAGTGATGTGTGACCCCTCTGTGGCTCCTTCTTCCGTTCCTCAACCAGCCAGGACAGAGCAAATATATGATTTGGTCATATTTCAGTTTGAGCCCAAACAAGTTATTACCAAGGGTGTGGGCTTGTGTTGCAAACAAGATAGATGAAAGAGGATCCCAGCCTCCTTGTTAAAACACAGAAGAAACAGAAACACACCCCCTCTTTTTTAGGAAGATTTGAGGGAATGCATCCAATTTGCCCTCCCATCCTCTAAGCTCAATACAAACAAACAAAAAAACCACAGCCCTCTGGAGGTTGTTCCGTGGACTTCCACGCATCTCTAAAGGCTCCTGGAGCTGTTTACGCTCCATAAATCTACTTGTCAAGCAAAGAAATGTTGAACTTCTGAAAAACGCGAGGACACATGAGCCCCAGTATTTTTTTAGGAGTTCTTTTTTGTGAAGTACTGATTGATGGTCACATGACCCCATGGTCCCTATGCCAGGAATTGGCCTTAAAGGGAGGGCTTCTGTGCTGACTGTGGACTGGACTCCATGCGACACAGATTCTGCACCTCTCCTCCCTTCAACGAACTCCTGGACATTTCTTTCCAAAAGAATGCAATATTTACTTACTATGTACTTGCATTTGTCACATATTTAAAAACACAAAACTAAACTTGGGTTTTTGTACGTGCTTTTACCATATGGTGTTCACACAGGTCTGTCATTACTTGATGTTAATGCCGCATGTACTCGCAGTTGAAAGAAGCTTAGTTAGAAATGTTGAAGCAGTGCAAATCTCGTAAATCTTGCTCCAAGCTTTTCCTTTCACAGCTCTATTCCAACATGTGGCCACTGATGGTGTGTTGCCAGTTAAACCAGGATGAACTTTCACCAATCAAGGACTTAGATTTAGTAGTAACAACATGGTGTACCTTTTAATTCATGTTAGTGTCAATCGTTTTAAAATGTGTCATGAAGGAGAAATTAATAATTGTCGTTTGTGCCCAGCCAGAATGACACCAAGTCTTTCATATATCAGAATAGAGCTGTAAAAGAAAACACCTGGAGCTAGATTTATGAGATTTGCACCGCTTTGACATTTCACTCCAAACCTCCTCCAACTGTAGGTGGACATGTGCTAGTAAACAGTAGAAAAAGACAAAGATGAACCCCCACCCTGCTCGTTCAGTGTGAACACCAGGGGCTAAATGCGCATTCTTGAATGTGTGTCACATGCTTGATGTGTACGTAGCTTTAGGGAGCGCCAAGCCACCCTGCCGAAAAAGCGAATATTGGTCGCTTGTATTTGGGACCTGGTTTTTTCGGTTATGACCTAGAACTCATGACCATAGGTGAGTATTGGAACGAAGATTAACTGGTAAACTGCTCAACCCGAACCCTAACCGCACAACTGCAGACGCTGCACTAATCAGCTTGTGTCACAGTTTGAGTTTTTTTGATACGTCATGTTTTGAGTTCTGCTTTCCTGTTTTATCATGAAAGGTTTCCTGTTTTGTATCATGGTTTTAAGTTTTGCTTTTGGTCCCCATCTGTCCTGGTCGTTGTCACCTGGGTATCGTTTGTCTGTATGGATTTAATTCCTGTCTTTCCCTTCCTCCTGGGCTGGTCCATATTATGCTGTTCCCCTCTTTCTGTGTAGTTTACTGTTTTCCCTTTCAAGTGTTTTCGAGTGGTTCGAGTTTCTAGTTTGGTTTGCCTGCATAGCAGTGGTTTTTGGTTGGGATTAAAGACTTTGTTCACCTGGAACTCCTGCCTCCTCCTCTCTGCGCTTGGGTACTTCCTAACCTCCCTCCGTGATAACTTGTCAAACTCACACCTAAATCTTCCATTCCAATAGTTCTAGTTAAAACTCTGTTGGGTTTCTCTCCTCCAGTTTGTGCAGTGCCATACTGGTCTTACAATACAGGTCACTGTCCAGCTCCAGTCACAGTCTGGGTGGGTCAGAGTAAATCGAATGAAAGTTTGACTTTTTGAACCAAGTTATTTGAAGAAAATCACATTATAAAAGATGTTTTTGTTTACATTTATTAAGATACGCCTGTAGCTGCCAAGGCAAACACAGCTAAAAATTCAACTACTTTATTGCTACCTAATGATTCAATAAACACTTTATTAGGAGGAGTGATGTGTCGAGGCAAAAGCGCCACATTTGTTCAAAGCAACCCCGCCAAAATTGTGTTTGGTTTCCCGCCACACCGTGCAACAGAGACTCCAAAGCTTGTCGGCTTTGGGAACAAACGAACAAGAAAAGAGCGCACCCAAGGTCCTCTCTGCCCTCATGGCTGCTCACTGATCGCGGATGATAAATGGCTGAACACAGCCGAAGCCTCATTTGGCTCTCATGGCATCAGGTGATAAAAGTGGAGCCCTTGTCAGGGATGGAGTGTGCTCTGCTCGGCAAGGACAAGGCCTTACACCCACAGAGAGGAGAATGGATTTAATATACACTGCAGGCAGGCTACTAACACATTGGGAGATGGTGGAAGTGGAAGCAATGTGCCAAAAAGCAGGAATTCAAAAAGAAGGATGGTAGGTGGAATTGCAGTTTTTATTTATAGGGTAGGTCATCGTGAAGCTCTGTGTTAAACGTGCATACAGGGAACTCCTATTAACCTTAACTGATGGAGAGGTGTGGCATCAGCAGGACTGGGATCATCATTCTGCAAACTGTGGATCCAAAAAGTAGAATGACTAAAACAATAGACACCTTTAATTCTTTTCTATTAGTTCGTGTCTTAGTTACAACTACACTTGTGGGTGGGTATGGGCTCTCTGAGAGCAAAAAATGATAACAGGTCATAGTTAACAGGTCACAGTTAAAAATCATGCAACACGTAAGTGTGAAATAGGTGAGACACAGGCGTGTCATACCGATTTTTTACTTTTCCAACCCCCCTTACTCCAGTGCACTGCACAAGGAGCTGGTTAGGGCTGTTCAAGTGTCCACTCCTTGCACGTAGCCTGGCTGTTATAATTGAGGATTTAAGACAGAGTGTAGTTTTGTGTGGGCATCCTGCAGACATCTTACTGGCACTTATGTATCATCTGCACACCCGTGAATACAGCATTTGCACACGGTCAGTGGAGAGCCAGTACTTGCACAGTAAAGGCACTGTACAACAGTGTGACTTGTACGTATAAATGTACCTAACTTACCCCCTACAGGGGTGCAGAGTACCAAAAAACCAACAACACCTGTATCGTGCATGTGACTAAGGCTTTAGGAATGTGTACCTCGTGAAGAGGACTTTAACACAGCATTCTGTAATTGAGCAGCCAGTTTGCAAATGCTCGCCTTACTGAATACAGCATGCAGCCTCTGCTATAATTGATTGAGCTTCATCTTAAGACAGTGAACTGCAGACTCTCAAAGGAAATCTCACTGCCGGATGCCTTCAACTCTAATATCACACTCAGCACCTTCAACGCTGTCTCCTCCTGATCTCCAAAACTAATAAAGCTGCATTGGCATGCATGCTGGTAACATAATGTGATTCACTTATTTACCCCTCTTCTAAAAGAAACCTTAAAATCAATTTGTTTTGTCATTGCAAGTCTATTTTTGGTCATGTTAGAAAGACTGACAAAAATGTTCTTCATGGAGCTGGAGGTAACCAAAGAAAAATTTCAGCTTTCAAAACAAGTGAATGTCCAAAAGTACAAATGTGCCAAAACTTTGAGCTTTATAAACAGAATTTGAGGCAACTTAGTGTGCCCAAATCCTTTTGGAAAATAAATATCAATTGATTTTTTTATTTTTTTTGAGAACCCGGGATCAGGCTTTTAAGTCACAATGGGGTTCAGAAAAGAAAAAGATCAGAGGCACCCATGAGGTAAATAACTATTTTTGTTCAAAAAGGGAAAAAAAAAAAAGAGACTTGAGGCTTAATAGCAAAGGTATCAACAGAAGCTAACAACACAGTTTGAAGGCACAGTGAGAAATCTGGGGAAAACAACTAAACCTTGCTTTTTATCTCACTGCAGTGTTCTTTTTAGCTGCAAATAATTTATTTTTCTATTATTTCAGTGAAGCAAAAAATGCTGCAGCTTTGAGATTTATTCACAAAAACAAACCTAAATTTAAAAAAAATCCTGTAGATCCCTTTATATTAGAGGAAAAATAAACTGCATCCACTGCCTTTTGGTGTAAATCTCCTTGAAAGACTAAAATGGACTTTGCTTTCTCTTAACCCTTTTACACCGGAGATGTCGCCGCGACACCAAAATAATGCATGCTCTTTGACACATCATAACTCTTCGACT
This sequence comes from Oryzias sinensis, assembly GCA_037389245.1. NCBI lineage: Eukaryota > Metazoa > Chordata > Actinopteri > Beloniformes > Adrianichthyidae > Oryzias > Oryzias sinensis. Next base: position 10,799,022 of record CM074509.1, read on the forward strand.
GTTTACACAGCTGATAGTAACATGACGTAACATGACGTTCAACCCTCTAACATTGGTGGTATTTACCCAAAAAATAAAAATACCTTTTGAGCAAATTAGAAGTACAATAACCCTGTTACTGTAATGTTTTTGTGTTTTTGTTAATTTAAAGTTGGGACAGAGACCTTATTTTGATACCACCCTTTAAACATATAAAATGCAGATTTGGACATTTGCACTATGTCTATTTAGATACATAACATCATTATATTCATTATATATGTATTCCTACTCTTTTGCACTTGCTTGGATTTGTGGTTCCTTTGTAGACATTTTCTGTGAATATACGCACTGAGGCTCAAACGAACGACAAAGAAGCAGCTTTGTGTCATAACATAACCCTTTCAGTAGTGAAGTACTCATGCAATTAACATAAACCAGCAGCATTACGTTGCTTTGCAGCATTAGTTTACTCCACGTCAGATCCAGCTGATTCCCACTGATCTCATAAATTATTGAAAAGTCAAAGTACGCCAATGAGCGTGTGTTATTTAGGCGTCACCAGTGACATCTCTGGTGTTAAAGGATTCAATTTGAAGAGAATCATTGAAACAGGAGCTACTCACAATCGTTGTGGCGCAGGACGCAATGAAGTGTTGACCACAGTGCACTTCTCCACAAAAACAGAAGGAGAAACCAAACTGGGGGGATCCAGAGATGTCTACAGAAAAAGAAAAAGCATAAAATTCACAGGTTCGAATTTGCTTCAAATCTTATCTTTGTGCTTCTTTTATTGGAATCAGTGTTCACCTCTATTGTCATTTTCTTTCTACCTAACCTTTTCCTGCTATTTAATTAATTAAATAAATAAGTTAAATCTTTCATTTGCACACGCCTCCTTTTATGTCCCATATTGTGAGTTCAACCATAACATCAAGAGACCCTCATCTGATTTAAGCAGCAAAAACATGTTGTTTTCTTCCCTCCAGCTGGTAGAAACTATGTAATGTCAGACTACAAACAGAGGTTCTGTTTAATGTACTGTACACCATCTATGATGATTACAGTAATTATCCTTTTAAGCTATAGGCTTTCCTGTAATTATTCAGTCCGGTATTAATGTCAATATGTCAAGGTTCTAATTTACCTCCTGTCACTACATTGGGGCTTGGCTAAATATTAGCCATCTGGCATGGCAGCGTGTGGTGGCACAAATCTATCTAATCTGTATGCTAAAGAGATGATTATAAATTATGTCTAATAGCAATCTCCTGAAGCTTTGGTGATTTCCATAACTCATAATATTGAAGGCTTAATAGCTGCAAACATTCCTCTTCTTGGAATACATGCATCGGTCAAACATATTAATATTTAAAGAATGTAGGATTCACGTTAATATGTTTTAATTCAATTCTTTGGGAGGCCAATGGTAAATTTGTTTAGAAGAGAATCAACGTAAAATCTTAAATCTGCTCAGGTTTGTTGGGTATCCAAGATCAACCCAAAAAGAATAAGGAAAGCCTTTATGCTACGTATACACCTTGCACATGATGCATGTTCAAGGACACGTTAAGCGGGCATTCTTGCACGCCCTTTTAGCATACAGTGGTTGTACTGGACTGTTGGTCCCCAATACAAGTGCATTTACTCACAGTGGGGGCTTGGTTGAAAATGTTAAAGAGGTGCAAATCTCGCAAATCTTGCTCCAGACTTTTTCTTTCGTAGCTATTTTCCAATAAATTAAAGACTTGGTGTCATTGAATTTCAGCCAGCACATTTAATAATTTCTCCTTCATGATCAATGCTCAAATGGCTGGAATTAAAAGACATGCCATTTATTTGTCTCTACCAAATCTGAGTACATGATTAGTCAAAGTTCAACCAGGTTTAACTTCTAACGCGCGTTTAATGGTCGACCTCGCAAACAGACTTAAAAACTTGCGAAGTGATCCATGACTGTGAGAGATTTGAGCACGGAAGCCTAAATTCTACATAGTACTTTGCATTGGAAGTGTTCGCTTGAACGTTTCCGAGCCCGGTGTAAGCGTAGCTTTAGATGCATTAACAGACCATAGTGGGCAAATGCTGACATGTAACATAAAAACGCTGCCCATTGTACAAAAACAAATGTACAAAAACAAAATAATAACAGCTAATGGCTAAGTCACAACTGCCCATAAGGGGGAATACAAGTTGTCTGCTGGCAAAAAAATGGGCAAACCTGTGCGAGGTATATAGGAAACACTAAACGTCAAAGTCATAGAACCTGATCTATGGTGAACATTTTTTTCTACAGGCATGCTATGAGCTGCAGCCCATAGGGTACACTTATACACCACACAGCGGGATGAAGTAAGTGAGCTGCAATCGTGTCATAAGAATTCTTTATTTTTTCAACCTACACACTCAAATCTTTGAACCAGCCACTCCTCTACAAGCCAAAGGACCCCCGCACCCGTTCAGGTCAAACCACTGAAAGCTGAAAACCTTTTGTTTTGGTTTGTAGTTGGAGATATACAAACTACTCATTTGACACTCCAGGAGTATACATATATATATGGATAAACTTTTCAGCTTGTCCTGTCCAACAACTGAGCAAACAGATAAGCGCTAAAGGCCCCTCGTCATAAACAGATTTTACTGTTACTATAGGGGGTTATGAATCTTCAGACACATAAAGTGTTTATTTAAATAAACTCCTCTTGTATTTGAGGCTAAACTTTTTTTATATTAATATATTTGTATACGTTTCTCGTTGGTCCCGATGGTCTTATTAGAGTCAAGGTCTTGGTTTCTTATGCTACAATGCTCCAGACGGAAAAGAGAGAGTAGGAGTAGGTGTATATAAAATAAAAGGACAAAGCATTAGAGACTGAAAGAATAAATTATTTTAAAAAAACAAAAGAGAAAACAGTAAAAGTTGCATGGGGATTGATTGAAGTGCACACACACAATGTTGAAGGAATCATGATCATAAATTCACATAAACCTAAACATCTAGAAAATTACAAATAATGAGCACATACTGTAAATACCCGTTCACATATTCACACAACACAGATCTATGCATACACTAATGTTAAACTTGAGCTCTTATAAATATGAATTTTTCCCCTGCATACTGTATTTCATAAATATTCAAGCATATTTGCACAAAAGTGTTTAGACAGGAATGTGCGAGTTTGTGTGGATGATTGTGTGTTTCCTAGAATTTGGGTTTCTGACATGTGTTTACAATTGCACAAACGGCTGACTTCTCAAAGCCTCAGTGCTTAAAAACCTGCTGAATCTGCATAAGTTTGATATTTTTACATGAAACGAGCTGCACTTTGTCAATAAACTGGAATAATATTAACATTGCTAATTATCCTATTAATTAATCAAAAAAACATTCTTAATATTTGCACAAAAGTACAGCAAAACAAGACTTTTAGCACGTAAAGCCCAAAAACGGACCTGTGTAGAGCACGAGAGTTTTGAACTCAGAAGCCTGAAACATAAACATACGAGCGTTTACATTGGACTTCTCATTGGACGTACCTTGCTAACAGTGGTGTGAACATAACATAATATGTGTGACAAAGAACACCGTGTCTTTCTAGACACATTTGTTAAACATTGTAACCATCTAAGGACAAAAAAGGCGTGACAGTTGTTACAACCTACGCTCCTTCCTTCCGCTTTTTGTCCACTGCTGCCATCTCTATGACAGGAAGTGTTTTAAGGCTGTGGGTGACACTGGACTGGCAGGTGGAAATATATCTGTGTGTGTGCAGGGAGATGTGTGAGCAGGATGATTGGCAGCTCAGTGTCTACATAAAGTGCCACTGAATTGTCACTCCGACTCGACGGTCGGTATGTGTAGAATTGTTATGCATTTTTTTACCGTTTTTCACTCAATATATCAACTTTATTTTTAATATCATAGTGGTTAGCTGTTTCTTGATTAAGTTGATTTAGTTTTGTTTCTGTTTTTAAAGAAAAAAAACAGATGGTCAGTCAAACAATGTTTCTGACATTAAATTCTAAAAAAAAGTTTGTTTTTTAAATCTCTGTCCCTGTTACCGGATTTTCTCATTTACATTTTATGATACAATGTAGCGCAATGGTTAAAAACTCTCAGACAACCACAGAAAAGACAGTTTGGTGTCATTTAATCATGAAGCAACACACAGAATCCGGTGAACTTCCGGCCTGAAGCTTCTGTTGAAAACTAAGGATTTGGGCTGTTTACCCAAACTGCTAACCATGATGGCCATTGCATAGAAATAAACAAATTACTCTATTAAGTTCTATATTTACTACTTTTTGCTTTGGATGGTTACCGAACCAAAACTCTGTGCCATGTTGCTGTTCGTGCTACATAAAAATATGAATTGGGGTGTCTGTAGTAAGCTCCAGATGAGAACGAGTGACACTTGGGATGTGTCGCGATAGGTATTTTTAACGCTAGACTTTTGCTAATACACCACTAATGTAAAGCATGAAAACTGAACTAAAAACTTGCTGAGCGACGCATAAATGCAAGAGTTTTGAACATAAAAACCTGAAACGTGAATGTACGTGTGTTTAAAAAGACTTTCATTAAAAGCTTTCGCTCAAACCTGATTTCTGAGCTCAGTGTGAACATAGCATTAGAAAAACTACTTAATGGATATTACGGTATTAAAAACTAAATACTTCCTTTTTATTTTAGAAATTGCCATTTACTAAAAGGTTAGACATTTTAATGTTTGATGATTAAAGCTTTACAGTCAATTAATTTATAAAAATACACTTTTTTTATTCATTTTCATACAAAGATTTAATTGTTTGAACCTAAATATCAAATGTCTAAACTCCCTTAAATTTCAAACTGTTTTCCTCACCACAAAAAGCATAAATCCAACGGTCACAGTAGAAATGAAGTAGTTCAAGTGCAACTGGTTATCGTTTCCATTTGGATAAGAAATTCTGGCTCCTTGAGAGTGACAGCGTTGAGCAGCTGCTCTGGAGTGTCTGTCTTCTGTCACTCTCTGATGATTGGCAGCTCCCATTCTGGAGGACAGCCATGAAACTGCCTCCTCAGCAGGAGCCCAGGGGGCCTGGCTGTGCTGATATGATTTATGCAGGTGCTGATTGTGTCACTTGCTTTGCAAAATGATTGTGTCACTCTGGCCTGTAAACCAGTGCCCTGCAGAGACTCTCCTAAAATCTTTTTTTTTTAGTTGTGGTTAAATGTTTTAGCAAGTCTCAAGCTGTTAACTGAGAACATGTGGTGACAAAGACTAAAAACCAGTTTAATTGCAGGCAAAAAGATAATTTTTAATATTTTAAAAACAGAAAAAAATGTACATTATAAAACATTTGATAAATACCATCAAATGCATTTGATTCAATTTCATTTTACTAATAAAAATAAGCTCAAAATTAATAGCTGAATATTTCTGGCGCTTGCTGGGATGTAAGCTAGCAACAAACAGATGGATGACAGGAAGTGGGGCAGGCTTACCAACAGTCCCACCTACAACTCAGAGGTGAATTTCTAATGAACTATTGCTGCTCTGCAGAAACGATCAAAGACCGCTGGGAATGTTTTTAATATAGATCATAAGAAATCTATTGTAAGCCTTGTGCTATCCTAGGCACTTTAACGTTGGGAGTTGGGTCATCTAGACCCACTAGACAGTGCTCTGAACCTTTTTTCTTCAATGATTTGTGATCTTCACTGGTGTCCATGGATTACATGAAATCTTTCCACCTTTATCCACCTTTGTCATGGTAGGGAGAACACGTCAATGTAAGGGTGGGGTCATCTAAGGTAGCACAAGGGTTAAATCAGTGCACCAACAGCAACTTGTGGGGCTTTCTTAATGCAAAAAAAGATGTTTTCCGAAAAAGGTTTTATCGACTCCTTTGTCATTTAAAGTGTCTGCGCTGCTTTATAAGATCAGAGAGCCGGAAAAACCCTCAGTCATTTGTAGAACCTCGACTTGTGCCTGAGCCTCACAGCAGTTAAGTGGACAGAATTCAGACAAGTGTTCCTTTGGCCCCTCATTTGAATCTATAATTCACTCAAAGGACAGCATGAACAAAACAAAAAAATAAAAGAATAGGATTTGAAACTCAAGTACAGGTTGATGAAGCTGTGAATAGTTGCAGGTCACAGGCTGGAGTAACAAGATGTTTTACTGTCAGATTTCTACATCAAGCAGCTTAAACCTTAGCAGATAATATATGCAACTATTTATAGTGTATGAGTGAACTGCATGTGTCAATTTTAATTGAAAAACAGTCAGTCAGAGGCAAGTTTTGGCCAAAGTCCTCTGATGGTTATCATCAATCACATCGCATTTAGTTTACTGCAAAGTATTTTAAGTTCAGAAAATTATTTTTTCCACATAAGTTTAGGAGGTTGTAAAAAACCTTAACAGAAAAACGGTAAATAAAGGGCTACATATAGATTCTATTTTGAATGAATAAAGATGGAAGGAGACTGGAGCAAATAGATCAGTGAGCAGACTGACTAAACTAAAAGCACTAAAATAAAGACTGCCTTTATTGGATTTTATCATATTTTATATTGATTTTATATCAGATCAAGGGTTTATTATGCATTACATTTATGATTGCAAAATAAGAGTTCAAGTTTAGAGTAAAAAATCTGTGATTTTGATTAAGAAATTCCAAAGAACCTGCTGTGTGCTCCATCCATTTATCTATTGCTCAAATGTTCCATCCACTCAGTCAAACTAACAACCTAACCAGTCACACAACTAAGCTGCCACCTACCCAAACTAACCAACTAACCTTAGGGCTGGATGATATAGAATTTTTATATGGCGATATAGTTTTTTTCATTTCAGGCGATTACAATATAATCCAAATAACTATATTTGCCAAATTAGAACACTGTGATCATAAGAGAAATGTGTAATGATCAGTGGGTTGTTTAGATCTAAATATTTATTTTCTATCATACTTTAATCATAACTAATGTACTGAAAGACTATGATTAAAGCAAATGCTTCCAAGTTTCAAAAAGGAGCAAAACAGAATGCTAAACTTGCTTGATCAGTTTCATTTAAAAACAAACTAACTAGATTTAACAACCACATAACCAACTAACTGACCAACTTATTAATTTAAAAAACCAACCAACTTACCTAACCAGCCATATAACCATCAAACTAAACAAATTACTAAGTAAAGTAACCAACCAATTAGCCAATCTACAAACCAATATTTACAAAAGTAACCAACTAACTGGCCAAACTATTAACTAAACCAACTGACTGACCTAAACCAAACAACGAACTAACCCAAACTCAACAACTAACTATCCTAACTAATACACCCAATAGTTATTGCAATGAAAGTATTTTTATTGTCATTATTTGTTGGTCTTAACATAATCAGAATTAATAGAAGCCAAACAATTCATTGTTATTAGCTCTTTTGTATTTATAAACAAAGATTTTAAACAGTTTTGTCTTTTTATAAGTGTCTTCTTTTTTAACCTTGCTGCTTTGATCCCTTGCTTATTGGCTTTTTTTATTAGGAATATGTTCAACATTATCTTAACTATGTCTAAACAAAATCCTTTGTCTTTGTGAAATTAAAACAAATGAGTGATGACAACCATTCTGTTTTGTTCGAATGCAACAATTTGTATACATTTATTTCAAAAGTATATTCATATACATCAATTCTACACCATATAATAAATAAAATATCATAGATATAGATATATGTTACCTTTAACTGAAACAGTTCAAACACAAGCACTAGATTTCATTACTGAATGCTGAGGTGTCCTGTAGAAGAAATGCATGAGCGATCCTTCGCTCTCAGAGTCATCTTGACACTTCTTCAGAGTCACTGTAGCCTGTCACGGCACAGAATGTCACAGCCTGCTCATCTGTCCACAGGCCGTCACGAGTGCTGATGGTCTCTGAAACACTGAGAGCAGCTGCTCTGATGCATCATGCTCGTCTGCTCTTTTAAACTGGCTTTGAGCAGTTGTCTTCAGGTTTTCAGTTCTGCTGAAGGAGCCTGGTGTCTTTTGTTGAACTGCAATGTTTCCTGTCAGAATAAATGTCAGGAGTTTCCAACGTGTTTACACGTGTGACCGTTCTGTCTCAATAAAAAGCAGATGCTGCTGTCTTATCAAGTAGATTAGATTTCAAATGTCAATAAGGTGCACCATCAAACTGACAGAAGATTCAAAGAGTTTATCTATTCAAAATCCATTGCATATCAGAACTAGGTTGAGTGACTCTGCCCCCTTAACATTACAAGCAGGAAGTAGCCGCTGGGTTCAAGAAGCCAAAATCCCATAGACTGAATTGACTTCATTTGGAAGTAAACTGTTTACTATGAGTTACTTCACACTCAGTCCAGTTCTTGTACAACAGGGGTGTCAAACTCATTTTGGTTCGGTGTTCACATTCAAGGCATCTGATCCCAAGTGGGCCGGACCAGTAACATAAAAGCAAAAAAACAGCTTTGTTTTTTGTTTTTTTAATCAGTTTGAAAAGATGCCTCAACCAACATAGTAGCCTAATTACTTATTATTACACATTTGTCTGCAAATTCTTAAAAGAATTGCAAAAAACTGGGGAGGAAAAATTAAGGTGTCTTATTTACATCTTAGTAACCAACTAACTGGCCAAACTATTAATCAAACCAACTGACCAACCTAAGCCAAACTTACTACTAGCTAAAACAAAACAACTAAAAAAAATGCAAATATGTTTACTTGTGATTTATTTCAGCAATTTATGAATTGCTAAATTGAATATTCCAACTAGATGTGATATATGTTTGTATTTATTTCTGTGTTGTCAAGTAAAAAGAGCTTTAAAAAAAACAAAGCACTCAACCCACATTCCTGCTTTCGTCCCACAAAGGAGTGTTCCTCACTTCTCTGTGGCACCATTTTAAAGCAAAATAAACAAACTTTTATTACTTAGGAACATTGAAAAAGTATCTACCTTTACTCTTCCAGCTGGTTCTGATATTTTGAAATGTTTGAAACAGGCAGGAAACAAAAAAAGGGATGAATTTACACTTTTATTTTTATTTTTTCTTTAGCCCCCCATACCAGACACATCCATTTATCAATGATGATATCTACACTGAAAAAGACAGTTTATAACAATCTAAATGTTTAATGGCCACGTGAGAAGATGTGTCAGCATAAAAAGTGACAGGAAAAATAACTTTGACAATTGTTTTGCTACTACAAAATAAGTTGGTCGTTTTTTGTTTTTTCAACTACTTTAGGCAGTAAAAGATATAATGGGAGCTTTGTTTATGTTGCTGCCGCAGAAATCTTTTCACACTGTGATGCAGTAAAAAAAAGAAATTGTAACAAGGTGACATTTTTACCTGTGAAATGATCTGCCAGTGTATGGTGTTTCTTTTATTGTAAAATGAAGTCATTTTCTTAGTGTTCTGTATGTATGTGTGCGTGTCTGACGCATCCAGTTGGATATCTGGATATCTCCAATCATGCTTACAATTTTTGTTTCACCTGTAATGTTGAGAGAGGCTAAAAGCTAGTGGGAGAGAGTGCAAACAAAGGGATGATGGGAAATGAGGCCAGGATCACTTCGTGCCAACATTACCACCCACAACTCAGAGGTGAATTTCTAATGAACTGCTGCCGCTCTGCAGGCACTATGTCCTTCGTTTTAGCGAAAAATGGCATAACTAGGAATTAAAAGACCACTTTAAAAATAGATCAACAGATAATTTGGAGAAGGTCTTTAAGGAAAAACAGAAATACAATATTGTCCTTTTGAACACACATTTAACCAGATGGGTGAAAAAGAACCAGTAGCATCCATGTTTCTTCAAGGACAGCGGATAAAATCATGTCGGTCTTTGCAGGCCTTTTTGCAGGAGTCCCTGGCGGCTTCCATCCCCAGCAGGCAATCTGCACAATTACCAAAACAGAAACATCAATGACCTCCTTCACGCCTCTAAACCTGTTAGAGACTCAAAGTGCAGATCCAAGGTCCCATCTGCAGTGGCGTTCCCTGGTTACCTGGTGTTAAGCGTGGATAAAAAGGTCAGCCATGGGTCCCACCAAGTATTTTATCAAATCACACAGCTGTACGACTGCTGAGGATTTGAGTGTGTGTCTGTGTGGTGTGCCGTGTGTCGAGCTATTGGAGTCGGCACCACTTGCCTGTCTGCCCATGCATTTAATACCGTCTTTAACTCAATAGCTACAGGGATATTCTTGTTGTTTTCAGAAAAAATATTCTTCACCCATGACTGAGCATGTTTGGAAACTAGTAGTGCCCTCTGTCGAGATATTCTGAAAAAACAAAACAAAAAAAACTACAAAATAAGGGTTGCATTAGAGTTGTAGCATCAAGCGGTGAGCTTGTGTTGAGACTGAAAATCCCATCAAGTTCAGTGACGTTATTGGAAAACTTATTGGAGAAGCAGTGCCTTTGAGGCTTAGAGAGAAAAGGAATAGAGAGAGAGAGCAGAGAGACTGAAGAGGCCTGTCAAGATGTCACCGCAGCTGTGTGATGCCATCAAAGGTGACCCGTGACCTTCAAATCAGCCGTGAGTGGTTCATCAAACGATTCTGAGGGCGCTTGTTAATAATAATTAGCTAATTTCTCCATCCAGGGCGTGGAGTGAGGACGAAGGCTGCATCATTCACTTAAGCTGTTAAAAAAAAAAAATGTCAGGGAAAGCAGTTCTTTGATTATAAACTGCAGTCCCTGCTTTCATACTTACATCATACTCTGTCATATTGGGAGGTGTTGGTTCTCATCTGAAAATAACAAAGCTCTAGCACTCAAATACATCACTGAATGACATTAAAAAGTATCTAATTATAATATATCATCTGTATATCCATGGTTGTGTATACAACGTACCGTAAAATTGAGTTTAAGAGGAATTTCAGTCTCAAATAAAATAATGAGGTTTGTAAAAACAAAATTGCACCACCCGTTCATTCTAACCACAGACAGGATCAAAAGTTGTCAGAACCATACTATAAATTAAACTTTAAACTTAATTTACGTAAATATGTCCTCACATATTAGAAAAATGCCAGAAGTAAATGTTGAAAAAACACCATTTTCATTGGAGTGGGTCTTTACTAAGTGAATTATCTATTTTTCTACTCTTGCATTACCTTCTGTCTTTACTCAGCTCTCCTGGGTGCAGCTCACCTGACTGCCCAACCTTTTTATTTCAAATGAATGCAGTTTGAGAATCCCCTCTTTGTAGAACATGATGAATGACGACTGCGGAAGAAAGTTTTACACCCTTTTGGTAATAGTTTTTCCTTGACCTGCTCTCACGCTGCAGCGCATGTCTGTATTTTACATTCTGACCGGGCTTTGAAAGATCTCATTTTACAGATGACAAGTAAATGCACCGTCTAACCGTGGAGAGGCTCCTCCAACATTTTCATAAACACCAATCATTTCCTCGCCAGGCCGCCGTGGATCGACGAGCGGCCATCCGGCTCAAAGAACTGCTTACTTAGCCTGTTAGCCCGACGTCGTTACTGAACTGTGCTGCTGTTAATACAGCTGGAAGGGATTTGGGCTCCAGCATGGTGACGTTCAGTCAGTCAGGGGAGGCATTAGTTGGAGGAAATGTACAGCGCAAACTCCCATCAGTCTTTAGACAGTCATGAGCGTAATGTTGCTGCAGGGGAAAGCATGAGTTTGCCCCGACCGCAAGCCATAAAAAGTTTGTGGAGCGGTCGTCGAAAGACTCCTGTGATATGCGCCCAAATGGATCCAGTGAAGACGTCTGTTCCAAAATGAACAACACAATTTTCCGATGGAAAGAGGAAACATGCCTAGATTTGACAAGTCAGAGCCAGCCTCATGGCGGCTGACATGGAAATGCCTTAAAAATGTGTTGTCAGAAATCTTTTGCTGTTTGTCTAAACAGCAAAAGATTTTGCTCACAGGTTCTGCTGAAGCTTTTATGCTACATTCCCACCTGGCTCGGAAACGCGTTTTTAAAGCGACAGCTTAAAAAGTCTGTGTAAACACGTGTGTATGTGCACGTCGGGCTTCTGTGTTCCAAACTCTCACGTTCAAGCAGCGCCACGAAAGTTTTTATGTCAGTGCAAAAAGTGCGGCCATCGAACGTGTGTTGAAAGTTAAATCAGTTAAGCTTTGACCAATCAGGGGTACTGACATATGGATAGCATCCTTTTAAATTTGTGGAAGTCCCAACAGTTAAAAATCGTAAAGGAGAAATCAATAATTCAGTTTGTGCCTTGCTGGAATTGTATTGGTATGTATCGGAATCGAGCTGTGAAAGGAAAAGCCTAGAGATTTGCACCAAGCCTCTTCTAAATGGCGGTACCTGCACTTGTGTCGGTAACAGCAGTGCAAACACGGTACACTAAAATCACATTCAAGAATGCCCCGTGTGTACATAGCATTATGCTCTCAATGAGCGGTTTTCTTCCTGTCCTGGGAACAGAAACACAGAGTGATCAACATGACTCAAGCAGCAAAACCTCCACGTTCAAACCTCTCACTTATCTGTCATGTAGTTCTGTGTTTCAGAACGTGATCCACTCTGTCCAAGAAGAAAGCGTGTTTCACTTCCAGGCTCATCCAAGAGCAGGCACAGGGAGGGTGAACGCAATTTGCTCGCTCCTCAGTTGCTTAAAAAATAAAAAAGAAACATGTATGACATGTTTTCCTCTATTACATTTTTAGCGCGCACAGAGGGTGGGGGAAGAAAGCAACCTGGCCGCCACGTGCATTCCTCAAAGTTGACTTTACGCGTCCGCTGGGAGAGCAGTAGAGGGTCGGTTTTCACCAGCGGCTGAAGTGATGACAAACAGCATGAGAATTCATTAGAGGGGCGGAGGAGGCCTGTAAACTGTCCTTGAGGCTGTGGGAAATAGCTGCAGTGGATCAATCTGCTATTAATGCAGTCATTCAGTTCATGCATCCTCATTCTGTCTGCTCCTTCAGGCTGAATTAAGCAGTGAACCAACCAGCACATTAGCAATACTTGGCTTGAGCTGATAAAGGATTATAACACATCAGAGGAAGATGATAAGAGTATAATGAGGATATTAGCAGCCGTCTATTTGGGACGTTACAAAATCATTTCAAAATATGTCAACTCTCAGAGGACTTAGTGCTTTCTGGGGCGACATGGACGTCATCGCAGATCAGAAGAGTCTTTTCAGAATAACTGTCAGGGTCTGCGAAAAGCAATCCTGCAACAAAACAAAGCAAACCGGCTCGTCTCTATCTCACTCTTCCAAAACTTTCACAGAGGCGCCTCTTATCACTTGACATAATTTTATTCTTCTGAAACCCAAACTGATGAACTCATTATGGTGCAGCAATCAAACGATGCTGCCTGGAATGAAATTAGCCTGCTCCCCTGGTGGTTGCTCGTTGTCATGGAGAAGAGAAGCCGTGTTAATGTAAAGTGTCAAAAAAAGGACTTTTGATAGCTTTATCCGGTTAAAGATCTTTCTCTGCAAGGATTCTCCAACTTTTTTAGAGCTGGCTCCTGCAGGGCCTGTAAAAATTCAAAGGCAACTAATTAGGCTCTTCGGAGCCTCCATCAAAAAAATAAAAAAAGGAACAAAACTGTGTCTTGAGGAGGGGATTATGTGACGAGAGTAAAAACAGTTTAATGGTCTTAGAGAGAAACGCTGCTGAAACAAAATGATGTAAATGTGTGGTCCAGGAGTTTTAATTTGAAAAGATCGCTTCCCCTAATGAGAGATTGTAAAGAGGTGAAATATTTTCCACCAAAACCGCGACCACAGGTTTACGTCATCTCCGTCAACCAACAGCAGCTGAGATGTCCCGAGGAAGATTATCACCAACAATCAAATCTGGTTGCACTCTCGCTGAAATAATTAGCTGTGTTGGTGTGATCAGATTAATGTAATCTCGTTTGCATGCTTGTACAATGAGACCTTTAACGGCAAGCAGTTTGTGTTTCTGATGGGCTTTTTTTTTTCCTTTATCTAACGTTGCAGGGCTCACCGGCACAGCACATGTGAAGCGAATTTCTTTTCCTTTCTCAGCGGGAGCTACAACGAGCTAATCCTCTTCCAGCTAAGTTGGACTAGCAGCCCATTACAGTAGGCTCACAGCGAGCCGTGCCACGGGGCCTGATGACAACAGGGCCGGCCATGAACATTCTTTTGATTTTGGCTGTATGATTGGACCGTCGGGCCTATCAGACCCCTTCAGTGGATCAGTGCAGGTTGAGCACCCACGAGAAAATTTCACTCCCCCTGTTCGCCAGCTCAGTTTCGTACCATTCATTTTTTTTCTTTTTTTTTAACTCACAAGTGGTTCATGTGTGAATAAAATGTGCCTGTCTTCAAAGTGGCCAATATATAGCTGCAGATTGAAAGAGAGATTGCCAGGCTTAGCATCTGTGACCTTCCTCCCACTCCTCCTCGTCCTCCTCCCCTTTGATGCTGCTGTTCTCCGATTCGATGCTAGACTTCTGGTTGTAGGTTGGTTTTTGATTTTTTTTTTATCTGCGGCTAAAAACACACTCCTCCTGTCAGCCGGTGCAGCTGGCGTTTCCACGGCATCACAAAGATGGGTGAAGTCATGCGTTAAATTGCCTTTCTCGAATGAAATGAACAAATACATTTAAGGGAATAATTCCTTGACTGTTCAACATATAATGTGTGCTTACATAAGGCTGGCTTAAACCTTCCTGTGTTGTGTCGTCTTCTGCTGTGTTTGGTTCAGTTTATTCTGGAAGAAAAAAAAAGATTGCATGAAGGCTTTAACTGCAATTGTCAACAAAAAATACATTTGCACCTGAAAGCCTTTTTTTCCTTATGAAGTAGAGTCTAACGTGTCAAATGAAGCCATATATGGTCATCCAGGTGATATTAAATCAAAATATTTCAGACTTCTGGATGCAGTGGCAATCTTTTTACAGCAGTGATCAAATATAAGTTGAGACACTGGATTCTGCTGCTGGTAAACATACTTAAAATTCTTTATTGTGTCAGAAAAATACCACAAAAACATGTTCAAAACATGATTTTCATCAGAGTGGGTCTTTAAGCAGAAACAATTGCAGCTTTTAAAACCTGTAAAGGTTTTTAGAAATCTTTTTCGGTTAAATTTTGCATCTTTTTTTTAGCTGAGTTCTGCATCCTGATTGGCTGTTGACCTTGTCAATCAACCTCCTCTTTGCCATATCTCCTATAGGGAATACATTCAGTGCGTCAAATTGTATAAACCGCAAGAAGATCTTTATTGTTATTCTATAACACTAAACTTATTTTTCTACATAGCACAGGGCATCAAAAGGGCTTCCATATTCAAAAATCTTGCGCTCACATCGCTATGCAAGTTGTTAAGTCCGTTTGGGGGTTCTACATACAAAGCACACAGCAATTGAACCCGTTAAACCTGTTGAACTTTGACCAATCGGGGACTCGTACTTGGTAGTGAGGTATGGTATGGTAGGTATGGGTGCCATTCTTTTTCATTCACAGAAGTGTAAATCATTTAAAAATTGATCAGGAGAAGAAATGAATAACTGCAGATTGTGGTCGGCTGGAATTCTATGACACCAAGTCTATATCTGAATCGAGATGTGTAAGAAAAAGCCTGGAGCAAGATACGCAAAATTTGCACCGCTCTGACATTTTGCACCAAGCCTCTTCCAACCGGAGGTACCACTGGAGGTATCGCTGTAGGTACCGTAACCATTCGGCCTGAAATAAGCGTTCAGGGTCCTTTCGACTGAGGATAACGTCCCACTGCGGTAACCCCACTTGGACAGACTACGTAGCGCGAGATCTGCTCGGGCTCTACATATTTTCATTTCACGTTTCCTTTTGTAACCTAATGTTCTTTTCCTTCATAAGTTGTGTCTGACATAATTCTTTGTAATGTTCGTGGAGAGATTTAGCCACAACCCACTTTGTAAAAAGATCTGTGGCCGTTAGAATGAACCTGCTGCTTCACACAAGTGAACCGTGTCTCTGATCAGAGCAGCTGGAGTCTCGTAGCTTCGTGTTTGCAGGCAGGGAAGGTGCTTTGTTATAGCGTACGGTCCAGAGAAGGGTTCTGACCGCAGTCCGTTCGGCTGCAATGGACGTAACCCTTGTGCTCTCCTAAGCACTTTAAAATTGGGAGTTGGGTCATCTAGATCCACTAGACAGTGTGTTGAACCTTTTTTCTTCAATGATTTGAGAACCTACGATAACTGGTGTCCATGGATTATAATAAATCCTCTTCACCTTTATCCACCTTTATCATGGTAGGGAGAACACATCAATGTAAGGGTGGGGTCATCTAAGATAGCACAAGGGTTAATAATAATCATATTAATAATAAAAGCATGTTTAGAAGATAATCTCGCTCTGCTTCAGAGCTCTGTTTGTTTACCATGGACGGCATAATTTCTTCTTCTATGGTAGTATCGTAATTTGTCCAGACCAATCACTATCTGACACATCATCGGACCAATAATGTGACATCAGCACTACTCGAAGGACCCCAAACGGTTGTTGCAGGCCAAATGGTTAAGGTACCTCCACTGGCGCTAGTGTTAGTTAGCAACATACAGTGTGAACACCGTACACAAATATCCCATTCAATAATGCTCGTTGTTGACTGTACCACACATAGCATACTTAGCATTATGTACTCAATGAGGAGTTTTCTTTACTTATCTTTGCCATTTTGCACCAATTCTCTTCCATACACTTCAGGTAACGACAAACCTGTATAAGCACTGTATGCTAAAAGTGCACAAAAAACCTGCATTCAGTGCATTCTTGAGCGTGCTACTCATGCAGGGTGTGATTGTAGCCTAACATATTGCAGTTACTAGAGTTTGACTATATGGCTGCTACAGCGTTGTGCACATTCCATGATCAAATGCTGCAGAGCTCTATCGCTTGTAAAACAACTGATGTGTAAAAACAAAAAACTTTAGTGTGTTACTACCACTTAAGGACAAATTATTAGCTGAACATGTTTTTTTCTTTCATTCTCTTGTAGTTTTTCCTCATGCCCCTCAGGGCTAATTCTGAAAAAGATTTAGATGTCATGCATAATACATCTGACTTCATCCCAGATTTTTACAGACTCATGACACTGCAGTCACACATGTTACAGTGATTTACCCAACAACGTCAATGGAGAACATTTAGTAATGGTGTGAACCATCCAAGAGAAATGCACAGTTGGACATTAAACCTGGAGTTAACTCCCTCATTTGATTTCTGAAGCAAATAACACACGGGACTCACTTCAAAAGTTGGCCATAATATCCTTCTGTGTGTCTGCCATATTGCTTATTTTTTATGTTTCTAAATTTGAAGTTACATTTGTTAAGAATGTATGTGTCAAACACAAAAATTTGATGTCATCGAATTGCTGTCAACATAACCGATGACATGAGTGAGCTAATGCGCGCCTGCTCCAAACACCAAGGTACTAAAATAATTTTAAATTGATGGTGTACCTCTGTTCTCTTAATGTGACTCTTCATGGTACAAGGACACATTTTACAAATGTTCACAAGAGTTAAATATCCACAGAAGACTATGAAAACAAGCATTAGACATGAATATCCCTCTAAAAAAGAGAAAATGACAAGCACTTGCACCAAAAAATATATCATTTCAGAGAAAGTCAGCTGTATCATTTGTCAGCTTTTGTTACTTCCTGCAGCTATTCCTGTTTTCTTTTTTTATTCAGCCATCAATCAAGAGGGAAATAAGCACTGACAGTGATTAAGACCCAGCATGGTCCCTTAGAACTTATGACAGGATGCAGAAAAAAACCCCAAAGAAGTCAGAGGGAACCTGGAGCCATGAGTATCATGAGACTCAGTTGCAGAGTAAAAATTGACATTCAGCTAGGAGTTTCAGGACATGGTATGTTTTTAAAAAAAAAATGCCTAAATGATGAATGGGCTGCAAATCCAATGTAGATGCACTCACATCTTTTTTCCATCATTTTGTTGCAACATGCCCTTGACATCTTTTTAACTATTTTTTGTTAATTAATGCACAAAAACTGATCCGTTTTTTAAGAGTCCACATGAAATAGGCTTGTCTGTGCTTCCATTTTCTACTTTTTTATTTTTATATTTATTTTAAATGAGTTTTAGTTGATTAGTTTTCTTTTGACATCATTATGACACAAGGACTGTGTGTGATGAATGTTTGCTTAAGGTGCAAATGTACAGCGGTCGACCCATACATATGCTGCTGGTTTTTGGGTTGTTCAGACCTATGGATGGTCCTGGATAGAAGCATTCGGTTCACAGCGCATCATAAGGGGAGGGCGGGTGTGGCTTAGGCTACATAAACAATGAGCATGTGTTCAAGAATGCGCTGAACGTTGGTTTTTGAACGCGCTTTTAGCATATGGTGTTCACACAGGTCTGTCGCTACCCGATACTAGGGTAGTGTATTTGGAAGAGGCTGGTGTGAAATGTCAAAGCGGTGCAGATCTTGGTCCAGGCTTTTTCTTTCACAGTGCCCTATATATGAAAGACTTGGCATTATATAATTCCAGCCAGACACTATCCATATGTCACTACTAAAGCCAAATCCCTGATTGGACAAAGTTCAACTGGTTCAACCTTCAGAGCACGTTCAATTGTCGTGGAGCCCACGAGCCTTTTAAAAAACTTTTGAAGCGATGAACGCAACACTTTTGAATGTGGAAGCCCGAAACACTTTTCATTGGCAGAGATCGCCTGAACGTCTGTTTTGGAAAACAGTGTAAGCCTAGCTTTACAGTTCCGCTTAAGGTTTGTTGAAAACGGAACACACGATTGTCATGCGTATGGTAAAGTGTATCGTGAAGTATTCGTTAGGCTAATGCAATGCATGATTTCCAGATATCCAAGCCCAACTCACAACTGATAACCTGGTTCAGGTGTGTCCAACCAATTAGAACACACCAAAGTATGTTGAGTAGGTATGTTGAAAAACATGCAGGAATGCGGGCCTCGAGGCCTGGAGTTGGCCATCCCTTGGTTTTGCTATCGTATAAAGCTGCACTCCTATCGTTAGCAAAGCATTAGTGACAACTACTCTTATGGCTAGATACAGGATGTCTGCAGGCAAAAAATGGGCAAACCAGTACGGAGCACGCACTTATCACGTGACCAAAACTTACGCGTGCAGTCAATGAGGAGCCAGAGGAACTGTGCTGCGTAAATGTACAGGTGACAGCATCACCTGTACATAATTCTTTAAAAAACTTCACGTTACACATACCACACACAACAATGGTATGCTCCATTTTTACAACATTCCGTAAGGTTGCCACACAAGCCTGGAGGGAACTGTGAGACACACCTGCACTCCCCTTAAGATGCAGCCGCCTTCGTCTGTGACCCTCTACTCAACTCAAAAACCAGCAACACCAGTACGGATCAACCCCCACCTATACTGTTGGAGCCCCACATTCAGGGTATCTTGGAGTTTTTAATCCCCCTCTTTAACTCTTCTCTCCGTCAAACTATACTATCTTTACTGCACAAACCTTGAGCGTTATAATGAAATTGATTCAAACGTAACTTTAACGTGACCCGAATGATTTTGTTTTTTCTTTAAACACGTTCAATGCAGATTTGTAACAAATTTTCTTAGGATTATTCTAAATAACACCAAAACTAGTTTGGGATGTAAGACACAAGTAAAGATTATGCAAATGTAGCATCTCCAATGAAACTCTAAGTT
Organism: Oryzias sinensis; assembly: GCA_037389245.1. NCBI lineage: Eukaryota > Metazoa > Chordata > Actinopteri > Beloniformes > Adrianichthyidae > Oryzias > Oryzias sinensis. Next base: position 10,818,712 of record CM074509.1, read on the forward strand.
TGAAATGATCCAAGTGAAATGAACAAAACATGATCATCTCCATGTCAATTGTCCTCATTCTAGACATAATAATAAGACAGAGCCTAAAGACTGTCCACCAACATAGTTAGACACAAATATTTCATAAAAGTATTAAAGCCAGCTGGATGCAGTGATCCCACCGTCAACACACAACAGAGGGCAGAGAAACAGCCACAGATTGTCCCATTATCTGGTCTAATGGATGCTTGTATGCTAGATTCCAAATCCCTGGGTTGCTGTGCATCAGCTCATTTGATGATTGGCCTATGTACATCCCACATCCATGAAGTCAATTAAAGGCTCCATCCGTCGAAAAGTTTCAACATCCTGGTTTCAAACCTCAATGTGAGACACACAAACTATTGTTCACTTACCAATTTACTGCCATGGATGTTGTTTTTTCCCTCTGATGTGTTTCCCCTCTGATGTGGTCTTTTCTCCTCTTCTTCCCCTTTTCCCGGCTACCAGGCCGGCAAAATGAATTCCATCTCCCTTGTGCTGTCACGCACTGTGAACACAATTTCTCACTGTCAGGTTTCAAGTCTTACTTTACATTTTAAATAACTGGATATATTGGAAATATGCTGTGTATTTTGCATTTAATATGTGACCCACATAAAAAATGACAAAATACAGCAGTCACATTTAGGTAAAATAGCTGGTTTCACAATGAGCTCATAAAAATGTACATCTTGAGTTTGCATTTAGGCTTAGTCCAAATGTTCAATGTTGGGTTGTGCAGCTCAGATATTAAAAATCAGGGTTTGCAGGGGTTTTGCAGCAAAAACAGCTTTGAAGACTGCTAATAAAACAAACAATAAAATGAGGGATATTTACTCACAATTTTAAAGAAAAACTTTTTAATATGTTTGATTGTAAAATATAAGACTGCAATGCCCATGATGCTAAATAGTCTTAAATGCATTCGCCTTCCTGACGAGTTAGGGGTCGATTTCCACACTGCAAAATAATAATGAAGAGGAAATAATTCCTCGTCCGTTCTGTAAAATCAATGAGGGGCACGAGGAGCATCTGCCTTTGAGGTCTGACTTCCACCATTTATTTAGGCCGTCTGGCCCACATCCACATTCCCCCATGGATTTACAGTCAATCCTGAAAGTGTGCACAGATTCCTGCATCTGTTTTATTAATGGCGTGATGAATAATCATCGGCTATCTACTCCTCTCTCTATAATGTATGTGACATATTTTGACTTTAGAGTTGGGAGTTGTTAAAGTATAAAGTCAACACAAATGTGACCATCCTGACTTTGAATATGCCATGTACAATATCCATAAATGTAAACTATTCTCAGCTTTCTATTTGTAAAGACATATACATTTATACATTAATGTCAACCAGTAATCAATTGCTTGGTCCCCATGTTCAAGAATGTTCTAGACTCAGGTAAACAGTATTCTGTTCTGGTTGCTGTTTCTCATTTGTTCCCTCTGGGATACGGTGTCCGGCAGGTGCCAGCTGTTTAAAAAGAGTCTGGGTAATTCTGTGTGCTATCAGTTTATCAGCCTGTGTGCACAGATGATGAAAGCGTTCTCTCAATGTAGCAAACCGGGTACGCAGATTGAAATAAAAAGTTTTTTCAGTTAAGCAAACAAATGCATACATCATGAAACTGTTCTCTCTGTTTAGCAATATGCGCGTACAGATTGATGTAACGTGTGCTTTTTTTCTTAATTGATAAGATTAGCTAAAAAATACCCCTTGTTGGTGTAAAAGTAAAGGTTGGAAGGCTGCTATGAAAGGAAAACTTCTTAAAGTCACTTTTTTGTTGTTGTATTTTGATCCTTAATGTGCCAGAATGTCACAAATGTAAATGAAAAAGCTTGATTAATTTTTAAATAAAATAAATAATTTTAATAAATTTAAATCCATTGGTCATGATTATTTAATTTGCACACAAAAATGTATCGCATTACCACACTAAATCTGTACACTTTTTTTCAACCCTGGCACCTTCCTGGCCCCGTACTGGGATAAGTCAAAACTTTTGGTTCATCATTGCAGTTTAAAGCCCGTTTACATTAATGATGATATCAGGATCTCCTATGAATACAAAGTAGATAACTAATTGATAGATGAAATATTTAACGGGTTTTAAAAAATAATTTCTAAAAAGTGGCCGTGATTTGAAACCACTGTATAATTCTAAAGTATGAACTTTGCATATCTGTCTTTATTGCAAATGAACAAGGCTCCTTAGATGAATAGCCTTCCATCTTTTTTGTGTAACAGGGACCATCTGAAGGCACACTCCTCTGAATTAGACTAGATTAGCACAACATTGCAATGACTCTCCAGACAAATTTGGAGCTTCTTTTAGCATCTTTCTCTTTCGGCTTTTCCCATCAGGGGTCGCCACAGCGAACAAGTCACATGGTAAACTTGGCAATGTTTTTTAGGCCGGATGCCCTTCCTGACGCAACCTTCTCAAAGCAACCGGGCTTGGGACCGGCACAGAAGTAGAGAAGGGAACAGGGAGCAGCCCGGAGTTGAATCCTAGTTTCACGGACGGAATGCGCTGCAAACCAGCACAAGCTAAACCGTGAGCTTCTTTTAGCAGAAATGTTACAAATGTTGTCCAATACTATTTACCTTGAATGTCAGGTTGTTGTTTTTGTCGCTTCAGCTCCAGTATACTTCATTACATTTAATTAACTTAATGGCTTGCAAACCCCTTTAAAAATGACTTTTTAAACTTTCTTCGATAAATGTGTAACAAATCTGGTGACTGAGGAAGAAAGAGACATGAGTCTTCCTCGCTTTAGGGCTTCAGTAAGCACCAAATGACGGGCGCAACGATCACGCTGACAGATAAAAAGCGCAGACGTCCTTAATTCTTGTGTATTAACAGCAATTGATTGAAGCCGTCATGAAGCTGAACCATCTCGACAAAGAGCTGAGAGGTTCATCATGACACAAGGAAGGAAATTTAATGTAACCACAGAACTAATACACTATTATTCACCATGGCAATGGGATTGCTTATGTCGGCTTAATGATCTGAAAACACCTAATGAACTTTGTTGGATCGCAGTAGAAGCAGTTCTGAAATAATTCCCATCCTGCTTAGCATTTATGACTTTCTGATGGATTCCAAACTGAGTGTGTCAGGCTTATTCATCTTGACCGCCTCCCCATCATTTCCTGAGAGCCGCCGGCTACATTGATTAAGCTCTACAATGGTCTTGTTAATACACAGGCCGAGAAATGAGGAGGCGTCGTTGTTGAGCCAAATTAATTACACACATTCATAATGAAGATGCCTTTAAGCAAGAAATCCAACGTCTATAAAACTTCACACACAGTTGGCTTTGATGGTGATGAAAATTATGATCACTTAGCTTTAATGTCTACTTGCGTGGATAGTACTGGAAATGACACGAGAGGAGGAAAGTTGTGGCATTGCAGTACAGAGAGAAGCAGTGTTCAAACCAAACTTTTTTTTTTTTTAAATAAGTTTTGTGTTTTGCTACAAACCTTTATTTTCCTTTTGCTTTTTTTTAAAAACCTTTAACATTGGAGATGTTGCCAGCGACAGTAAAATAACATCTTCAACATTTTGCACAATTCCACCAGTAAAGTGTTGCTTATTGTCACTTTTGCAAAGCTTATTTATGTTTCATAGCGATTTTTAATTGCAAGGATTTTATTGGCCGTGAGGCCATCAGAGGGGAATTGCCCCTTTGCAGGAGAAAGTGACATAAGATGATGACATCTTCCGCGATTGGAATGGTACGCCTGGAATACCTGGAATACCGCCTGGAATTTTTTTTAAATAGAAGAGAGGTTGGACATTTTTTTATTCAGACTCAAGTCCCAAACAATGGAAAGATACTACATATTCAACATGAAATAGACCGCAGGATTGCGATAGGTACGTAATAAGATTTATGTGATGGGAGATCGCTTTGAAGTATAAGAATCAGCTGATTTGCGTTGATTGTGTAAGCACTTCACTACTGCATAAAGTGTTGGATGTTGAGGCAAGCCAGGTTGGATCAAATGTCGCAGTTCATTAAATGACCACGGGAGGCTGGTTTAAGAAAGAAGCAATTTCTTATTGAATTCTATTTCAAATAGTTGGATTTTACACCAGAAATGTTCTCTGTTTTTAGTCAGAATGTAACACTAAATTATACCTATACTTTCGATTTATGTTGATTTAGCAAACACATTCTGTACAGGATACACGGCACGGAGAAGATTGATTGATGACACTCACCGTGAAACCACAAAAGATCAACTGCAAAATAGTGAGGGATCACTATATTACAAAGGATCTCATTTTTTGACAAAATTGATTTTTGGAACGAAAAAATTGTGAAGTTTTTTCAAAAAAATAATTATTTTACTGTGAAAATAAAATTTAAAAAGTTGCCTTCCTGTCAAAGAAGGAAGGCATCTGGAAGATCTGTCATATTTCCTTCAAAGACAGTCTCAACGTTTCTCAGCATGTATAGCGACAAATACATTTACAATCGGAAAACGTTTACCACTTATCTCCTGTAACATGCGTGCCCTCTTTTAAATAACACTTTAAATCCATTGGTCAAGCTCTTTCATGGAGAAGGTCAGATCCATCATATCTCTGGCAGTAATCAGAGGGCATTTAGATTGGCTATTAACCAATCCAATTGACCCGTCCCATACATTAGAGTGCATTAACCTCCTGAATCTGTAAACATTAACCTTTGCTGGTAGTATTACAAGAACTAATCCAGTTAGCTGCCTGCTGCTGACATGCCCCCTCCCCTTTTACTTCCAGACTCACTTCCTCCTTCTGGCTCCTTCAGTTAAGCATGCAGTCAGTTGATTCTGTGCACAGAAAGCCATCATTTGATAGCCTGCGGGCTGCGCTTATCAACTCTAGGGTCATCTGAGCATATTCCTCACTGTTATCGTCTCTCCTTTCTTCAATCCATCCATCTGAACTGCCTTTATACAAACTCTTCACTTAAACTTTCAATGATGCACTAAACGCTGAACTCAAGGGGGGGGGGGTCTAAGGGGTGAAGTCATGTTACTCTAAAATGGGATGTGAATCATTATTCTTGAGCTGTTATTTTAGTCCTGCGTGTCACAAACATGGCTAGATTTAGTCTTTAAAGGACGGTAAGATTTTTTCAAACAATAACGTTTTGACAGAAAATGCAAAAGTAAAGAGCTAAAATAGTCTTGCCAGGCATGGTGGTAGAAGTCAATGATTTGGGCTGATTAAATAGTTGGGCCTGCACTGCAGAGCCACAGAGGACTACTGGTAGCTCTTGTATTGTCTGTTCCTGTTACACTTTCTTTTCCTGCACATCTTGATTGACCACAGCTATCATTGTCATTTCCAGCTCAGGTTGATTAAATAAAAAAATCCTACAGCACTTTCAAAATTGTCTTGAAGCCATCTACTCCCAAACTGATGACTTTAATTGTAAATTTAGTCTAAAATATACATTTCTTTAACAATTGAAGTCATCAGAAGTTATCAGTGAGCTACATTAGCACTTGGAAAATACATAAAAACCTTGGTTTTATAACTTTAAAAAGTCATACAAAAACTCAATACTTACATCTAAATGTAAACATTTTTGCTTCAAAAGAAACCAATGTGGAGAAATGAGTTTGTCCTCCATGCCACAGATCACCCTCCAATAAAAAAAAGACTTTGGGACACCACTACAGCTTTAAATGCCCCTACAATTGGAGCAATAGGGAGGAGCCAAAGGGGTAGGGAAGGAATTTGGAATCGGCCATGGTCTTAGTCTACCTTCACTTCTAGGTCCACTTGGAATGGGTCACCTTGTTTCGTTTACATTGATTGTGAATATAGCTAATGTACCAAGCCAATAAAGGTAGAAACAGGAATCACAAGAAGATCCAGAGCCTTCTTAATCTTTGGCCAGATGCACATGTAACACAGCTGCAGGACAAAACACCAAAATGCTCTGGCATTTTCTATGTTAAGCAAATACATAAATTATCGAGGTTTGAAATTCCCAACCAATGTCTGGTAAAACATGAACATTGGGCTTGATTAGCAAAATAGCAGTCAGAAAATGAAACAAAGTTCACAGCAGCTGCTCCTAAAACTTGCATTTTTCAGAAATTTAAAACAGTAACATGAAAAAACATATCCTGCAAACAACTGAATTATAAAACACAGTTTTTAAAATTGTGTCAAAATGAAAATGTCTGCACTCAATTGGGCCAAAGTAGTTGGCCAAGAGGCGTTTGTGTGCTCCTGTCATGTTTATATGAACTGAGTTTTGATGGGTTTAGCGATTCTGTTTGTCTAATTTTAGTTTCATGACAGTAGAAAGCAATTTCAAAATTATTATTTCCACTTAGATTTTCCTGATAATCCAAGTTCCAATGAGTCTAAAAAACCTTCCATATATTCCAATAAACAACAGTCCTCATGGGTTGCAAAATCAAAATGGGATGTAAACCCATCATTTATTAATATCCTTTCTTGTAAAGCTATTTCTGAGCTCCAGTTCAGTGTTGAGTGAGGTCACATCATGCTGTTTGATGTAACCCAATCTTAGTAGTTTATATCTTAAGACATGCAACACTTTTTGCAGATAAAATGAATCCCAGTCTGTTTCAAGCTGTTTGTGCTGATGCCCACACAGGGTCACTTATTTCTGCACTCTTCTTCCTCCTTGCCCATAGAATATTTAATATATATGCTATATGTTGCTCAAACACTTTAGAATATTACCAGAACATGTGGTTCCATGGGAGCAAACTCAGGAATAAGAGAAAGTTTAGGACTCCTGCAGAGTACTGTATATTTGTGTGTGTTTTTGTGTGCTGTCTTCTTTTGACAGCGTACAGGGAGACAATTCCTCCACTGCATATATTAAAAAGGGAGCAGTGAGAAGTTGGGCACGATTCCTCAGGAGGAGTCCCTCGAGTTGGTGTCAGTTGTCTGAAAATGTAAAAAGTGTGGCGTTTGTAGAAAAACAAGCAAATAACCCTTGCTTGCACAACACAAATTTTGACTGACCTGACAGTAGTCAAGTTGCATTGTGGGTAATGTAAGTGCCAGGTTTTGACAAGAAAAACATGGTGTGGAATAAATAAATACATCCCTTCCTTTGTATTAGTTCTAGGTAAACAGTTTATGTCAGTATTATATATAAAGGAAGCAGCATATTTACCAAATTTAATTTGATAACTGGAGCCTTTCAGAAACTGAACAATTTCCATTTAAATTCATATTAGTTCCCTAATGTTTTTATCCATCCGAAACTCCAAGTAGCTTCTATGACGTCTTTTTTTTTCATTTCTTGAAAATACGATCCACTAACTTGGCAATTTAAGTAAGGCCATGCAGTTGGTAAGTTCTCAAAATCTTACTGCATGGCTGTAGTCAGGTTTCCAACCCAAAAAAGTAGTTGCTGGGTTTAGGAATGTTTCAGACTCCCTGATCAACTCCTAGCGAACTAACATTTCGACAAACAACTATTATTTTCTTTGGATTTCTTGAATGTTACGACGACTCCTGGGTTTTACAAAGTCTTGCAGCCAGTGACTCAGCCCCCCCCACATCCCAAAGCAGTCAGAAGACAGACATCCGAAGTAGACTCATTCACAGAACTCGACAGTCAATCCAAAGTCAAGAATACTGTCCATGCCAAGACTATCGATCACCTGTTGACTTTTGAGGTACCAATAATGATGGTAAAGGTACTACAGAATTCTATCAGTCAGTTTCTTTGTATGGCCATTCCGTCAAGTTACAGCTTCAACGTCACCTGCTCCAGAGAGTATTGTGGTAGACAAAACGACCATTCATTGGTCTAAACCGCGGGAGTCACTTACCAGTACTTGAGATTAAAACTTAACCAAAAACTATTCAGTCATTTTGACATTTGGGACTTCATAGAAACCACCTTTATTGATAATATATATAAGAACAAACTGTTGCCTAAACAATAAGCATCAATAGAATTATATCATCTTGCAAACATTCTTTTCAAAGCTATATTACCAGTCTCTTTTTCTTCAACAAGAGAACTGTCCAACTTGTTCTTCTGTGTGCTGATATGACTGCACAATGATTTTATTGGTCCAATAAAGCTGAGGCTTAATAAGTGTAATCTGTCCGCATGCCCAAAGGTTAAAGCCCAGCCATATATCAGTGGCCCATCACTATATTGGTGATCTATAATTGCTTTGCTGGTGGCCTAATTGTCGAGGTGTACATGGAGATTATTTGGAAATGATTCATCTCTTGGTACTGAAAAAAGGGAGTTTGTGCTGCACTGAAGAGTTTGAACAGAGTGAAGTGTGAATTAGGCACTGTATGTATTAACTTTAAAATATTACTCATTGGTCCTCATAGTCTTTAACTGTTTAAGTGACAGCACTACACAAGTAAAGATAGTTTCGACATGAAATTTTTAAAGCCCTGTCACGGTGCCCCCGGCTGACTCCTCCCCCTCATCACCTGATGCCTCCTCGGATGCCTCCTCGGATCCAACGGCTGCCGCCGCCAAGACCCTCCAACCATCTCCGCTGTCTACCACTGGAAAACCTGAGACTCAGTTTTCATCCTCTCGGCCGTATTAAAACCAGTTACTTCTTACCTTACTACCTGCCTTGTGTCCTTCCGGGTTCCAGCACTTGAGTCTGCCTAAGCCTGCTAGCCATGACAGGCCCACTCTGACTAAAAAGAAAAATCATGTTTTTGGTGTTTTTGACATGTTCTTTTGGCATTTTTTCTGATAATGGAAGACATATATTTGGATATTAAGCAAAAAATTTAATTTATCAATTTCTCAGTATTTCTTTGTTTATATTACTGTGAATCGGAGTAGACATCTGCATAAACTATGTCCTAGAAAACGACACAATTTTTTTTTTGGCTAAAACATAATTATTATTAAAAGACCAATAGGAAAGCTTTTAAAATATATCAAAAGATGATCGGGTGGGACTTTAAAGGGTAGGAGTTTTAGGAAGTGTAAAATTAAGCATGATGTGCAATATTTATACATCTTTTTTGGTATTAAGTTTTTTTAAATGCAATTAAAATGTATGTTTTTATTGCCCAGAGACCTGTTTTTTCAAGTTAAACTCAGGTCAGAAGTCTTTGGTAACATATTCAAGTCAAGTCTCAAGGCGTAAAACTCTCAGTTAAACTAATATTTCTTTGTCACAACTTGTCGTTAAACTACTTTTAAACAAATTGTGTGTAAACAAAAAAAGGAAGATCTGGGTTTGCATTCCTAACAAAAAAGCTTTACAAACAGAGCTTTTACTTTGTAGCCACATCCTGCTGGTGAAAAACAAGAGTAAACAATATTCTCAAACAGAAGGAAAGAGAGTTGGAGAAAAATACACCCCAATGTACGATACTAGGTTAGAAAATGACTGTAAACATGACGTTGAAAGAAATGCAACTCCAGCTGTCATAATTTCCCACCAGAACATATTATTCTACACTACAACATTTGTGTTGCCTGCAAAGACTGGCTCTAATGATTTAACTCAGCTTGACGTATCTTTAAAGGATGTTTTGATTAGAAAAAAAGAGTTTCGTGATTTACTAAAACAAAAAAAAAGTCTACAACCTTAAAGAATTATTTTGGCAGCAAGCGATCATAAAACTAGTCAACAGTTTCAGTTTTTCTCACCATAATGGCAAGTAGCAATCTGATCTCACTGTGTTAATGCAGTCATCAGGATTGGTTCTTTTAATATTTGTAAAGTGGGCTGTCAATTTCACCTTTTCCAAAAGCAAAAAAAACAATTGTCCACACGTTTACCATTTACAGCAGCAATCCACCGCCATTGTACTGGTGACTAATCCTAAACGGTATAAACAACATGTCAACGAGGTTAAAAGCCTGAATTCTAACAGCAGGCCCTTTTAAATGTCAACCTGTTTTTGATAATGCAGCCCGGTTTGCCATTAAAGCATCTCAAAAGATCGTAATGCACTTGGAGAACTGAGGTCCCACAGGGCTGTTTTTCTGAAAGGCTCCCCATTACCATGATAAAGAGCACAGCATTCCAGCATGGCAGCAATGCAGCTGTCAAATGAGCAGCGTGAACTCAAGCTAAGATTACTGTAATGTTGACACTTGCAAGAAAGAAGAGGGAGTTTCCTTTCCCTTTTAGGAACTTCACAAACGTGACAGGTGATGATGGATGATATGAAGAAAGGGAAACACCATCATCAGATAGGAGTGAGAGGAGTTGCTTCTGTCACATTATGGGAGTTGCACTGAAGAAAGGGAACAACTCCAGCTTAGGGAGTCTTGTAATCCCAATGCTACGTTCATACCACGCTCAGAACAGGCATTCCAGTGACCACTTATAAAACATTGTTAGTTGTATCAGTTAAACTTCGAACAATCAGGGACTCAGATTTGTTATTTATATATGGGGTGGGCCCTTTTAAAGTCACGGAACTGCCAAACGTTTAAAAATCGATCATGAAGGACAAATTAATAATGTTTCTATGACACCAAGCGTCTTTCATATTGGAATAGAACTGACTTGGTTCATGCGAGCAGACATCGGTAGCAAAACTCCAGTCTGAAGACCATACTGAAACCCAGTGTGTATTTATAATCTTGGCCATGCAATGCTTCCTGCATCTTTCTTATGTGAAAACGCTCAATAATGCTTAACACATAACTCATTTGAGGACATAAATGTTTGGATTTTCTATGTGTGCATTACTTTAAGCTGATGCTTACATCTAAGTGAAAATTTCATGCTCAGCTCGATTAGAAATATATGTTTTTTGAGAGAAATGTTGACGTGTTCAATACTTATTTTCCCCGCTGTATAAAGTAAAGTTGCTTTGTTGAGAACCCAGAAACTGTTAAACGCATTGCTGAAGCTGCCACATAAGAAAGATGGAAGCATTGCATGGCCAAAGAAATATGTTTTTTGAGAGAAATGTTGACGTGTTCAATACTTATTTTCCCAGCTGTATAGACCTACTGTTATTTATTCCTTACAATAAAACACTTGTTTTTCCAGCAACGATGAATTTCTTTCACTTTCCGAAAATGTTTGCTTGCGTAGAAGTACACAGAATGAATATTATTCCTAATCAGCGGCATGTAATAAATAAAAATCTGTATTTATTCTGGTGACCGCAAAAGTAGATGCAACATGTTTTTGATTTCCAGAGTTCTTGACACGTTTTCATTTTACAGTAATTGGGTACCTTTGGGGGATTTGTTCTTCACTGGAGTGTGAAATACAAGGGTTCTCCTTGATTTTGCAATTCCTCTTTTATTGTTGGAAAAAGATGACTTAGAGGAAGCGGAGCAGACCTATAAACGCCTTTCCTTCTGTGTTTCCAGAATGTTTTTTATATCAAAACTTAAGAAATCTGTCCAAAGGTCATACGCAGGTAGTTTAATTCAAATTCAAATTTAGAACATATATACATATGTATGTACATATACTAGTCCTCTAACATCTCGAATGCCGGCAACACCTACATAGCTGATTTTCATGAGGAGAAAATCAGCTTTGCACTTTACTAAGTGTTGCATATTGCCGCAAAGCCACTGATTTACGTTAACCTAACCGAGTGGTTACCTGGTTACATGCAACTTTTGTTCATAAACATGCTTAAATCAAGAAGTCAATGGATCTAACTGGGTCCATGATGGGTCCATGACCCAAGAGTGTCAAAAAGATTAATGCAGTGGTCTCTCGCGATTGCATTTCACCTTTTATCGTCTTGATGTTTTGCAGACTTTTTTTACTGCAATTTTGCATGTTTTAATAGCGCACTGTGTTCTGAATCCTGATTGGCTGTAGACCTTGTTAATCTTCGGTTGCGATCAGATCTTTGTTTTCATTCTGTAATACTTGATATATATCTCTATGAAGGTTTAACCTTTGAGAGTTTAAACAAAAGAAAACTGTGTGAAAATGTTCATATCTGTCTGAGAAAAGTTAATAAAGTGTGTAGTGAGGAATTTTACAGCCTTAAAAAGTCTTTAATCATTGTAATGAAGATGCAGCTTTGCAGATTTTACCTATTGTGGGCTATTTTAAGAACATAGCTCCAGCAATAAACGAGGGTCTATTATATATCATTCCCTTTCTGTTAAATGTAGAAATTTAGACTGTACACTATGGCCTGTACTGCAGAACATTTTAGGAAACATCAGTAAGAAACTTTTAGTTTGTTTGTTTTCTGCATCTACTATTGTGTGAAGGAGATTCCTGTCTCCTGTAATGCATGAAGTCACAAGCTCAACTCCTGAATGGGCCAAAGTTATTTTAGAATTCAATTCAATTTTATTTATATAGCCCAATATTACAACATAGTTGATTCAATGGGCTTCATATTGAACATATATTTAAAATGCAATATCTGATTGCTAAATTAACAGACTAAAGAAACCTCAGGGATGTCCACATGAAGGAGGGATCCTCTCCCAGGACGGACAGGTAATGTCCCAGGACTGTTGGAGAAGAATTTGCTTTTCTAACTCTACAACTACATGTTTGAATAGTGCAGCAAGCACTTGAGCTTTATCCATACAGCGCTCCTTAGAACCATTTTCCACAAGGCAAGCTACATTTTCCTGTAATATGTTTCCTAAAAAATTCAACTACAGATTTATTGCAGTCCTGTAGATTTTCAATTGTTGTCTTGCTGTTTTTGATCTCTTTAACTTTGTTGACACCATACATTCTGTAGTGATTTCTTTGAATTGCAACAGTCAGTGGACTCTGAAACACTGAAGAACCCTGGTGACTTTGAGATCTGACTGACTCCAGATGATATTCTGAAGCAGTCCCCACAGCCCTCATCTTTTTCCCTCTACACCCACTATAATTTCCCATAAACATGGGATTTGTTCAAAAATACATTTAAATCTAGACTTGAGTACATATCATTGAATGAGGTCTTGTGTTCCTCATCTTTCCAGAATCTAAATACGATTCTCACATCCCGGCAAATGTCAAGCATTGCTTTAAGGATTAAAAAGTCAAATCACAAAATGAAAATCAAATACCGAGACTATTTAAAAATTCTGTGATATCTGTCTCCCATTCTTTTTTTACTTTTTTTTTTTTTTGCTTGAAAGTCACAGGCTGACGCAGGAAACATAAAATAGACTATAATGGTGTAATGAGCATGAAAGGCAGAAAACGTGTCGTTGATCTGCTCAGCTGGATATCAGCCTCTATAGGGAAAATAAACATACCCTTCTTCTGTATCCCTTTGTGATAACTTTTTAAAGCAAAAAAATGTTTTTTAGATTTACAAAAGTCTTGGATAACGAGGAGTTATCCTTTCAAAAAAGCTCCATTCTCAATTAAAATAAACACAAACTGAACCAAAGACCTTCATCAAACCATCGACTTTCCACCCCCTTATCCTTTCTGTTTTTTTGCAGAGACAAAGGACGATTACATAAATCTGCCACCCAGGAATACCCCCCACTTTATTTCTTTTCAGCCAAAGAGCCAGTGACGGGTGATGAGTTCAGACCTGCTGTGGGATTTGACAGACTCTGGGGGAATAATAAAGCAATTTCAGTCTGCCAGAAAAAAAAAATCTGAAAAGAGGAGAGGGGGGCAAAAATGCAACCCGAGGAAGAAATAAATCACCACTCTGATCGCTGCGGTTTTTGTTGCAGACTTGAGACAGTTAAATCGTACAGGGAGGTTTGACCAGAGCGAATTTTTAGGTGTTGAAACTTTGTGACACTGTAAAAGCTTATATAAAAAGTTTATTGTTGACGTATTGTGGTGGTTTGTTGAGAGGGAAGGGGGGAGGGGGGTACCAATAAATGTGTCATCCTCACCTACAGAAAATCCATACAGAAACACAATAAAATCCACCAAAAGTCATAAACAATGTAGCTTCAAATCAAAAACACTAACAGGGAAATTCAATTAAGGACACTTCTAGGTGCATCGCAACGCCATTTATATTCGGAAAAATGTCCCTACCTTGGATTCTAGAAAGATTCAACTAGTTATGATTAAAAACTTAAAGATCTACTTTCAGAATTCTTTTTAGTAAATGTAAACATAGTTTAAATTCTACATATTCATGCATCTATGTGCAAAATGTCAAAAGCTTTAAAAACATTGGTACTTAAACTTCACCCACATTTTGATTGACTGAAATGTCTGATCCCGTTCGGATACCAGGACTGGGCAGCCCTGGTTTCTTGATTCTGCACCCAACTCTTACTCTATGTCCACACTGGGCATTTGACGCGCTTTCAAGAGCGCACGTTTAACTCACGGTGTTCACACTGGACAGTGAAAATTTCACAAATCTTGCTCCAGCTCAATTTTGATATATGACTATGTCCGAATTCTTTCACTACTTACTACACAGTGCACTAAAGCGTTTGCCATTTTGTAGTGCTGTCCAAGTCTACAATTCCGAATTCCAATGCCCCAATTTTGGAATTGTACTTGAGACCACATGATCAACATGATGTGAGACCACATACTTTCATTGAGGCATCAGTTAATAACTTGCAGTACAGAAAAAATATGTGGAAAAAGGTAGCAGAGCAAGTATGGTGACAAATATGACAATAAAAGTGAGTGGATTGCACTTCCATTTGTATGTCCAAAAGTGTGTTCATAAGATAGGCACATGAACTAGATTTCAGAATTATGACATCTGGAAAATGTGCACCCTTTAAAACTTGTAAAACACCAGCAGCTCAAATAATGCACTTTATTACCAAAAGTACTGGCTCACCTGCCTTGACTCACATATGAACTTAAGTACCATCCCATTCCTAACCCATAGAGTTCAGTATGATATCGGTACACCTTTTGCAGCTAGTACAGCTTCAATGTACTGGAAAGGCTGTCCATGAGGTTGAGTGTGTTTCTTAGGAATTTTTTACCATTCTCCCAAAAGCATATTGGTGAGGTCACACACTGATGTTGGTGGAGAAAGCCTGGCTCTCGGGCTCCGCTCTAATTTATCCCGAAGGTGTTCTATTGGGTTCAAGTCAGGACTCTGTGCAGACAGTCAAGTTCATCCACACCAGACTATGTCATCCATGTCTTTATGGACCTTGCTTTGTGCTCTGGTGCACAGTAATGTTCCTGCTCCAAACTGTTCCCACAAGGTTGGGAGCATGGAATTGTCCAAAATGTTTTGGTATCCTGGAATATTCAGAGTTCCTTTCACTGGAACTAAGGGGCCAAGCACAAGCCCTAAAAATCAACCCCACACCATAATTCACACTCGGCACAATGCAGTCCGAAATGTACCATTCTCCTGGTAACCTCCAAACACGTCCAGACTCGTCCATCGGATTGCAAATAAAAAAGCGTAATTCCTCACTCCAGAGAAGGCGTCTCCACTGCTCTGGAGTCCAGTGGCGGCGTGCTTTACACCATTGCATCCGACGCTTGGCATTGCACTTGGTGATGTTTGGCTTGGATTCAGCTGGAACCCCATTCCATGAAGCTCTCTGCGTTCTGTACTTGGGTTAATCTGAAGGCCACATGAAGTTTGGAGCTCTGCAGCACTTGACTGTGCAGAAAGTCTGCAACCTCTTTCCACTACGCGCTTCAGCATCAGCTGACCTCTCTCAGTCAGTTTACCTGACCTACTTCTTTGTGGCTGAGCTGCTGTTGTTCCCAAACTCTTCCATTTTGTCAGAATCAAACTGACAGTTGACTATGGAATATTTAGGAGCGAGGAAATTTCACGACTGGCTTTGTTGAACAGATGGCATCCTACGACAATTCCACGCTGGAATTCACTGAGGGCGCCCCATTATTTCACCAATGTTTGTAAAAACAGTCTCCACGCCTGAGTGCCTGATTTTATACACCTGTGGCCAGGACAAGTGATTATGGCACCTGATTTTGATCATTTGGATGGTAGCGCCAATACCTTTGGTAACATAGTGTATGTCTGTACATTGGCATACCAGTGAAAATGGCTGCCTCCGACACAAAATTAGTGTGTAGGTAACGTTACTGAAATAAAGAAAAAACAAAAAATCTACAAAATCTACCCTAAGAGTTTGCTTTTCTTCAACAATAGTGAATCATCCTTAGAATTTAAATATGATCAATTTCTTGCACCGTTTTTTTAATAGGATTTTGGAGTAAAATGGAATTTATGAGGTAATGCTTTTGTTACATTTAAAATAACTTTTGGGTAGTGATGTAAATGATAAACCCATCAAGTAAAAATAGGCCTTTTTTATTGACATCTTTTGTGAAAACTAGTCAGTTATTTTTTTTTTCTTAATGAATCTCTAGATCACTTTATTTGTTTAATTATCTGATGATCAACATAAGTAAGTGGGTTATAGCAAAATCTTATCTCACTAAAACAAAGTTGGCGCCCCACAGACTCTTTTAATCAGACTCTTGTTTCTTGTACATCTATTATTACAGCCAAGTTGGCTTTAGTTATGGCAGCTGTAAAGGTAAAAGGCATCATGAAAGAAGAACCTCCTGTTGAGTTTAACACCGTCTCCTTTTCATGAATGCCTTCCCACGGTATTTTTTCCGAGTTACAGATTTGACCGCTCACGGAGGAGGACACGTTGAAAAACCTTAGAATTTCTTTAATCAGCTCAAGGGTTTTGCTTTTAAAGGTGAATGTATTCATAAAAATCCAGACACATATATATCCAAAAGTACTGCAAGGTCACTGCTGGCAGAGAAACACAGAATAAATGTAACAATGCGCCAACTTTTTCTCAGTTTGTTGAGAGTCCATGTATAAAACTATTCCCTGTGCACTTTAGAGATTACCTTTATGGCCAATATACTTTCTGACAGCAATAATTGTCTCCTAAAGACACAAAGCCAACTGATGTCCTTTGTAGTCGGGTTAAAGATCTTAAATCACAAAACAGCTTTCACAGTTACAAGACATGTCATTAAAAAAAATCCAATCAAGTAAAATCCAGGTGTTATTTCTGATTCTGAGCTTACTTTTATTTCACATGGATAATAAAAATGTTGTTTTTTTTTTAATATCACTGTAGAAATAATAGTGGTTTGCTTTTATTTTCTGTTGTCAGAACAAAAGTGTTGATGTTTTCGTCTCCAGTCATCTCAAAAACCTTTAGCTACTTCAGATAATGGTACATCCGTGTTGACCAAGACCAGACATTTAAACTATTTTAAAGTCATTGCATTGACTCTGTGTTTTATGATTTAGTTTGGGATACTTTTAACCATTTCAAAGAAGACCAATCATGAGCCTATTTGTTTTTAGGCTAAATATCATGTGATGATACAATGTAATACCATTAAATATTTTGAAATATTTAAATTTTTCATCTCGCTCAACCAACCTCAGAAAGTGTCTCAGGATTTGTTTGTTTCTTTTAATTGATGATTGGTCCTTGTGATGTCAGAAAACGTGGTTGTCAGGAGTCAACCAAGTCACGGGTGCAGCACAGCCTTTGGCTAGTTGACTGTCCAACTTTCTCAAGGTAAAGTTTGAGATGTTTGAAAGGAGTCACGCCTCAACGTATTTGGCTGTGAAAAGAAGTAGTGTGTCCTCGTTCCAAAATAATTTTTATACCATTCAGTAGTGGGTCCAAGAGAATTTTCCTGAAAAGGTGAGAAGGTATTGTCAACAAGCTTTGTTGTTTAAGCATGGTTAAGAGATATAAATGTTCTTTGTACAACCATATTAGCATATAGCACTATAAGGCACACTTAAAAGTCTAAATCTTTTCAAAAATGAGAAAAATCCTTAAAATCAACTTATATATTGATAAATCCCGGTTAATACTTGTGTCACGTTCAGCGCGGTCTTGAACACGCCACGCATTTCCAATGTGTACTTAGCATAAGACATAATTGGCAATTCTGTAAGGTCTGTCATGACGTTACAGAATTGTAAGGTCACGACGGAGAACAAACATGCTGTAATTATGGGTGAAAACAAATTAACATTTTTTACAATGAATCAGCTTTCACTTGACCGATTTTGTGACGCTGACTGCTTCTTATGTCTTCACAAATGGGATATTCCCCCTGAACTTACAATTTCCTCTGATGGTAATGGGGTCTTTACTGTACAAAATCAATTGCTTGAGCTTTTAGGTTCATTATACTGTGATGTTCTTGCCTCACAAAAGGAAACCCCAAAGAGATCCATTCACACATTTTTTAGTATTTCTCTAAAACCCATCTCTCTGAGCACCAGCCCCTCCCAATCCATGAAAACGACCACAGAGTTAGCGGTTGGCAAAAAAGCTTTCCTTTTATAATCATAATATATACATCCATCTTTGCAAAATTGTAGATGTTGTTAGATGTTGACACGCTGCCCAGGCTGACTCTATAGTAACGTCATGAACTGAGCGGCACCCACATGGAGAGAAAGGCGGCGCCTCACAGATCTTTCAGGTTGGAAAAGAACTCAGGAAAATAACTAATCTTTAATAGAAAAGGTTTATTTTATGTGCCAACTGTAATATATTATCATACAGTATGTATGGATGTGGTTTACTATAAAACCCTTAAGAATAGCATGGTATAGGCCCTTCAAAAGGATCTGCCTGATTTTGATTCACGTAGTGATGTTCAAAAACAGTCAGTGTAAAACGTTAAATTATTCCCAAACGAATAATTTTAGAAAAGATTAATAGCTCTTGCTTGATTATTGTACTTTTTTTTATTTTCAATAATTGCAAATGTGTTTTCCCTTTGGAGAGTGTGGTAACACCGTGAATGCTCCACAGCAGCAAACAGATAATAAATATGGAAAGTTGTGCAGCTTTTATTGCTGCCTGTCTCGTCACGCATGTTATTCTGCGTTCATATTAATGCGTGGCTTACTTTGCCTCAGTCACTGTAGCTCCAGGGGATTTATACACAAAATGAAAACCCATTTTTTTCTAAAGGTGTTCCAACCTGAACACTATCAAGCCCCAAAATTGTCATAAGGTCTCTGCCAAATTCTAAGGTGAAAAGACGTGGAGAGGCTCTGTTATTTCAAAGGGGCAGATCATTCGTAGATTACCTTCTTTTTTCCATGTGAGAAGCCAGAGTGAGCTTGTTAAGCCACCCTGATTGTTCTCTGGAACCCCATGTCTTTCCTCTCCCCCGACGGGGATGTTACCCACCATCACACCGGCTCAATTATCCATGAAATATTCTCCCACACGCGTTCTCTGATGACGCATCCTGTGGAGAACGGCTCTCAGGTTGTGCTTTTGAGCCCAAGGAACGTAAATCGAGGAAAAGAAACGAGCACGGCAGAAGAATAAAACACCAGCGAGAGCTCTGTGGTGTGTGGGGCTCTAATTAGACAGCCGATGGTCAACATTTTACAGCTATTTACAAGCAAATTGAGATGGATGTTCATGGTTTCCCTGACAACAGGAGCTAAAAGTTGTGTTTCTGTATGTCTAGATTTCTATTATTGTTCTATTTATAATAGGAATGGGGCTTGAAGGAGTTTCCCACTGATATGAAGGCTGTGCAGAAATATGACAGGATGTGATGTGGATGTGTCAGCGGTCAAGATTTGGATTTATAAAGCTTTTCGGTGGCAGACATAGGGCGGGAAAATCTCCGGCTTAACCTTTAACTCACATTTTGCCAAAACAAACAAAGACAAAAAGAAAACTTTTCCACTGCGGCTGCCATCCTGAATAACCCTGGAAGAACCCAATTATAATTTTCATCCAGGCTTTTAAAATTAATTTGACAATGTATTTATTAATTTTTTTCAATTTGGGGTAAGAGCAAATAACGGCGATCCAATAAAAAAGAATGGAAAAAAATTAAATACTAAAATAGAGAAAAGATAAACTCAACAAAACAAATGTAACCCTTGTGCTATCCTAGGCACTTTAACATTGGGAGTTGGGTCATCTAGACCCACTAGAAAGTGCGCTGAACCTTTTTTCTTCAATGATTTGTGATCTTCACTGGTGTCCATGGATTACATGAAATCTTTCCACCTTTATCCACCTTTGTCATGGTAGGAAGAACACGTCAATGTGAGGGTGGGGTCATCTAAGACAGCACAAGGGTTAAGCAGCATTGCATGGTTGCAGGTTCTTCCCACCCTTGCTGACTCTTTTTGACCCGCCCTCACTGTTTAAGCGGCGGCGACACATCCTCTCAATCTCCACATCTGCCTTGCCACCCGCTGACCAGAGCTGCATGTGACACACTCATAAAAAAATACCCTTTTCCAATGGTGGCTTTTTTGTTTGTTTTATCTCTAAAGCAACCTTTCTTTTTTTTCTTTTTTTTTTGATCACCTGGGAGATCTAGCATAATTTTTAGAAGAATTCACAAAAGTAAATTTCTGGTTTTCCTTAGCAATGCCGATGGGTTTTGTTTTTGTTAACCATGCCGACATTCCTAATAGTCATATCATATCTCATGTTTTGTTCCACTTGAGCCAGGGATTCATGTATTCAGTTTTCTAAATAATTTAGTAAAACATGTGTGAGCAACAGAGGAACCCCACTTTTGCGACGCTTACAATGTTCAAAAATGCAACTCCAACATTTCTTTTCTCAAGTAGCTTACCAATGGTGCTCGAGAAATTGGGAGAAGATAGATGAAAGTCCCTTAGAGGTCATTCAAGATTTCAACCTCCTCCCGAGGTCAAAGTTGTGGTTGTAGACTTCGGCTAGTGGTGTGAATTTTTTGTTTCCAATATTGAGGGAAAAGGTGAAAAAAATTTAAATTTCACACAAAATGGCCACCAAGCCGATGGTCCTGTGGCTATCCCATAATTTTAAAACTTTCTTTGAATATCCCCAACATGTCAGTTATGTTGTCGTTAATACATTTTGAAATATTTTTTTAACCCTGGATTCTTTTTTTTTTTTTTCATGTTTTCGCCTGTGGTGAGGTCATCATTTTTGGGGGAAGGGTCGTTCACAATGTCAAAATTTCATTTTCACCAGACAGTAGGTGTGTGCAAATTTTGGTGAGTTTTCAAGAATGCAGTGGGGGTAAAGGCACAATAAGCTGCACGGTGTTTTAGTGGTTAGCGTTCGCGCCTCACAGCAAGAAAGTTAGAATCCCAGCTGGGTCCTTCATGCGTGAAATTTATATTCTTCTCATGCATGTGTTTTCTCCGACACTCCGGCTTCCTCCCACAGTCCAAAATAATACTTCATAGGTTAAGTGGTGACTCTAAATTGCCCTTGAGTGTGTGTCTGAATGTGTGCAATAGACTTGCAACCTGTCCGGGGTGTACCCAACTATTGCTCAATAGTAGCTGGGAAAGGCACCAGCAACCCCATGGCCCCAAAAGGGATTTTGTGTGTTCTAAAAATGGATAGATGGACGGTGCAGGAAGAAGGAGAGATGCAAAAATAATCAGGACTGCTGCTAGTCATAAAAAGCAATCCAAAATTTGACCCAGTGGGCTCTCCAGGGTTAAATCAAGGTGGAAAGCGATAAAAGGATGATGCAAGTGTGTTTTTTGTCAAAGTTCCCTTCATAAAAATAATACACTGTTAAGTCAAATACCCGACCCTACAGGTCAGACCAACATCCAGAACCACTTTGTCACTAATGCACCCGCACAGTAAGATCAGCAGCTCCATGCAGTGCAGTCATTCTGCAAAATCAAAATGCCGCTGCCTTGATTGAACCGCTTTTAAAACTGTTGGTTGGATAAATATAATCATTCAGGGAGCACAAATTTCTTTTTTTTTCTGTCAATGTGGAATGAATTCAGAAAAAGTACTGGTATGCATTCACTTAGAACACTTTTTTGGTCTTATTTTTAAGTCGAGTTTAATAAATAACCAAAAAGGAGTAAACTCTATCACAGAGTGGGAAACCAGGTGTGGCTAAAAGCTAAACCAAGCTGGAATTTTTTATAGAACGCTGATATAAGTGTTCCGCCCTTTTTGTACTACATTTGAACCTTACCATAATGATTAACAACCAGTAAACCTGTCTGCTTTATGCTGCTTCATGGTCTTATTCCCCTTCCCCTCCTATTATCACCCCCTACCCCCCCTCTCTCTATCGTCCCTCTCTCTTCTTCCCCTCTTTCCTTTTCCGTCCGGTCCAACACCAAAGATTTTCAGACATGATTGAAATTAATAAAGTTTGGCCTCAATTACAAAAGGGGTTTATCCAGACATACCTTTGGTTTGTCTGAAGATTAATAACCCCTCTTGTTAAAGTAAAATCTGTCCAACACAAGAGGCCCTCAGCTCTCATCTGTCTGCCCAGCTGTTGGACAGGACAAGTTAGAAAAAAAAAAAAAGAAAAAAAAATAAAGATATAAGTGTTTAGAGTGGAGCTGCTTGGCTGAGAGAATCTGCAAAGAAGGAGCACACAACAGCTCCCCTAATGGAGGCTTTCAGCTCCTTTGAACTGCTACTGGGTTCGTAGGAAGCAACTAAACAGTTTCCTTTAGGAAGAAGATGACACCTGAACTACAATCAATTATTTGTATTGTAAAATGAAGAAACAGATGCCCTTACAAAATGTGCTGACAGCCACCTGTGCTGTTTTCCTGTCAAAATAATCACATGAGCTGATTTAAAGGGAGGTTATTGGTTTTTCAAACACCCGTTTGCCACATAGAAGTCTAGCAACTATGTTGCTGTTGACACATAGATAACACACATTCTTTGACATTCTGTAACTCTTCTACTCTTTTTGCTATTTACCTAAATGAACTGTCTGAATTGGCTGATTTATTTTGATTTTGTAAGCTCTTTACAACTGTAAAGTATTGTATATTAGGCTGCTTTTCTCTGCTTCAGAATCCGCTGGAGTTCGATAATTGCATAAACGGTTGCAGAGCCAAAGCTTTGGTGTTAAAGGGTTAAACCCTTTACACAAACAAACCCTCATTTAAATCAAATTCCAAAAGAAGGATTTACTGTAATGTCTGCACTATAAATAGACTATATTTGAACCTATATTACAAAAGGCGCATTAAGTAAGATGGGGTGGGGGTGGCTCAGGATTCCTGGACGGTGGCGTGCCACTCATTTGGGCGCCAGCATAAGTCTAATGTGGTGGAGGCATTGGGTTTGGGCCTGGAGCGCCTTCAGGTGGGGTGGGTCCCTGCCCTGGCGGGGCCTCTGGCTCTGCATCCTCTCTGTTCCTCTTACTCCTCGGCCAGGAGGTTGCCCAGTCTAGTCCTCCGTCTCCATATGCGTGGTGGAGGTCCGGTGCACGTGGGGGTGGTTGTTCCCAGGTCTTGGTCTGACGGGGGGCTCTTGGATGTCTGGATTGGCCAGACTGCTGCGTTATTTGCCGCCAGCTCTGGGGTGTGGGGTGCCGGGTCTCTTGCCTTTGCTGGATTATCAGTGGGGACAAAGGTACACTCTAAGAAGCACAGATTTGTTCACCTGCTCATTCACTGTAGCTTAAATATGGTCACAGTTTTTGTTTTCAAACCCCTCTTTAAGAATATTGGTTTTGTAACTATTGTGTGTACCTTTCTGTGTGCATAAGTCAATTCCCCACTGTCTCTCTCTCACCTGTGACTGATTGCCTTGAGGTCCACGATCATTAGCTCTTGATGAGGGCCATTTCAGGGTCTGCCACTACCATGGTTTTCTACCATGTAACATTACGACAGAGTGCCACAATCGGACACAATCCTGTATTTTATCCAGGCTGGGGACCGGCACAGGTCCAGACGTGGGCCTCCTTGTGGCCACATAGTTAGGAAGTAGCACGAATGGTCTTGCCCAAGGAACCACACTAGATGAAGCTCATCAAGCCCCCTGGGAATCGAACCCTGGTTTTCCCATGCGGCAACCAGAATGAATTCATGTATAATGTGCTCTGGATTGAAAGGCGCACTGTTGTTTTTTTGAGAAAAGCTAAGGCTTTTGCGTTGTGAAGTAAACCCTCCACAGTGAGTGGATTGCATTTTCTTTCTCTTAAGCAAGGAAACTCAGTCATTTGGCTTTAATCAGGAGCTGCGGCTCTTCTAAGAGGCGGAGGACGGCGAGTATGCCGTGTTTTGTATGCTTTGATGAATCACACTTCATCTTGATATTAACTTGATTCTATCAGCAGAATAGGAATTGAAAGTGAGTAAGAGAGCAAAAAAAAAAATCATTGGTTCCCCTCAGCTGCACTAATAAGACACATCTCAGCTTTGATGTGGAAGTGTGTCACCTCCCGAGGAGAGAACGAGGGTGGGTGGGTGGGTGTGTGTGGCTTTCATTTATCTCAGGTATGACAGATGCATCAGTCTGACACAGTAAATAATCAGCAGCAGCCACAAACTGACACAAAAACGTGTGGCCAAATAAGATTTGCTCAGAATCCATTGGTTTCAGATGCCACCTGCGATCCGCAGCCTTCACCGTAGATTTTCATACCTCCACCATCATCCACCCATCCGGCGTCTTCGCCCTTCTGTCCGTCTTTCAGCCACCTGCATTCCCCATTGTCCTCCCGCCATTAGCGCACCTTTTAACTGCAGCATGGCGATGACATTTATGTATAAATCACACGCGTTAACATTTGCTAACATGAGGGTTTTATGATGGCTCCGTAATGAGCTGCTGTAAATCCCTGGGCTGTGGTTGGCCGTGCCAGCGGACGCATAAACCGCAAAGAGCCCTTTAACAAGGACACACCATGGCTTGACTCCTGTCTGCTGTCCCCGGAGACGGCAACATCGGGGATCAGGTGAAGCCGCGAGATGATTGATTTACGAGGAGGAGACATTTGTATTCATGGACTGTGTTGGGTCAGCTGACATATTGATAGAAGGGCTCTCAACTGAATCAGGTTTCAGTGTTTAAGACATGTTTTTAAATCACACAGGAATAGAAAATACATTTCACGATTTACAAACTCACCACCAAGGTGTAAAAATATCACAAGCCTCTTTGTTCAAGTTGAGTCTCAGGTTGGGTGAAGTTGAAGACAAGTCAATAAGCTCAACTAGAATCAGTAAACTAAAAAACCAAACAGTTCAGTTTATCTTAAAGTATCAGATAGATGGGTGGATGGATGAGTGAATCAAATTATTTTAATAGATGAGTGAATGAATAAATTGACGGATATATTAGTGACTGAATTAAAAGATTAATTAAAGGATGAGTGGATAAATGTATGTATGAAAGACAGATCAATGAATGAATTGGTTTGATGGATAGATGAAGGACTGACATGATGCATGAGTGGATGTATAAATGGATTCATTAAGTGATAAGAATAAATGAATGAATCTGATGGACAGATGAGTGGATGAATGGATTTAATAGATGTAACGGTGGATGGGTGAATGAATTCATAGATTAATTAAAGGACGGATGCCTCAATGAATGGATAGATGAATTTGATAGATGGGTGGGTGTATTAATGGATTAATGAACTGATTGAATGAAGGACTCAATGAATCTGATGGGTGAATCTCATGGATGGTTTGCTGAGTGGATAGAAGGACAGATTTGATGGATGGTTGGATGTAACAATGGATCTGATAGGTTTATTGATGGATGTGTGGGTAGATGAACGGATGAATGGATTTGTGCATTGTCATACATTGAGTGATAAGTAGAGTAATAATATCAGCAGCTTCAGTAATATGGGTTTGTTGAATTCTTGTGGAAGGAAACATATTAAGCTCTGAGTCAACAGTAGAAGACCAGCAGAGTGAGTATTGAAGTGATCATTGCATCAAGCTGAAAACTGAAAAAGCTTTTGCAGCCTTCACTTCCTTTTGGCAACGTTTTATTCATATGCACTGGACATAATAGACAATGCATCGATTTTCTCCTCCTCTCTGTGCCAGTCTATCTTTATCAGCAATTCCACCACAATCTCGACTCCGGCTCTGACTTTCTGACAGAGTGGCCGATCTAAAACAAGCATTCATCTTGATTATAGTCCACCCTAAGCCCTGGGAAGAGAATCGTTTTTGTCTATTCATCATGTCACCGCCTCCCAGGAAGAAGTGGGCTGGAAACGAGGCGTTGGCTGGTTTCAAAGTGCTCCCATCCTGTTGTCTGTGTTTAATATAAAAGAAGGTTCAGGGGAGGCAGAAACAACCACAAAAGAACAGAAATCTAAACCTGGATCACTGCGCTGTGACCACTGTTTAGGCAGGAGAGATGCTGCGCGTTTCTTCCATTTACACCAGAGGAAATAAACCTCCAGGTCTGCCATTTTATCAGACTGAATTCCCCTTTTTCCAAATCATTTCTAAACATCTTCCCTTTCACCTGCTCTACCTGACGCTAACCTTCATGAACCCTCTAGATGGTCGACCACAGCTTCAGCTCCGGTGTTGCTGACATGCTTTCGACAACAGTAACACTCCAACCATTTACGCAATTAACACAATTCCCACAGATACCAAAGCGGAGAATGTGCGGATATGCAACACTTTAGTAGTGAAATGTTTACGCCGCTTTTCTCTGAGTCAGAATCAGCCAAATTACGTTGATCGGTCGAAGTGTTACAATTGGTCAAAGACCCTGTGTTATTTAGGTGCTGACGAGTGTTAAAGAATGAAATATTAACTACTGCTCAGCACTGAAGCTCTTTTGAAATTAAAACTGTTGCTGTGAACCTTCACTAAGTAACCACTAGCTTTTGTCATCAAAGAGTCAAAGCCGTTGTTTAACAGAAGCATTCTCTATTAAATATTCTTGATGGATACAATTTACAATTTCATTCTAAAGGTTTATGTCTATGAAGACTCTCATTCATCCAGATTCCATCATAGTAGTAGGTTCAAAGGTTGTCATCTGGACTTGGTTTTTAAAGTTAGATGTTTCACCTCTTATCCAAAAGGCTTTGTTAATTTGTCAGTCAATTCTAAAGGTTTAGAGAGGTTTTGTCAGTTGGCAGTAACCCTTGTGCTATCCTAGGCACTTTAACATTGGGAGTTGGGTCATCTAGACCCACTAGACAGTACGCTGAACCTTTTTTCTTCAATGATTTGTGAACCTCACTGGTGTCCATGGATTACATGAAATCTTTCCACCTTTATCCACCTTTGTCATGGTAGGGAGAACACGTCAATGTAAGGGAGGGGTCATCTAAAATAGCACAAGGTTAAAGGGACAAACGAAAGGATATGAACTAAAATGGAAAAGATAAAAACTATTCAAACAATGAGCACGTTTGTAACACGAGGTTTGTAACAGAGAAAGACAAACTATAAAAAAAGGGTTGTGAAAATGAAATGAAAGTCCTTTGACAGGACAGATGGATAAAAAGAACAAAACTGGAAAAAGGGAATTTGAACTTGAAAGAAACCCCAAAAAATTGGAAAAATGTGGGGGGAAAAGTTGAAAAAAAGAGAAAAATTATGACAGAAATAAAAAATAAAGCTGTAAAATTCTGAGAAAAAACTCTAGAAAACATCACATTTAGTAACAATTACATCATAAATTTATGAACTACAAAGCAATGTTTTTAAATAAAAAATAAATAAGTTGTAAATTAGAATAAACTTTATTCTTGTAAATTGTTGGACTTGTTTTTCCTTGTTGTACGACCTTTTTCGTATAATTGTATAACTATCTTTTTAGATTGTCTGAAAGAGTTCACAGTTCTATGACTTTTTTTCATCGTTTTACCACAATTTACACATAACGTGTGCACTTTTTTATTCATAATTTTTAAGAAAGATAATTTCCAAATTTACGACTTTTTTCTTAGGATTGAACAACTTTGTCCGCATGAATTATGGACTTTTATCAGTTGTACAACTTTGTTTTCATAAGTGGACGACTTTATTCCCGTCAACTGTTAGGGGGAAATTGTACAACTTCTTTCTTGTAGTTGTGCTACACAACCTTATTTTTGTAAAAAGTTTATTTTTTCATAACTTTATGACCTTTTTCTTATAATTGTATTCTTTCATAATATGCTTCCTGAAAATGTGACTTTATGACATAATTCTACAAATTTATTGTCATATTGCTGTTTATTTTTCTCCTTTTATGTTGGCCCTAAAAACTCATTTGTAAAAAACAGAAACTAAATGGGGAATAAATAAATACTGGAATGAAAAGGAACTAGGAAGCCGTGTTGAAATCCCTGAGGGTGAAGGCAAAGTAAATTAAGTAGTTTTTCTCAACAATATCATCTGCACGTGTTCTTTAGGAGATAATTATTTGTTTATTTTATTTGAGACCATGGATGGACCCAAAGGGCAGAAACTGATAGGGAAATTACAGAAAACAAAAGTTAATATGAAACTCAAACCAAAATAAAAGCAGAGAAGAGGCCAGCAGCTGCTTTACTGCTCATTAAAGCTGACGCTGTGACTGCGCTGCTTTAGAGCTCCAGGTGGAACACCAGCTGTGAACACGTGGATCAAGCTTCTGAAGCCTCGCTGGGATGTGACACGGAAACAATAATGAAACGCATCCCGCCGTCTTCGCCGTGACCTGGATTGATGCGGTGCAGAGTCAGTCAATCTTCCAGCACAGCTGGTTTTGCTCTGAAACTCCCAGCGTCTAATCCCACTCATCAGCGCCGGAGACGGACTGGGGATTTTGGGGTCATGGTGTCGAACGGCGAACGCAACAAGCAGGCCGGCCGCTTCGGCTTCAAGGATGGAGCTGCTAGGCTGCGTGTGTGCATGTGTTTCTGCGTGTGGGCACTGGCGCTCAGGTCGCCATGAAGGGTGAGGGATGCGCTTTGGGCTGTCAGCGTGACTTAACTGTAATAAGACGTCACCGCACAGAAGCAGAGGCCTCCACATGAAAAAGGTGTCAGATCTGTCTGTTTACACCACAGTATGTGAAGAAAAAGAAGACATGAACAAAAAAAACAAAAATACAATCACCTTTTTAAACATCTTTAATGCACCGGAGGCCTTCCTCTGTCAGCCTGTCCCCTTTTTGCTAGCTTTGATGCACGTTTAACAGCCACTTGTTCAGTATGTTAAGTGGATGCGGCTCCGCTGTGTTGCTGTTTACTCAGTGGATTTAATCATTGACTGTGGCGTATTGGCAAATCGCTGGCTCTTGTTCTTAAAGGATCATTGTCCTCCTGGCTGCACGAACAAAAATACACCTTGAAATAGATCCTTAAAGCAGCTCTGCTGTCTGGACTTGTTCTATATCTTTGTTTTAAAAACACAGAGCTTTTTTGGATGCAAAGCCAGGACCGACTTTCCCTTGAAAGATTTTTTCTGTGTTGTAATATTAATGTCCCTCTGTTTTTGGATACTTTCTCTCTTCAAGGTGTTTTTGCTGGCTCAGTCTGAGCACACAGATGAGAGCAGATGATAGAAGAGTGAGCATCTCCACGACCTTCCGAGCATTTGGCTCCTTTGACTTTGATGTGTAAAGTAGACCAATGAATGGAGGAGCCTTTTCTTTTTCTTTTTTTTTTTGGTCTAAATTACAAATTCTGATGAGATTAGCATTAAATGAAAAACAGTGAGAAGACTTACTGTTGCATTCTGTGACACAACAGTGACACCTACTGGCTTGTTCCTGTTATTTGACCTGGAGGGCTTTCTCTATTGGTAAACATATTCAATGTTTTTAAGATTTAATCAATTAATTTAATTAAGTGTTTTTTTAAAACGGAGTTGAAAAAATCTATCAAAAATGGGAAGTTAATTTTGTTATAATTAAGAAAACTAGGTTGTCAGTAAGCTGACGTTTTTATTAAACTTTTGATTTTCAAAAAAGAAAAGAATCTTTTAGAAACGTCCATCTTTTTTCATTTCCTTGTGTAATAGCATCTTTTTAATCCGAAAATGTTTGTATCTTTTCTTTGTCACGATTTTAACACGCCTTTATTTTGAAATTAATTTTCTTTACATAAGCCTTCAAAATTTTGTTTTATAATACTGTAAAGTATTTTAGTGGTATTTAGCTTTTCCCTGCTTATTCTATTGTCAAGCTTTTAAATAAACAGCAGGTTTTAATAAAATAGAAATGGAATTGAAACCATCGGTTTTAGTTTTGCTGAAAAAACACAAAGAAAAAGGAAATTATAAACCCAAATGAAGAGGACAATGAGCTGGCTGCAACAATAAATATTTATATTGAAAAAAAAGTCTGTCACTCTTATTATTTTTCAACCAGATATGAGCAATTTTCTCTTTTCCAAAAGCATGAGAATATATGATTTCTTTTGATCAGCTGTAGCTGTCAAGCATATGTTAAATCTTGGAGGAGATAATGTGGAGAATCTCATCGCTGCATGATTTTTCATGTCTCCTTGCTCATTCCTCAATCAGCCTCCACTCTGTGACAGTTTTTTTTCCTGCCTGTTTCCCAGCACTAAAATTATTTAAGAGTTTCAACATTTGATGGTTTCTTTTAATGCTGTCATTCATTTATTACAGGTTTTAGATCATTTTAAGACATTTTTAATAAGAAATTTAGTTGAGTTATAAAATTAATTTATATTATTTATAGTACACTATGAAAATATATGCATATATAACATAACACAGTAATATTACCATATGACATGTGAAAAAATTGAATTTATGTAGTACTTCCACCCTGTTGAATCAAAGCAGCGACTGCTCTGTCACGCATTTGTAATGTGAAAAAAAAAATTTTTTAGTTTCCTGTTTCTTTCACTTGCATCCATTCGTGTGAGAGCAACAGACTTCTTCAGAAAGGCATCTTCAGAATTTTATAAAGAAAAAAATGTATAATAGATGCTGGCTTCGCCATGTGTCACATCCTTTCTTGGTTTGATTTTCAACAGGAAGAGGAGTTAAAGCAGAGAATGATGGAGTTTTTACATGAGGGAGGACTGTGAGTAACCCAGCAGATCTTTGCAGAGCTTCGTTTTAAATTAAGAATTCTTTAACAATAACTAATCAAACAAACTTAATCAAGTTCTTTTCACTAAGCAGCCGAGCTGTGCATTTCCTCACTTTTCATATGCAAAGTGAATCCTTGCCCCATTGTTTTGTTTATTGAGTTATAATTATAGGTGTTTGCTAAATATGCTGAAAATGATAAATGGGTTATATTTTCTTTTTATCTGTGTCTTCATAAGCTTTTTTAAAAATGTGTTTTGTAATATCCCGTTCAGACATAAACTGTGTTATGCATTGAATCTGTGTGTCTGCACTTTTCCAGTCAGACCTGACCAACATAGCAGGAGGATGTGGCCGTTGCACAAAAACACGCATCAAAGGGCCAAGAACCAAACCGATTTTCCGTTTTTTTTTTCTAAACTGTTTCTTATTCGCTCATCTACATGGATTGTATTCCAAACATTTGCATCTCTAATGCAGTATTTGAACCTTTTTTGAGCCAAGATTCACTTTTTTTAATAAGAATCACAAAAAAATCACCAACCAAAAATGCAGAAACTCTGTAATAATAATATTATCATTTCCTGTCAAAGTGCCTTGAATAAAAAACAAGTAGGCAGAAAGAAAAAAGGTAATTAAGTCTGACTGACAGAATTTTCTCTGACTAGCCACGTTCAAACCACCCTCAGCAACGCTTTCAAACCGATTGCGCGTAGCTTCGCAAGATTTTACGATAGTTTTTGTCTCTATGTACAAAATGCGTTGCAAGTTAGACCAGGTTAGACTTTGACCAATCAGGGATTCGGATTTGGTAGTGACGTAAGGATGGCAACCCTTTTAATTCACGGAAGTACCAACCATTTAAAAAATTGATCATGGAGGAGAAATTAATTATGCAGTTTATAGGACATGGAAGTCTTTCATGTATCAGAATAAAGCTGTGAATGGAAAGCCTAAAGAAAGATTTGTGAGATATGCACTGCTTTGACATTTTGCATCAAGCCTCATTCAACTGTAAGTGGTGGACATGCACTAGTAAACAGTAGAAGAAGAAGAGGTCCCTCCCTGTTTGTTCAGTGTGAACACCATGGGGTTTCATGAACGCGTGTCAAACGGCTGATGTGTACGTGGCTTTATGATCTTTCATGTTTCTACTCAATCAGAGTAAAACCTAGACCTGTTTGGATGAACAAAAAGCGGTTGTCCAGTCAATTGTAAATGTTTTTTGGACCAATTCATAATTTCCCATGACACAACTGACAATCTCTCACGACTCAGTTGTGTACTGCGGCACAGTGGTTGACAAACACTGCAGTAATGTATCTTATGTTTGCTGCAAAGAAGCTTCGCTCATGTTAAGACATTCAGAAAAGATGTGAGCAGTTCCCAATGTTAGTTTCCATGTGGATCACATCTAATTTCAATGGAAAATAGAAAAATTCCTTTCCATGTGGATCATTTCTTTCACTTGCTTTCTCTAAAAACACTAAGGTGGAGGATTAGTCAGACATACTTGGGTTTTCCACTTTAGTACAAGACAAGGCCATGCTTATTGGATGACAGAAGAAAAAGAAAAATACTAGAGGTCTTTATTGCTTCTAGAATAAAAAATGTGATGCAATATGGCAAACATCAATAATCTAAGTGTGACACATGAGCTGAACTCCACATGTTCTGCTACAAAGGAAGAGTGAAAACATGACTCATCTCAACACATGAAGAAACGCTGTGGCTTTGTTGTGTAAGACACTGAGGTTTCACTACACTTGATGCCGTTGCTGCACGCAAAGTTATTCCACGTTAAGAAAACTGTCTGTTTACTAATTAACTGTTGCGACACGTGAGACCAGATTAGCGTCCAACACAAGTTTGAAAAGGAGACGCGCATGGAGTCGCCCATTGCTGCTGACCTTGTTGGGCAGTCTGGACAGATTGAGTCTTTCAGCGCTTCTAAAGAGCTTCCCACTCAGCTCCCTGACTCAGACAGAGCTTACTCATGTTCTGTGCAGAAGT
This sequence comes from Oryzias sinensis, assembly GCA_037389245.1. Lineage (NCBI taxonomy): Eukaryota > Metazoa > Chordata > Actinopteri > Beloniformes > Adrianichthyidae > Oryzias > Oryzias sinensis. Next base: position 10,851,450 of record CM074509.1, read on the forward strand.
GTGTGGGTGCTGGAGAGGGAGACAAAGTGTATGTGTACCGATTGTGTAAAAAAAAAAAAAAAAAAGCCAATTGACATTTCTATTGACAAGTCAAAGGACAAGTCGTATGAGGCCGACGGCCTTGGGGTTGCACACACACTCCATGCTGCTCCGCTGGACAAAAAGGTTGCCTAACAAATCTGTTCACCAATATGGTTACTAAGGAATCTTATTATTAAGGAGGAATAGTGATGAAAATGGCCTTTTTGGGGCAAATAACAAGGATGAAGCCTTCCAACCTGAGCTTTGTATTAACAATTGTTGTTTTGCTTATTTATATAAATACTTTTCATACTGTCCTGTTTCATTAAGTAACTCCAAAACACCATAAAACACTAAAACTTTGATACAGAAACTGTAAAGATTCAGTAGAATTGTGATAATGTCTACACAACATATGGCTTGAAAAGATTCACACAATTTCACTGCGTATTTAAATCGAGAATTCTGTTGCTGAATGTTTCCTGTAGATATTGATCCCTTTTCATAGTACCTATCATACTAATAAGGTCACCAGGAATTACAAATCCCTTGACTAAATGCCCCCTGTCGTATCTCCATAAATTTTGGAAGGTTTGTGTGAGATTAATGGAACATCGTTGGGCCAAATGTTTGCCAAAGTGCAGCTGCTCCTCTCCTTTGCTCAAAAGATGCTTGCAGGCATCCCTGACCTTTGTCTACTTAACGGAGTTCATGCTGGAACATGGCCAGACATCAGTGTCCCCACATGAACCCTGCAGACAGTGAGGGCACAGAGATGTCCTTAAGATAAGTCGACTTTGAAGGTTTTGTGGAGGACAAAGGCCCTCTGCTGATTTCTAGAGCTGGAGTCATTCTGGTCCAGAAGGAACAATACAGACACACCATGGAGCAAATTTCCCAACCTCTTCCCCCTCTGATGACAAAAGTAAAAAGAGCTGATATCCACTAAATAGGGTTGACATTCACAGAACTTTAGGGGCAAATGCAAACTTTAGCAAAAGTGTTTTTTAAATTACACTACAGTCTGGTGTTACCGTGTGATCAGGATCAAATCCTTATAATTCAAATGTAATTAGGTAGGTTGTGTAGGTTATTGCCTTAGAGGAGAACATCCCATCTTTTTACAAGCTTTTCCAACAAACACAACGTGCACATAAAGGGTAAACTGTCCGTGCTTCATGCTGCTTCATGTTGCTTGTTAGTTGGCAAAATTAGGCAAACAGCAAACGATTAATCTGCATGGAAATAAAGATAAAGGGGGGAAAAAAACAGTTTTCTCTCTGGTAAATTGCTTTTTTTTATATGACCTAAAATCACAATGAAATGCAATGAATACACAGGTCACGTCCTTCATGAAAGTTTATTTTATTTCATGGGAGATGCAGTCCTCATACATCAGCTATGGTACAATAACATTGTGGACTGATACTTTACAAGCTGTCCAAAATAGAATTTGACTATTTCTATCACTGAAAACAGTAAGAAAAACCTACACTAGTATATGTAAACAGTAATAAACTTCACTGGTGGATTAATCAATGGATGATATTTGTTGTCTGTTTGGTTGTTTCGGTTTTTCTTTTTTTTTTTACGTCACTGTAGACATTGAGGTAAACTGCCTGCCTTTGGCGAGCTGACCACCGTGAGTACCCGCGGATACTAGACGCCGCCTGGGCACCTTTACACAGCAGCGGGGTTGTTTATCTTGCCCATGAAGAGGACGCTCCTTGTTGAGTGCTCCAAGATGAGGACGACGAAGGGCCTGTTTAGCATCACGTTCTCCGGCATGCTCATCGGCATGATTTCCATGGTGGTGCCCGCTGCTGCCTCTGTTCCAGTTTCATCCACACTCAGCACAGCCTGGTGGGATGCCTACAGGAAAGAAAAACCAAACAACAGCTCACGGTAAATAAGAATTGGTTCAATAAAGTAAGGTCTTGGTAGACTACAAGCGGTCATTTTTGCCATACCTTTGAGAGCTTGAGCATGACTTCACTGGACATGCCAGAGAAATCCGCCTTGTCACCATAAGCATTTGTCACTCCCATTTCTTTTAGAGTGTCATCCAAAGATGTGGGAACAGAGATGGAGAACTTTGGCATGTAGAAGTTCACGTTACTGGGGGAAGCACAAAAATGCCGATTAGGATTCTATGAGATGAGCAAGAAATGATGGAAGAACGAAGGGAGGTCACTTACTTCTTGAAGAGTGAGTTGTGCCAGTGCCAGATCTTGTCCTTGTCAATAAAGTCCTCCAGCTGTTTCATCTTACCCTCATTGGGTAGAAGAATCATCATGGAGGTGTTTCCCTTGTAGGGCAGGACAACGACGGTGGTGTGGTTTTCACTGTCATCGTAATGGTCAAAACGGCCTGTTTTTTTCATCATGTCCACCTCAACTTTGGTGTTCTCGTCTACGTAGAAATCCGCCTTGGTTGTTAAATTTGCATCAAATGGTTTTTCCCACTGTCCTGTAGGAGACGACAGTAATACATTTGTTGGAATCTGGTTCAATCACAATGGAAAATGTTCTTGAAAAGGGCCTTTACCTCTGAAGTACACATAGTTGATCAGAACCATGGCCATCTCAGGGTCCAGGTCCTTTACCATGTCTTTGATTTTGTCGTTGGTTTTACTGGCAATGTGCTTGTTGAGCTCAGCTGTGGCCTCCTGGGGTTTACTGAAGTCAACATTAAAGACTTCACCGGAGTAGTGCTTCTTGATACCTTTTAGGAAGGACTCCAGTGGTTGAAAACCAGAGCGCACCGCTGCGGTGTTGCCCACATCCAACTGCTGGTCTTGTTGGCTGTGGCCAAGCATGTGAAAGAGATGCTCGTACGCTTCGTTGACCTGTTCCTGACTGAAGGCGCTGTAGCCCAAGGCGGAGAACAGCTGGCTGTGTGTGTCGCCACGCGCCCCTGTGGACAGCATGGACAAGGCGGTGGCAATGCCAAGAGAAGAGAAGAAGATGTTCTGTCCAGCAGCAGTCTTGGCATTGAAGTTTTTGTAGAGGGCCAAGGCAAAGTCAGCATTTGGAGGGGCCAATTTGTGGCAGGTCAGTTCGCCGTCGTGGCTGTGTCCATGGTGGTGGTCTGCCCAAGCTGCTGCCAGCAGCAGGGCTGTCAAAGCACAACTAAGAAAAAGACCCCGCATCTTCACAGCCTGTGCAAAGAAAGACGCCAGTCTTAGCAAAGCAAAACAGTTTTTTTTAATGGGATGTACCACAAATCCTTATTATTTTAAAACTAAAAAGACTCTGAATCAATATATGCATTTTGTATTTTATTTTGTCATTTTGTTTCATACCTTCTTTTCAAACATTAAACAAAACTGAAGGCTTACCTTTACTGTCCACTGTCTGCTGCAAAAAGCCCCACAGAAGTTTACCGTTTATATAGGAGCTCAAAGAAACGATTGATACGGGTCAAACATTAACCACGACCAGTCCCTCTTCTCTGTGAAATTCCTCAGCTCTGCACTAAAGCAAGATAATTTACTCAGCAGTGAGATAATCGACTGCTAAAAAAAATGCACAAATGATTTGTGTTGTATCATGTGTCTGGTTTCAGTGTATGAAATACTTCAACAAAGTAGTTTAGAGTCACAAAGAAGTTCGTAATGAACATATTGTCAGCTCTAATGTGTGGGTTTTTTCCTTTATCTTTGCTTCCATGCAGATTTATCGATTGGTCATGACTACCCACAATTCCATAGCAAATGTGGAATTGTGGAAAAAACAGTTTTTACTACAATCATTGTCGGAATATCTTTTGTGTCACTATATTTTAGTAGCAGTATCCTATTATCTAAAGACAAGCGTTTTTAGAAATTAGCCTTTAAATAGTTTTGCATTTGAAAAATTATATTATAATTAAATAATCTACATTCATCCCATTGTACCATGCTGCCGCAAACACCCATTTTTTAAACTATATGTGACCTTTAATAACTACATATGAATGTATAAATAAAAATGTAAATTTTATGGGTTTTTTTAAATGTTGGGTAAAATCGACAAAGATAAATAGAAATGTGACTAAAAATTTGGGATAAACGGAAGGTTTAGTAAATTAAGTAAAATAAAACAATAATGACAATAAACTGAATTTTGGCATCTGAGACCCTAACTGACTGAAAATAATGACAAAGCTGATCTTTTTATATAAATGTAAAATTTAAAGTAATAAATGTATCATAATGATCTTTTGTTTTGTACTACACTTGTTCAGTTGTGCTTCTGTCTCATTATGAGCTTAAGTTAGCATGAAATGGGCAAAAGAACAAAGAAATGCTAAGCTGCTGACAGAAAATAATCACAAACCAGATTTTCTTAAAAGATTATTGAAATAATAATTATCAAAGGGATGATTGGAAATGAAGGGAGCCTTACACTGCGTAAAAGTACCACCCACCACAACTCTGAGGTGAATTTCTAATGAACTCCTGCCGCTCTGCAGAAACTATGTCCTAACAACACGTAAAAAAATGACAATCATAATGAAAAGACCACAGGGAACGCTTTGAAAATAGAACAAAATATGGACACCTTTTTTTTACTAAAACGTCTGCAGCAGCGAAAATGTCCAGAATAAAACATTCCTTTCTGTATTTTTGTTTTAATATTAACTACGACTCAGTAAAACCTTATTAAAGGTGAAAAATAGAAACTAAAAGTTGTGTGTCGGTCTGTTTTTTGAAGCATATATCCTAGAAGTTATAGTGCAGGTTGGCAGATGCTGCAATTACCCAACCTTATATTTAAGGGTTGAAAGATAAGCAATGAGTTACAATAACTGTACACAGCTTTTAGTAGTTCATTGATGAGGTCATTCTAAATTGAGATTAACATGTTAAGCCTGAAAGAGGAGCTCCTACCTTGCCCGTTGTGTCACCTCTGCACACATGGCCCTTTGCTGCTTTGGGTTGTCGCATGTTTGCTATGAATCAGCAGGGCCTTCCTGATTAATAGGCTTTTATTTTTGCGACTTGTGATAGATATGCCGTCCTTTTCATCCAATTATTCTCTATTCATCATCTACTCTGTGAATTTCAATGCGTTATCTCTTCAAGGGTGGCTGATTCTCCCTGCGTTAAATATGACACTCTTTTTTTATGAATCTTTTTTTTTGGTTTGATGAAAAAGCCGGGATACTATTTCAAAGCAATTTTCCAATAATTGCGTAAGATGATAAAAAGATATTTAAAGAGGAAATTGGTTTCAGAGATGGGAAAGTAGGACTGCAGGGAAAATGCTTCTGTAATGGCGAAAAAAAACCAAAATAAAATATGTGTTTTGCAAAGCAAAAACTGTGATTTATACGCATGGATAAATTGCTGACGATAAAACTTCCTTTTTTTTATTTTTCTCTGAAAAGAGCAAAAATTAACTTTAAATCATTTTGTGTTTGGGGAGGGGACAATAGGGAATCATTTCCGCAAAATGAAAGTATTTGATTTTTCCATTACATGAAGTCGGGTTTCTTTGTTTCTCACCTATTCCATCCAAACCTCTTTTAGAGACTTAATGTTTCACAGTTTAGTAGAAAGTACTGGGTTTTGGTTTTCTTATCTCACTCTGAAACGTTAAGATGTTTTCTACTGTGTAGATTTTCCTGAGTTTACAATGAAAGTAATTGCTTTTGCATTTTTAAATTGAATTTTATTTGTCAGAAGGATGATGAGTTTAGGTTCAGTTTTCAAGCTGATCTTAAAGATCATTTAAAGAGTAGGACAGGAAGAGCTAAACACAATATTTTTAATGAGATTGTTGTATTGTGTTATTTGTCACAATCCAGATCTTTTTTTAGACCTCTCTAACCTGAACTAGTCAGAGCCGATGGATGTTCTTTCAGAGACTCATTATTGGTTTCTTCCAATTCATTACCATATTTAGTAAAAGTAAAAGTCATGTTTTATTATTTTTATTTTTTTTGCACAGTTTGGCTAAGGGTGCGGCTTATCCCCAGGGGATGGATCAAATGCAGAGAACAATATCCTATTTGTGGGATAAATAAAGTGACAATTATTATTATCATTACTATTATTATACTCATGGACTTACGTATTCAAAAGAAAAAAAGCTAATTTATTTGTTATTTTCCCACGGACAACCACTAGAGAGGACTGTACCACAGAAAACATAACATCACATCATCATCAGTAAATTGAGAAACAAAGATCCCAAAAAGACAATCAAATTCTGCAGGTTGTAAAATGCAGGTATTTGAAATATGCCGCAGAAAGTGGATTCGGGGAGGCGGGAGTAGTTGAAACAGACGCAGAGTCTGAAGACGGCCATGAAGACGAAAAAGCATCGCTGCATCTAACTTTAGCGGTGAATGACAAGTTCAGTAAATTATGAAATGATGAAATGATATGACGTTAGCATGTGCTTTGTACTATAGTTATCTGAATAACTGTTCACACCAGAGCTGTTACTGGCGACAAAACAATAACACACGCTCTTTGCGTGTGTTATTGTTGGCAGCACTTAACTAAGGCCGCACTTAACTAATGTATATTTTTGCATCTTAGCTTAATGCCACTTTTCTTCTCTTTATATTTCACTGGAATTACATCACTGCATCAACGGTTGAAGAGTTACGGTAAAAGCTCCAGTGTTAAAAGGTTAACATGCTGTGCTGGCACCCGTGTTCCATTCACTGTCTATGCTACATGTAACTAAATAAGCTCCAATGTGCTACGTTATCGACGGGATGATTCCCAAAATTGAGACTTTTTTTTAATGTTCTTTGTTTCGCATTTTTTTGGCTGCAACGACTTATAGAAAATACGGTAATTTGTTAGCAGTTTTCTTTTCCACAGTTGTACAAAAATCTGAACAGTCTCATGTTATCACTGGATTCTGTTCCTTAAGGTAACTGGACTTTAACCCTTGTGCTATCCTAGGCACTTTAAGATTGGGAGTTGGGTCATCTAGACCCACTAGACAGTGCTCTGAACCTTGTTTCTTCAATGATTTGTGATCTTCACTGGTGTCCATGGATTACATGAAAATTTTCCACCTTTATCCACCTTTGTCATGGTAGGGAGAACATGTGTTTTGTTGTGTCAAACACAACACTTTTGAAGACAGTGACGCGACATAAACTGATCCACCACAAGGGCAAAACACAGAGGAAGAAGCAGAAAAATGCATTTTCAGTAGCAGTTCTTAAGCGTCTGATCGTAGACGTTTGCATTTGGTCACATGACATCCAGCATCTCTGCTGTATTCAGCACATACAGAACATGAAACCTCCATTAAGCTGCTTAAACAAGCAGCGAAACATTTCCTGTGTCAGCTTTTAAGATCCAGTTACACTAAAGAACAGAATCCTGCAACAGTTGCACAAATGCATGCACAAAAAACACAGTTACATGAACAAAATCTGAAGGGAATTGTTATCATTTTTATAAGGACTGGCTTACAGCTAAGTTCTTATAAATACAAATATTTTCCGTTAGGTAAAAAGCAGAAACAGCCTGTTTATTGATGTTTGTTTGTTTTATTGCTGTAAATAGTATTTTTCTTGTGCAACAGGCACCCTAGTGGTTACTGTGTGAACTGATCTGGCTCCAGTTTGAATTTGAAAGCAGCCTCAAACAGGAAGTGAGCAGTTTTGGTCCTTTGGCTTCCTGCGAGAACACGAAAGCTTCCAGTGCGAGGAGTCGCTTCAAGTGGCTCTGACTCCTGCACGCAAAGTTCAGGCCCATGATGTTGCTGGTTGTTCAGAGCCCCTTCAGAAGAGCAGGTTTTACTCAAAGGTCAAAACCTGGAGTCAGAATCAATTCTATGCAGATTAGTCCAAGGTAAAGACACACCTGTCCAGGTTTGGTTGTACTGGAGACAGGGTGAGCTTCTTTTTAGGGGAGGGGAGGGATCCTATGGGGGCGGTGGCAGCGGTGTTGAAACCGCATCGATCTCTGAGGTTCAGTTTTTGACCTTTGGGCAGAGATTTGAGCAAACAATGGCCGCCTGCTTTCAGGTTCTTAGAATTCCAACAGCAATCAAAGTGCATCTGTGGCACAGTGAGGACAGGCTGTGGTCTCGAACACTTACATAACTGGTTGCTTCTTTATTTTCCGCTGATTTTTGGCTCCAGTATTCAAACAAACGTGCATACGGCCTCCAAAAAGCAAATTTAGTTTAAGAAAGTGATGCTTGAGGAAAGCCGGCTCAAAGCAGTTCACACCATCGACTGGTAGAAGTGAGACGAAAACATGGAAACAGTGTCGATGCTGCGCCAGGAGTAACCCTCTGAGAGTCGGCAAAATGTCAAAGCCGTTATTAAATATTATCAGCCTAATCTCAACCTCTAATTAAACAGCAGGTCGTGTGGGGATTCTCAGCAGGAGTGGGAGCGCTTCTCTAGCCGGCTGTGGCGGTGCGGTGCCACCATGTGGCCGAAAGTGAGCACTTTTGGGGGAAACTTCACCACACAACCAGTGGCGTCCCTGTGGACTAAACAACAAGCTCACAAATCACCTGTAATGACGTTGAAAATATATAAAATTGCAGGGATTAAAGCTGTACAGGTTTATTTAAATGGACTGCAATCTTATTAGTAAAAAAAAATTACATTGAGACTTAGCAAGAAACAAACATCATTAATAAAAAAATAAGGAAAAAGGAAATAATCCGACAGATTTAGTCCAGCTCTAGTTTCCCGTTTGACTCATTAGTGGAAAGTGGGCTAATGTGACGAAGCAGAGAGACTCAGGGGTTCATGTGAGGCAGGAGGAAGAAGCAGTAAAGGAGGATCCAGAGGAGCAGCAGCATTTCCAGCTCTAATGGGGTTAGGCCACAGGAGGCTGCTAAAGAGTGAGGGGAGCGCCTGTCCTCTCTGCTGAAAACACAGAAACACAGAAGATTAAACTGTCACTCCTCAAGTTCAGGTATAAAAGTGAAAATAAAAACCAGACCTCAGTTCTGTTTAAAGATGTCAGACTTTCTGTTTTAAAAAAAAGTTTCTTTGCTTTATCACATTTGAGAGGAAATTAAATCAGGTTAAAAAAAATTCTTCAAACTGCTGAAAAAAAAGCAATGCCCCTATTTTTACAGGTATTTTGAACATGCAAACCTGGCTAATGCTTCTAACATGCATAAGGTGTGGTTTGGTGTGGTGTAGTTACTGTGAACGCTAATATAGTCTGACTTGCTGACGGGCTTATCCTCAACTTTTGTCTCGCTTAATGTGCTTTTTAGTTTGATGTGCCGTATTGATGACACTATGGGTCCCATAGTGCAGAAAATCTTCCTTCAACTCTTTCTTTCACTGTTCATCCAAGTTTCCACTGCACGGAACCGCACCACGATTCACTTGCAAGTGGACTGAGCTGCTCCTCTTGTTTCACACTGACACAAGGGACACAGACCGAGAAATTGGACTCAGGTCTGAATTTGACGGCCCAGTGAGAACCAATGACTGTATATGAGCAGTGGACTGAGTGAGTGACTGAGTGACCCCGCCCCCCTCCAGACAGGAAGTACCCACTGGCTCCAAAAAGCCAAAATCCCATTGACTTCTATAGAGAAATAAACAGCTACCATCCTAGTTGTCAGAGTAACCCTTCCTGCATTGAACATTTTATAACACGTTTTTACTAATCCTTATTTTTTCTGGATATTTTTAAGGTAGCACAAAAATATTCCGGTTATAGAAAGGCCAGTCAAATGTTTAAATGAAAGTATGTGGGCCCACTTTTGCCCAGCTGTGAATTAGTACCTGAGTGTTGGTGAAGCTGCATCAAACCCAGAGGTGGACCTTGTTTTGCCATCACAGGGGTCTCCATGGTGCTCTTCCAGGGGGCTCTCACCGGTCTGAACCATTGCTGTGATCAGATCGTTGAATCCCCTGATTTCCAGTTCAGTGCTCCTTCTCATGGCTGGAGGGGAATCCATCAGAAGAGGAGCTTCCTCCTCCTCTACTTCCTCCTTAAAGCCATCTCCTGAACTTCTTCCAGCAGCATCGAGCCTCTCCGAGCTTTTTTCTTTAGATTTTATACTTCTTGCATCCCTTGTGCTTGTTTTCACCTCCTTTTGCTTCTCTCCATCATGATAGTCTCCCTCTTGATCTTCCACAGCCGTCTCCTCTGTGTTCTTGTTGGCCACTGAAAGCATCGCTTCGTCTTTACTTTCTGTAAAGCTTTTTTGGTTTTTGTTCAACTCAAAGTTCCTTTGAAGCCCAAAATGGCCCCAAACCTCAAATTCTGAGTGGAAATCTAAGTTCTGATTGGGCTGAAAGCCGTTCCCGTTCACAGTTTCGTTAGCTTCCATGTGTTTCAGCTCCTCTCTCATCTCCTCCACTGTTTCCTCCTCTACTTTTGACACTTGCTTTTTCAGCACCTTATATGGTTGAAAAGCCTCTTCGTTCAGGTCTAGGATGTAGCTGTATGCGTCCTCCTCATCAGAGTCCAATGATGACAGGCTCCCATCTTCTGAACCAAAGGAAACTGGACTTTCGTGCCCTCTCTGGCTTTCATCCCTCCAGTCCAAACCCTTGCCGACCCACATGTGGACCTGCTGATCGCCTGCTTTTGCGTTTAGCGGACTCGGCAGCTTAGGAGCTATTAGAGGAGAGATGCAGGAGGCAGAGGCGGGAGAGGTTCCAGAAGATTTCCTCGACCACCGCTTCCACAGCTGCAGCTCGCTGCTTCTTTCAAAACTTTCCAGCTGAGCTTGGGCTTTTGAGGCTTCGGCGATCGTCTCTTTGGACTGGACTGATCCAAAGCTAGGAATCTCAAAAACGTCCGTATCCGGTGTCTGATTCTAAGAAACAACCCAAATAGTAAAGAGAAGTTCTTGGGTTTAAATATTGGAAAAGCATTTTTAGTAGTCGTTAAGGAAACATTTGCATTAACAATCTTTGGTCACAACATTGCAAATTCCTGGCTTATAATTTCATTGGTGCTCTAAAGTGATGTCATAGTGGGTTTTCTGAGAATCATGCATAATATGGAGTTAATCAGTGTCAATCAGAAATGCATATAACCTGTTTCACAAATACACACGTTCTGATTCACAACTGCAATTTTACGCAAACGGATCATTACCAGTAAAACTCACCTCATCCATGTCCGACCAAAGTCCCAGGAACATAGAAACATAGGTGATGATGGACTGCTCATCTGGCCAATCGGCTGTTACATCTGTGGCAGGGTGGCAAACCGTTAGCCATTTAAGCTACTATCTGACCAATGAAGATGCAAACATCACACATCTTGTCATCAGAGCTCCTGATGGTGTTTACCTTCAAGCTCCAGCAGAGGCGGCACACCCAAACTGCGGTGAGCTACTGTGAAGGCCTGTTGGAGGTTTTCTTTGGGTGGTTTGGACAAGCTCTCCCTCAGGTCCACCAAGTCGGGGTTTATGGACTTGATCAACGCTAGGAAAGCCAGACCAGACCTCCAGCTCCTTCCAAAGTCATGGACGTCAACACCGTACCTGCAGATTTATGACAATATTTATAATAATAATTAATATTTTTAACACCAACAAAACTTTCAAAGGTCACTTTGGGGTCAGACTCACTTTGATGTGCATTTCTGAACCCACCGCAGGAGCGTCCTGATTGTTTTGCCGTGGTACTTCGGCTCTCGTTCCGGCTTCCTGCTTTTCCTCGGAAGGGAGTTGCAGGAATAGCAGCCGCCATCATCCGGCGAAGGTTGCAGGTCATTTTCAGACGACAAGGAAGACAGGCTGGAGGACAAACGCCTCTGGAGTCTCCCAGTCACCTTCTTTACCTGAATTATAAAGCATGTAAGAAGAAAACAGACAGCAAAAACCATTGGGGTAAAATCAAAGTCTGACCTGGAAATGCAGGATAATGTTCCAAATGAGGCTGAGAACAACGGAGGGAACGCCGTCAGCGACGCAGGAAGCATCGATGCCAAGCAGCTTCACCTGGAAAACATGGGTTAGGAATCTAGAAACACCAGTGAAGGTGTTCATATTTTCATTTTTATAGCGCTCAAAAATTCTCACATGTCTGTCATCCAGGAAAGCCAGAGCCTTGGAAATGTTGTTCAGTTTGAAAATGCGATGGGAGGGGGTTCGAAACCTGTAAAGCTGCCATGGAAGATCAGGAGCGTGAGTGCGTATGTGTTTAGAAATGAAAGATTGATGTATAAAATTATATTTAACAAAAATGAAATCCAAAATAAGATGTGAATCGTACTAGCTTGCACCCTGTCAACTCCTCCAGAAGCACCATGAGCACTTTTCCATCCTGAATATCATCAAAAAGGTCGCCCACTTCAAGAGATGCTTCATGCTTGTGGAAAAAAAAAGGTTGTTGAAAACTGTTTTTTAAAACAAAGTTTAAAAGAATGAAACAGATTCCTTACCCTCTGCAGAAAAACATTTATCCATCTTGTGAAGGTTCTCTTTTGCGTCGCTTTCCTCTCATCTGTTATAAGACAAAGTGGAAATTCTGTTCTTATAACATGAAAAATGTTTGTATTTAGCTAATTTGTCTTTAATAACTTGTCATATTTTACATTTTTTGAACAAAAAAATCAACAGTTTTATTTATAATTGACCAATCGGAGGTCATGAAGCTAAAGAAATGTCTATAGAGCTAAATGTAAGGTATTTATGTTAGTTTTTTTTAAACAAAACTTTTGAGGACTCCTTGAAAAAGAAAAAAAGAAAAGTGAGAGGTTACCTTTCTGCGGCCCAATTGGAACTCTGATCCCTTCTGCTTCTTTCCCCTGTGAATCCCAGCTGTCCGGCATTCTCATTTCCTTTTCTCATCCTCCATCGTAGCGCTGGGAGAAAAAAAAGAACGGCTCCAGAGGACGAGGATCGAAGCAGCTCAGAGGTTTCCTCACAGAATCAGTACTGAGGCGAGAGAAAATGAGGAAGCTGTCCTGCCCCGACACGCTGAAAAAATCCCTCTGAGGCGTTCAGATACCACCCCCTTACAGGACAGGACTTCCAAAATCCAAGGAGTGGAGAAAGGAAAGTCTTTTCGGGATTATTAGGAGGGAAAATGAAGAAACGCGTAGATGTTTCGCAGGTCGTTGACCTCTAACTACATCATTCACCACAGTTTGCCTGAACACGTCCTGACTCAGGAATGTGTTCATATATGGTGATTCAAGATGACTAAATCCGTTTTTTTACATTATTGCAAGTTTTTTCCAGCCTTCATTTTTGTTTTCAAATGTTTATCACAGCTCGTTTTATTTATCACAGCTCGTTTTATTTGAGTTTATTTAAAATTAGTAAAAAGTTGAAAACATATAAGAGGAAAACCTCAAAAACTCTGAGCTTTAACATGTAGATTTACAGTTAAAGCCATAAAAATGAGACCGTTTTGACAGATTTTAGAGTCACCTACTACATAAAAGAGTATTTTTTTGTTGAAAAGGATGAACCAAAGTGTTTTTGTGAATGAACAGTAGGAGGCAGTAAAGCTCCTTTTGTCAAAGCGTCCCCAGTGTTCTTTTACTCATGATGATGATGCTGTTTTTAGAAAAATCAACAAACATGAGCAGCAGGAGTACATTAAAAATTCCCCTCTGAATTGCAGGATAGAGCACATCTAAGATAGCACAAGGGCTAGCGGGGTCTAGATGACCCCACTCCCAATGTTAAAGTGCCTAGGATAGAACAAGGGTTACAAAAAGAAAAAAAATTTAATGAAAAATATTTTTAAAGCTATAGAAATATAACTAATAGAAATATCCAAATGTTTTTAACAGTCGTTTATTAATGATTTTAACCCTTATGCTATCTTAGATGACCCCCCCTCCCTCCCTTACACTGACGTGTTCTCCCTACCATGACAAAGGTGGATAAAGGTGGAAAGATTTCATGTTATCCATGAACACCAGTGAGGTTCACAAATCATTGAAGAAAAAAGGTTCAGCGCACTGTCTAGTGGGTCTAGATGACCCAACGTTAAAGTGCCTAGAATAGCACAAGGGTTACAGAGTCCAGGGCCTGATCTGCTGCTCTAATCAGATCCTTGAAGGAAAAATCCTGTAGATTAACATAAAAAAGATTTTTTTTTTCCTTTAACTTGTCCTCCCCTGGGAGCAACCCCCTTCACACGCATCTGACCCCCACCACGGAGCCAGAGGCCAAGACCCGGCAGACCCCTAGCCGAGGAGTAAAAGGTACAGAGAGCACGCAAAGCCAAGAAGTCCTGCCCCGCCCCCCAACCCAGAGACCCCAGGGGCACAACCACCACCCCATCCCGAGGGAGTGATCCTGACCTGATCCCCCCCCCAGATGTCAGAAAAGAAAACATTAAAAAGTTGAAAGTTTTCTTTATTTTTGCAAGAATATTTATGGAAAATTACCAGCTGTACAAGAACAAAACGTGGAAAATAATAACAGAATGGTGTAACTGTGACAGCTGACAGTGTCTGAAAGGAAACGCTTTCCTCATTTCAAACAATATCCATCTGCCTGGCTTTTACTCTGCCTGCCTCTAGATCAGCGACGGCCACTGAGCCGGACGGTCGCCACCGTGGAAAGCAGGACTTTGTCCGAAGAAGATCGCACGTGGAACCCCCAACCCTTGAGGGGTCACGCCTTTTCATTCTTTGAGATGCTCTTTGCAGCTTTGTTTGGCCCACAAGCGACTGGTTTCACCAGGGGCAGCTTCACAACACTGCAACAATATGTCCCCGATGTCATGCACAGCTCAGAGAAAAACATGACAAAATAAAAGCATACAGAGAACTGAGCAAATACATTTTTATTTAAAAAATTCAAACTTTAGTCGGTTCAAGTTGACAGTCAGGAAAGAATTTTGATTTACTCAAAAATCACAAATGTATAAACTGATGTCAAAGTTTGTTATTTTGACACATTTGTATTTTAGTCCATAAGGTCATCAGAGGGAGCCAGGGTCAGTCCAGCTTCAGAAACAAACAGCTCTGCAGTGTTCTGCTGTTATTTTCTTCCCATGATAAAGCTGGGAGCCTCCGCATCATCCTCCTTCTCAGCCTCATCCTCCTCCTCCTCTTCATCACTGCTGCTCGCCGTTTTCTCTGCTGTGTCCGATTTGTCTTGATCCCCCACTTTGGCTTTTTTCGCCATCAGCTTCTTCTGCTTCAGCTTCTCTCGCTTCTTCCGCCGCTTCTCCGTGCGTTCCTGCGCCGCCTTCCTGTTCTCCTCCAGCTTCTTTAGGTAGTCCAGGTCCTTCTGCTGCTTCTCCGACAGCTTGTCCAGGAAGTCCTGTCTTTGGTACTCCCTGCGGCGCAGGTGGCGGTAAACGTGGAACTCCCCACTGCCCGCGCCGGCGCTCGAGCCCATCACGTCCCTGACGAACTCCGGCGGCGCGCGCGGGTTCCACTCCTTCGGCCTGTCCGGAATGGGAGCTGGTTTCTCGGGGTTCCGCATCAGCCGCTCAAGCCGTAAACGTTGCTCCTCTGCCGGGTTCTTTGGAATAATTAGAGGCTGAGCCTCTTTGGCTCCAGATTTCCCCGGCTTGTTATTTTTTTGTGTGTTCGCCGCCATCTTTCAAAGAATTTTCGTTTTCTTCCGCTTTGTAGCGAGTTGCCCCGGAAGTACCCCCCCCTCCCCAGCTCTACAAATATCCCTTTTATTGATCACATTTTTTCTTTTAAACGATATGACATTACTTTTTAAGCCTGAAAGTTTTATCTGTGCTTTAAAAATGTTTTTTAAAGAGTTTTCCTTGCGTAACTGTCCGTCATTTTGACCTACGTCATTGATTGACGTATGGCTCCGCCAATGACAGAGCGTGCCTCAATTTGTGAAAGCGGGGCTGTCCAATCAACTGCCGGAATCCAGCGGAACGACTTAGTAGTGAGTGGTGACCGACTAGTTTCTGTCTCATCAGAACTAGACCACATTTGACGCTTTGACTTATCCAGTCAAAAATAAGTAATTAGCCATGAATAGTTTGTTGAAGTTGTCAGCCAGGTGCCTTCGGTCGGGTTCAGCTGTCTTTTTGTCGAGGCCCGCGGAAGGACGCGCGTGCCTGGCTTCGGCCCGGTTTCTGTGTGCGGCGGCGGACGTCCAGAAGACTCTGGGTGACATGGTGAAGAAGGACAAAGTGGTGGTTTTTATTAAAGGCACGCCGGCACAGCCAATGTGTGGCTTCAGTAATGCCGTGGTCCAGATACTGCGCATGCACGGGGTCGACGACTACGCCGCTTACAACGTCCTGGAGGACCAGGAGCTCAGAGAAGGTCAGTGTTGCGCGGTAACCTGTCCGACATCCTGAAAAAAAGTTGCCAATTCTTTAAAAAACAAACAAACAAACAATTGTCAAAAGTTCTTTTTTAGTGTGTATTTTATTCTTAATTTGTTGGTACTTGCTTAAATTGTTCTAAACATTGTCTCATTCAAAACAACCGTTATTTGTATCCATCTGTTATCAGTGTCTTGCAGCAGGGTGTGGTGCTTTAAGACAAACTGTCACAGCTGGATATATAAGCAGCAAGGAATACATTAAAACAAATCTATACCATCTCTAAAAATATTGAAGTCTAGATTGCCATGCTGGTCAACAGTTGTCCACTCTCTCTGGATTCTTAAGTTTTCCCTCTGCTTTCAGGAATCAAAGTCTTCTCCAACTGGCCCACGATCCCTCAGGTCTACTTCCAGGGGGAGTTTGTGGGAGGCTGCGACATCTTGCTCCAGATGCATCAAAACGGAGATCTAGTTGATGAACTGAAGAAGCTGGGCATCCGCTCTGCCCTGCTGGATGCAGAGAAAGACTCCAAGTAAAAAAGAAAAAAAAGAAAAAATCTGTTTTAATGTAAGAAGTTGAGGATAGGCTTAATGGAAGAAATCCTCACCCACATTCAAATGATTACAGAAAGTTCTACTCAGTAGAAAGGCTGAATCACATGGTCTATCAAGATACAAACACAGAAAGAGTCCAGAGTGCTTGAATCATTGGTTAGTTGGGAGAAACCCACATTTGTATTTGGATCCAAACGCACTTTTTTTTCTTATTAACCTTCATCACGAACAAACCTGGCCATCAATCTCCCGCATCAAAACAAAGGTCATAATTAAGCTGCCAGTTACACCACACAGTGTCGACACTGGAAACCTTCCAAATGCACTGCCTCCAGGGGGAAGAGCTCCATCTCTTTCTGCAAGAAGCAACACCTTTTTCGAAACCAACCGGACACTGTGGCTGCTTTGCTGCCTGTTGAGAAAAGCAGTTCATGTCAGCTTCCTGTCACTAAAGGAAAAGTTTTTTTTACCGTCATTTGTGTTCGTTTCCTCAAGCCCTGCCTTTCCAAAGCTGCTGCAGTTGTATCATCACGGAAACATGTAGTACACTGTAAGATATTGTACATTTAAAGCCTATTATCACATGTATTTGGGATGCATGTAAATCTGCAAAAATAAAACAGTTTGAAGACAAACTTTCCATTTGTGTGGGAACATTTTTCATTTGCATAAAGATTTGCATAAAAGACTAAAACTAGATTAGCCTGGATGTCCTTATTTAGAAATATATCTGGAGATAAAAGCCTAAAGGAAAGGATTTTTAGTTTTCCTGATGACAAATCAAAGGACATTTCATTTGATGGAGTTTGTTTACAAAATAAGAGCGTTATAGAAAAATGAATTCTGCAGATAAACCTAACAAATTAAAGTTAGGCTTTCAAGTCTAAATAGGGTTTAGAATTGGACTCTGATCATTGAAAATACTGTCATCATACAGACCATTCCTTTGTAATTTCTGCTTGATGTATTTTGACATCGTCATCTTGGAGTATTTCAAGAATCCATTGATGGAATAATCTGGTCATTCCGTCTTTTCAGGTTGTCGCTGACCTCGTTCTTTGAGCTGAAACTGTTGCTATGTTCACACCGCATCAGCTCACCCCAGCACTCTGGAAGACGGTAAATCTGGATTCATCAGACCACATGATCTATCAATGCTCCAAAGTCCAGACTTGAAAAACGGAAACTTCTTTTTTTGTTAGCCTACTGATCTGCGGTTTTCTTGAGGTGACACCATAGTGCAGTCCCAAATCCTTCAGCTGGCTTTTCCTTGTTCCTGTGGAAATGCTTTGACTAGTAAACCTAAAACTTGTTCTTTATTTCACTAAGTGGTTGCCGATCACCATAATTCAGGATTATTCCAGACACATTTCCTCATCAAATACAATAGCTTTCCTTTCAGTCTTTTAAAGACCTGCTAAAATTGTGTTTTTGGTATTGTCATGTTCTTGTGTCGGTTTTCTGATGATGTAGAAAATATGCTGCTCAGGCCACAAGCTCCCTGCTTTGCTACATTCTGATGCATCCACTGATCCATGCACGTCTTTGCTTTGCTGCCATCTGGCTCAAACTTTACGCCTGGATAGCTCCAGTATTGTGAGACGGTTTTGCAGAGACTTCTGGGAAATTTTGAGGGTACTAGTTTTTGGAATAGTAGATTCTTATAGCTATACAAAATGGTTAAAGCTTCTACCTAGTGCACTAGGTAGTGAGGGAATTCAGACAAAGTTATTATCTTCCCTATGGAATGTGGTCATGTGACCTGTTAGAGGTGAGCTGAAGACTTAACAGGATAACATTTTCTGCCCATTTGCTTCAATGATTTAAATAACGACAGTTTGCTTTGATAAAAAAGTCAAAATATTTTTAATACTGAAAAATAATGCACATATTAAACAAGGTAACTGGGCTTAACATTACATAACAGTGTAGACTTGAACCCTCACCTCCTCCTGTTGCTGTAAACCAACAGTGCAGGAGAAGAGCAGCTCACAGATCCCTCAGAGTTTCTGCAGGAACCGCAGGACCAGGTCTCGCAGCGTTGTGCGCAGCGGCTCATTGTTGTCGCAGACGATGTGCGTCCCGTCCTCCTCCAGCTGGATCAGGGTGTCCTCCGCCTGCAGGTGGAGAATGTGACCGTCCGCCGTCTCCTCCACTTTAACCTCTGTGATGCCGTGCTGCAAACAAACAGAGACGGATCGTCAGCTTCAGAAGACAGGTCAAAGGTCAGGGATGGGTTTTTCGTTTCCACACCATTTGTAATGTGGCTAGGAAGGCTTCCAGGGGCACTGCGCCACTCAGCAGCGGTTTGGGGGCTACCGGGGGCTCCTCCATTACCCGTTTCCTCTTCTTGGTGGGGGGCACAGGAGGGGGTTTGGGCACCGACTGTTCACAGAAAGATGTCAGCGGGTTGCAAGAAGACGTCACATCTTCAGCTCACCTGCCGCCTCACCTGTAAGGTGTGCTTATTGTCCTTTGAGTGCAGCACTGCAGACACGGTTGCTATGGAAACGCCAGGTTTCACCTCAGTGGGAACAAGTGAGTGGGCCAGCTGTAAAAAACAATAATAAATGAAGACGGGCAGAAATGAAAACTGGAAACGTCTGCTTCCTGCCAGCATGAAGTGACGTCAAACTCCAACAGAGGAGCTGCGGCTCCGACTGACCTCCGGCAGGATGTAGACGCGCTCGTAGCGGCGTCTGAAGGGCAGGTTGAGGACTGAGCAGCGTCTGTAGGGCATAGGGGGGGGCTGCAGCTCCAGCATCAGGTCTGAGCGGTGGGACTGGGTCATGGGCGGCTGGGTGTACTGCTCCGGACACACCACATGGAGGGGCTGTGAGGAAAAACGCCACACAAAGACATCAATGCTGCTTCTACAGACACAGAACCAGAGGAGGACAAAGCAACATTTTCCTTTTCTGGAGAGACAAGTCAGAAAAGTTTAAATATAAATAAAAAACAGACCATCCATCTGATTTCTTTCTCTCCCACTCATCCGGGTCCCATGGAACGGGAGTCTAAGTAAAGATGCCTAGACTTTCCTCCTCCAGCGGCTTCTTCTAGCTCCTCTAGGGCGGACCCCCGAGGGGTTCCTGAGAGACGTGGTCTCTCCAGCGTCTTCGCCCAGTAAAACACGCCCAGAAAACCTCAGAGAGGCGCCCAGGACCTCAACCAGCTCCTCTCAAAGTGGAGGAGCATCGGCTCTACTCCGAGCTCTCTGTGGAGTCCCACCCCCATCTCTGAAGCTACATTCACACGCGTGTCCAAGCGGACACTTCCTATGTGATTATGTCTGGTGTGAACGTATCAAGAGGGAGCAACTAGTGATCCTGTGGAGGACAGGATGTTCAGGTTTCGTTGTCCCTGATCCGATCTGCCGATACAGAGTCCCAATCCAAAGGATTTGCAACACATTATAAAAATGAAGAAATGTAATAAACAGAAGCAGATTGGTCTAAAATGCTCCCCTGGATGGCGCTCCTGCATACCTGAACCTCCTTAAGCAGCTTGGCCACCTGGTGGAAGTTGAGTCTCGTGTCGATGGGACAGTACACGCACTTCATGGCCAACGGCTGGTATGGAGCCAAAGCGTCTAGGTATGAGAAATCCGGCTCTGATGGGGAAAAGCCAGAAAAGCTTCAGCTTCTTCGTCTCAGGTTCCCCTCTGTGCTCAGGTAGGGGGGGTCTCACCTGTGAATATGATGGTGTTCAGGCCGGATTTGCCCCACAGCTCCATGAAGTGAACTACATCCCCGAAGCGGAGGGAGGGATGGCCAGTGAAAACCACGCAGGGCTGCCGGAAGTCGCTGCTGAAATCTCCATGGATGCTGGGGTAGTGCTTCAGCTTGTTGGTCTGGATCAGCTGGAAACGAAGCAGCAGAAGAGCCACAGATCATCAGAAAATACAACCCAGGAAAGTCTGTCAGTCTTTAAATAATCTAATTCTCAGTCTTTTATTTTTAATGATTTTACTATCAGAGAATCAAAAACCACTTCCTGTCACCTCTGCATGTGGAAACGGAGGCTCTGGGAGATAAACCTTTGTTTGCTTGTTATGGCATAGCCTAAAACACACAAAAAAGAACAGTTGAAAACAAATTGCTTTATTGAACGAAGAAGTGAAAGTCTTCTGACTGAAGTTGGGCCATTGATTTTTCAAAAACTTTTTTAAGCCGCTCACCACTCAGCAAAGATCTGAGAGAACTCCAGCGAGCTGTTGGCTACAGGTGAGATGAAGTAGAAGGGCGTGGTCCCCAGGTTTGCGCTGTCGATAAACTGGTACAGACACTCCAAGAGGTCATAAATGACTCCAGAGGAGTAGCAGGGCACCAACACGTTTCCTCCCGCCCGGATCGTCATGGCTGCAGGTCATCAACAGGAATAAAGAAGATTGCTCCACACGTTAAAAAAAAAAAAATCAGATTTGGAAAACCCACCCAGGTTACTGCAGAATTCTCCCAGCATGCCATCTGGGTTGGCTGTGGGCATCTGGGTGAGCCCAGTCAGAATGAGAACATCGCTGTTCTTTAAGGAGCTCTGGTCCATCGGCTGTGAAAGAAGGAAGTGGAATCGTTTCAAACTGTGGAGGACATTCCTCAAAGAACAATTGAGCTCTCATTTCTTGTTTTGATTCACACAAAAGCTGCTTAAGGACCCACTCCGATTAAATTTGCGTTCTTGTGGCATCTTTCTGATGATGGGAACATATATTAAGGAAATAAAGCGTAAAATGTTATCTCTGAGTATTCCTCTGTTTGTCTTCCTTTCCTTGTCTGCTGATTCTTTGTGAGTCAGCAGACAAAACTTCAGTTTGAAAAAGAGCGCGTTTGTTATGTAGAAAACACGCTGGGTGGGCAACAAGCTTCCTGCTCCGCTCCATTCTGATGGATCCGCTGTCAAACATTTAGATTCATGTACGTCTTTGTTTTCCCCGTCTGAGCTGGAATCTGGATCTAAACTGTACGGCTGGATAGATCACATATTGCTCACCATTTTTGTTGCACCGCTAATTTTAGGTTGTGGCTCTGAGGGGCTGTAAGCCAGTGGAAGCTCTCAGTAATGGAGAGAGGAATAAGGCCGTGTTCATGTTAAATGGGAAGCTACGGACGCTCCGGGAATGTGGCACATGTTTAAGAATGTATGCGTTTAGCCACGTGGTGTTTATATTGGACAAACATGGAGGGGCTTCATCTTTCTCCTGTGCTGCTCGGCTCTCCTCCTCGTACCTGTGGGTGTGTGGTGAGCAGCGATGAACCCGACACGTACGCCACTTTCTCATGATGAGACTGGATGATCCAGTTGGAGCTTCCTAGTGAGTAGCCAGAGCTTAACGGGGAGACCTGCACAGCTCCAAACAGCTCCTGGAAAGAAGTTAATTTTTTTTGAAATGGTAGATTAAAATCGGAAAAAAAATGTATTTCTAGTATTTATTTTCACATGCAAGAACAATGTAGGGTGAATCTGTTGTTTGTTTTTTACCACTTTCTGGGAATAACCCACGAGCTGCACTCTGCTGAGGGCTGAGTTGACCTCCTGCATGCCGTAGCATCGTTTCCACGTCCACACGTCAACCGCGTCCTTCAGCGGCCCCGGCAGCAGCCTGATGTTACAACATTACTCAGTGATGAACTGTGTTTATTTGACACTCCTCAACAATCTTTTACACGTTTGTACCACCCTTTTTCACCCCTTCATTTGTGTCAAACAGATAAACAAAAAGCACATCTAAAAGTCCATTTTGCTGCAGACCAACCTTTGCATGTCTTTATTTTTCCATGAGGTGGCACTCTGAGCTTTAGGAACCCTCTCCATGAAGTTCACCAGCTCTTCCATCAGCAGTCTTCAGAAAAAACGTTAAATTTTCAATTGTCTGGAGAAAACTCAAAGCATAAAAGATATTTTGGTTCACATGATATTTACAGGAGTTTAGTTTGTCTCCATATTTACCTCCCGATCTGTAAGGTGGGCTCTGTGGCGTACACGGTCCCCGTGAAACCCGTGTGCTCAGTGATGTATGGCAGAGCCATCATGCAGTGGTAGTTGGAGATAAGGATGACATCAATTGTAGACAAATCCAATAACTCTTTCTGTATTTAAAAGATGTAAAAAAAAACATAAATATATAAACATTTGATAGAGAACAGTTTTTGTTTCCTTTGATGTTTTAGCTGCAGGCTTTTACATCTAAAGATAAAATAGAAAAAACAAAATTCAAATTTCAGTAAAGACCAACAACCTCAGGTAGACAAAACTCAGGCTGCGAGTCCACAAATACTCTTCCGGCACATTCCTTTAGCTCCTGGGAAGACAAAAAGAACAAGTTTAGTCAAAAAAACAAAAGGTATATGTGAGCCAGATTTTGGGTGTAAACAGGGACAGGTCAACAGTTTTTACACATCACACTTCAAACCTTTTCCAAATTTATTGTTCCATCCTTTGAGATCCAGCCAGGGAGCTTGGAGAGTCTGGGACTGCAGGAAAAAAAAAAATCACATTTCATGGTTTAACCAGCCTAATGCTAAAGCATGCATGCAGAAGTGCATAAATATGGCAGTCACCTGTGCACAAGAGGAAGAGGAAGGAAGTTGAGGACAGATGTAGTGTCCAGTCCACAGTCCAGCATGATAGTGGTGGACTTAAACTTGAGCACATTGCAAGGCAATGTAGGATGACCTGACAAACAGTACTGAGGGGGAATATACGTTTTTAGTTGAAAAGCCAGTGCAGAGTAATAAAACTACACGTATGGCCCATTGGCAACTATGCTAAATTGTCTCTAAACGAAATGCAAACAGTTGCCCAAAAACGCAAAACAAATAATTAAATAAAATAATGTCAAAGACTGGATTATGTTTTAATATTGTTGGGAAACTAGTACTATAAGCTATCTATCTCCATCAAAGTCAATGATACTTTCTTGCTACATAGTTTCCCGTGGATTTTAATAGTTTCTAAACATTCAAAGATTAAGAGTTTACACTTTGTGTTTTTGACTTACCAATTTCATTTTTTTAAAGTATCGAGGGATAAATGACTCCAACGTAGCAGGTTTAGCTAACACGCCATATTTCTATTATTGTTCGATTCCCACGTTCGCTCTCTACTGCCCCCTACAGGCCTGGGGTCACATAAAACAAACCCAGCAATATTACATAAGTTCGTTAAAAATTAGCGAACGTACTTAACCTTAAGTGCAATTGTTGGCTAATATTGGTAAATAATTAAAATATATATTTATGAAAAAAGTATTTTTATTAAAATTATACTTTTTGATGGAGTCGGAGCCGTTCTTAAAAGAGCTGACCCAAATGTGAGCAGAAACCGGTGACAAGAAGTAACCCGTCTGTACTAGAACTGTAAGTGGGCGACTCTATTCTGTTCCGTGCATTAGTCATATAAACCAGTCACGCCTCGGTTGGATGAGTTTTGCCCGCGAGCAGAGGCGGAGCGACGGGCTGGGGATGGTGCAATAGCCGCGCAGCGTTTAGCCCCGTCACATGCTAACAGCTGCTGGAAGTCATGAAGCGGTCAAAAAGCTCGCAGGTGACTCAGACTGGCACAATATGATAAACAACGCAGGAATGTTACGAAACTGACGCCTTAAGACGAACCGTCACCGTTCACCTGCCTCCAGATCTCTATAAAAAAACCTGAACATTTTGGTTTCGCCCAGTTTTCGAAACGTGGATGTTTCCTCTCGGAGGTTTTGCCGTCAACAGGTTCTACGAGTGGGTCAAAGTCGGGTAAGGGAGCCTGTCCGCCTGTGGAACACAGGGGCGGAAGATTCTGACGCTTAACAGCAGTCCTGGTGTCATTTTAGGGTAATCGAGTTTTCTTTGACGCGTCTAAAGGCAGAGCAGAGGAAGAGGTATTCGCCTTGGCTCGCTGCCATGGGGAACTCATGCAGTAACTTTGGGATCCCTGCAGGGAATGGCCCCAATCCTGTGGGGTGCACTGATTTGATGATGGACCACACTGTGAAGGTAAATAAACACTCATGGAACTCTTGGAATTACTAGAATTTCTTCTAAAACAGTGGACCTAAAGTTGTTTTTTTGTGATCTTGTTTCCGCCCCTCCAACAGGGCTCCTTCTTTAGGCTCTACTACCCTTGCCAGAAGACCGAAAAGGCAGAAAAACCAGACTGGGTCCCTTGTAAGGAATATTTTAACGGCCTTGGAGACTTCATGAAAATCAACAGGAGGCTCAGTGAACAGATTTTTAAATACCTCTTTGGTAAATAAATAAAAACGACACTTTTTTTGTTTTGTTTTGTTTTAAATCTACAGGTTATCACAATTCATTCATGTCAATTGTGTTTCATTCGTTCCAGGGTCCTATAAGATCCCGGCCTTCTTAGACGCCCCGTATAAACCGGACGGAAAGCGTCCAGTAGTCATCTTCTCCCATGGCCTTGGAGCCTTCAGGTACACAAAAATATTACATTGACTTCATAGAGCTACGTTCACACTGGGCATGTGACGCTCATTTTTACATGTGGTGTTGACACTGGATGAGCACGCAAAATGTTGAAGATGTGCAAATCTTGCTCCAGGTTTTTTTTTCACAGCTCTATTCTGATATATGACCTGGTGCAACTTGCCACGCGTGTTCGATGGTCACGCATAGAACCGGAAAACGCTTGTAAAAAGTGCGTTTTAAACACAAAAGCCAGAAATGTGCATTTACACGCGTTTACTCAGACTTTTCATTGAAAGTGGTCGTTTGAACGCGTGTTGCTGAATGCAGTGTGAACGTAGCTTTAGAGAACTGGACTGAGTGACAATCCTCCACCCCCACGTTCTGAATAGGAAGTACCTGCTGGTTCCAAGAAGTCAAAGTCCCATAGACTTCTATAGAGAAATACACAACTGTGTAACTCAGTCATTTTTCTGTACTGCAGGTTGTTCAAGTTCTAAACTTTTAATCAGGCGCCTCATTAAAAATATGGAGTGCCCGCTGGCCCCCCATGACAAACGTTGGATAGATTCTCCTGAGCTTGCTTTTAGTGAAAGGACTTCCAACAAACTCACTCCTGATTGGTTAGAGTGACTGCCATAGGAGCAATGATGCAGACCCATTTGGACCAATCACTGCTTACTGATGTCGCCTGACTCCAATATGGTGATGTCTGTACTGTGAAAAGATAACGACTGAATTGACTTCCTTTTGCTGGAAGTAAGCTTTTTTTCTAAGGGTGACGTCCCGCTCACTCAGTTCAATTCTCTTCTACAGACGGGGGTTTTACATCCCAGCCACTTGCTTACTTGTCAGCTGTGTACTGATTTGTGGAATTTGTGTTTTCCAGGACATTGTATTCAGCTATCTGTGCAGAACTGGCCTCTCAGGGCTTCATCGTGGCCTCTGTGGAGCACAGGTGACCCGCTTCATGACATCACATGGATTTTGTCTGACTGAAGGGTTTCTTGTGTTTTGTGGAGTGAAAGGCCACCCAAGAGCTGTAATTTGAATGTGCACCGGTAACGTGAGGGGGTGGAATTTTCATTTTGGAGAACATGAGAGTTAAACAAACAAAACAAGAACCGCGCGGTTTCCTCTGCGAGCAGCTGTTTCTCTGTTGAGTAGGAGGGGAAAGGGTGTGCAGACAAAGGTATGAACCAGGTCATCACATTTCCTTTCAGTATAGAGACAAGGGGACCTTATGGAGATGAACAGAGTGGCCTCAGTTTGTAGCGGCGTGTCGCCGCGGGTTAAAGGCCGATGGGTGTGGCTGTCTGTCCTGTCATCGCTGAGTCATCACAGGCACACATTTTTTCAGAATTAAAAACAAAACAACAAATGTCAGCCTGTCTGTCACATTTGGCAGAGAATTTAAAGAAGTTAAATTCTCAAAAACAGGATCTTGTTTAACCACAATGTTTCATCTGTGTACTTCAAAAGGAACAAGCGGAAAAAACATGTTTTTTTTCAACAATTGTTACTTATGCAGACCTGAGAATGGATTTGTCAAAAAATGTGATTGTTGGGAAAAATAAGTCAGAACTCACGGTTTCACTCTGAAGAGTCTTTAACATTGGAGCACTGTTGATATTCTGTCGTCTACCGTAACTCTGTGATTGCTTACATAACTAACACGATTCTGAAGCAGAGAACAGCCTAATGTGCAACATTTTATGTTAGTAAAGTGTTAAGGCAGTCAATGTAAAGCAGCTCTTTCTGTCGCAGATAAAAAAAACATCTTTGTATCAATAATTTAATGTGTTGCATATCGTAACACACACGTTGATTGTTTAAACGGTTGAAGAGTTTCAGTATGTGTTATTTAGATGTCGCAACATCTCCAGTGTTAAAGGGTTAAGACCGTTGGAAAGGTTTTCCTGGATCTTCAAATGCTCCCAACAGTTATACAAAAGACAAAGCAGTTTGTTCAGAGTACGGTATCCAAAAACTTTACTCGGTCAGAAGAAGAAAGTTTTTCAGAGAAGCTGCACAAGCAACAGATATAACTTTAGCCTTAATTGCCCTCAGAAAACAGAGTCCATTCAGTTCAATCTGAACAAGTTCCAACAAGAAAGAACTTCAGGAAGTAATGACAGATGATATTGTTAATGCCACATCTTCAGAAACAGAGTTCTTACCTAGTGGAAAGACCAACTTTATCTGGAAATGGAGGTCACTTGTTAACTTGCTAATATCGGTGGGTCAAGGAGGGACGTAGTCTTGATCCAGAGTCTGCACACGTGACCAACAGGAAGTCTTAGAGCACATCATGCCCTCTTTGCTGACCAGCTTTGAGGAGCTGCTGCTGGTTCAATTTCCAGGAGTACTTGGCACCGGTCCACGGTGCTGAAAGTACAAACTCTGGGATTAGGGACCAGAGGTTAAGTGAGTTGCGACACGCCAGACTTAACAAAACAGAAAAGGTCATAGGCGGATCATGTCGCACCACACTGCAGCAGTACAGGGAGTTCTAGCCAATAAAGAAGAATTCATTATACCATCTGATCTGTATTTGTTTGTAAATTCAGTGTTTATATTATGGGATGGCACCAAAGTTTTCCCTTGTCTGTCTACGGTCTTTCTGCAGAGACCAATCTGCCTCGGCTACGTACTTCTTTCGTGAGAAGACAGAGTCTGAGATGGCAAAAGAGACGTTGGCGAAAACCTCGACTTCCACCGACAATACCCTCATAGAGGATTGGATGTACTACAGAGCCCTGCAGCAGGGAGAAAGAGAGTTCCCCCTCCGAAACTCACAGGTGACTTGAATTTAGTCAGTTAACCCTTCAATTTCAATTTCCCCATTGTGGGATAAATAAAGTAAACTTTCAAAATTGAAGTATCAGGTAGCGACAGACCTGTGTGAACTCCATATGCTAAAAACCTGTTTAAAAGCCTGTGTTCTAGAACACGCCACGCATGCCCAGTGTGTACGTCGCATTAGATGTTCAGAGATGCACACCCCAGGTTACCAGGTTACCACAAATGAATGCTGCTTCATTCACCTGAAGCCACTTTTTGAATGTGTCACAGAAAATGTCCTTCCTTGTCAAACAATACCCCTTTAGAGGTTACTGGACATAAGGAATGATCTTGATATTTGTAGATGTAAGACAAAGAAACTTAAGCTAGCTGTTGCTGTCATTTTTACTCAAGTCAACAGCTTGAGGCATAGAAAAAAAACAAAAAAACAATCCTGTGTTCACTGTAACTACAATGCAAACCACATCCCGAAGCCCAATATCTACACCGCTCAACAGTGTTATCTACAAATAACAGGAAGTGATTGTCATGATATGAAGTACCGTCTCTTGTTTATGCCAACATTTATTTAACTTTTCCAGGTCAAACTAAGAGCTGATGAATGCATCCAAGCTTTGAATAAACTCATTGAGATCAACTCGGGAGCAGCGGTACAAAACGCTCTGAAGACGCAGTTTGACTGGACCACACTGGAGGTAACGGTTAAGGGAGCCAGCCTGAGGGCAATGTCACTTTGAGCCCAAAAGGAGAAAAAAAACATCTTACAGGGTCTTCTTCTCTCCCCATTTATCACCGCTGAGCAAATAGAACCTCAAAGGTTATATATATTCTTTCAAAGTGGTGTTCTGTTTATTCTACTTGGACAAACCAGGTGTCGTCCCTTGTTTGTTGCCGGGAGTACAGTCTAAAACTAACATGCAATCTATAAAGTCTGTAAAGTAGTAACTTTGATTTTTTTTTTACAATTATTAGGTAGTTTTAAGGCTGTAAAACCCCTCAGTACACACTTTATACACTTTTCTCAGACATGAAGATTTTTACAATTTTCTCTCATTTAAACTCTCAAAGTTCAAACCTGAACCTAAGTTCAGTGTTATAGAACGACAAGTTTTTATAGAAAAGACTAACAAATGTTAAACAATGTTGATGCACTAAGACTTTGTATTTTACTTATTTGTGAATTCAATGCTAAAGTAACGGCCTACAATGTACTCCGAGCCTTTCATACTGAAACTCATTGATTCTTTTTTGTTTGTACTTTTCTTAGTAGAAATACTCATATCATAAATGTATGACTTTAATCTCGTAAATTCTCAACTTATAACTTTATTATGAAATATTACCTTTTTCCTCACAATTTTGAGATTATTATCGCAATTATATTTGTTTTATTTTTAATGGTGAGACCGCGAAAGGTGAACCGGGCTACAGCGAGAGACCCCTGTAGATATCTTTTCCATTTAAAGCTAAACTCCATTTTAGTTCTTTTTTAGGTTAAGGACCAAATGGTAAAAAAAGAGAATGTAAAAAAAAAAAGAATAGATGTTTGAGTAAAACAGAACAAACAAAACCTGATAGACATTGAGAGACAGCAAAAAAGAGCTGAAGCTTAACCACAGATGGGAACTTGTGGCTTGAGTCACACTTACAAACCCACTCTGATGACTATTGTCTTTTTGAACATGTTCTTGTGGCATTTTTCCATAGATGAAGGGCATATATAAAGAAATAAAAGTCCAAAATGACTTTTCTGAATATTCTTTATTCAAATTATTGTGAATCGGAAGCAGACAAAAAAAAGCAGTTTGAAAAGACATTATGCAACACATTACATTCTACATTTATAATGTAGAAAATATGCTAGGCAGGCCACAAAGGTCCTAGCTCTGACCTCCCAGGAATGGGGAGAGGAAGGGGGGCGGGGTTGCTCCACACTATTGGTCATTCCCAAATTTCATAGAATTTTTAATGAACAACTGCCGCTCTGCAGAATCTATATCCTAAAAAAACGAGAATAGTTTCAAAGATAAAGAAACAGCTCTGGTTGCAAAGCTTTGCACTGAAAAAGCAAAACCACCAACTTCCTGTGTCCACACAAGCAGTTTAAAAGCAGCTTGGTGGCACTTTGTGACAACTAAATATTCATTTGAACTGAATGCTTTAAACCAGAAATGAGAAGGAAAGTCAAAGATGCTTAAAAAAATTGACATTTTGATGTTACAAATATCTAGTTTACACAAGGGCTGCATTTGTTTTACAGACGAGCACAAATGTCTGGGTTGCTTTTCTTTTTCCTTTTGAAGTCTTAATCTGTGGTTGCGGCTTGACCTCAGTAAACAAATGTCCACTGAAGGGAAATGAAGTTTTATCTTGTGTACGAGTTTCACATGCAACCATCTCCTCTTCTTTGACATACAAGGCTTTTGAACGCGTTCAAAGAAGCGTTTTAAAGTCTCACTCCACTCGTCTCATCAGAAAAATGCCACAAAAACACGTTAAAATATTTTCATCAAAAGATGAATTCACCTGTACTATTACTTCAAGAAATGTTAGTACGGTAAATTTAAGAATTTTCTTATGTAAAGTCTTATGTGAGTCTTTCACTGTTTTGACTCAGTGGGGCTCTTCTTTGTCGACAGAACTCCATGGATCTGTGCAGGATAGCGGTGATGGGTCATTCCTTTGGAGGGGCGACGGTTATAGAATCTCTGTGCAAAGAGGTCAAATTCAAGTAGGTACCAACAGAAGAGCTGCTGTCAGAGACGGAAAGTTGAAACTTTCCAGAATATGTCAGGTAGCAACAGCATTGAAACGGATTTTACTGCGTGTGGTTTGATGCTCCAAGTTTGAAGTCACAAATGTTTTATTTATCCGTCACGCCAAAAGTCAGCTCTGTGAGAATAAGGTCCGACTTTAAACCAGTTTGTTGTCGCAAACTGGCGAGACGCGGAACAGGTCGTAAGCTTATTATTATAGAATCAGTGTCTAACGGCACCGCTGTCTCCAGATCAAGACTTTTTTAAAGTCTGCTGCTGCTGTAAGTCCAGCAGGTTTATCCTCGAGTCCTGTCTGAATCCCATAAAAACATGCTACATGTCCCTCTGCTCCATCTGCCTAAACTAAGCGCTGTGGTTTTTTTACAGCCTCGCTGCCAGAAAGAAGCTGCCATTTTCCCAAAAATGAAAAGTCTAAAACCCATTTAAAAGAATCAATAAAATCGACTTATTGGCCATCCCTTACCCAACCTAGCTTATTTTTAGGTAAAAAGTTTGACTTTTTGACAAGTAAGTCAAACTGTTGACATTCTTTTGACTACTGCTGCTCATCAATCGTTGACGCAATGAACGTAATTCCAGCGGATTCTGACGTGGGATAAAACATCTTTGAGCTGTTATGCAACACTTGACAGTAGTGAAGGGCTTTTGCCATCAACGTAAATCGGCGGATTCTGTCGAGGAAAATAAACGCTGAAGTTAGTGCTGCATAATACGCTAATGCTGCTAATTCGCCATTAGCAATGGTGATCAATATTGCAATGGCAATATAACTTGTTATAAATGAAGAAATCGCAAAACAACTAGAGACAATTTCTATTTCACTGCAACAGTTTAATTTAAATTTAGTCAACATAACTTATACTCCAAATGACCCTAGACTATTCGATTGCTCAAATGCATTAAAGGGTTAATTTGAGTTAAGTAATTCAAACTGCCATAAAATTATTTTAGCACATTTAAGATAACTATCCCAATTTCTTTCTGTCATTTGCGATAATGATGAATTTGATTTCTTGTGCAGGCTGATTCCCATTGATCATGTAAACGGTTTAATAGTTACGGTATGTCAAATACTACATTACTAGGGTGTTGCTAGCAACATCTCTGGTGCGTAAGGGTTAAAAACCAGCCCCCTGTGGTCATGTGAGGCATTGCAATATTTGGCTCCTCCATTTTATTTGGGGAATGGAATCTGGAGATTTAGTTTTTCCATCAAGTCCTTTTTATGAAGATACAGAGCGAAGTGTGAGTGTGGAATTTGTACCCGTCAGGTGTGGAATTGCACTGGACGCCTGGATGTTTCCTTTAGACGACGAGATCTTTCCTCGGGTGAAGCAGCCAATCTTCTTCATCAACTCTGAAAAGTTTCAGTGGGCGGGGAACATCAGCCGCATGAAGAAGCTGGACTCCACAGTGATACAGAGGAAAATGATCACCATCAGGTAAGGTCAGAGCACGGGGAGGCGGTGGGAAAGAGAACCAGGACGTGAAATGGGTTTTGATCCCCATGTTTCTTCAGGGGCACGGTGCACCAGAGCTTCCCAGACTTCACCTTCCTGACGGGGAACTGCATCGGGAAGCTGTTGAAGCTTAAGGGAGAGATCGACCCAGAACTTGCCATAGACCTTTGCAACAAAGCAACCTTAGCTTTTCTACAGCGACACCTTGGTAAGAAAAATTCTAAAAACTGATTCACAGAAAAAGCTTAGTTTAAGCTTATTTCATTTTTCCAGGCTTGGAGATGAACTTTGACCAGTGGGACCCTCTGATTGAAGGGGAAGACGATAACCTCATTAAAGGAACAAACGTGGTCTTGCTTCAGTCTTCCATCTGACGCCTTCACAAGGACCTGACGGAGACCACTTCCCTCTCTGTCCTCTGGAGTCATTGCAGCCTTATCAAACGCCAAGCCAGATTGACTGCGTTTTTCCGACAATCAGCGAGGATAACACATCTACCTCAACATGA
This sequence comes from Oryzias sinensis, assembly GCA_037389245.1. Lineage (NCBI taxonomy): Eukaryota > Metazoa > Chordata > Actinopteri > Beloniformes > Adrianichthyidae > Oryzias > Oryzias sinensis. The sequence goes on from CM074509.1 coordinate 10,884,171, forward strand.
GCAAGGATTTAGCTTTTCCTCCAGAGGAAACCCTCCGTACTGTTCCCGTTTTATGGGCTCTGTGTGTTGAGGACAAGCAGCTCAGGACTTCCTGTTGCTCAAACTTTTCAAGCAACTGTTTTTTTAAAGACTTCTTGTAATTAGTTTCTTTGTTCAGGAAAAAAAAAAGATCTTTGAGAAATCTTGCAAGTAATCATCCAGAGGAAACAAAACTCTGCTGTACTTAAAAATCCTGATCCTCCAATCAAACTAGCAGCAGATCATTAAAACACTAAGGATCTTGTTTTGCTTGACGATACGTTTCCTAACTCCTGCAGTAGGTTTCCACATCATTTCTGCCTTTTTTTTTTATTTTTTTACATGACAGACCAACACCAGCTAGGGCTGAGGTCCACTGTGACCCTGTTGCTGGGCAACAGAGCACTTTGGAGTAAACAGCTCATGCAATTGTCAACAAAAATGGGTTATATTATCCACAATGATGAAATAAAACTAATGATTTAAAGACCCAATCCAATTAACTTGTGATGTGATGTTAAAGCATTCTCTGTGGTCTTTTAGTACTGCAACAATAAAGAAAATCCTGTGGCATTTTCTGGAACAGTTTCTAGAGCAGCAGGAGTTGATTTATAATTCACCACTGAGTTGTTGACGTGAAGCAACCCTGCTTCCCTTTCAGTCACCCACAACGGAGAGCTCTCTGATCACACGCTGTCCTGCTAGCTTACAGCCCCAACCAAACATTAGCGCAGGAGTGATGTTGGAGCTGTCCAGCTGTACAGTTTAGATCCAGATTCCAGCTCAGACGAGAAAATAAATAAATGTTCATGGATCTAATCGTCTACAAGTGGATGTATCAGAATGGAGTGGAGCAGGCAGCCTGTGGCCTGCCCAGTATATTTTCAACGTCACAAATACAATCTTTTTCAAACTGCATTTTTTTTTGTCTGCTCCTGATCCTCAGCTATCTAATTATAGGCTTAATTTTCTGAGAAAAATACTACAAAATGTTAAAAACAACAAAAAGATACAATTTTCATTGGAGTGGGTCTTTAAGAGGAAAATAACTTCCTATCATGGTATTAAAGACAGATCAACAGTTGTTATGCTTTCTCTATGGTTCTACCTCTTTATGCTATCGGACAAATGGAAAAGCCTAATGGATTTGATTTTACAGACTATTTTTGATTCCATTGTGTTCTGATGACAACTTGGATGGTTTATCAAAAATAAATGTAAATACATGTTTTGTTTTTTTCAAATGACAAATTGGTCTTTGCATTGTTCTCTATTTTCACCAATCTAGTGAGCTTTGATGGACACTCCGGTAGTTTTTTTGGGACACTTCTGTACAATGGATATTGGGCCACCCCGGGAGAATGGCGAATGCCCTTTATAGTGCACCAAGTAGTGAAGGAATTCAAAAAGAACTTTTTCATTAAAGTACATTTTAAGACGATCAGAAGAAAATCTTACAGAACCGTTCCGCTAACACAATAATCCAAGCTGTGGAGAAGGAAAGAAAAAAAAAAAGATCACATTTACGACTGAGGAAGTGTGCTGCCTCTTGTTATGACATCAGGTGCGAGTTCCTTTAACACTTTTTCACATTTGTACTTGAATCCAATAAACCTAGTTTGTATGTTTTTAAAGCTTCATTCTTTTTTCCGCAACATCTTTAAAAAGCACGATGCTTCCATCAGTGCTTCAGTGATGAGAAAAGAAAAGATTTGTCTTTCCAACAAAAATAATTTATTATATTTAAGATGCTCGTGAACAAAAGAACATTGGCTCATCTCTTCTCAGCAAAGAAGTCATATTATATCATATGAATATGTGAATAGGGAACAGAAACAGATCCACAAAAACAAAGAAATCATATTCAGAAATTCACAACCCATCTTTTGCTTCATGAGAAAAATACCCGACTCTGGAAGGAGGAACACTGACACCTTTAAAGAGTAAATAATGAAGTTTAAGCTTAGACTTGAACTAAAGATGGGATCGACAAAGCAAACGGATCAGAACATCAGAACTCATTAGGAGCGGAACACTTCAACAGGCCTCAGACGCCATTTCTACCATAAATTAACAGAAATCAGCTACTTCTCTGGAAGCTTCTCAGCAGGAAGAACCTCAGCTGTGATGTCCTCCATGCACAGAGATGTGAGGGACAGCTGGACACCTGGAAAAAAGGGAATTGTTGCATCACTAAAGCATGCGTTTGCATACGTTTACTAAAAGTGTAAAACACATATCATGCTAAATTTAACACTGTTTTATTAGATTACACCAGGCTCACTATAAGCCAAAGGAAGATGTTTTCTTCATCGTTCCTCACATGCTAGCACATCCATAAGAGGATTTTGCCCTGAATTCTTTGTTTTTTGTTTTTATTTTGTAATACAATAATCATGTTGAACCAAAACCAACCTGTGTAGTTTTTTAAATTCACTACGACACCAACAGAAAACACAGATGTTTTTTCATTGTTAGAGTCTGAGTGAACCCCAGAACTGAGGTAACAAACCCCCTCTTTTGTTGTTAAATTGCAGCATCAGAGTATCTGATTTCTAGGCTTTTTTTCTAACTCAAATGGTTCTTTTTCAGGCCACAGACCGGTACTGGTCCATGGGGACAGTTGGTACCGGGCCGCAGAGGGAAAAAAGGAAACACAGGACCTACATTTTTTCAGTTTCATTTATATTCAGTTTCTGAAGGAAGTTTTACTTTGGAAAACTCTTGGATTCTCTCCACCACATCTGACCCCTTCTTGATGCGTGTCAAGTCGCATGGTCACATGTTTGTTACTTTAGGGCGGCTGAGCCGACAACCAAAACAGCAAAGTTAAAAAAAAAAACAAGCATATTTGGGAAGTTTCTATTTGCAGAAAAAACAACAAGGACACAAAAGAAGAACATTTGACATAAAAAGGAAAAAAGAAAGCATTTGTAGTCTAAAACAGTTTTTTGCTCAAAAATTCTGGAATAAAGTGTGATGCACCAGCTCCACCTAGTGGCCAAACTAAAACGCCCTCCAAGAGAGGCAGAACATGGTGAGCTGTATATTTTTGTGGGAGCTTCTCCTTTGAAGAAACCATGCATCACTGTATGGTGTCAACAATCTCATTGGCTTATTATTTTGCTAATAGTTTTTACGGTATGTGAACAGTATCAGAATAATGCTTCAAAACAAAAGATATATAGATTATTAATGGATTTCTATACAAAAATGTCTAAATGAGTAAAGCCTGTAAATTCAAAATTGAATTGAATCAAGGAGATTTAAAGAATGGAGAAAATCGAGTCGACCCAGGCTTTGGTGAATCAAATCGACTCTGGAATTTATTGGTGATACCGAGCGCTAATTTGGATGGTTCCTTTAGGAACCCTAGAGTCCAAATACAGATCAAAACAGCTATAGATCTTTTACAGAGGATGACGATAAACTTTACCGCCCACTTCAATCTGCAGACCCATCCACGAAAATATTGACTGAGAATCTGTTCGGTGGGCTAACATCCCCCTGCTCTTAATGACTTGTTGTGTGTCCAAGACCATAGTTGTTTATTAGTGTTGAAGATGTAGCCTCTTGTTTTCCATTGCCAATAAATATAAATATATTGTAAATTAAAATGTAGTAACAATCTGCCTTTTAATCAGGCTTTTTCAAATGAAGAGCAAAAAGGAAAATTTTCTTGTAAAATAATTTTGAAAAAGAAGGACTTTGACAAACCAGAACATTCGTCTCCACTGATGGACTTCTCCTGACCAGTGAAGACGTCCTGAAACACAAAACCTTCCATTAGCGTTCTGAAGCTTCTTCGTTTGAGGTCAAAATGATTCAAGAATGACTCACCTCAACAGACAGACTCGACGCATCGTCCTGATGAACCTCTTCTGATTCCTCAGAGCTTCCAGAACTCTCTGAGGACAAAGTCACACTTTGCAATGACAACGATGCTCATGAGAAGAACGCAGTTTAAAGCGGTTTGAGAAAAACCCAGAAAAATCCCAAACAAAACGAAACTTCAATTTGGATTATAAATTCTGAATATTTCGGAAAAGGGACTTACCTTTTTTTTCTAGCTTGTCCTAAAATTAAGCATAATTTAAAAAAACAAAAATTGTAAAAACACTATTTTTAAGTTAATTACAAATCAATCAATTCAAAACATTCAGCAAACAAAGAATATAAAACAGCAGGTTTACATGAATGTAGTCTCCTCCACCTTTGACCTCTGGTCCAACAGCTTCACAAGGAAACTTTAGAAAGAAAAACAATAACTTTATAAATTTAACATCAGCTGATGCAGCAACACACATGTGCAGACAAACCTTCAGATCAGATTAACTGGTTTCAAAATAAGAGTCTATGGTAAAGCAGAGCTGTGTAGAAATGTTTAATGGACACAATAATGTATCTGGTAACAGATTGTTTTCATCAAACATTCAAATCACCTAAAACTTTATTTATAAAGTACATTTCTTACCCTAAGAATTACAGTGTTTCAAAGAAGAAACATGACAACTACAATTAAAACTTTACATTAAAATAATTATAATCATAATAAAAAATGATCAAACATGTTGCCTGTTAGCATGTATATATGCTGCACGAACATGTTTAAATTTAAGAATTCACCTAAAGAAAAGATTTCAGGCCATGTCTGACTTCCCACCCTAAACACTAAAAAACTATCTAGTGCGGCACAATGTAGTGCCCTGAATTTTAAAAGCAGTTCGGACACCTTGCTCACTACTTTATCTTTTTATTTAAACTGCGGTTATGATGTCATTGATTTCACAAAGCTAAAATCTCATTGATGAGCGTTTTGCAATGATTATTTATGGGTCCACTGTCTTTTAAGATGAAAACGATGATGGTTTATTTAAAAAATACATTGAAATATTTTTATTTCAGCAAAAATTGTTTCGATCCAATGCATTGTGGTCTATATTCGCCAATCTAGTGAGCATCGATGCACACTGGTTTATCGCAGAGACTTCTGGGAAATTACTAGGGCACTTCAAAATGGCGAACGCGCTATATTTAGTGCACTATGTAGTGAGTAAGAAAGGAATTTGGACATAACCTCAGACTAACCTTTCATTTGAAACTCACCGTGACAGCAGATGTCACTTCCTCTGCTGCTGCACTCAGATTATCTGAACCTTGACTCAGAGTTTCTCCATCAGGACGATTATCTTTTAAATCTGCTATTTGGGGAAATAAAAACAACAGATTTCCCATAAAATAAACTTTAAACATTGAATCTTCTCTTCTTATTATTCTGTTATCTTACACTTGGCATCCAGTTTCTTTATCTTAAGGATAAAACGAATAAGAAAATGCCATGAAAAAGCTCCTCCCCTCTCTCCCAGAATGCATCAGATGTTCCTCACGCTTCCTCAGTGTCATACCTGTGCAGAAGTCTGCAGGACAGCTCTCCTCCACGCAGGTGGACGCCCCCGTGCTCTCATCATCCTGAACATCACAAAAACAGCACTCACAACTCTTTTTCAAAGTATTTTTTGAAAGAAATGAAAAAGAGAAACTTTAAAAGAAGCCAGGAAGAAGATGTGCCTGTTCTGGGACATTTGGATCCTTAATCTTTTCAATAACAAAGTCTTGAGGAACCTAAGCAGAGAACAATCGGTAAGAATTTCTGGATTCTTTCAGAATTTTTCCACAATAACAGCATTTGTTTACCATTTGAACTGCTGTAGAGGTTTTCCCAAAGGATCTCCATTCAGAGACTTCCTGTTCATGTTTCTCCTCACCTGGCTCTACAGGAAAAAGTCAGGAAGAAATGATCACAGACATCACTACTGTTGTTTCACTTTGCTTAATTTCTAGTAAACTCTGCTGGAAAGGGGGAAACAGGATTGGTCAACGACTGGGGTTTGAAGGCCTGAGAACGCTGGAAGACAAACTTTTATTTATTGACATCCATTCGTTTCTCACCAAAAAAACTCTTCATTTCTGAGCTGCAGGGTGAAGCCTCCTTCTCCTCTATTCTGGTTTCAGGTTCATCAATGTCGTCTCCAATCTTCTCCAGTGACAAATCAAGGCTTTCGCTCTCAGGAGCATCAACAGGTGGAGAACTCGTCTCTTCAGTTTGGACAGGTTTCTCTTCCACACCACTATCAAATGACAACTTGAGTACAAAAACAAAGAAAAATCAAGCACAGAAATAAGCATAAAATGTCGGGTTTTCTTTGTTGTACCTGTTTTGGAACATCTAAAACTGGATCTGAAGTCTCCAGATCAGCTTTTCGAGGAATCTAAAGAAACACAAAGCCGCTCGTCTACATTCATGTAAAAGCGAAAGCCTCATTTTAGTCAAAATTGAAGTGCAACTGTACCATGTGCACAGCTCTGGAGGCCGTCAAAGAAGGAACTGATGTGATCCTTTCATCTTCTTCATTTTTCTCTTGAATTGGCTCTGTGGAAGAGCAGAAAAAAAAGACAACACCAGAAAATGATTTGTATTAAAGTGATTTCAAAACATAAAACTAAATGTTTGACATACAAGCAGATTTTTGATAAGTCAATATTCTGAAATATGGAACAGAAAAACTAAAGATGCATTTCTCACCTGTGAAATTTTCACTCTCCAAGTTGCAGGTTGACGTTTCCTTCTCTTCTATGTCACACACTTTGGTTTCAGGATCATTTACGACGTATGGTGAAGAGTCAAAGCATTCACTCTCAGGAGCATCAACAGGTGGAGGACTCTTCCCTCCACTTGTCTTCTCTTCCACACCACTGTCACCTGACAAACTCTTCTCCTTCATGGTTGGGATGAATTCCTCCAGCTGCTGCTCTTCTGTGGATTCTTGTTCCTTGTGAGGAGAGCAGACACTGACGGGGGATTTCTCTGATATTTCTGCCTCTTGCGTGACGGCAGGGATATTGGTCGGCTCCTCCGCCTCCTCCTCGTGCTCCTCAGTGACCACGTCAGGAACTTTACAAACAGCCACACCGCCGTCTTCCAGGCTGACCTCCCACACTGACCCCACCCGCTTGATGAAGCAGCATCTCAGCACCTTTTCTCCACCCACTCCAAGCTCTTCTTTAAAGAGTGACACCACCTCTGGATCCAGCATTCTCAGGCCCAGACCTTCAGCATCTCCCAGCATGCAGTGGGTGCTGTAGGCAGGAAGCTGGAGGAAGGACTGCTGGAGTCTGCGCATGTTGGAAACTGGAGCTTCGGCCGTGTTTCCAAAGTCAACAAACTCGATCAGAGCCGTGTGCTCCTCCTGGATCTCTTTCACCACGGCTCGGTACCACGAGGAGTCTTCGGAAAATTCTGCCAGGACCAGATCACCAACATGCACATCCTGGATGGGACTGTCTCTCTGTGTCCACTCTGGATCGTTCAGCTTTTCCACCAGAGAGAACAGTTCATCCTCTTCATCAACACGCTGCACGTAGAAGCTGAGTGGACTGTTGTAGTGCGAGACGTAGACGTCCACCGTCATTCCTGCTGTGATTCTGCTGGGAGGAAGTTCTGGGAGCTGAGGGACTTTTCCACCATCCACTTCCTGCTGAGATTCTGTTCTAGACCATTCTGAGAGGACAAACTTTGTTTCAGGAGAAAGATCAGATCTTTGATTCCCTGAAACTTCTGCATTCTTAGAATCTGTGTCTGGTTTGGTATTATTTGACATCCTTTGATGTGGAGGTTTGTAAAGCTCCGATGCAGCGCGTCTCATCTTCTTCATACTATCACAAGAGCCATTTTCATTCTTCTCTGAAGACTTCAGGTTCACACTTGGACGATTACTACCCAGTACCCCAGCACACACAGAAAAGCTGCTCTTAGATGCGGCTTGCTCTGAAAAACCTCTTGCTGTCCTCAGAGTTTGTTCCTCTGGAGGCTGAAAATCTTTATGACTCTGCTGTTTCTTCTGAGCTTTATTAAGAAACATGTTCTTTATGTCAAAATTGATCTGAGAGTTCCCATGGTACAACTCAACTAGCAACTTCCCATCAGGGTCTTTGGCCACAACTAGCCCCTTAAATTTGCAGCCAGCCACGGCGGAGGCAAACCACTGGTCCGCCTCGCTGGAAACATCAGGAGGAACATCTGCGAGGCCACAGAGCACCGCTTGTATGGGCACAGACAGTATGTCATTGGCTTCTTTAGGAATTGGGATCAAGTCGGATTTGTCCACCTCAATCGTGTCACCATAATCAACAAAGTGAACCAGTAGAGCTGGCTTTGTTTGCTTAATCTGAGCCCTGTACCACTGCCCATCTGTGTACTTAGCAAAGCACAAAGATGCAAAGACTTTTGGAAATTTCACCTTCAGGAGCTGATGGCACAGACTGTTCAGCTTCATCGAGAGTTCTTTTATCACATCCTGGTTCTTGTCCAGATGACAGTAGAAGTGGTTGACACTATCCACACACGTCACAGTCACCTGCTCTTCTGTCCCTACTTTGATGTTGTGGGTGGAGTAGTAGTACGTGCACAGACTGGCCGACTGGCCGTTGGGTTTCTGTGGAGGTGGGCTTGAAACGAGATTGGCCATAATGGTGCAAATACTCTCAAAGGGGGTCTCTAGGTCCACAACATTATAAAGGGTTCTCTGCTTATTGTACATGACAGCGTACACTGTGCATTTCAGAATCCCAAAGTTGGATGCAGCAGTTTTGACAAAGTTCAAGAACTTTGCTTTAGCCTCTTCCTTCCAGTTGTTGACTAGAGTCGTGGGATCTGTGAGATTTAACAGGCTGCATCGGAATGCTTGGCCATCCAGAGTCAGGAATTCCGGGCTGATCTTCCTCAGCGCACTGATGGAAACAGTCTCTGTGTGTCCGTAGTCGACAAACAGCACATCCACGTGTGGCGTTTTGTGTCTGCGAACCACAAGGGCTCTGTACCACATTCCATTGCTAGGATGTTGAGCTACACATGAAGTTTCAGCATCATGCTGGAACTCGCTGTTTGCGTAATGATACTGCAGGTCACCCATGAGCAATTGCAAGTGCTTCATGTTCTGCACCAGCTGACACCAAAAGTCGTTTGGGCTTTCAATGTAGGACACGGTGACTTCCAGGACACTTCCGATGCTAAACATGCGGGCTTTAAAGAGAGGGGCTTCCTTCATGCCAAAACCACCTTTGGTCTGAGGCTGGACTTTATCGCCTTTGCATGCTGGGAGATTTCCATTAACATGTGCTGGAGGCATAACAACCGATGGTTGAATCACCTCAAGCCATTCAGCGTGACCAAAGTTGCACATCAGTCTGCCGACATCCTGCTCACTCTGCGCATTGGGATCAGTTAGCTGGACAACATATCCATCTGCATTTTTTGCTTTTACTTGTATGTTAAGCAACTTGTCCATGACTACTTTGGTAAAGAATTCCGTCGCACTGTCATTCCACCTCCCATTTGTCGGCCCAACACTGGCCAGGGTGCACTTCAGTGCTAGCTTTGGCAGCTCTTTGAACTCCAGAGGGAGGCTTCTGATGTCATTCTTGTCGACCACTTCTGTGTTTCCATAGTCTACAAAGAATACTTTGACTTTTGCGTTGCCAACTTCACACACAGACACTCTGTAGAAATTGTCGTCTTTTGCCTTAGCGACACAGTAGAGTCCAACAGTTGGATCCTTCACATCTGTGTTTACTGAACCTTTGTGCAAGTGGCAGATGTTAGCCAACAGCTTGTCCAACTCTTTTCTGTGGGTCTCCGTTTGGATCCAAAACTCTGACGGACTGATTACGTGATGAACAACTGCCAAGTGTGATGAGTTCAGGGGGAGGTTATCCAACAGAAAACACTCATCTCCGTTTCTTACATGGTTTTCTCTGGTTGTCTCTGGTGTCAGATGCTGCTTGGTAGATGTTACGCTTTGGACGGAATACCTTGCAACTGTTTTATCATCCTCAAGCAGACAGCCTTCCCTGGAACCAAACAACGTGTTCAGGTTTGTGTTGTGATCTCCGTAGAGTGTTACAGAGTAAACTCCCTCAGAGATGACATGATACTGAAAATGGGCAGAGACTGTCTTGTGGAGAAGGAGGGATCTGAGGAAGTTGATTTGCCTGACTTCCCATCCTGAACTTTTGTCCGTAATTCCATGGAGCGAGCAGCTGTAGGTGAACACCGGCATCCTGAAGAACTCTGCAGGAAGCTCTCTGATGTTCTCCACAGGAACAAACTGCTTGGTTCCATAGTCGACATTCAAAACTTCCACCAAAGCATTGGTTGGAAACAGCTGCTGTACAACAGAGCGATACCACTGGCCGTCATTTCCTTTTGCAGCATACGGGCAGCCAATCATTTCAGGACACAGGATGCAACGGACCCTTCTGCCTTCGCAACTCTGTGTGAGTTTTTCTGAGAGTCTTTTTAGTTCCTTTGAGAAGATCTTCAACTGGCAAAAAATTCTCTTTGGACTAATGACCTCTGTTACTGTGACAGCTGTCGTGTTTTCCACTGACAGCTCTGGATACAAAAACAGCTCCTGCTTTTGCTGCCCATGGATTGCTTCTCCGAAGAGCTGCATCGTCTCTAGAGGGGCCTCTCCCCCACTTGGAGATTTCAGGGTCAACAGAACAAAGTCCAGGAACATGGCTGGAGAAAGTTTCCTTGCAAACCCCATCTCGTACATTTGTGTAGAAATACTGGGGATGTGCAGCAAAAAGATTTTGTGCGACACCAGAATGTCCTGCACATGTGCTGCCACAGATTTCCCGGTAAAAGATTTTAAATACTCTTGCGCCATTGGAGACCATCTCTTCTCCTGTGCCCGGGGTAACACATTAGCCAGCACACAAAATTCAACTTCAGGAGGCACCTGGAAGTACTCCTTCTTACCCCATGCTAGCATGCTTGTGGTGGCACTGCAAGTTATTCCTTTGTCAATAAGGAATACTTGGTAATTAAAGCCATTTCTTGACACTATTCGAGATCTGTGCCAACTATCGTCTATCTGAACCAAACACTGGTCACCAGGATTCCCTTCCAGTTCCTTAAAAACTGCTCCAGGAGACTGAATGTTACTTGCAATGTGCTGATAATCTGCTTTGCTCTGCTGACTAAAGTTGGCCCAGAACTCCACAAGCACACAAAGAGGATGCAAGTGGACCCTCGTGATCACGGCCGTTACATCCGACCCTTGCATAGGCAGACCCGGGATGGAAGACATTCCGGAAGCTTCATGAACTTTTGCTTCTAGTGTTGTGTGCTAGATTGTAACCTGGAAAGCAACAAAAATACAGGACAGGAAGGACTGTAAAGGATTTGAAATTTTTGGACAAACGAATAAAGCTGCAAAACATGTTACTGTAATATATTTACGAAGAGAATTTGTTGCTTATTTTAAAAGGGAGAAATCAGAGCTAAAAAGTTCAAAAGAAAAGACCAGTTTTCCTATTTCGAATTACATTTTTTATGTTTGAACGACAGAATTTTCTTTATTTCTGATGGAGGACATACAGTCAGGACCATAAATATTTGGACAATTTAGTTTCTGTACATTACCACAGTGAGTTTTAAATAAAACAACTCAGATGCCATTGAAGTGCAGACTTTCAGCTTTTATTCCATGGGTTGAATAAAAAGATTGCATGAAAATGTGAAAAACTAAAGCAATTTTTAAACACAATCCCTTCATTTCATGGGCTCGCAAGTAATTGGACAAATGAAATAACTGAAAACAAAATGGTCATTACTAATATTTGGTTGAAAAGCCTTTGTTGGCAATGACAGCCTGAAGTCTTGAACTCATGGACATCACCAGATGCTGGGTTTTCTCCTTCTGAATGCTCTGCCAGGCCTTTACTGCAGCAGCTTTCAGTGACTGCTTGTTTGTGGGACTTTCTGTCTGAAGTTTAGTCTTCAACAAGTGTCAGTTGGGTTAAGATCATGTGACTGACTTGACCATTCAAGAATATTTCACTTCTTTTCTTTAATAAACTCCTGAGTTGCTTTGGCTTTATGTTTTGGGTCGTTGTCCATCTGTATTATGAAACACCGCCCAATCAGTTTGGCTGCATTCACCTGGATCTGCGCAGACAGTCTGTCTCTAAACACCTCAGAATTCATTGGGCTGCTTCTGTCCTGTGTCACGTTATCAATAAACACTAGTGTCCCAGTGCCACTAGCAGCCATGCACGCCAAGACCATCACCCTGCCTCCACAGTGTTTTACTGATGATGTAGTGTGCTTTGGATCATGAGCTTCTCCACGCCTTCTCCATACTTTTCTCTTGATATTAATTTTGGTAGAGGTTGATTTTGGTTTCATCTGTCCAAAGAATGTTTTTCCAGAACTGTGCTGGCTTTTTTTAGATGCTTTTTAGCAAAATCTAATCTAGCCTTCCTATTCTTGAGGCTTATGAGTGGCTTGCATCTTGCAGTGTACCCACTGTATCTACTTTCATGCAGTCTTACTTTTGTGGTAGACTTGGGTATTGATACGCCTACCTACTGGAGTATATGTAAAAATATGTTTTTGTTTCCACTGTCTTTGGTCCATCGTCTATACTGTCTACTGAACGGGATCATTGAACATTGGTTCATTATTTTTTAAACTTTGCATTTGTCTTTGTTATTGTCGTTACCCCCTGTCGTCTGACTATGTCGTCAGGAAAGTCCTTAGCAACCATTGCTAGTGTCATTAGTTACGACGTTTCCCCATGTAGTCATTAGATCTTGTCGTTTTTTGTTTAAATTTTGCCAAAGTCGTCAGAAAAGTCCTTTGTATGGCCGATAAATTGTTTCCTGTACTCCCACGGAACGAATTTTTTTTATTATTATTATTAAAGCTGTGTTAACCATGACAAAAAAGTTTTTTTAAATAAATTTTATTGATATTCCCGCAAACGCACATTGCCAGAAAGGGAGGGGGGGGGGCATGCGTACAACGCTTTCCCGTTCCCGAAGCAACTCTTGCCAATTGTTTCAAGTTCTGAGTATGGCTTCAATAAATCTGGTGATAAACTATTATTTAAGTCTTTTAAAAAAATAACTGATCTTTATCAAACATGTCACAAATCGGTTTGATAAACGAGGAGCAGACGGACCAAAATCTTTGACTGGATTTTGATCTTTTTTTAATCGGTTACGTAGTTATTTGACCATGAGGTGGCGCTCTCGGGACCAGTATAATGCTTTTTAGGGCGCCTCTGGTCCTCCAAAGTTTTCTTCTGTTTTCTCAGCTTAATGATGGCTCCTTTCACCTGCATGGAGAGCTCCTTTGACCGCATGTTGTCGGTTCACAGCAAAATCTTCAAAATGCAAGCACGAGTCCTCTAATCAACTCCAGGCCTTTTTTCTGCTCCACTCATAAGGATATAGCAAGGGAATTGCCCACACCTGCCCATGCAAAAGCATGGAAGTCAATTGTCCAATTACTTACGAGCCCATGAAATGAAGGGATTGTGTTTAAAAATGCTTTAGTTTTTCACATTTTTATGCAATCTTTTTGTTCAACCCAATGGAATAAAAGCTGAAAGTCTGCACTTCATCTGAGTTGTTTTATTTAAAAACTCACTGTGGTAATGTACAGAAACTAAATTAGAAAGAATGTTTCTGTCCAAAGATTTATGGTCCTGACTGTATTTTTAAAAAAATGTAGGCTTTGGGAGAGGGACATGTTAGCATCTTTACTTCGACTGCTGCCCCCGGGTCCCAGTACCGGATGAGCAGAGGAAGATGAATCAATGGATTAAAGATTAAACAGTGTTTCTGAGTATTTCTTTATCAAAATCATTGGAAAAAATGAAGTCTTAAAAGAAGAGCGCACTCGTGCTAAAATACACTGGGCAACAAATAAACTCGATTTTTAACAAACTGCTTTGCTTTTGGTCTGTTGCTTATTCACAGAGATTTGAACAAAGAAATGCAATTAAGCTTAATTTTTATAATACATGTCCTCCATGATCAGAACAATGCCACAATGTTAAAAACGCCCAAAACACAATTTTCAGGTGAGTAGGTATTTAAATTGTCATGCAAGCTTTGCTAGATGAATATTTGGGCTGTATATTATATTTGTTCAGGCTTGAATTGAAAATTTTCATTTCTTATATCATGGTAACTCAAACTACTTAGCTAAATAGGTTTTTTCTTTTGTCAGTCCTACAATGAGTTTATTATTATTATTACTTTCTTATATTATTACTTTCTTATAGATTTTCATGACTTCACAGTTTTTGTCGTAACTATGGTCAAAACTTTAACAATTTATCTAATCGGACCGTCAGCAGCTAGCACAGTCCGCTGGCTAAGCTAGGTTAGCCATTAAGGACGGGTTTCTGTAAACGGGCATTTTGCGAATAAAAAAAAAACTAAAGTCAATACGAGGAGTTCGGCTATCGTTTTGGTTAACAAAAAATGTTAAACTAAAACTCACCCGTTTATTCCTCTCAGACTAAGAAAGCTCTCCTCGCCGAGTTGGTCTTCAACCGTCGATCTTTTTCCACGTCGCGAGACTTCAATAAAAAGGACCTTCTAGATTTTCCTCGAGCGACGCCAGTTTGCCGTTTGGAAAAACTCCCGCCGTAATCTGCAACCGTTACCGGACCGAATCATCAAATCCCACATGGCGCCTGCGCAGTAATGCTTTTTCTTTTTACTTTTTTTTTTAACCCATAACCTGTAAATTGCAGAAAATAAAAGCACAACAGTTCAACAAATCATTACCCCTATGTTGATTTTTTTTCATAATTTTATGACTTTATTCTCATGTCTTCATTTATTTTTCCTCTTTTATATGGTAATACTTTATCACAATTCTATTTAATATTTTATATATAGTTCTTTTTTCTCCAAACATTTAAGAGAAAAAATGTTTTTTTATTTGTGGTTAAATTTATAAAGGTAATTGTCATCTCGCTTTTGTTTTTAAAATGTCACAAAAGAAGAGGAATTTAGTAATTTGAATTAGGATCTTTTTTTAGACTGTATTTTTTTAAGAAATCAAAAGCCCAGCTTTGTGTTCTGTTTGTATTTTTATTTAAGATGATTATTTTTACTAACTTCCCCCTCATAAATATGTATAGAATTTGGATTTTATCTTTAAAGAAAAAAAAGACACAAAAGGGGAGTAGATTCATTTTTAACCCCAAAACCCCAATTATGGGTAAACAGGTAAAACTCCACTTTTCAGCCAGAACCACGATCTCTTATACTAGTGCTCAAATCTCCAATATTTTTCTCCAAAAAAAAGTTAAATATATTAATTTTTGCATTTTATAGATGTTTATAAGTAATTTTACTTTGCCCCATACATTTATGTCATTGCACAACACTTTGATGAGAGAGGTACACATAAGTCTTTTTTTTCTTGTGCCTGTTGAAACAACAAAACCACTTTCATGACCATGTTGATTTTTTTCTAGGTCAAAGAACAGAATTACAAAGAAATAAAAAAAAGTTGTGTTAATTGTATATCAAAATGTGTACGATTCCTCTTTTAATCACACGAGGGAAGCACATACCTATTGCTGTACCTTTTGGTATTATCGGTTAACCGGATGTTCGTCATCGTTTTCTGCCTCCATTTCCTGGTGAGGCCTAAAGGCATTGCGTGTTTGTTGTTTAGCTATTCTTCAGACGAAATAAACTGTCATCATGGCTATGCAAGCGGCGAAACGCGCTAATGTAAGTTCAATTTTGTGTTTAACTTTACTTTATAACAACGTGTATGTGTTAATATGTTTTTTGGTGCTCACGAAAGGGACAATTAGCACTCCGTTAGCCTTAGCAGCTATTGGTTACTGAAGATACTAGCGTCGCTACGTAAATAAAAAATTATTAAATACGGCATTTTGAAAATGAGATGGTAAAATTGATTGTTTTGTCATCTTAAAATTTTAAAGAATTATTATTGTTTTAGTACGTTAGAGGATACACTTTAGTGAAGAATTCTCATTATTACCGCTTGTTTAATACATGCTAGTCATTCTGTTACCCATTTCTTTCTGTGTGCTGCAGATTCGGTTACCTCCAGAGGTGAACAGAATCCTGTACATAAGAAATCTGCCTTACAAGATCACGGCTGAGGAAATGTACGACATTTTTGGCAAATATGGACCCATACGTCAAATACGAACGTAAGTGTTTTGTCTTCATACCTTCAGTTTTATTTGTTTATTTTTAATTTTAAAACATGTCTGTCCTAAACACACAACCACTTTTTCATCTGTTTTCAGACAATAAAATAAATATGTAAATAAGCTCAATATTCTTTCATATATGTCCTCCTTCATCAGAAAAATGCCATGAGAAAATGTTTTAAAACAGTTTTCATCAGAGTGGGTCTTTAAGGACAATATTATTATGGAATAGGTTAAGATGTGTGACCATTTCATGTTTTTGCTGTATTTTAGGGGTAACACACCTGAAAGCAGAGGAACGGCGTATGTTGTTTATGAAGACATATTTGATGCCAAGAACGCTTGCGATCACCTGTCAGGCTTCAACGTCTGCAATCGTTACCTGGTGGTTCTTTACTACAACGCCAACAGAGTACGTATGCTTTTTATGTCACGCATTTACAACCTTGTTTGTTCCTTGTTTGTATTTTTTTTCTGTTTACCATCAACCCCTTCATATTTTTGCAGGCTTTCCAGAAAATGGACACAAAGAAGAAGGAAGAGCAGTTGAAGCTCCTAAAAGAGAAATACGGCATCAACACAGACCCTCCCAAATGATCTTCACGACTATCAAAACCTTCTCACACACCTTAGATTTCTCTGTACAAATGTTCCCTTTTTTATTTTTTGCTTGGGCAGGTTTTTGGTTTGGTGCTTTTGTCAACATTTCTTTATGCACGACCGGCTGTCTGCTTTGTTGTAAAATGATTTCTCTGATTTTAATTGAGCTTTTAATTTGAAGTGAAACCAGGCACGTTTTCAATTCAGTTCTTTTGCCCCCCCCCCACACACACACACACACACATAATTTTAATTGAAAGTTAACACGTATCTGCCTTGTGCTCCAAGAATATCAATGGATGTAATGTTAGTTTAAAACCCATTTATTGTCAAATAAATGTCTCTTTTTCTTTAAACCCATTGTCTTTTGTTTTATAAACACCACATATGAACTCACTTTACTCTTTTTTTGTAAACCTGTCACATTAGCAAATTTTTCTTTTTCCCCCCACATTTACACACAAACAGAAAAGGATCTTTTGAGAAGCTGGCCGTCATTCAGTCTTATCCATCCATCTTAACTTGCTATGTTTGTTGCTGGAGCTTTTCCCATCTGTTGTAGGGCAAAGGTGGGGTACAGCCTCGTTTATAGAACAGTCAGCCACAGGACCTGAGAGCCACGGGTTGCTTTTTAGAGAAGCTTCAAGGCCCATCTTTTTCAACTGGCATTTAGGAAATTTTTCCATTTTTTTTAATTGGTTTTATTTATTTTGAGTTCATTAATTTATCCACTTTATCATATTATCATTTAACATTTTATTAAGTATTTATTATGCCTTTTACCACGTATGGTTACTTTTTATTTTTATTTTCGGTGCTTCCTCTAAAAAAGAAGCTGGGATTTTACAAAAAGAGATTGATATCAAGAAATGCAACAAAAAAACGTTTTAAAGATCAATTAATTGGGGAAATATAAAAAAAAATCTCAAAAAGGCTCTGGACCACTAAGGAATTAGGAGAAATCAGGAAAGAATCGATATATTCCCCTTTTTTCCCTATTAAATCTGTTTTTCATTTAGAAAACCGGGTCTGAGTCTTTGCAGATGGCAAACTACCAGTAACAGGAAATAAAATTTGCCGCTCTGCTTCAAATTAAGAGTTGCAGCATGAGGAAACTACACCTATTTAAAAAAAAAAACGGGCAATAAAATGAAATATTTCAATAAATGTTTTTCCCCCATTTATACAAAAATGTACTAAATCAACTGAAGGGGATAATATATGACAATAAAATGCAATGAAAATAGCAAAAAGTCAAAAATGGACTAAATTTGAGCAACATTGTTAGGCTGGGGGTCAGTAACCTGCGGCTCTTTTACCCCTCCATTGTGCCTCTGAAGATAAATGAAAAGGTTTAAATCCTAAAAAGTAGTTGTAAAGTAAAACGTAAGTAAATTAAAAAATTAAAGTAACTCAAACTCTATTCCATTCATCCACAAACACAAGTCGAACTAAAACATTTTAACAAGAATTCTGAGCACCGTGTACCAAACAAAATCAATTTGAGATTAGTAAATCCAACCAGAATTAGGGCACAACAGATTATAAAGTGACTTTTTGATTTTTTTAACATATTAAAGGATTTTAAGTGTGTTTTATGGTTCAAAAATACAGTAAAAGTCACTTAATTTGCTCTGATTTAATTTAAGTTAATTAGATCTACAGATCACAAGGTCTGGGGAGTTTTACCACAAATTGTCAAATAAACAGTTTTTGTTTGTTGGTTGTTGACACTAATCTACCTAATACTATATTTACATGAATTGAGATGATCCTTTGTGACACAGTGTGTCTTTTATTTTGAAAGGAACTCATATGAACCCCTATTTTAAAAGTTCTAAACTATTTCATTCTGTAAAAATAGTATTTTCTCTTTATATTTTGTTTATGCCAAAAAACACAAGTTTCATTATATTTATCATAATAGTGACATTAGCATAGATGCAAGTCAGTGTCTATTTTTCTAATGCTACTCTCAGACTCAAACCGCAACTTGTCCTCCATAATTGATTTTCAAATGTTTGGTGATTCCCTTACAGACAGGACGCCATCCATACATCACTACTAATTGGTCAAAGTCTAAGCTGGTTTAACTTTTAATGTCTTTCTATGTAAATCCCAAAATGGTCTTAAAAATGAGCGTTGCTACACGTAAACGCAAGAGTTTTGAACGTGGAAGGCCGAGACGCGCTTTTACATGCTTTTCATTGGAAGTGGTTGCTCGATGCTTGTTGCCGAGGGCGATGTGAAGTCAGACTCTGTGTCTCCTATTGGGTGGTAGTTATTAAGAAATGGACTTCTTTAAGTGTTGAAGGTTGCAGACCCCTGGTTTAGGTCAAACTGGATCAAACAGACGGCAGCCCATAGAGTTCCTTTTATTTGATTAAATCACAACACAGGGGAGTAGTGCAGCCATGTCATTAGGGACACAATACATGCTACAAAAGGATCCTTGTACAGAGTCGCCATCGCTTACATTTGGTATCTGATCAGCAACAATAGTGGTAATAGTCGTAACCGGAAACAACGGCTGGAAGAAAAGATGGAAAGATCTGAAGCCGGACGGAGACGATCAACACCACTGAGGGACAGTGATGGACTGGAGTGATTTCTGTATTTATTTGCCCCGCCCCCCCACGAGACCGTACGACAATGTTTCTACGAGTGCAGTTTAGCAATATATCAAGGTCAAGCAAAACTATTGAAGTCGTTCTTAGGAGGTACCACACTTCACCCAGCGTCTCCACGGTTATGGACTCGCACAAAGAAGGGAGTAAAAAAAGTACAAAAAGGCCGATTGATAAAAGACAAGTGCTTTGAAAGGGTCGAGGAGGGCGAATTTGCTAGCCTCTTCGGATGAACACAAACGAGAAAGTCGCACACACTTCGTCAAGCCTTTCCTCTTCGGAATGATATGCAACCTGTCAGCTGGTTGGGGGGGGGGACGATTTCTTCCCAGTCTAATTCAGCTTTATCATTTTTATTTGGCTGGTTTTTAGTTGTAGCTTCTAAAACGATGCAGTCCTCCACATTCAGCATAGGTTGCCTTGTAGTGTGTATCTCAACAGGAAAAGGTTGTTGTTGTTTCTAAAGCAACACACAGCACAGCTTATCTACAGGGAAACATGCTCCCACAGTTAAAGCAGTCAAAAGAAAATGTCTGAAAAGGTCACAAATAGACCCCCCCCCCTTTAAATCAGTAGAAGTCTCTCAGAGAGTCGCCGTGTTGCGTTGATAAGGCTTTCTGTCTTCAATCGCCGGATGAAAAGGATATTTTTAAGGCAGAACCTAAAGGCATGCAAATGAACTACATTTATAGTGTTTACTGACTGGACGAGCATGTTCTTGTTTTTGAGGGAAAAGTTTCATCTCTCCTAGTGCTAATATTTTGAGACCGGAGACGGGTACATCCTTGCGGGAATTTTCGTTCGGTTAAAATTAAATACAACGATGCGTCAGTAAAAGCTAAACAATAATCCGAGTATAGCGACAAATTTCAACGAAGCACATCACCGATGCGCGAGCTCCAGTAGAAGGAAACTGTAAGGAAAATACTTTGCACACTTCACATTTTGGCAGTTTATCATTAAATAATTTAAATATATTTATATGTATATCTATTTATATATATATATATTTGTGCGAGTTGATCATATGTATTGAGTGTGTGTATGTTGTGTCTGGTGTGAGTGTGCTCCCGCACAAGCACACTGTCTAATGTTGCTTAGAGATCTTTTTAGAGCAAATGAACATTCTCATGCACACGAGTGTTTCAAACACAAGAAGCAGATCCGTTGAGAGGAAGTAGTCCAAGCATTTTTTTTTTCATCTTTTGTTGTTTTGTTTTTTTGTTGTTGTTTTTTTTTTCAGTGGAAATAGCTGCAAACTGAATGGAACATGAAATTCTCTCTGTGCAGTCTGTGGCAGCTGGTGCTGCTCGCCTATTTCTGGAGGTCGCACTGCAGCAGTAATACGATGGAGGGGTCGCTCTTGGCCGCCTCTTTGAACTCGTCCAGCGAGATCTGGTCGTCGTTGTTCTTGTCCATCTTGGAGAAGATCTTGTCCACCCTCTGCTGGGGTGTCAGGCCGTCCTCGTTCATTTTCATCATGATGACGGTGCCGACCATCTTGTAGATAGCCTGCGGGGATAGACGGGGGGTTAAAGATGTCAACAACATTCATTTTTTAGTATTTTTATCCAGATCCAAGACTCAGGGTGTCAACTGATTTACAGAAGTTAAATTTTAGGATGTTTAAAACTTTTTTAACCCTTTAACACTAAACATCTGCCGCTAGTTGCCGCTGTTTATCTTTAGAAAGTATTTTCAGCCAATCAGAACCTGGAATCCTCCAATCCAGTAGCAAATAGAGTAAAAAACTATCAGAATGTGTAATCTAGTGCTTTAGGAGTAGGCGGATCTTTTCTTTAGGTTTTTCTTCAGGTTTCATATTTTTATTTCATGATTTTGGCGATACCCATTTAGTGACCTGAAACATGTTAAAAATGTCCCTCAAAGGCTTTGGTACTTGAAAGCACAGTGTCAATTAGGCAGGGAGTATTAGATACCAATGCAGTATCTCATGTTTTTAGTGTCAGAAGTGTCAGAAGACAAAAATATGAATATTCTTTCAGATGTAGAAATTTCATTGATATTATGGTGGAAATTGGGCATGTCCAGATTTATTCTCACAAGTCAGTGGGAATTAATTGAGCAAAAATGAAGAATACCGATCCAGCCTAATGTTTGTTTGGTGTTAGCTACAGCTGGTTAGCTTGGTTTAGAGAACAGGCTGAGCGATGATTGCCAGATCCTACAGATCTAAATGAAAAAAGGCAATTCATCTCCCTCTCATTCTGTAATCCTTGTAGACATAGAAAATGAACTGAACAGTGATGTTCACTACCTCAATGATCTCCAGCATCTCCACCCTTGTGATCTTGCCATCTCCGTCCAGGTCGTACATGTTGAAAGCCCAGTTGAGTTTCTGCTCGAAGCTGCCTCTCGAGGTGATGGACAGCGCACAAATGAACTCTCTGAAGTCGATGGTGCCGTCGCCATTCTTGTCAAAGGTCCTGAAGGCGTGCTGTGCAAACTTGGAGGCGTCCCCATAAGGGAAGAACTGCAGTAGAATAAGAAAAATCCATTAAATTTGTTATTTTTGAGCCATTTGTCGCCCAACTCACTCAACATTCCATCATAATTGATATTATCTATATATCCTAAAAAAATTTGTACAAAATGTTCTTGTTGATTTCATCAAAGGGATAAAAATGATTCGGATGGATCCCAGAGGGAGGGCAATAAATAACAAAAAGAGGCATTCAAAAAGAGAAGAGAAAAATGGTAAAAGATAAAAAAAGCTCCTACAGTTTCTTCGTTCTGCAGAACCGCAATGGAATACAAAAAAGTGCCCACCCATTGTAGATGGATGAACTACCCACGTTTTTTTTTTTTCCTGCAGCAAACCGATCGACTGCAGTGAAAAGTTCTGAGAGTTCAGGCTGACAAGAGACGAGGAAAGGAAAGGAGAGGGAAGGGGAGGGCATCAGGCATCAAACGATACAAAGAGAAGTAAAGAAAGGAGAAGAGAGTGACAAGAAAAAAAGCAAGGGGGCATGGCAGCGATGCAGCACGTCTACAGGTTCATCTCCTGGCTAATTTGAGCAAGGGAGCCCCTTCAGACTTGAAAAGGGTACGTGAAACTGCCTGAAGGCACAAGATGCTTTTTCCTTTAATGGGATTCGACTTGCTTCCCGTTCCCGCATGGCTCTGCCTCGGCTGAACGTCAGGAGAAAGAGGCGGGATGGAAAGAGTTGAAGGAAGGAACAAGGAAAAGACGAGAAGGCTGAGAGTTTGAAAGGCGCAGGAGGGAATGACGCATGCCAGAGAACGAAAAAGCAGGCAGCATGTCTTGACTCTCCAGCAAATTATGAAACACTTTTTGTAAAAGAAGGACAAAGGGAAAGAAAAAGGGAGACAAAAAGCCTTTTGTGGTAGACTAAAACACTCACTAGATGGCACACGGTTACCATTTGAAAAGCGAATCCACCCAGTCAGGAACCAAAGCAACCATTTTCTCACACATTTAACTCATTCTCTTCTCAGTTTTATCTGTGGCTATGTGATATGCTGTTTGGACTAAACCATTAAGATGAAGCTAAACACTCGACTACATGGGGGCAGCCATGGAATGGAACCATCCATCCATTTTAATAATAATAATAATCCATTTTATTTAAAGCGCCTTTCAAGGAACCCAAGGACACTTTACAAAACAAAGGTTAAAAATAGACATTAAAAGCACAATAAAAATAATAGATAAGATAAAAAGTAAACCAGGATGGGAAGGCAGAAATGAACAATTGGGTTTTGAGTTTAGATTTCAAAGTAGGCAGAGAGTCTATGTTACGCAGATCAGGAAGGAGGGAATTCCAGACTTTGGGAGCCGAGCAGCTGAAGGCCCAGCTTCCCATGGTGACGAGTCGGGCCGGAGGGACAGAGAGCTGAACAGAGGAGGAGGAGCGAAGAGAACGAGAGGGGGTTTTTATATGAAGGAGGTCGGAGAGGTAAGGAGGAGCCGGGTTATGGAGGGCCTTAAAGGTGAACAGGAGGAGTTTGAATTGGATTCTGGAGGTTATTGGAAGCCAGTGCAGCTGATGGAGAACCGGGGTGACATGACTGAAGGAGGGGGTTCTGGAGATGATGCGGGCAGCTGAGTTCTGGACCAGTTGGAGCTTATTTAGGGTTTTCTGGGGGAGACCAAAGAGGAGGGAGTTTTAGTAATCTAAACGGGAAGTAACCAGACTGTGGACCAGGATAGAAGCAGAGGGGACAGTGAGGGAGGGGCGTAGACGATCAATGTTGCGTAGATGGAAATGGGGTGACCGAGTAATGTTATTGATGTGGGACTGAAAAGATGAGTTATCTAGGATGACACCCAGACTCTTCACCTGAGGGGAGGGGGAGACAGAAGATGAATCAATGGAAAGAGTGAGGCTTGTGGCTTTGGAGAGGGTGGATTTGGAACCGACGAGAAGTAGCTCGGTTTTCTCACTATTGAGTTTGAGAAGGTTTAAGGTGAACCAGTTTTTGATTTCAGATAGACAGGAGTGGAGGGAGGAGGGTGGAAGAGAGGAATCAGGTTTGCTTGATACATAGAGCTGGGTGTCATCCGCAAAACAGTGAAAATTAACATTAAATTTACAGAAGATATTGCCAAGACGTAGAAGATAAGTCATGAAAAGAAGGGGACCAAGGACAGAACCTTGGGGGACACCAGAAGAGACAGAGGAAGGCTGATATTTAAATGATTTAAGATTAATGAATTGGGTGGGGTCTGAGAGGTAGGATTGAAACCAACGGAGGGAGGTGGAGGTGATACCGAGGGAGGAGAGCCTTTGGAGGAGGATGGAGTGAGAAATGGTATCAAAGGCTACACTCAGGTCAAGGAGGATGAGGATGGTGAGGAGGCCAGAGTCAGCTGCAATGAGAAGATCATTGGTGATCTTGAGCAGAGCAGTTTCAGTGCTGTGGGAGGGGCGGAAACCGGACTGAAAAGGTTCCAGAAGATTATTGTGTTTCAGATGATCATAGAGTTGAGAGGCGACTATTTTCTCTAGAATTTTGGAACTAAAGGGAAGGTTTGAAATTGGACGGAGATTATTGAATAAGTTGGGATCTGAACCGGGTTTTTTCAGGATGGGTTTGACATCTGCCATTTAAAAAATTTTGATGCCAGCTTTTCCTTCCAGACTCACTGAAGCCCGACACCAAAACTTGTATTTTGTTAAAAGGAACATTAAAGCCGTCATGATCCTCTGCAAGCTGTCATTGGTGTGGATCCAACACTTAGTTGGGGTGATAAAATGACAATGCAGAAAAAAGGAAAGATGCTTTACTGGTTACATCTAAAGAAATACATGAAAGGGAAGTTTAGGAGCACAACCACTCTGATCTTAGCCAGACAGATCCAACTATTCTCTAAAGATGCATCCATCCATCCATGTATTTATCTAACATCCATCCATTGCCAAATCCATCCTTCCATCCATCTATTGCTCCTTCTATTCGAGTATCCATCTATGTGCATTCATTTATTAATCTATTTCTCTATCCATTCAACTATCCAACTATTTATCCATCCATCCAGCCGTGGGGTGGCTGTGGTGCAGAGGTAGGGCGGTTGACCCGTGATCGCAGGCTCGGCTTCCGTCTTTCCCATTCATGTGTCAAAGCGTCTTTGGGGAAGACACCAAACCCCACATTTACGTTTCTTTCACAAGCCCTCTCCCCTGCATTTGAGGTGCTACGCAACTGCTTTCTGAAATCTTTAAGATAACACTAAGAAATAAATTCATACCTGCATCCATTGACTAGCATTGACTTTCTTTTGTGTTTTCTACAGGCCCTTATTTAGGCAGCCCCACTAGGGTGCAGCGTAAGGGGTGTCATGTTGCTCCAAGTCCCTAAAATACATGAAAACCAGGCTATCATCCCATCAGTGCGTCTGTCCATATCTGTCTTATATGTTTTATGTTGAATGAAATTCCTAAAACCCTCTGCATTTACCAAGCAGGACACTGGTTTGTGGCCTGTTGAGGCTGCATTAATGGTTTTATTTTCTTTTTATGTATTACTCTTTTTCCATCCATCCATCCATCCATCCATCCTTTTTTGTCTTTTATTTTTATTTTGTTGTTGTTTTATGGGGGTCATTTTTATTTCTTTGGTTAATTTTGGATCTTTGGAGGCTTTCACATTTAGGAGGGCAGTCATGCTTTTGGCGAGCATTGCCCCCCTCCGCGCCCATTCCTATACCTGGCCTTGGTTTCCTGTCTTTTCAAAGAGCTACTTCCACCATCTTTAACAAAGCCCACAGCATTTTCAAAGGGCACAGAAGAGAGTTTAAGGATAAATCAAAACGAAGTTGTTTTACGCAGTTTTATAGAAATTCCTTTGAAATTCTTTCTGATGATGTAATCCCTAGCCCTGCAGACATACAGTACATTTGGCTGGACACAGTCACACCATTAACTGGGGCCACAGTGTCTGCTGTGGATTGTTGCCCTGCTCAAATGTTTGGACACTGTCTCATTCCAAAGCAGCTCACTTTCCATTTGCCATTTTTAATTCAGTTTACACAGGAACACATCAAAAAGCAGCAACTGTGTGGATGTGTCGTTATCTATCCACAGCTTGGTTGTCATCCCCGACTGGTCTTGTTTGGTTTCCATAATTCCACTGCAGTGCCACAGAGCTGTGTAAACAGAGCCTGATGTTTCACGCATCCTTTTGTTAACAGCAGATGCAGTCCAGCCTGACCTTTGGTGGCGGCGGGGTCTGTGCGTATGGCTGTTTACATTACTTTGTGGAAGCACTGCGCAGATACGGCTTTGTGGAGCAGAAGGCGAGGGCTCGTGAGGGAGGAATGATTGGGGAACGCACATAATCGAGCGTGTGTGCCTCGTTTGTGCACGTCTGCTCTTACATAAAAGCACGATGACATGCCAGGAAGCTACGGATAGTGAGCCAGAGTAAATCAGTGGTTCCACTGCTTCCGAGCCTGCAGGGTGGCTTGCACTGATGCACTGTGCACACACTCCTCTCTGCTCTGCAGAGCTCATTTTCAGTCATCCTCTTGTGTTTCAGATAAAAGGCGTTTTAATATAAACTCTGTTACAACAGCAATACAATATAAGAGCACATCTAGACAAAACCCTTACAGATAATGGATAGGGGGCTTTCTTCACTCACGCTGGTTGAATTACCTGCAGCTAATAATGGCTTTCCACACTTAAACAACAGGCGTTTGGCTTCAATGCAACATTTTATCAGCAGAATATCAGATGATGATGCTGAATTGCACTTCCCGTTACCATGGTAATCAAGGGAGTGGTAAAACCACTGAGTGGTGTGACGTTGTGGTGAACTGGAGCCTAATAATTCCGATCATCTTTTGATCTATTGTAAAAACGTTCCCAGAGGTCTTTTAGTTATAATTGTGCCGTTTTTCAGTTCAAATAAAAAAACCTGTTTTTTCTCAGACATCGTTTCTGCAGCGGCAGACAATTATTAGAAATTCACCTCTGGGTGCTGCCCCCAACTTAACCCCTTCCTCATATAACCTCATATTAGGGTGAGGGGGTGGGGGGTTTCGCCTGCGATGCGCCTTGGGGGGGAGCTACTTGGCAGTGGTCCCCCTCCCATGGTTGCCGTATGGGGTGCCCCCCCCCCTCTTTCGGTTTTATTTGCACCTTAGACATGTAGGACCCTTGGTAGGGGGGGTGCTTGGACATCACTGCCAACCTAGGACCATCTGTCCCCTACCCCTTCCCTGCTGGGGGTACGGGGCCCTTGGCAACGGCGGCTGTGTCCCCTGGGTGCCGGTTTCCTGCTCTCTCCACGGGGGGGGGGGGGTTCACATTACACCTGAGCCGGAGGTGTCCGTGTCCCTGGCGGGTGGGTTCTGGTCCTTGCCGCTGAGCGCTGGGCCCCGCCAAATTTCCAACTATGGCCGAGCCTGGTCGGGCCATGTTTACAACACCCCTTGTGGGCCCCCTTTTTCCCCAGGGTGCTCCCCTCCTGGGCGAGGGCGGCTGGCCCCTGCCTTGCTCCTCCCTGGACGAACCGTGGCTGCCTGGAGGGCGGAGCGGGTCTCCCTTGGGGGGTCCTGGCTCGTACCTGGGGTTGGGCCGGGGGGATGCCCAGAACTCCTGGGTGGTGATGGGGTGCTCGTCTGGAGCTGTGGGCGCCCTTCACAGGTGGGGCCCTGCGTTGGCCTCTCCTGGCGCAGCTGGGGAGCTGCTCTCCTGGTTGGGCTGGGGCGGTGCTCTCTTTCCCTCCGTGCCTCCCTGCTCTCTGGCTCTGGGGGCCTCGCGGCGGTTCTGCTGGCCCTGGCTTGGGTGGCGGATTTGGTCGCCCGGGGGGCGGTTGTTCCCTGTCTGCTGCCGTGTGGCGTTGGGGGGTTCCGGCTGCTGCTGCGGCGGGGTCTTGGTGTGGGGGTGGCTGGGCACTCTCCCTCCTTCTTTTCACATTCTACCATCCATTTTAGAAGAACATAAACACTCACCTGAGCACAGGTGTTAGCTCACCTTTTCACTAATAGTTTGCGTGATTGAATGAAATATCTCACATTAGTTGGTTTAAAGGTATAAGTATGCGTGTGTGAACACTATCTGTTTTGTTTACATGTTGACATGTGGACATTTTTGCAGCTAGCAGGTGTGTGTGTGGACAGGCCCCGCCCCTTTTGTACTACATTTGAACCTTACCGTAATGATAAACAACCAGTAAACTTGTTGCTTTATGCTGCTTCATGGTCTTATCCCCCCTCCCCTCCTATTATCACCCTCCTACCCCCCCCCCCTCTCTAACATCCCACTCTCTTCTTCCCTCTTTTCCTTTTCCGTCCGGTCCAACACCAAAGATTTTTAAACACGATTGAAATTAATAAAGTTTGGCCTCAATTACAAAAGGGGTTTATTCAGACATACCTTTGGTTTGTCTGTAGATTAATAACCCCTCTTGTTAAAGTAAAATATGTCAAACACAAGAGGCCCTCAGTTCTCATCTGCCTGCCCAGCTGTTGGACAGGACAAGTTAAAAAAAACAAAAACAAAAAAAAAAAGAAATTCACCTCTGGGTTGTGGGCGGGACTGTTGGTGTTGAGTAAGCCCACCCTAATTTCGCTTCATCCATCTGTTGAAACGCTCTCCTTACAGCCCCTCACAGACCCGACGTCAATTGCAACAGAAATGAGGAGCAACATTGGAGCTATCCAGCTGTACAACTGTACAGCGATCTAGCGAGGTGACCAAAGCTTTTGCAAAACTCAAGATCATGATGCTAAAATTCAGTATTGAGATATGGCAAAGAGAATTTGCAAACACTTCAACATTCACTTCAATTCCTCTTTATATCAAACTTTGATCTAAATCAAAAGCAGAGAGTGATTCACCGCTGGTTGCCAGGTTTGGCACAGAGACCTGAGGGCTACCCTCTGCTCTATGTGACTCCATTCAAAGCGAGCCCGATAAACAAAACAAAGCGGGGCGAAAAAACAAAAAAACAGAGACCTGCTTGCTTATCTTTGCTTGACAGTGGTGGTTCCCAAATTGCTCATCTCGTCAGTGCCTGGCAGATGAACCCACAGCAGCTTTGTGCACTTTGAAACAGCTTTTAATAAAAATTCAGCCCTGCCATGTTTCCTGCCAAGCTGAGGCTAAAAGACAGCAGCAGAGTGGAAGAATAAAATTGGAGACAAAGCCCAGAGAGATGTCGTGATAAAGTACCGCATGACAGCCTCTTCTCAGCCTTTACTGGATGTATAGAGTTCGGTTCATTGCTTTATATTGTGCCTCCATTACACATCACTAATCAAACCTCAGATTTTTCCCCCGAAGAGCGTGGATTCATTATTCACTACTCCCCAGCCGTGTATGCATGTTTGCCTGAGATCCCAGCTCTGAATTTGCATGGAGATGTTAGCAAGATTGCATAACTTGCAAAAGCAACAAAACGTGTTTTAGTAAAATGTCTAACTTTGTGAGATTTTCTCTCAAGGGTGTGGAAAAAATACTTTCATGCAAAGTGAAGATTCAAAAAAACAGTAAAATAGAGATTATGAGTTTAAGTTGACTTTTTCCGTAATTTTCTTTGCTCCGATGTTGCTGTGTTTGAACACAGTGTGTAGAGATGAAGAGCAGCGGCCTCTCTCTTCCTCTTTCAGGTGCTGGCAGCTTGTCTGCTCTCTGGTGACTCAGCTTGCCTTGGGCATAACAAGCCTCTTTGACACAAAATGCTCACTTCACTTCTTTCTCTGTCTTTTTGGAGGAAAAATGACAGATTTAAGATATCTGCATTTCTCGAATTGAACAGATGGGAGAGATTTCATTAGTTTTGCTTTTTGAGTGTAATTTGAGAGAATCTTGCCTTTAAGACTCACTGTTTTTGCTGTTTAAAATGTTCTTGACTTTCTTTCTGGTGACGGAGGACATATATTAAGAAAAATTAGCCTAAAACTGCATTTCTCTATAATTCTTTATTCAAATCATTGGGAATGTTGTTGAAGTGCCGATTTTAGTCAATGAGCCCCCGCCCACTTCAAGCTACATACCCAAACTTGCCCCCCTGGGTTCAAAAATGTTCCGTTACAGCCCAGTTTAACTGTTCTTTTTCATAAAGTGCCAGGTCACAACTGTGATTACAAATGTGACAACAAAAAAGCTAGAACCTTTTATATGGGGGGTGGAGAAGACTTTTAATGGGTGGAGAATGAGAACAGTAGAGTGGAAGGCCATTACAAGGTAAACGATTGAAAATACATATTTTTGAACCGTTTTATGATTCTTATTTTTGTTAAAAAAAGTTATTTTATCAGAGGTGCTTTTACTTACTCGTAAAGAAGCTTGTATTGATAATTTCTTAATCTTTGGCAATAATGATACAAAAATTGACTCAAAATATTGGGAGGAGGTGCAAGCTTTTTTGCAGGTGGGGCAGCCCCCTCTCCCCCCCGTAGCTCCGCCCCTGCACAATAGGCAAAAAGCTAATTTTGATTAGGACTGATAAAATGTAATGTCCCTCACCAAAAAATAAAAACAATAAATCCCAATAATTCAGTTGAATTTTAGGAGACCTGCTACAAATGACAATGTGTTCCTAAAATGTGCAAATACTAAATTACCCCAACATGTCAGTGCTGTCTAATCCCCTCCTCTGTGTTTCTCTCCCAACATTTTCCAGAAATTTCTTTCATGTCTCACCCTCTTTGCCTCCCCATATGTCTAATCCAGTCAGTCCAGGAAGGTTTCTGTCTGGCGTGCTCTAAAAATAACTTTCGCCATCACTGTAGCTCTGATGCCATTCTCCATTGTTCACTTGCTAACAGCTTTTGAGAGGCATGAAATTCTTCCTGTCAACATCGAACTGTGTCGTGCAGCAGCCCAAATACAGGAATCATTTTCTGCTTCAAGATTCCAGCAAACTTCAACAGACCAGCTCCACCAACTCTGGACAAAATGACTCAGCTTTGAGGTTACAAGTGAGGAGTTTGTGCAGCGCGCAGGAAGCCGAATCTGACGCTGAATTACTAAACTGTCATTTTCACAAAGACAAAATGTAGTTTTCCAAAATGTAGCCTCTCTGGCTCTTCAGAACTGGTGTTAATCGCTGAGTCTTTGCATATGAAG
The DNA here is from genome assembly GCA_037389245.1 of Oryzias sinensis. Lineage (NCBI taxonomy): Eukaryota > Metazoa > Chordata > Actinopteri > Beloniformes > Adrianichthyidae > Oryzias > Oryzias sinensis. The sequence continues at coordinate 10,915,047 of CM074509.1, forward strand.
AGCACATTAAAAGGAGGTCACCATGGAGAGCTCAAATGTGTTAAAACGATCAGAGGCATAAAAAGCTGGACACAGAAAAACAGAGAGCACTAATGGACAGATGGTTCGATGCAGAAATATGAATTGCTTTTGACCTCTCATCTGTTTTCTGGCCTCCTTGTGGCGCCTCCCTGTGGATTTGTATGTAATTGAATTATTCAGCAAATTTTGGCAAGTGCCACCTCTGCTGTGGAGGTGTGAGAGAGGAGGAGATGAAGTTAGAGAGTGGCTTTCAAAGCCCTGCGTTAGATAATTGGGTCTATTCTGGGGTAAAATCATATTCAGGTTGAGTTGCTGGGTATTACCATTAATGCATGCTCTGTCGCTGCTAAACGGGGAACAAGGTTATCAGTCTCAGAGAGATGCTTTCAAATCCCGTGGTGCAGAGGGATGCCAGCGAGAATGACCTTCAACAAGAGTTCAAGCCACTGTGTCAGTGAGCATCCACCCATAAAATAGCACTGAGGGATCAGTTATGGCAGCACAAATGATGCCAGTACATCTGAGTGTTTAAATGAGGACGCAAAGAGTCTTCCTAAAGAATTCCGAATATGTACAGATGGAAAGGCTTCTCCTAGACAAGTATCATTAAGAAGACTTCTACTACTGGCTTGGTCACAACTGCCCTTATTGGTGGATATGGGCTGTCTGTGGGCAAGAAATGAGCAAACCTGTTAGGGGCACACAGGTGGCTCACACAAAATATCAAGGTCGTAGACCGCTTTGCAAGCCCATGGAGTGAAAAAACACATATTCAAAACACAAGGGTAATTAATAGTAAAGTAGGTGTGTCGTACTGATTAATCAGGTTTTTAACTCCCTGAAATCCTGTGGACTAAACAAATGCTGTTCACGTGCCAGACTTTTTTAACCAGCATATGTAGTTGTACCCCATATGTAGTTGTAAGGGCAGACGGGGCTAATGCTCTACTAACGACTAGAGTGTGTTGTAAGGGCATCGGTAAAACAGCCTCACCAGTATGTCAGAAGTGACAATTGTAGATTCCATTTTCACTAAGCCTCAAGGGAACTGTAACACACATCTACGCTGCCCTTAAGATGTGGACACTTCTCTCTAGGACTCTCCACGGGCCAGACAACCCAAAAAACCCACAGCACCTGTACAGTTAAAACCCCTGTACACATGCATTTGACTAGCCTCTTAAATTAGATTTGTTGAGGTTCCAACAATTTATGAAGTGTAGTAAAAGCTCCATGTTGTAGTATGTGTACCTCTTTAGATGGTTTAGTCAGGCATTGAACCCACTATAGTATGGGATGAAGATAAAGTGTATAATCCAACAATCTTTTTTCTGGTCTACAAAAACAAATGATTCAGATTATACACACTAATATAGGGATGGCTAAAGTTACATTGCAGGGATTCTTTATTGTACACATTTAAACACAGTTGTCACATTAAAGACTAAAAATGGGACCTGGCCTGACACCTTTCTGCCTATCACTTAGTTCCAAGAGAGGAATTAAGCAGTTTAATTACCAAATGGTCCCACAGAGGGTGACTGAAAATGGATTGAAACCACTGAGGCTTTAACTTTTGGCCACTTTTTAAAATCTCTACATGAAAGAAATCAAATCAAATCAATCTTTAACTATGGTAGCACAAAGTCATCTGCACATACCATAATATAACTAATGAATGATTCCAACTTCTTGACTGTCTTTATTCTAACAAACCCACTTAAAGCCCATCTGGCACCAACAACCATACCATGTACAAAGTCACTTTAATCACCTTTCTTCCTCATTCTGATGCTCTGTTTAAACTGCAGCAGATCGTCTTGACCATGTCTAGAATTCCTGCCATGTGATTGGCTGAGGAGAAATTTGCGTTAACGAGCAGAAGCACGGTGCACCTCACAAAGTGGCCAGTGAGTGTAATACATCCCAACTTGGACCTGCTGTGCATCAGATACCCCCTGGTGCCATGAAAGGGTACATTTGTAAGCCTCCCCCTTCAGCTCTAATGTGTACAGTACTCAATGTATGACACAAAGTTACACAATAACAAAAGCCTTAGGTTCCGGATGCTCTATATTACATGACTATATACTACACACAGTGTTTTCAAAGAAGTCCTACTGAAAAGTGGCAGGATTTCGCAGTCAGTGTTCCATGTCAATCTGATGTTGCATTTCAATCTTCTCTGTCTGTCTTTTGTCTCCAGTGATTAGGTACCATAAGCTTCCTCGCAGATACCAGCTGTTGGCCAGATGATGTCAATGAGCTTCTGTCACTTCATTTACCAGCGTATCTCTTGGTCCTATGATCCGTCGATCTGCCCCCCTTTCTCTCCCTGAGCGGAGGGAGGCTATGACGAGTCTCCCCGCCAGTGGTGGACGCTCAAAGATCCGGGCACTCAAGCCACATCCGTCAGCAACACAAGCCTCTAGGCTTTTCAAGCGAGGTGCAACAGAGCGGAATCCATCCATACATGTATATTCAGGTCAGCAGCTGGGTTTTAGCAAGTGCCTGCATCACCACAATGCTTTTCAACAACAGCAAGTTCTTCTAAATGTTGGTTTTGTTTCATGCAAATGTAGCCTAAAAATGCATTTCCTTACAAATCGCAAATCAGGCATCAACTACAATATTTGCTTTACATGGTTTTTGTATCTCTACCTTTAAGAGGCATAACAAAGCGCTGTTGACATATGCACTGAGAGCTTCAACCTTTTTTCATGCAACTCTGTAATCCGGCTGTCTGTGATTGTCTCTGCATGCATCGAACGCTGCAACAAAAAAACACGCACCACAGTGACAAAATCAATCATGTTAGGGACTAAGCCAGCGTCATCATCCTCCTACAAATGGCTCACAGGGCGGCTGGCTTGTCAGGAATCAGAAATTTCACACAACATGCAATTTAAGCGCCTGAATGCGATTTGGCACGGATGATTCTCTTCCACTTTAAAAGCAGCGACTGGCAGCCTCTAAAAGCTAGAGCACACAGAGAAATGGAATCTGCGGCCATTCACTCAACCAACCGTACGCTTTATTCCAGGTTTCGGGATTTTTGTCAACCTAGTCCAATAAAGTATCAAACCATAACCCATTTATCTGGGGACAAAATTGTTAAATTATAAACGCATCCACTAATATTGGTTTTGTTTGTTATTGGAATTTCCATAAAAGATTGAAGTACGTAAATCTGAAAAAACGTTAACTCGATTTAAGGACCTACTTATATGAAAACAGTTTTTTGTGTTTTTAACATCTCATGATGGAGGACATATGTGAAGAAATTAAGCATCAAATTGCATTTCAGAGTATTTCTTTGTTCAATTGTTGTAAATCAGAAGCAAATGAAAAAATGCCGTTTGAAAATATAGTATTTTAATGTAGAAAATACACTGGGTGTGATTTTTTTACTTAAATACAACACTTAGAATTTTTACATGATGGGCACCATCTTAGTTTTTGGCTGAGAAAATATTGGAACCTGCAGGCAAAGGCATTGGTGAACATTCAAATTTATTTCACAGAGCTACACTTGCTTTTCCTAACTCATTTTTGGATCCATTCATAAAAGTAACAGACAGAAATAAGTTTATGACCTATGACTTCAGCATTGTGTAGGTCACTCAGTGTTCAGCCTCCCGGCAGGGGGAGCTTCTGCAGAAATGTCACAGCTGCAGGTCTGTTTTGTGTGGGCCGTGCAAAGGTGTGGGCCAGAGCACGAGTGGGAGTGTCACAATGAAAAAGCAAAACAAAAAAAAAACATTCCAGTGCATGTAGACCAACTCACAGATATGCATCCCACTCTGCTGCATGACTCTAACGGCTAATAAATAATGTATAGCACTTGCTTGTACACGCTTACTTATCTCCCCTCTTTTTTGCTCCTTGCCTTCTACTGACGCAAACACGGCGTTTTGCCTCCTCCTACTTAACATATAACCCCCCCCCCCCCCCATCACCATCACCCCACAAACACACACGGGCAGCTGCTCTTCACGGGAACATCATGTCCCTCTAACGTGAGGTCGCACTTTTTTCTACTTTTCTACTTTTTTCTACTCGTTAAGATTTAAATACGCCAATCAAACTGAACAGCATAAACCCTGAGCTGCCCTTCTTTTGTGTCTCATGTTGCCCTTTTTTTTTTTACCTGCATGTGCAGCTTTGACAAAACTGCCTCCTACGTCCCAGAAGCCCAGAGTATTTGTTTTCAGTGGATTCTTCCAGTGTTTTTTTTTTTATTTCTTATGAAACCTGAAGTTACTCTGACAACATTCTTTCCCAGAGCACCTGGTCTAGATACCTGTGTTTCTTCTAAACTGGTCTCGGCCGATGCGCAAGAGGAAGTGCACCGAGGACCGCACTGCCGGAGCGTGTTTTATGTAACAGAAGCCCCCTCTGCTCCTGAAGCATTTCCCGGCAGTGATAAAAAAGAATGAGGCGTACTCTTACACCGCTTAAGAGGGCTTTCTTCCTCGAGGCCTTATAGGAAGTTAAGACATGCAGCCGCTTAATATAATAGAGGAACGTAGCAAATCACATTTTCTTTAAGGCATTTATGTCTTAAGAGATTTAAAAATAAAATCTTACAGTTTTTGAAGAGCCTCATTTCATGGAATGAAAAAGTAAAAGCAATAAGATCAGTTATTACGGATCTCAAACTGATCCGAATCCCCCATTTTTCTGTATATATACTACACTTTAGTCTGTATGCCAATAAAATATTAATAGGCAGTTGTTCAAAAAGAGAGTTTATAAATAAATCTAGAGAATATTTCTACAGTTTCTAAACCTAATTTAAAAAATAAAGAAAACTTAAAATTAGTTGAGGCTAGCTTTTGAAAAAGCAACTCATAGACAGGGTAGCCAACCTGGAGACTTTACAGAGCGCACACCAAAAAAATAATACAAAAATCCCTTTTCTCCATGTTATTGGTTACTTTTAACATCTTACTTAGCCTAACCCTTTAGCTCCGCTGTTGACATTTTTCAGAAAAGCAGCAGTTTACACTAGTGAAGTATTATACAATCGACGTAAAAGCAGCTTTGCCCCATCTTGCAACACTCTACGTTAGTATTGTGTTTCATATCGGCACAAAGCAGCTTTTTTTGACATCAGAATCAGCTGATTCACAGTGATCACGTAAACAGTTGAAGAGCTGTGGTATGTCAGGAAGCGTGTATTAGTTCGGTGTCGCCGGCGACAGCTCAGAGTGTTTAAGGGTTAAGGAACAGCAGTGGGGGCTGCTGTGTTGCCCTCCCACATCCCAAGAAAACTCGGTATATTAGTAAGTGTGATACTTCTTTGTATGGATGTAAAACTGCCGATTGTATTGTTTTGTGCATTATTTTTGCTTTGATTGCTAGGAATAAACCATTTCAAATCAAAAAGAGGCCCTGTCAGCATCCACCTCATTGTAATGGAAGCTGCAGTAATGCACATTAATTTCACACACTTTTTTATTATGCTGTTTATTGTTATAGGATTGAAATGTGTTATACCAAATTTTAACGGGTGGACAAACTTATGTAGAAAAAAGAATACAAATTCTCCATGCTGCTATCTTGTGTTCCTTAAAAGATAGAAATTTGTGCTTTTTTATTTTTATACATTTTTATAATACAGCTGTCTTGCAACAAACCATCTAGTTTACCAGTTTACAAAAATAATGTAAATCTATGAGATATGAGGTCAAATTTTTTCAAACAAAAGGTAAAGGTGTCTCTAATTCATACGAATGCAATTTGAATGTAATCACTGCATTTGTGGCACTGTTTCTGTGACCATATCCTTTAATCTCTAATGAGACTAAATGAACAAAAGATTAAATCAAACTCCCACCGCTTTTTTCAGGAGACGAACGATACAGGGGATACATTAGCATGAGAAGATAATCATCTGAACCTCTTTGATATTGACTTCTTTCACTTTTCTGCCCGGATACAGCAGAGGAGGGTGGAGGGGGAGGGCTGCCGTGCCTCCTTGAAGCTTTTAAAGGAGGAATGTTTTGCTGTGATTCAGAGCGCATTCATGTAACCCCAACTAACACTGCAAACCGTCGCATGGCGGTTTTAGCATAAATGGAGATCTGATAATTAATTCTCATTCCTCTCCTTGCAATTTACCAACATGGCAACACATCCTGATTCATTTCCGCAAAGAGCATTGTTATGACAACACTTTTGCTGCAAACATGGTGTCCTAATGTGCCCTATTAGATCTGAAGGGGACTATATTTATTAATATAGAATGTTAATTTAATTATCTCTTTTTTTTTAAATATTTTAATTCCAAATCAACCCTAAAGGCACATTGTAGTCAATAACCCATCCAGATGCTTCAAACTTAACAGCCAACATAGAAAATAAATGGACTAATCAATAATTAGTTTGCTGCAGGGAGACCATATAAGGAAAATATGACTGCTTATGTTAATTTGAAACAACATTTATTTAAATAAGGAAAACATAATTATAAGCCCCAGAAAGAATTAAAAATGAGAAACGCTTATGGAAAATTAATTTTTTTTGTTTGTAATTTTTGCTGGAAAAAGTATGGTGGCCCTGAAATGCAAATCACATCAACAAATGCAAAACCAGTTAAAGATCACGACGACTATTAAAAAAAAGCCACATAAATAAATAAATAAAAAACATTACAGTTTAAAAATTAAACATTTCAGAAAACAAAGGTTATTTTCAGAAATCAAAATGACTGTTAAAACTAGAAAAGAAATAAGAAACCGTAAAAGGTAGGTATTATGGGACGTCCGCTTTCTTTTTGCTTTCATTTATAACATTTCATTTTCTCAATTTCTAGAAATAATTTCCGTTTTATATTTATAATATACATTCCACTATCATCTTCACTTTTAAAGTGAAGGTGACAGTGGTGCCTGTGGTAATTGGAGCACTCGGGGCAGTAACCCCCAAGCTGGAGAAGTGGCTACAACAGATACCTGGAAAGACCTCAGACCTCTCAGTCCAGAAAAAGGAACAGTTAAGATACTGGGGAGGACCCTCAAGCTCCTGGGCCTCTGGTAGAGGACCCGAGCTTGGGTGAGAAACCACCCGCGGAAGGGTGAGAGGGGCATTTTTTTATATTTATATACATATATAGCTGAATTATATAAAAACAATAGAAAAATTTGGAAGGAACGATTAGGAAAGTTGTTCTCCCACCAGTGTCTGTGCTGTCATAAGAAATAATGTGTAAATGTGTTTTATTAAGCTGCACTTTCTCCGAACTCTAAGCCTGTCGTTTTAAAAGAGGGTGACCCTTAATTTGAAGGACTTAAAGACCTGTCGTTTCAAAGGCTTAGGGCTTAAACTGTAGGTATTGAGAGATAACTCCAACATTACTCTCATCCGAGTATTACAACTGTGCTTATTTAAGATGGAAAGCATCATAAAGTCATTGGTACAGGACTAAATGCAGCTATGAACTGTGATTGTAGTAGTTTTTAGTCCTTTATGACATTCTCATTTTCTAAAAAAATATCTAAGACTCCACTCCTTGATCACATAAATCCACAAATTAGAGCCACATGCACCCGTGTGGTGTATGGGTTTTCCGGGCCCGTGAAAGGTTGTAAAGAGAAGCGGCACCACCTTAAGAGAAGTGCAGGTCAGTTTTGCACTTCAGGGAACATCATCAAAATGGAACATTTGAATGTCGTATGTGTAGTGAGTTTATCACGACGTATTTGTGGGGATAATGTAAGTTACACATCCTTATGATGTATAGGTGATGCTGTCATACAAGTGTCCTTACGCGCACTTCGGCTGTTAGTAAGGTGTTCGTACTGTCTATGAACTGACCGCATGCAAATGCTGCACGCAAGGGGTGTTTACGACTTTGATATCTTTTGTGTGGGCCACCTGTGTACAGGTTTGACCATTTTTTACCCACAGACAAAGGGCAGTTGCCCTTGGCAACGCGCTTTCAAGCAATCGCTTCAAATGAAAAGGCCATGTAGACGCGCATATACCCAAAACTCTTACGTTCACGCATCACTACAGAAGTCACTAAGTCTATTTCCAGGCTATACGTACAAAATGTGCTCCAATGGAAAACTCGATGAAAATAAAACCAGTTGAACTTTCACTGGTCAGGGACTAGGATCTGGTACTGATGTATGCGTAGTGTCCTTTTCAAAATTCTGAAGTCCCAACCGTTGGGAAATCAACCATGGAGGAGAAATTAACAATTGTGTTTTTGTGTGCCCGGCCGAAATTAAATGACATTAAACCTTTCATATATCATAATAGATATTGTAGTTGGTGACAGACATGCGCACGTATCAGGTAGCGACAGTCCAGTGTGAACACCACTTGCTAAAAGTGTGTTCAAGAACCTAAGTTCAGTTCGTTCGTAAAAGTCCATCACAAACTTGGTGTGGCCTGAAGGGTAGAGCTGGAGAAACTGGGATTTACTGACAAAAGTCCAGTTCATTTTACATCTGCACTCATTTTCTTACACGTAGTCTAAACTGGCAGGCATTCAAAAACTTTCTACTTCTGGCCTCTGTTTTGTTTTCCTGAATTCTTTTTTTCCCAAATTAATCTTTTCTTCCTAAAGTTGAAAATTGTTTTGCTTTGCATTTATGCACCATGTACCTCAAGCATATATCAGCTGTCGTCTATGTTGTGCAGCAGCTAAATCGGTTAAGGAAAAAAAGAGATGGAGTGATGCCGCACCTTTACGTAGAGCTGCTGGAACTCGTCCAGGTTGAGCCGGCCGCTGGGACAGTCCTTCAGGAATCCCTTGTACCACTGCTTCAGCTCGTGCTCGTTAAACTCTGTGTTCTTCACCAGGTCCTCCATCACCTCGGGAGTCAGCTTGCTGTTCTGTTTCCCCATTTTTCCTGCACACAAGAGAACGATGCGGGACGAGCCCACAAGCAAATGATTGATGTCGGCATCTTTCAAAAGACAACACAAAGCAAAAAGCGGAACACAAAGGCGCGCCTGTGTGTGATGTGCTGGGAGTGATTCAGGAAAGCTGAAACCAAAGATTTGTAGATAGCTGCAAAAATAAACATAAACAAATGAGGAGTGGGAGGAAGAGCGGGATCAGTGGGACATGTTGTAGAACTACTTACTTTTTCGTTTTTTCTGTAGCCTTTCATTGTATTGTAACTTTTCCCGAGGGTCGTTTCTAATATGTAACATATTTTTCAAGTACAAGTCACAATCTTATTTTAGTTTGGCCGGGGGTGCAACCTATACTCAAGTGCAACTTATACGTGCTTTATTTTAAATAAATAGGCTCTTGTGTATCAATCCCACTAACAATCACTAGAGGGCGCTGTGTGTGTCAGTATTAGCTACTGACAGCAATGCAGAAAAACTGCCGGCTTCGGTTTGTTCCAAAGTGAAACAGACAATGTTGAATTTAACAGATTCAGTGATTTGAAGCGACATAAAAATTTTAGTTGACTTGTTAGCATGTTCTTTATTCTTTGGTTATCCTAATAATCATTCATGTGTTGCACTAATATCTTAGACATTCTGCCTCGTTTTCTCTGAGTGGTATGGTACGCCAGGCAAGAGTTTCCACTCAAAGTTGGACCGTTACGGCGCATGCGTAGCAATCAGCAGCTCTTTATTTATTTATTTTTGCTTGGCTTTTGGTACTTTGTATATACAAGTCATTTAATGTTGCTTGAGAGAAGACTGCGGGCGACGAAGAGGAATACAGCCAAAAACATTGGCGCTCGGTTAGTACTTTTTTTGTTGTAATGACCTTCTGCCAATCAACGAGTTTCATCTTGTGACAACAGAAGCTTCACCCTAACCGGTCATTTTCATTTCTCAATGGATCTACAACCCCTGGGGCCCCAAAATAATACAGTTCGGAGCAGCTTGATGGGTACATTTTATAATGAAATTGCTAAAAGTACTGGATCCGACCGTGTCGCATTGCTCACTGGAAACAAGCCTTTATTCAATCCCTCCAATGTTTCATGAAACTAAATACAGTTACAGTATTGAAGCTACATATATTCAGTCTAATATTATCTATGCAGTTATTATGAATTACATTTCAAGATAAAAATGTCCATTCTTGTTCACATAATTTGTGGAATAAATTTCACACAAAATTGCGACTTTTTGTCTGAAAAATACGGTAATCACAAAAAAACTAAAATGTTTTATTGTAGGAATAAGCTATGAAGAAAAGTTCCATTAAGATAAATCAGAAAATGTTATTGCATCATTGTCCTCCGCATGCGCCGTTCAGCCTACATGGCGCCGAAGCTGCAATGCTCTGCAGTCTTCATGAGTTCTTAACAAATCCCATCCATTCAGAGCATTTCTGCTCTGACCGGGCCATAATCTTTCATTGGACCTCCTTGGCATTAAAAGACCAATAGCAAGTGTGCAGCGCAATGCCAGCTTCCCTACAGGCGCAGTGGTGAGCAGGTGTTGCAGCTAATGTACTGCAACTGTGCCACATATGTTCATTTGATGAAACACTGGCGCTGAAACTTAGTTCCCCGCAGGATTGGTTTTCCATATGACCTGAGATCGACTTAAAAAAAAGTCAGTACATCCCTTTGGATTTAGTTTAAATGATGATAAATTTCCTGTGCAGTGAGGCCGACAGGGGCCTTACTTGTGATGCTTTTAAAGGCGCCTCCCATGTAGAGCATTTTATTTTACACCTCAATGCAATTCTGGTCGTTTAATTGATGTTTTACTAGCTTTGCTCTTGTGACAACGTAGCATGGAAATGCTTTTCAGGTGACTTTATCTCCCTGGATGTTAGTCCATCATAAAGCAAGGAGACAACATCCAGGCACTTTTCCAAAAGTGTTTCTATCCACATTTACTGTAGGATTTAAGGCTGAAACATTAAACTGCCAGAAAGAGTTCCTCTTCGACAATTCATGAAGAATATATTCGGCAGTGTATGATACACTGATTATAAGGTGCACCATCAATGAATGGTACATTTTTTTAAATGATGCCATATATAAGGCACTTCAGTCAGAGATAAATCCCTCAGTCTGTCAGACTTTACTAACTGCGTTCACAGGTACTCTAGAACCTGTTTGTAACACGTTACTTGTGTAACCTGTAACTCCCAACCTTGCTTGCAACACATAAAATACAGTCCAATACTGCTACACGTTAGCCGTGTTAGCGTATTCACAGTAACCACCAACCTTAACACTTAACATTTTGACAATGCGCCAGTCGCTTCGGCATTAGGAAACCCCAATTAATCCATATGTGAGGTGCTCCGGATTAAAGGGATCTTAAGGCAATTAAGTGTATCTTATAGTGAAGAAAAAACATTACTCTCCCCATATTTGTGTTGTTGTCATTGCAATTTTTGGAGACGAAAACATTTTTATCAACCATTGAGCAGGGTAATATCCTGACTTCATGGGTAACATTTGACGTGGGCGCCAGCAGGCATCACTTTTATCAAGACATCTGATTGGTCAGTTTCTAACTTCAATAACTTGCACTATTAAAACAATATGATGAAAAGAAAAGGGTAGCAGACCCAGAATGGTCATTCTGACCAGTATAATGACTGAGTAGTAGCTGTTTATTTGGATTCCTAGGGACCAGCGAGCACTTCCTGTTTTCAAACACAAGGGGGGAAGAGCCACTCAGTCAGTTCTCATTTATAGTCAATGATGTAAACAACTACAGTTCACCCTGAACAGTTGGCCAGTCCATCACTGGTCCTAATTTAAATAGGTTTTTTTAGACAAAGAATCGTGTTTAACTCAAATGCTTCATGTTCCTGAAAAGCAAAAACTAAATTGAGTAATTATTAATGAAATACCTGCAGATAAAAAAATAAAGTTCAGTCGAGTTATAAAAAAGAAACGCCAGAGTGATTTGCCTTCTTGGTTCTTCTGTTACCAGACTTGGGTTATGTTTTAACATGCCTGACATGTTTCGGCAGTTAGTAACTGTATGCACTATAGTAACTAACTATAGACACTATGAACTTTATTGCATTAACCAGAGTGATTTGATCAACAGGAAAGACTTACAGTGAATTGAGATTACTGGAAAGTGAGTCAAGATACAATATGAAAAGCAAACACATTTTTTAAAATGCATTATTTTAGGGAAATTTGTTTTTCTAAACTCTTTGGCCCAGACCTACTTGATTTCTTCAGATAGTCTGCTTTTTTAGTAAATAAAAAGCTCAGCGGGGTCCAAGAACTAAACAAATAAATAAATCCTGGTTTGGAGAATGGATTAATATACTTCTTACCTTAACTCAACTTTGACCAAATGAAAAAAGCCATTTAATATTGATTATTATAATAATTTCAGGCTTAAGATGGTTATTTTTCTTTAGCTATAAAAGACTGTAGATGTCAAAAAATCTAGTTCTTTTTGTTTTCTATATTTTTCAATGTATGTATATTTTCCTTATTGTGGGTTTAAAATATTTACTTTCATATTTTATTTACATGTTTTGGCTAATAGTTTGCATATTCATTAGAAAGACAGCAGTATGACCATCTCTAACCCTAGATTTGTCTGACAACAGCACACATTAATGCATTTGGCATTTGGAAATGTGTTAAATAAAGAAAACTATTCATTTGCTCTAAAGATGCCTGATAATGTAACGACTAGTGAAAATGTAGAAATAGTTTCCATCTTGATTTGGCTAAATTTAGCAGCTTTTCAGACCCCAAAACGCAAATGGTATTAATTCTGTTGCAACCTTCTCTTTTATTTGTTATTGTGATTCTGATTTAAATCTTGTTTTACGTGTGTCTCCTATTGCTCTCTTCCACATTCTCGGGAACCTCACACTTTAGTTCTCGAGTGGCAGTTCTGTGTCTTTTCCAATCACCCCTGCCTTTGCAGATATCAGAAACAACTAATTCATGTTATAAACAATAAGAAAGGCAAGGCTATCTAAAAACTACAAGGGTGGTGGCCCTGAAGGCCATCCCTGTTGTAAAGGGTTAAAGTCTCTATGCAGCTAAAAGCAGGAATTGCTTATTTGGTGAACAAAAAAGGTTTTTTGTATCAGATGTCTCACCACCCCCACACATATTCTGTATTCCTGTATCACCTAAATGTATTTTTGAACTAAAGTGAGAAAAGGCCATTTTGTACTGTAAAATGTTCTGTTTTTTTATTTTAGGAGGACATTTTTTAAAAGAAAAGTGAATCTATCCGGGTCCAGAAAAGACAACATGCACTTTCACATAGCAAAATTAGCTAAATTTGATATCAACATAATCTTAAACTAGAAACAGCCTAAAAATCTAGCTGATGCATCTCAGCTTGTAAGTGAACCTTGGTGTGATTCTCAGACAATGCAAACAGGGATAAACCATCTAGGAAACCCAATAGCAAAAGTAAACTGCCCAGTGGTTGTCTGTTTGTTTTGGGCTTTCCTGCTTCTAAACGAGCAGCTGTTGTGAATAATTCCTGGAAATTGTGTTTTCTCATTCTCATTGATCTTGCAAACGGTCAAACAGTTAAAATGTGTCAAAGAGCTTGTGTTCTTTAGGAGTCAGCAGTGACTTCTCCGGTGTTAAAAGGTTAAGAACTTCGGGACAACTGTCAAGAGGAACAAAGAGTTTGGTAAAGTGTGTAAAAAAGCTGGAACAGCCCATTATCAGGCTCTACGTCCAAAACGCATGGTCATTAACCCTTGTGCTATCCTAGATGACCCCACCCTTGCATTGACGTGTTCTCCCTACCATGACAAAGGTGGATAAAGGTGGAAAGATTTCATGTAATCCATGGACACCAGTGAAGATCACAAATCATTGAAGAAAAAAGGTTCAGAGCACTGTCTAGTGGGTCTAGATCAGTGTTTTTCAACCAGTGTGCCGCGGCACACTAGTGTGCCATGGGAGATGGTCAAGTGTGCCGTGGGAAATTGCCCTCATTAACTGATTTAACAACATTTTCCATCTCCAGGATATCAGCTCTGTGTTCATCCAAACAGGCCCTGATAAAACAGAGAAGTTAGGAATATGAAAGATCGTAAAATACTTTTTTCTTTGTGTTTATTTGATTCTATTAAAGACATTTTGATAAGAATGACGGCACCGCGATTAAGCTGCAACTAAAGTCGTTTTCTGAAAAGTCCCGTCCCTTTATCTGTCTCTGTCAATCATTATTGGAATCTTAATCACATGTCATCACTCTGACCAATCAGAAGTGGTTAAAGTCTTCACTTCCTTGTTCTTAATTCTGCTGATAAAGTCGCTCAGTTTGTAACAAAAATACAAGCTAAAGCTCATCTTTAGCGGTGTAGCGTTCCACAGAATCTGGTGTCAGACCGTGAAAAAAGTGAACAAAACAATGAAGCTCAGAGACGCTAGTCTTTCTGCCTTCGGCGGATTATTGAACTACATCTCCCATGATGCATTGGGTTAAAGTGACAGCGTGAGCATCTCGGCGCACAATGAGTCTCCCCTCTTAACATCTTGAAACCACAACGAACACACATCAAACAGTTTTAAATCTTTTAACTTAACTTTTATTACATCTTTTAGAAAAACAGCTGCAGTTTCCATCTTTTTCTGCCACAATTATCACAAAAATGCATGGGTGATTGTGGAGGGGCTGTAGATCAATACAGACCGAGTTTCTCCTTTTTTTTTATTTTTGGATGCTGGTGTGCCGCGGGATTTTTGTAAAGGTTAAAGTGTGCCGTGGCTCAAAACATGTTGAAAAACACTGGTCCAGATGACCCAACTCCCAACGTTAAAGTGCCTAGGATAGCACAAGGGTTACACACGCTTTGCAAGTTAAACCAACTTAGATCAATCAGGGACTCGTTTTTGGTAGTAACGTATGGATAGTGTGTCTTTTAATTCGCTGAAGTGTCAACCATTTGAAAATCAGTCATAGAGGAGAAATTAATAAAGGAATTATGTGGCACCAAGTGATTCATATATCAGAATAGAGCTGAGAAAGAAAAAAGCCTGGAGCAAAATTTACGAGATTTGCACCACTTTGACATTTTGCACCAAGCCTCTTCCAACTGTAGGTGGTGGACATGCACTAGGACCAGGTAGCAACAGTCCAGTGTGAATACCACAGGCTAAATGCACATTCAAGAATGTGCGTCACATGCCCGGTATGTGCAGTTTAAGAAAGGGATTTGAGGCAGAGGTGGATTTAGCAGACATGAAAGTGTTGAGGTTCTCTTTGAGAGTGACGAGGATGGATAAAATGAGGAATGAATCCATCAGGGGAACAGCTCATGGTGGATGTTTTGGAGATTAATGCAGGGAAGCAGACTGAGATAGTGAAAGAGGAATTGTGATTTTGTTGGTAAAAAGAGGCCAAGAGCCAGAATAAAGAAGAGAATCATGGATGTAGGTCTGACAGTATGAGAGAAGACAAGGGTGATTCCACCAAAGGTGGAGTCTAAAGATTAAAAAGACGAGAAGAAAGCAAGTATTGCCACAGCCCTGAGCGAGAGACATGTCATTGTTTTCTCTAGCCTATGAGCAAACAGGTTGCATTCAGTCCAGCAGCTTTTTACAGGAAAAATGTGAGAAATTAAAGCAGTTTAGCTAAAGTAATACCCTCATTTCTCAAATAGAAGCTTTCCAATAGTCCAGGAATGCCAGTTTTGTGTTTCCGTAACGCCCTGGGCTTCATGTCCGTCCAGTTGGTCATAAATAGAAGAAAGATTTTCTCATTCATAACCGACTCTGCCATCCATCTGCTGCCGTTTCACAGTGGAAATCGACTAAACTGCTGCTTGAGGATTTTTCCGTGTGATTTAGGAGCAAAGCAAACCATTTTTCTTTCTATCCTCTTTTATTTTTTCCAAAAAAAATGCATGTGGATGTCTGAAAAACATCAACAGGGGCAGGAAGTGATTTTTTGGTGGCATTTTCTGTGCTTTAAAATCGATTGTAAATTGTAAACATAAATGAAAATAAATAGTGTTTTATCTTCTAAAGGGTAAAATAAGCATAAAAATAAATGTAAAAAAAATTCTCCCAAGAATAGAGGATACAAATAATCATTCCTCTGTTGCATTGCATTCAGATCGGCTTAGGCTGAAGGCAGCAGCTGTAGGAGGAGACATGCATCCTGGGAAAGATGACACATTGGGTGTCTTTGCGTGTGCACGCCAAGTATGTGAACCTTTACACAACAGCGAGCAAATGCATCACCGCCACGTGTTAGCAGGCCAATTCGACCGTCAGCTCATGCTTGCGTCACGATGGTTGACATTTTCAAATGCACGAACCTCCACAATCTCCACCGAACATTTCAGCAGGACATGGATGTCGGGTGTGGAGCCGAACGGCCATCCTCCTACGTCATGCTCGCAAAGTGCTTACTAAAGCTCAGACTGCTTCATAATGCATGTGCTTTTGGCCACACCATCTCCTGTCATTCACCCAAGCAGTGGGGCTGATTCTGAGTCTGGACTGCGTGCAGCTGTTGGCCCATTTTTGCTCCCACAACTGGGCTGCACTGGCACATATGTTCATAGATTTCGGTTTATTTTGTTGCAACCTATTTGACTTGTCGCGTTTAAAGGCTGCCCGACCAAAAGATGCAACCCAAATTTTCAAAGTCCTACTCCCATCATCTTTTCACTTGTTGTAAAAGCGTTCCTGGTAGTCTGGGATTGTGATTATGCCGTTTTTAGCCTACATTGAAAAAAAACTGTGTCATTTTCTAAGAAAATCGTTTCTGCAGAGCAGCAGGAGTTCATTAGCAATTCCCCTCTGAGTTGTGGGTGGGACCGTTAACAAGGAGCTACCCCGTCCCCCCTTCCCATCCCTGTTACTGAGAGTTCTCTGTTTACATGTTTTCCCGCTAGCTTACAGCCCATCACATCCATAACCTTACGTTACTGGTGCAACAAAAATTGTGATCAATATTGGAGCCATCCAGCCGTACAGATTCGAACCAGACGACAGCTCAGACGAGGAAAGTGAAGACATTTTGTATTTTTCTGCAGTCTGGTGCGACTTATACTCAGGTGTGACTTATATGTGATTTTATTTAAAGCAACAACCGCTAGAGAGCAGAAGAAAAAGCGCCGCTCAGTCTCCTAAAAGTGTGACTTATATTCCAGTACGACTTAGTTATGATATTTTCCTTCTTTATTATGCATTTTGTGGTGCATGTTCGGAGCAACTTATATTCGGAAAAATACAGGACATGGATTTAGTCATCTACATATGGATCCATCAGAATGAAGCGGAGCAGGGAGCTTGTGGCCCACCCAGATTATTGTAGGATCTTCTTAAAATAGCATTTTTTCATCTGCTCTGGATCCAAAATGATTTGAATAAAGAAATACTCAGAAATACCGTTTTAAGCTTAATTTTCTTTATATTTTTCCTCTATCATCAGAAAAATGTCACAAAAAAAGATAAAAACTCCAAAAACCCAATTTTCATCAGAGTGGGTCTTCAACTTTTTGTCAAAGAAGAAAAACAAAGAAGTGTTCTGCAAAAGCGTGATGCTCCAGTTAACTGGCAACACTGAGCACACCCCAGCCCTGCATCATCACCCTGTTAAGTTCATGCAGTGCGCCGTTTTGCGCAGCGACAGGATGGTGCATCCTCAGTATTTTTGACTGAGAAGCAAACCCCTTCGCAGAGACAGCATCATTCCAAATCTGAGTCACACACCTTATGCTCCCCCAGGGGAGCAGCAGCCTTTTTAACCCGCAGACGTGGTCATGCTGCAAGGGATGAGTGTTGCCCCATGAGCCTGGCTGTGGGGGTATTGCATAACGCCATCCCTTAACCATGATTTGCCAACAGGGACTGACCTTGAGAGGAAGGCAGAGCCCCGGTGAGGCGAGAAAAAAACGCAGCAATCTGAGGGTGCAACTGGCTGGATTTCAGCATAATCCTGCCTCCCTCGTTGATTAGAAATGGGTGAGAGGTGGGGGTAAGGCAGATTGTGCTCATGTCTGCATTGATTTGGGGTGGGGTGGGGGGGCTCCCCCCCTTCCCCCAGTGATGGGTTAAAGAGTGCCCCCCCCCCCCATCTCCTCCACTTCATCATTATTATCTTCTTGCCACACACATCCTCTGCAACATCAGCACCAGAACTCATCACACCACAGCGTGCCTTGTCACACCAAGCCAACGCACACTGGTGACAATTATCACCGAGAAAATTCACACACAGCCACGCAGACAGAGGATTACATAAACCACTGATTGCCTCTTCACTTTGGATGAATCTAAAAGCCTGCCGGGCTCCATATGTGTGCGTGAACCCAAGCGCGCTAATCTCATGTGTGCCAAATATATATATCTATATATATATATAGATAGATATAAACATCTGGAGGCGCAATTACTAGATTACAGATTATTTTTAATTTGTGCCTCCTTTATTTATTAGGACAACTAATCCTTCTTAGAAAACCTAAAAAAGGACGACGCACCAGCCGGGATCATGCTGAAATCCACGTAAAATATAAGAATAATGTGCTAAAAAATAAATAATTATAATAATAGTACTGAAGCGACTTTTTTTAACTGGATTTTACGAACAGCATGCTTGTTCCTACCTTGCAAGAATGTGAAGTCAACGGGAGAAGTCCGGCGGTTCGATGCCTGGAGTGGGCACACAAAAAACGACCACTGCAAGGACGGGGAGGGGGGGAGGAACAAGGCGACTGAGGCGCTCGTTTATGGAGCCAGGAGGAGACGGTCTGCGCTGCTCTCAATGAATCTGGACGCTTTTTGGTCGTTGTTGTTGTGGTGTCGGGGTGAGGGGGGAGGAGAGTCACAAAGTGAGCGGCGCAGGTCCGGCGGTGGCTGCGACTGAACGAGAGTGGTGCTGCGCTGAGAGGGAGGGAGGGAGGGAGGGAGGGAGGGAGGAGGCAGAGACAAGGAGGGCGCACCCCCCCCCCCCCCATCTCCCCCAAGCTGCGAGGCTGCGCCGGTTCAAGATCACGATACGCTTCCAACCAGAAGCGGGTAATCGATAGTAATCCGATATTAGTCCGATATATTACTCCCGGAATGCCAGAAGGACGCCCATCTAGGAATTGGGCCATCGGTTAAGTGAAACTACGCAGTTTCGATCTTTTCGCGCCACTGTTACGACTAGCATTAGCCTAGGCGCTAACTCAAGAGGAAGGTAACTTAGTTTGAAATAAACATTTTTTTAAGGTAAGTAATTGTAAACTGATAACAAGGTGGAAACAAAAATGTTATGAAATATTTATATTTTTAAAGAGTAATTTAGCTTTTTAATTGCAATTTAAGATAGATGCTAGCTTTTCCTTTAAAATAGCTAATATTATCTAGTTGTTCACTCTGGAAATGTTAGGAATTATTAAGAAGTGTAAAGTTTTACTTTTAAGATTTATTCATTTTTGTTATAATAAGAAAAGCAAAAAAACGTTCGATTTTTTTGAACATGTTCATTTTTTATGTGGATAAATTTTTTTAACTTTCTATCAGGATAATAGTAGCATTAAAAAAAGATTATGTGCAGCTACACGTAATATTCAAAATGTTTCACGAAAATGTCTATAAAGCATATTGATTGATCGATCGAGTGATTGATTGATTTTATGCATTGTAGTCAAAGCAATAAAGAATTCAAATAACTTAAAGAGGAGGGAGGTAGAACCCTGAAGCAGCAGATGTTTATAATCATTACAGTCAGGTTTATAAGTAATATAAATCCAAAAGGGGGCGGGGCCTGTCCACACACACCCAGCATCTTTGTCATTTTCTGGTATTTAGCCAGATAACAGGATACAGTGTCTGGAAATGTGAACTGCAAAAAGAAACCAAACATGTTCTGTCATTTATATGACATTTGTCTTATACTCAGCACTTGATCCAATTACTCATTTGAAAATAGCTATTTAGAACAGCAATAGTAGCATAAAAATTCAAATACCTTAATTTGATTCAAAGTATAATCAAACAGGTGTTAAGAAGCCTTACATTTGACCTTTTACACACTATTTAGCTCATTTTTTTGTATAAAGTTCATGGTCCCTGCTTTGCAAAGTGGAGCATACAATTATAGTCTTTAAGATAAACTTTCTCATTTGCAGTTGTCTACCTGAGGTTTTTTGTGCTTTCTTTTGAAGCCAATTTGTTATTGAAACTAGATTTAAATGTTATTTAGATGTTGCTCACTTTTCACACGTTTGTGTACCCTAAAGTGCAACACATCGTGGCTTTAATATATTTTTATATAAATGATAAATGGCTTATTAATTCTGGAAAGATGTAGAAAAGTATTTCACCCTTTTTTGCTTTGTTATAGGGTCTGTTTGGATTGATAGACATGAAAGACATCACTGAAGCTTTTGGATCAGAAGCAGAGAGGAAACTTTCTTCACCATCTTCTGCTAAATGGCCAAGGATTGATTCAGGAGACCTCAGTGTGAACAGCAGGCCTGATTCACCTTTGACACCAGTTGATCTGCAGAAGTCTGGTGGCCATACCTGGGCATCAGAGTTTGAGGATTTTCACACCAAACCCTGTGATGAAACATTAACTGTTCCCTATGCTCTGCACACGTCTGCCGCCCACAGCATTGGCTCACACCCAGAATCCTCCCAAGTAAGTTTCATCATTTCCGAGGGACACCAAGCTCCTGTGTGGAGAACTGAGCATCCACTTCTTCCCGACACAGACGAGTTCAAGTTTTCTCCAAGAGATTATTCAGGTGTGCCTCCCACTTCAGCCAACACTTACTCACCCAGCTCTCCTGTCTACAAGCAGCAGAGGAAATCACTTGAATCTGGCTCTCCTGGCAGCTGCAGTTTTCTCTCTGGAAGTGATGAGGAAGGGACACAGGTGCAGACTAGCATCGGTCAAACGCTAGCAGTAGCTCTTAGTGCAGGCCGGTTTGATTGCGCCGATGATGCAGTATGTGTCAGAGGTCTCTGTGAAACGAGGAGCCAATTTGCCGAAGGTAATCCGGAGTGTGATTTCAGCGAGAATATTCTTTCCCTAGCAGTCGTCTCAAATCCTGAGGAGGTTGTTTTGGGGAATCTAAAAGAAGGCGAAGCAAAGGACAAGAAATGGGAAATATGGATTGGTAAAAGTGCAGATGTCTTTAACTGTGGTGCAGAAACAAAAGTTCACGAGAATGGCATGAGGGAAACTATCATCTGCTCTCCTGCCAAACGTGTCGAGGGATCAATTCTACTTGATGATATAGGCGAGAAAACTGTGTATCCTGAAGTTAATAACCACGGTGAAGCTTTTAGCGCAACTGACCCTGCAATCAGGGTGGAAACTGTCAACAAATTTGAATGGATGCACAGTTACTCAGCCGGCCCAGCTGATCGGCTTTGTTTTCACTCAAAGAACTTACAAAAAGTTCAGGAATCTCCAGACCAGAGTGAGCAGAACAATGCCTGGCTCTGCAAGGAAGCAAATGAGGCCTCCTGTCAGTCGATCGCACAAACACAAGCTGGTTTTGTTACCATCTATAGTTCCCTTGACATGAATGGAAAGGAAGGAAACTGTCAGCCGCACTCCAGTCCCAGCGTTACCCCTTGTGGAACACAACGTGGGCATCAACTAGAAGACCTGAGTGAGGCTGAGTACAAAACAGAAGAGGTTTTACATTACCTGAAAGATAAAGAAGCAGTTAGTTCAATGGAAAAGCTCCTGTCACCAGGTCAACAAAATCAATGCTTCACAAACCAGAGAGAAACAGTAAAAGGTGAAGGAGAACTTGAAAGAAACGTCAAACTTTTGTGTCCTCAACCAGCTAGTTCTGACATTTATGTGATGGATATGAGTAAAGAAAAAGAAGTAGTAATAGATGCTACAGAAGTAATCAAAGCGGTTGGGTATGAACATTCAGAAATGTGGACAAACAACAGTGTGCATCAGCTAGCTGCCAGCAGAACGAGTGTGTGCGATGCAAACAAGCAAAAACAAATGTTACATTTTTGTTGCGATCGCCAACACAGATCGCAAGCAGCCTCCTCTGAAGACGGAGATCAGATTTTGGCCCTCACCGTCCCATCGGCAAGCGATGCAGTCGTACCGTGTCAACTGGATCTAAGCTCGTCGCAAGACAAACACCAAAGTTCCACGGCTCTTCCCCACCATGACAGATGTGCCTTGCTCTCCTTGTCTGTCTGCAGCCGTGTGCTGGGGGGATTTGACACTTTTGAGAGGATCCATCTCTCATCAGATGACGATGACACTTACCTTAGCTGCATCCCACCACAGCCTCTAAAAGCAACCTCTCCACTTCTCCCTTACTTACTAGTGGAGGAGAGTGGCTGTCCAGAGGATTCACCCCTAGAGAACTTCAGCGAAGAGAAGGTGGAAAGAATCCAGATTAACCCTGAAAACAGTGTAAACAGATCTGACTGCAACAGTTTCATACATAATGAAACCCCACAGATCATTTCAGTTCCCGAAAGGCCAAAGCTGCAGCCTGATGGTGGGTCAGCCTGTGAGAGTAGCCAATCAAAGATGCTTCCCACTGAGAGCGACAGTCCCTCCTGCTGCAACACTAGCTCCTGCACCGAGTTCGACATGGCAGAGCAATTCAGCAAGGTCCTGAAGGAGCTGAACTTGTTTTTTGACATCAGTAGCAATGACTTTACACAATCACCCTCCCCAGACCATTATTTTACCGACCCCTTGGAGAGAAGCACGCTAGAACCAACACAGTACCTGAAGAATCCTGAACCAGACAACTTCAGAGCCACTTCAACAGGTACGTATGTCACCTGTGAGTCACAGAATTTCAAACAGTCATTGGAATTGAACGGACATAACACATTCCTAAAAGTCTTGACTGAATAATTCCTGCATCTCTTTAATCTACTGTGATTTCATGCCTTACTACCTTTACAGGTTGATACGGGTTGTCTGTGGGCAAAAAATGGGCAAACCTATTCAGGAAACGCAGGTGGCCCGTTTGAAATTTTAAAACCGTAGACGTCTCTTTGAAGTCGTAGAGCAGAAGGTTCATGTGCATTTTTTACAACAGGTATGCTGCAACCAACAGGTTGTAGCAAGCGATCGTGCAACACTTAAGTATAGGTAAGAGTGAAGTTGGTGAGACGTAGGCGCGATGCACAGATTTTTCACCTTTTCGACTCACACCGCTCACGAAGCCTGTTGGGGCTGTTCAGGTAATAAGTTAGCACTCCTTGTGTGCCCCCTGCACGCTGTTTGCTTGCCACCTGGCTGTTATAAAATAGGACATTAGAGAATCATAGTGTTGTTTGTGTGGGATTCCTATGGGCACTTATGTATCACTTCTGCACACTGCGTGCGGCGGTCAGTAAGGCCCAGTACGCGCTCCATGCTAATGACTACAGTGTGGCGTAAGGGCATCACTTGTACATCTTCAGTGTATGTAACTTGTCTCTACATTAGTAACAGAAATATCTGCTAAAAACAGCAACATTTTGGGGTAAAACATTCCTGGAAAATGCATGTTTTTCTCTGCAGACAAACGCGTTTCCCAAACTCTCTCAGTAATACAAAATCTCCAGAATGTGCCCCGTTTCTGCTGCCAAGAAATAACAAGTAAAACCCTCCTTAGTGGCAGCGTTTGCAAACACCAACATCCCCAGCATTTCTTTCCTGTCTGCTTCTTCCATGTTTACTGTCAATTCTTTAGGGGAAAAAAAGAAGTTTTTGCGCTTGAACCTCCATTTTTTTGGTAATTCACAGAATAATGTGTCAGTTTGATGTTTCCAGTTTGTTTGTCTTCCTTTTGTTTTGGGTTTAACCATTTTACAAGCTGATATTACTCTTGTCTCTTTAAGGTCTCTTGTACTGGAATGTCTATTATTCTCTGAGCTCTCTTCTCTGCTTTTATGCTGTTATTATTTTTAGCAGAGTTGTCTGTAAAAAAGAAAGTCCTGCAGCCTAAGTTTGAGTTCACACTCATTTCAGCAGAAGCAGATCTGCACACTCAGCAGGTCGTTTGTCATGTTGTTTACATATTCAAAGGCTGGCGTTTTCTCAGTGTGAGAATGTGTCTTTATATATCAACGGATGACATTTTTGAAAGGCGATTTTTGACTAAAAGTGTGTCTTTTTGTTCTCACTATTTCCAAAAAGGTTTATCTTTGTATAAAAGTGTTTTGATATACCTGACAAAAGCTGTGTAACCTGCATAACAGGCTACCTATCTCCATACTGTAGAAACTATTGTAAATACTTCTCTAAAAGTAGTGGTGAAACTTTAATACTGAAAGACCAACACGTTAACATTGGGAGTGGGGTCGTGTGGATCCCACAACATAGCACAAGGGCTTAAAAAAATACAGAATCTTTTTATTTTGGATAAAAACAGCCCAGTTATAATTAAAATACCACTTGGAACGCTTTTAAAACAGGTCAAGAGATGATCCCAGGCACTTTACCATTGGGAGTGGGGTCATCTAGACCCACTAGACAGTACTCTGAACCTTTTTTCTTCAATGATTTGTGATCTTCACTGGTGTCCATGGATTACATGAAATCTTTCCACCTTTATCCTTTGTCATGGTAGGAATAACACGTCAGTGTAAGGGTGGGGTCATCTGGACCCCACAAGATAGCACAAGGTCTAGGACATCAGAGTGGGGTCTTTAAATTGAATCCAAGGATTAGGATGAAATAGAAAAATTATTCAATGCCATTTTTGCAGGTTTTTTATGGCACAGTTTCTGGCTTCCTTATCAGGTGAAGAAGCCAGCTTTAAAATGTGCAAACACGACCCCGCCGAGGCTGTCAGCAGTGACACCGAGCAAGAAGTGCCTCTGAACGCACTCCTGTCCCAGGAGGTTTCCACAGCTGCTCCAGAGAAACTCTCAGGTTCGTTGTCAGCAAATAATATGAAGATTTCTTTTATAATCAAAAACAATCTATTACATCAACCATAAAGCACATCCATCATAGCAGATCCTCACATGGATCTGAATTATTTTACTTGTTTATTTTTATTTTCAATATTAAAACACAGCTAGTATGATTAATACATTTGTAATGAAGTCATACTAGCTAAATGAATCACTAACAATCTACACATCTACTTCTAAAGACCCACTCTGATGAAATTTGTGTTTTTAACACGTTCTTGTGGTTTTTTTCTCATGATAGAGGACAAATATGAAGAGAATTCATCTCAAAATTGCTTTTCTTTTTTCAAATCGAATCAGGAGTAGATGAAAAAAATGAAGTTTGAGAAAGCCAGCAGGAGAGGATTGAGTTTATCTAATGCCAACCGAACTGCCCACTACTCAGAGACGAATTCTTTTCCAAACTACTGCTGGTCTGCAGAAACTGTCCTAGAAAGCGATTTGGGCTAAAAACAACGTAATCGTATTTAAAAGACCACTAGGAATGATTTTACTATAGATCAAAAGATGATGAGAATGGAAATTTAACAAATATGCAGTCACTCTCCAAAGTTAGTGTCAGAACAGCAAACTAAATTGAGTTTGGTGAAAACGGTTTTCCTTCCTATAAAAACACAAAACCTGTTTTTGTTCGAGATGCTTTTTTTGTTTGTTTTTTGCATTGAATAGTTGTTAAAGTCCCATTCCAACTATATTTGTATCTCCTGTAGAATCATTCTCAGTGGTCTTTTAATTATGCAGCTTTTAGCAGAAATCAAAAAGCTTATGTCATTTTTTGAAGACATATTTTCTGCAGAGCAGCAGGAGCTCATGAAGAATTTGTCTCTGGGTTGTGGGTGGGACTGTTGGCGCGGAAGTAAGTAGATATGTAGCTTTCCTTCGTTGACACTCTCTCTGCTAGCCTACAGACCCTTGCATCCCTAAGCTAACATCAGCGTAGCAAAAGAACAGCGAGCAATAGTGGAGTTATCTAGCCATACAGTTTTGAGCCTGACGGCAGCTCAGACGAGGAAAATAAAGACGGTTTGAATGATGAAATACTCAGAAACACAGTTTTGATCTTAAATAATTTGATATGTGTCCTACATCATGAGAGAAATGCTACAAGAGCATTCTAAAAACACCATTTGCATTGAAGTGAGTCTTTAATTGAGCGATGTTGGGCTAAAGGGAGAGCTTTGGTTTTTATGTATTCTCTTCAAACAAGCAGCAGGGGAACAATAAAAGTGAAGGACAAACATTTATTTTGAAGGATAAACAGATCAAAGTGTCAATTTGATGCTTTCAGAGCCAGAAGAGAC
The DNA here is from genome assembly GCA_037389245.1 of Oryzias sinensis. Taxonomy (NCBI): domain Eukaryota; kingdom Metazoa; phylum Chordata; class Actinopteri; order Beloniformes; family Adrianichthyidae; genus Oryzias; species Oryzias sinensis. The sequence continues at coordinate 10,941,190 of CM074509.1, forward strand.
CAAGCAGAAAGCGTGGTCTTCATCCTTCATGTATCTTCCTTTCTCCGATCAAGCCAATCACAGTGAGTTTCTTTAGCAATGGTTATGTGATGAGGAATGTTCTAGCGATGAACGGTGGATGTTGTAGTTTCACATTTCCTCTAAGCCTTAAGGTCGTTCTGAAACCTTTTAGCAAAGCTGAAGGAGCCTTGTTGTTCCATCTTCTGTTTGCTTTACTATGCTGCTTATTGACATGGAACTGTGTTTCCAGGATCTTCAGAGTCGCCCCGGAGGCTGGAGCCGCTGAAGACCTGCACCCGTCCAATCCGGGTCGGACTTTCAAAACGAGCCAAGACCAAACACCTGCACCGCTCGCACCCCTACTAACAAGCACTGGAGGCGTGTGCATGAGCATGTGTGCCGCCCCTACTGCTGCTCTTTTGGTTGAACTGCTCCTTATTTGCTATGTATTCACTCGGGCTTTGTGTTTCAAGCTTAAAACAGTTCAAGGTTTCTAAAAACTGCAGTCTGTGGATTTGACATCCAACCTTTTGAGAGGGAACCTTTTTCCTCCATGTTTATTGTGTTTTATTACTGTTTTTACTATTTATCTGCACAATCATTTATTTATTTGTTGAATTTCTTATACAAATATTTAAATTAACTTATTTCTGTAAAACTGTATTGTTTCACAAATATCTATGTCTAGTTCAGAACTCCTTTAATATGAGCTTTTCTAGTGTTTGTGTCGGTATGAAAGGTCTGAACTTCAGCTGAAAATGCATAAACATTGTTCCATGACTTCATATTTCATGACTGCTGTTCATGTTTAGTTAACCGATTTAAAAATGTCATCTAGAGTTCCAATAAAAATATCAACACCTTTCTAAGGAGTTTATGTTTTCTTTAGGTATTTATTGAAAATGAGAAAGTATGAGAAGGTTCTCTGAATGACAGAAGTCGTTTTGGGGGAGGCGGAGCTTAAAAATAGCTTTGGGAGTAATCTCCACCACATATGTGTCCCATATTGAACATGCGTGTAAATACACCCTCCTCATGTGAAATGAACTTTGGTTCTTACTGTTTTAAATGAAAGAAACAAATAAACAAACAAGGAAGTTAAGGGGTTTATTCCGAGATAGTGTGCCAACGCCACACCACGGTTGAACTTTCATAGCAATTTTACAGGTTTTTTTTAAATCGCACATTATGTTCTATGTCCTGATTGGCTGTAGTCCATGTCAGTTGATCTCCGTGTCGTGTCTCCTGTAGAGAATGGGTTCAGCTTGCCAAATCCACATGAATCTTTGATCCCGATCAAATCTTTGCTCTCATTCTATAATCCTGGCATTTTCTTTGAAAGGTTTGAACTTTGAGAGTTTAAACAAAGAGAAAAGCGGGAAAGTGTTCATGTCTGTCTGAGAAAAGTGTATAAAGTGTGTAGTGAAGAGTTTTACCTCAGATTAGGGATGGTTTCATGCAATACTACCCTAGTGATCAGCCGTTGTAACTACGTGGTAACTACTTTCCCCAAAGGGGAAAGTTGTGGAGTTTGCCCAACTAACTGGACTTTAGTAAACTGAACTTTGTATTGTTAATGATTAATTTTTTTTAAATCCTGTGAGAAGGAAACCGAAACAAAACAGTTTTTAGGCTTTTTGTCTGCTTTTTTTGAAGCCAACACGGAGCAAAATACATAGTTTTTACATTAAACCGTTACTTTTATTTATTCCACAATCCACTGCATTCTGCAGATGGAAGAAACAATTTGCTTTCCCTCAAAGTGTTGCTCACGTCTGAGACATGAGATGACGTGACTTTTCTGTCAGTAAATGGAGGTTTGGGAGCATTTTGTTCCAGAAAGCCGAGGTGCCTCAGCTGGCAGACGGGCAAGTGCAAATCAGGAACAAACCATGCCGTGGTATGCGTTTCCAAAAATAATTGGATTCTCACACTGCACATTCAATCTGCCTCTTAATCAGGTACAGTTAGTGAAGGCAGGGAGGTAAATTGGATTTTAGTGTGGCTGACAATGACTTTGACAGGGCTCTGCTTGTCTGAGCCCTGTTTGCTCTGTTTGTGTGTGAAGTTTGGCTCTAGTCTGTGCACAGAATCGTACATTTCTCCCATTTTTGTTTACTCAGTCATGTGCAAAAGGCAGTTTTTATGACGTCTTCACATATTCATGCAGCATATTAATGACTATAATTTTAACAACTTGATACTCCGTTCTCTGTCTTTAATTACACCCCTTTCCTGTATCCACATCCTGGAAAACATCTCCTCCGTCATGATGCTGTATTCACTGCATTCCATGCAGTAATGTTGCAGCATTAGTAGTACTTAACTTGAAGTGCGGTGGAGTGTCACCTAGACACTATAACATAATTGGCACCTTAAAAAATATCTAAGTGACAAGCCTCTGATGCACATGGGTGACAGAATCGCTTAGAGACAGTTGAGAAGTCACTGAATCCGAGTTGGTATTATTGAGGAATTTATCTGAAAAAAAAACCCATAGACTGTACGTAAGACCTGGACTGAGTGACTCCTCCCACCTGGTGTTCCAAACAGGAAGTCTCCACTGGTTCCTATAAGCCTAAGGCTACTGTATGTCCGAGTTCCCACCCTAATCCCTAACTACTAAAAAGCTGTATCGTGAAGGACTATGTAGTGCCCTGGATTTTAAAAGCGATTCACCATGCTCACTATATGATGTCATCGATTTCACAAAGTTACAATCTCATTAATGTGAGCGTTTAGCCACGGTCATTTATGAGTCCACTGTCTTCTAAAAAAAAAAAGGTTGATGGTTTATTAAAAACAATACATTTAAATACATTTTTTAGCCAATATAGTTCAGACGCAATGCATTGTGGTCTATATTCGCCGATTTAGTGAGCATCAATGCACATTGATTTTTCACAGAGACTGGTGGGAAATTCCCAGGGCAGTGGGTTTTAGAATTGTAGAGTCGGACAGCACTACGACATTGCTACATAGTGCACTATGTAGTGAAGGAATTCAGACCATGGGATTCTGAAGTGGTAAAGAGAAGCCTTGCAGTGATACATTCCAGTAGTGAAGTGTTTACACAATCAACGTAAATCAGGTGATTCTGACATAGAGAAAAGCAGCTTTGAGACACATTTTTTACATAAAATGTTGTATAACAGCAGAAAGCCATGATTACGTTGATGGGGTGAACAGTTCGAGAGTTACAGTTCATCAAAGACCGTGTGTTATGTAGGTGTCACCGATGCCCTCTCCAGTATAAATGAATTTACTTATAAAGCGTGTTTTTGGACTGTGGGAGGACGACGAAACCCCCAAATAAAACCCATGAATGCATGAGGACAGCAGGCAAACTCAGGATTGGTCCCAGGGCCTTCTCACTGTGAGGCAAGAGGGAACCACTATACAACCTCCCCATTTATTTTATTAGACAGAACAAAGTGATGTTTTTGGTGTTCATAGACCTTCAGTATTTTAGCAGCATTGCAGAAGAATTTCATTTTAATTTTTCCATATTTATATGGGCACTTGTGGATTAAACATAAAGAGCAAATGGGAGCGCTGCGGTGTTCAATGAAAAATAAGTGCTATTTCCACCTTACAGGGACTCCACAACAGCTCTATGAATTTCTTCATCCGTTCCATCAAATTCTTTCCAGAGCTTTTAATGTGATCGTCTAGTCGTTGGGCTTATTAGTTACCGGCCTTTATATCATCCAAAGAGAAATGGAGCCATTGCAGGAGATTACAGCCTCAAATAGGAGGATGGTGTCCCACACACACTACAGCACTGCAAGTGCTCACCAGGCCTGACTATTTCTGGCCCTTTTTCAGATCAATTGCAATCACAGAGGCCACAGTAGCAGAATAGGATGATCGACTCGGCTCTAATAATACACACTTTGCTGTGGTTCACTGCTTGAGTGAGGATTCATTAAATGGAGCTAAATGCTGGTGTACAGAAGGTATTTTTATCGTGCGCATTCACCCTTTTTGTGCTAATAGCATAAATGCACAGTGGGTGTCTCTCCTTGTAATTTTTGCTTCAGCTCTCAGCATAACGGACGGACAGTGAGAGGATTTTACAGGAGGGTGTTAAGCTAGCATTTCGTCATTATTTTTTCTGAAGCCCCCCACCCTGAAAGCACTGATGACGGGGCAGGAGTCTCGTCTGAGTGTCTGACTGCAACTAACAACTGAATGGGTTGACCAAATTGGATATGGGCTGACTCATGGGGGTTTGGTGGTGTTGGGGAGGTGACTTTGCTTTCATTTTTGAGGTTTTAGTAAAAGGCTTTAGATGGATTCTAGCATTTAATAATGAAGAATCCTAGCCCCAAGAGATTCAGAAGACTGTGTTATCATTGCTGACCACAGAAGAAGTCAATCTATAATTGTTGTGGTTTTGGGACTACTTCCTGTCTCGGCTTTTAATCTGAACCTCAGGACTTCCTGTTTTACCTCGCTAGTTAACTGAAAGGCTTTCACCTGAGAATTGAATGTAGTCTTATGTTGCGTTTTGGAGATGTTAAGGATTGACGTCTGTGGAGGACCCAAATGTAGGAACTAAGTTTAAAAGATAAACTCAATTATGACATAAAAAAATGAACCTGACAAAACTTCTTTGCTTCTCTGCAGCTCCTTTGTTGGCGATGTGTTTGGGATGATGATGATGATAATGATGATGAATAACGATGTGTTTCAGCCACATTTCACCTTCTCTTTTCATCCGCAATGGCCTCACTGATGAAAGGAGGTTCTTGCTCAAATTCTCACCAACATGGACCTATTTATCCTTTCCTTAATACGGATCATTTGTTCTGATCCCTTTTGGGAAAAGCAACAGCCCCAAAGCATGATGTTTCCACCCCCATGCTTTGCAATTTTTCACTTGTATGTCTAATCACACTTCTGATCTCTTCGCACCAAACTGCTTACCTATTGCAGATTCTGTCTTCCCAGCCTGATGAAGATCTACAAATCTTTTCATATAGAATTCATAATGGACTTTGGAGTGAGACTGTTTGAGGTTGAGCTTTAACTCTAGTGTTTCCACTTTTTGACAGCTGTGATTGTTCAACCATTAGCCGCGTTTACATGGGCAAAAGTAATCGGAATGAACGCCTGATCGGAAAGAAAATAGCCGCGTTTACATGGGCAAAAGTAATCGGAAAGAACGCCTGATCGGAAAGAAAAGGCGTCATGTAAACGCGCCGTTCGGAATACTCTGCCCCGATCAGACTCATTCGGATCAGAATTTCTTTCCGATCGAGATAGGTGGGTTATACCGATGGTTTATCCGATCGTGGAGCATGTAAACGATCATTCCGATCGTGTGTCACTACTGCTCTGGGTTACGTCACGCATAGACGGTGTTTCGCTGAGAAAAAGCTTTGGAGCGCATACGGGACCGACTGAATGCTCTGCAGACGCCCCGTGAAAAGCGCCGCTCTGCTCTCGCCCCTCTGGCTCCCCCCTTTCTTTCACCCCTAACGGGGGAGATGCGGAGGAGGAGCGCTTCATTCCCCCCGACACTCAGTCCACTGGCACCAGAGTGAGCAGAGCAGCTGGATTAATAATTTTGTGTCGGGGGGGGGGGGGGGGGGCTTTTTTACGTGTGCGTTTTGTTTTGTTATGTGTGGGAGAATCCAGACTGCGAGCCGCCCCGCCGCTCTGGGTTAGCGGCTGCAGAACTCAGGAGGAACCGTGTTCGAACAGAGCTCCGGCCGCTAGCTCACAGAGTGGCTTTGGGGCGGTTTGTGTGAACTTTTCAGAGCAGAAAAAAATGTCGCGGGGTGTCGCGTGGATTTGTGTTTCCAGTTGTGTCCCGACAAAATAAAGGCTGATGTTATTTCCATACATTTATGTGCAGCTAATATGCAGATTGCTGTGTTTCTCGCACGGTCCTGGATTTTGTGTCCATCAAGGCTAATGTTGTTAGCCCGTGTTAGCCTGTCCTCAACCTTTTTCCAGCTCTGTTTCATTCACAAAACAGCACTGATCACACAGATTAAATATAACGATGAGCGAACAGGCGCTTCATAATATTCATAACATTAATAAAAGCACGTTTGGAAGATCGTCTCGTATTACGGAGCTGCAGCACATGCGGTCTGTCTGTGGCAGTGGTTTGTTGACAACAGGACCTAGTTCCGGATCCGGGTGATTTTACACTACTGCGCATGCCCAGATGATTCATTCCGAACGAAAGTTTGAGCCATGGGAACGTTTGTTCTAATCGGAAAAAGGTTTTCTGTGCCCATGTGCACGGGTGAATTTTAACCCGACCATTGATCCGATCAAGATATTCTGCCCATGTAACCGCGGCTATTGTGTCATGTAAACGCGCCGTTCGGAATACTCTGCCCCGGTCAGACTCATTCGGATCAGAATTTCTTTCCGATCGAGATAGGTGGGTTATACCGATCGTTTATCCGATCGTGGAGCATGTAAACGGTCATTCCGATCGTGTGTCACTGCTGCTCTGGGTTACGTCATGCATAGACGGTGTTTCGCTGAGAGAAAGCTTTGGAGCGCATACGGGGCCGACCAGCTCTGCGACCCGTGAAAAGCGCCGCTCTGCTCTCGCCCCGCTGGCTCTCCCGTCCCTTTCACCCTTCATGGGGGAGTTTCGGAGGAGGAGCGCTTCGGGGGGTGCTTTGTTACGTGTGCGTTTTGTTGTTTTGTTATGTGTGGGAGAATTCAGACTGCGAGCCGTCCTGCCGCTCTGGGTTAGCGGCTGCAGGACTCAGGAAGATCCGTGTTCGAACAGAGCTCGGGCCGCTAGCTCACAGAGTGGCTTTGGGGCGGTCTGTGTGAACTTTTCAGAGCAAAAATAAATGTCGCTCAGTCCTTAGAAAGCTGCAGATTGCTGCGTTTCTCGCACGGTCCTGGATTTTGTGTCCATCCATCAGGCTACTGATGTTAGCCCGTGTTAGCCTGTCCTAAGCTTTCGTCCATCTTAATTCTTCCACAAAAAAGCACTGACCACACAGATTAGATATAACAATGAGCGAACAGGCACTTCATAATATTCATAACATTAATACAAGCACGTTTGGAAGATCGTCTCGTATGTTACCGAGCTGCTGCATGGATGTCTGTGGAAGCGGTTTGTTTACAACGGGACCTATTTCCGCATCCGGGTGATTTTACACTAGTGCGCATGCCCAAATTATTCATTCCGAACGAAAGTGTGAGCCATGGGAACGTTTGTTCTAATCGGAAAAAGGTTTTCTGTGCCCATGTGCACGGGTGAATTTTAACCCGACCATTGATCCGATCAAGATATTCTCTCCATGTAACCGCGGCTATTGACGCAATTATTAATTCCAGAGGATTCAGCTTTGCACTGACATCCAACACTTTACAGTAGTGAAATGCTTCAGCAATGAACATATCGATCAGCTGATTCTATCGCAGAAAAAAGCTCGCTGGGACCTGGATGGATGGTTAATATAGATGTAATATAGATGGTGAAAGTTCTTGGTCATCCAGGTGGTGTTGTCTTGACGTGGAGTCATAGCAACACCATTTCGCCGTTTGTCCAAATGACATCATCAGTCAATATCAATTGGATAGTGATAAAAAGAAGAGGATAGAAGAGCTTCTTAAGGAGGTTACAGATCAGTGAGGGACAGAATTCTTCTTTGTTTGTAGGGATCCAAATACTTATTTCATGGAGAAATTTACCAATTATTCAACTAAAAATCATATACTGTATTTTCCGGACTACAAGTCGCTCCGGAGTATAAGTCGCACCAGCCCAAAAATGCATTATAAAGTAGAAAAAAAACACAGAGATTTCGCACTGGACTATAAGTCGCATTTTGACGGGAAATTTATTTGAAAAAATCTGGGACCAAGAACTAATAACTTTCACAACCTCATATGACACAATAATAGCAGACTGTTTATCTCATAATTTCACAGTAATTCTTTCTCATACTTATTTATTTATTCTTTTCATGAAGCATCATTGGCCAACTAATACTCTGTTTTCTTCCTGTATTTGTAGAAACAGTTGTCATTTTTATTGCATTTCTGAATCTATGAAATCATTGAAAAATAGAATATTATGTTTTTAGCCTTCAAGATCTTACTGTAAAAAAAGTTTGCTGATTCTCTGAGTCACTTAACATACTATTAACACTTAACATACCTCATACATCAAATTGACCCAGGGACATCATCTCTGTACCTCACAAATAAACATAACAGGAGGGTTAACAGTGTATTTATTTCAATTTATTTCTAATATAAGTCGCACTCCTTGCCAAACTATGAAAAAAAGGGCGACTTATAGTCCGCAAAAGACGGTATTCCAATATCCTTTTTCTCCCCTATTCAGTCTCTTATAGTTGAAGTGTACCAATAATGAAAATTCCAGACATCTCTGATCTTTTCAGTTAAGGGAACTTGCACAAATACCCCACTGGATGTATTAGCAAAAACCTGCCTCTGAGCCATGAGGAGTCCAGATGAGCGGGCGATGCCGGAATACTTAGCTTTAAAATTGTAAGTGGGACTATTAAGTAGCATGAACTAACAACAACCAAAAAAATCACATAATTCCACCATAATACTTTATTACTTACATGCAGAAGCACCATTTTATTCCGCCCACACGTTAATACCCCAGCTGCCTTTAGGGAGCATTGCTCTTCACTTAATCTCCTACAATATTTAAGCTGTTATGATCAGACTTTCAGTCGATCCTGAGTCTTTTTTGTTTTCTTTGACTGGGAACCATGGTATTGCAAGACCATTGCAGATTTGGTGACACGTTTCTGTTGGGCTAATTAAATGAGCACATATTCAGAGCCACTGAGTAGACATGAAAAGGAGAGGCTGTCATAAATTTGCCGCCTCCCAGTGACTAATCGCTGTTTGCCTCTCAGCTGACCCCATGGTCACCATGAGAGAGGGCACATTTCCTGCTGGAAAAAGTGCCCCCTCATGTACCCCCTTGCCTTCACAGACTACAGTTTAGTCGGGTGATCTGCACAGAAACAGCCATGCCTCTACTAACAATAGGTCAAGAGAAAAGAGACATTAAAGAGATCTCATTTGAAGGAGATTATTTCAGTTTTCTTTTAAATGAGAAAAGATTAGGCTCTTTTTGAAACTGCTCGACAGAGGTTAAGCACTCAGTGTGACTTTCAATAAATATATTTTAAAAAAAGTCTGTTCAGAAGTTGCATTTGCTTTTTCAACCCACCGAAGCAAAAGAGAAATTCACAAAATGGAATGATTCCTCCTTTCATGCCTGCCGTCTCACTGTACCCGTCAGAGGACTGCTATTTTTATTGGACTTCTGTCACATGGTTCACTAGAGAGGTTATGCTGGTGAGATAAAGCTTGACGGGTGCAGAAGACATGTCATTTCCTATCCACGTCTAATCAGATTTAAAAAAATTTCACCCCAGACTCTGTGAAGCATTGTTTTTCCAAGTGACTGTTCCATGTGGAAGGTATTTGGCACTGCTCTCATAAACATGCCAGACCCACGACGCATTACGAGTGAAGGATATGCGGATATGTAATTGGGCACTTTTAGACATTTTTATTTTTTATTGTTCCAAAAGTAACCGGGTTTGTTGCATTTTTAACTACATATTTTTTTAATATGTATTTGTCATTTATTTACATAAATTATGAATAATTACCTTTTTTTCCACAGATTATAACGTTCCTTAACCATTTTTTCCCCTTATTATTGGAAATGTATTCAGAATAGCTCCTTATAGTACCTACCAAACTAAAGAAAGAATTCCAAGAAGGTACTAGTCTAAATGTTTGTTTTCTTTTTTAAGTGTGGCAGTGACAAAAGTTCTCCAATATGTGTCTTTTTGAGGAAAGTATTTTTGGGCCTATAAGTCGCTCCGTGGTATGTCACAGACTCCAAAAAATGTATAATAAAGAAGAAAAAATCATATATAAGTTTCACTTTTAGAAGAAATTTCTTTAACAAACTACGGGATCAATGACAGACATTTCATCTTAAAATACAAATCATAACTGAATAGAAAATTCCAATGGACTGAGTAGGCTACATGCAGGCTTCTTAGATTGCCAATTGTTTCCAGATTAATTAAAAAGTGCAAATTAATTTCCTAATTCTTTTCCAGCTGCAGAGAACATAATTGTAAACCATCAGAGAACATAAGAGTTTTATCCTTACTTCCAAGCACTTAATATTTTAAATAATGTGTTTAAATGCTACAATAATTGAAATAAAAGTGGTACAGTCCACACCTCATGCTTAATGTTTTTCATGCTGACAAAGAGAAATGAAGCTTTTGGTTGGGATGTGCAAGTCCTAACCTTCAAAGACAACCAGCTAGAATTAATTGTTGCAGTTCCTCACAAGGCCACTAGAGGCAGGTTACAGGGAGACATTTTTCATTGATTCATCCTGAAATATCAGATTTTACATTTGAAAAATGAACAAAGTTACTGCATATTTTCAATGATATATTTGTTCATTTTTTTGGCTATTTTACTAATTTGTTGAAAACTAATCCAAAAAAGTGGGATATTAATTATATTAGAACTCAAATTTCAACACATTTTTGTTTTTGTTTTTTTGGGTAGAAATGGCATAATCATCATAAAAAGACCACTGGGGACACTTTTAAAATAGCTCAAAAGATGATGGGAGCTGGTCTTTAAATAAACAATCCTAGTTTCCCCTTTTCATCTGTCACTGGTGGATGAGTTTCATCATAAAAAGCAGCTCCATCTTTAGCCACCTTTTTGGACCAGGAAGTACATGACTCAAAGAAAATGAAATCAAAGAAACTAACAAATTTGAATATATATTTTAAAAAATTAAACTAAATAAAGTGAATTTTGCTGTGCTAAATAGTCTACAAAAAGTCAAATAGTGCGTGTGCATATATGTAGCTGAGATACAACGGCTGTAACTGCAAACAACGTGTGAAAAGGACATTTAAAGTGTGTGGAAGCTTTTTTGTGTGGCAGTGTCATCACACACTCCCACCTCATTTTTCAATTTAAGATTTTATAAGATCACCAATCTGAAAAATATATAACCATGTAGCTTTATATATATGTGTAATACCTGGATGCTTGGAAATTGAGTGTCTTCTTAGATCTGTAATTTTCAAACATCACCTGTGAGGGTTTGGCAGGAGGCTCAGCAGCCAGAGAAGCAGGGAGCCATCTTTAAATGACTGCGATAACATCTCTAATTTAGCAACTATCTTCAACTCCATGTCAGAAACATCAGTTCTGTGTCTTTACGTTTCATTTAAGACCACGGCCTACGACAGCATCAGTGACTATTAAGAACTACAATCCCTGAAGCGATGAATATTTATCAGGTGTAAATGAGGTAAATGGACATAAAACCTTTATTCTATATCTCCAGATGAAGTTGATTGATACATTTATGACATCTAAGTTCAAATCTGAAGCCACAGACTGTCTTGAGGCCCTCAGGTTCAGGATCAGTATGAAACGCGCACTCTACATTAGCGATGGGTGTTTGATTTGCTCTGAGCTAATCTAAATCAGCATTTCTTCTTGTGCTTAATCTGGTGGTGGTGGGTTGACCTAAAATAGTTTATCGCACATCGTTCTTGCAGGCAAATGCTGATTCAATGCAGGCTCCTCCCCCCCTCATTTCACTGAACTGTCACACTGTCCAGTGAATTATTGATCTTTTCCGAGGTTTTCCAACAGCGGTCATTTCCAAATGAGGCCTCCAGTCGTTTATTTTTAAACCAGTCAACAAGAGCCTTAAGGTCAAACGAAGGACGATGATTATGCAACAGTACCTGGAAATCCAAAGAAATTGTTTTATTGTTTCTATTGCAGAGAATGAAATAGCTGCAGTCTGTAACACTGGAAAGAAATGCAGAGATGGAAGAGATCCTGATCATTTAAAATCTTCATTTTGTCTGGGTTTTTTTTTCAAGGAGCAGATGGTGGGTCCCACCTTTAAACAGTTAGCCAATGAAAAAGCAGCTAGTATAAAGCTAGAGGTTTAGTTGTGGCTGTTAGTCCAGTTAATCTATTGGTAGAGACCCGCCTTAAAATTTTAAAGCACTCATCCCCACTTAAACATCTGAAAGTTGCTTTAGATGAACATATGTACTATGAGACTTGCACCAACAGTTATATTTATAGATCTTTTTCCCAAATCTTTTTCCCCCCACCTTAACTGAGAAAAGTACAACTTACCTCTGTTTTCAGGTCTGTGTTGCGATATGCTGACCTGCACAGGCTGATGAATGTTACTCATTTGCTGTTATCAAAACCTCCTGAAATGTATTGACATTTCATTTAGCAATTCATCCCAACTAAACTGAAGAAACTCTCTTATGTTCAGCTTTTGACAGAACTGTTTCTGATGGTTTTTTGTTTATCTAACCAGGAAGCCCTTCAAGCTTCTCCATTCATCAAGATGATCTGAACACCTCAGAATGGTCAAATCTTTCAGATCCTAGCGAACACTTAAACAGCATGAAGGGTGACGTAGGTGGCGTGTCGTCCAGATTTTTCAACAGCCCCAAACTGTGCGCATTGTGCAAGGGGCCCATTAGTCTTGTTCCATTGATAAGTGGGCGTCCCGTGCGCACAGCCTGTGGGCATCCTACGGACGTCCTACAGGCACTCACGTATTGCCTGCACACCAGTACATGCACCTTACTGATGACAAGTGTGTAGGACTAGGGCGCCGTACAATAGCATCACCCATACCTCATAGGTGCATGAAACTTACATTATCCTTAAGAATACTACATGATACACTTACCACACACGTGAACGAAGTTCTCTATGTTTTCTATGGAGATCTTTGTTTTATATATCTGAACAGAGCCTTATGTCAAACTAAAAGAAATATGGAATAAATCTTCTTGACTGCACGAGTTGTCTGACTGAAATGACAATGGTATGTTCCATTTTCCTGACGCCCCTGAAGGTGGACAAAGAGCCTAAAGGAAATTCCAAGATACACCTGCACCCTTTTGAAGATGCGGCCGCTCTTGTCTGTGATCCTCTATGGGCACTGATAACCCAAAAACCGGCAGCACCCGTACGGGTCAACCCCTTGTAGGGATGCATGTAACAAAGGCTCAAATTTGAAAGAATTGGTTTGTTTGTTGTTGTGTGGGCAGAAAAGCTAAATGGAATTTAGTCTATAATTTTTTCGCTACTTCATATTAAAATAGTCAACAATTTTGGCATTTTTCCTTTTTTTTCTCAGTTTTTTCTCAAATAAGTAACTGCATTTACTCTGTGATTTGAAAATCCGTTCATGAACTCCTTTTTAAAACCATCTGTTCCCCTTCAGCGCAGTTCCTCTGCAGAGCTTCTCATCATCATCAGCACTGTAACACCGTCCAAAAGCGCTCGACCTTTGCATGCGGCTCGGTCAATACCCCGACCCTGGATCTCACCTCCTCAATAATCCGTCTCGCGGATCTCTCCGGGGATTATCTGATTTACCACAGAGATAAACTGAGGAGCTGAAAATCTGTCTGAATCATCAAAAGGCAGACGAGACTTTTCAGAGTTTTATTGACGCTTTTGGGAGCTGATGCCTGTGTTAGCACCGGGGCCAATCAATCCTTTTGATCTTATCAGAACATTGAAATGAATGAGGTGTTAGTCGTGCAATTACAGCTGGTTCGACATACTTTTAATTTTAAAAAGTGTTTGAATTGAGAATTTATTTAATTCACAACAACAAAAGTACAATAAAAACACAAAGAAAACATGTTTTAAATTCCTAAAAACGACAGCATTTTAACTCAGTTAGTAACTCAGTGTGTATTTTTATGGAATTTAATGCTTTGAAATGTTTTAAATAAAATATAAAACTATAGTCAATTAAAAAAAGGTAATGTTAGCATCGTTATTTGTTTAACCCACTCTGTTTTCTTTCTTGTGGGGTTTTCCTGTCTTTTCAGAAGCAGAACTTGCCACTGCTGCAATGCAGTAAAACAACCAGTGGGAACTTCTTATTAAAGCACTTGAACTTCTTTCTGCTTTTTGTTTTCCAAAGATTTTCCTCTTCTCCTGCTGAATGTTTTGTCCCACGTTACAATAATCAAACTGTTTTTTTTCACATTTGCTTTGTTTGCCTCAAGGTTCATGCACACTAAAGCACCTTTACGTCTGCCACCCACAGTTCTCCTGCACTGCTGCACTGAACCCTGCAGTGTTTTCAGTGCATATAAATTATCCAGACTTATAAAAAAATACAAAACAAAAGCACTACCATATTTAAATACTTTTTAATATGGTAAAGATGTTGACATTTTTTTTGTTTGTGGATCCAAAAAAAAGATTTTCTTGCTCACGACGAGCTAGAAAAATGCTATAAGAACCTGTAAAAAATACTTAATACACTGTTTTCATTTGAGTGGGTCTCTAGGTTTTACATTACAAGGTCAAGTGAACTTTATATTAAACTCAACCCCGCTGTGGGAGAGCTGCAGAATCTCCAGACAGAAGAGATTGGATGTTAAACTTTTTTGTCTTGACCTCTTTCAGCTGCAACAACATGCACTGCGTGGAGGGCTTCATTGTTTCAGCCAGGACTCACACACATGGTTAGAGACTGCAGAAGAAAGTAATGGTGAAGTGGTTTACGGGTGTATTCAAGGGTTCAGGTTAGTGTTTTTTTTTTCTCCCAGAGCAAAAAGCTGCATCCAGTTATTTTATAATTAGCCATCTAAGCTGTGAACAAAGGTATGCTATTCTGCAAATAATCCTTGAGAACAAAATGAGCTTATATTTTAAAATAACTGCTTACTATTAGAAAATCATCATGCTGTGTAATACACAAGATGTGGAAAGTGGATAAACTGACCTTTAAGGGAATTACCATGTTGTCAACTAATGTGCTTATAGACCTACTCTGGTCATCTATGTCAAAGCGTTTCCAGAGGAATTTTAAATACGGTTATGCAGTTTTTAGCCAAAATAAAAAAAAAACCTATGTCTTTTTTTGGACATAGTTTCTGCAGTTCATTAGAAATTCACCTCTGAATTTCCAATGAACTGCCGCTCTGCTCTGCATAACCCCATGTAGTAAAAGTAAAATATGTCCAACACAAGAGGCCTTCAGCTCTCATCTGTTATCTGACAGGACATGTTAGGGAAAAAAAGAAATTCACCTCTGAGTAGTTGGCGCAAAGTACACTCACCCACATTGCCCATCCTTCTTTTGTTTCACGCTCTCTCCCACAAGCTTACAGCCTCTCACACCCCCAACATACCTTTACCTGTGGAACGAGCACTATCAGAGCTATCCAGCCGTACAGTTTCATCTATTCCTGATTCACAATGATTTGAATAAAGAAATAATCACAAATTGTCTTCTTATGTGTCCTTCATTGTGAGAAAAATGCCACAAGAACATTTTAAAAACACCATTGTCATTGGAGTGGGTTTTTAATTAAGGTTAGGGGATAGTGCCATTTCTCTCCACCATAAACCTGCTGTGTCAGCAGATTTTAAAGAAGGAAGACTTATGGGTTTCCAATGAGGGATGGTTTTCAGGAAGCTTGGTTTATGGCCTCCTTTTTTCTTCTTCTTCTCCTGCTGCTGTTCCTCACCATCTGCAGGGCTCTTTCATCTCCTGAGCATCAGCATCAATCTCTTCTCGCCATAAATCACAGCCACCGGCGTGTCGCACGCATCAAGGCTCGTTATGCAGCGGAAATCGGGTCAGCACGTTTTTAACGGCAACAAAAACCCGTTTCTGCCCCTGGCACATCCAACTTTCAGTTTATGAGAAAGGCAGCATTATGAATATCAATAAGGGCTATGACTAAGCATTATCTCACCGTCAACAAAAAAAAAAAAAGGGGAAATCAGAGAGGAAGATGAGGACCAGGAAAAAACAGAGTGAGCCATTTTTGTGTCATGTCCCAAAAAAAAAAACATCTGACATTAATCTATGTTCTGCAGGTGGATGCAGGGCTCGTTGTCATGGTAACGGACCATGTGCCACCTGCACTCCCTTCTTCCTTCCTCTCCTCCCAACCATCAGTCATCCGACAGAGACGTCCTTCTTGTGTCACAGCTGTTTGATAATTAACTGGTGGATGTTCAGTTTAAAGTGATCACAGGAACCATCGCACTTTCAACCGACGGTTCACTTTCAGCAACACAATGAGCGAGAAATGAGAATATAGAAGGAAGTTTTATTGAGATACGACTGATAGAATATAAAATAACTGCTGTTAATATAGGCTTTAATTAAGGCTTAGCAGTTTGCCCTTATTGAGTGATGGTCAACTTATAGTATTGTCCATCAAAAAATGATTTAACATTTTATGCTCTACAGCCATTGACTGCCTATGAGGACTGGACAGTGTAAGTGTGACATCACCCAAAGAAGATGGCTTACTTCTGGCTCCAACCAAATTTCCAGATTCAAATGCATTTGTTTACAAATCACTTTTCATATATATAATTCACCTCAAAGTCTTGTACAGAGCACAATAAAAACAACCCTCACACACCTTCTACAGAATGTAACTGAAAAGAGAGAACCCTGAAGACGCTGTCCTGTCCTCCTGTTTCCTGGGCGTCTACATCCTGACCCAAGGAGCTGACAGAAATCCTCTGATTACATGACATGGATGAGTGGGAATCTTCAGAGGTTCCTACTCCTTGTTCTGTCTTGAAACCTTGTGCTGTTTGTTCCAATAGTTCGGCCCCTGTGGTCCAATCACAAAGGTCCCCCCAAGGAACTTCTGTGGAACTTCTGTCACTTTTACTGTCTACTTTTAAGTTTGCTCCACCTTTTTGGTTTTATTTTGTCATCATTTTGTTTTCAAGAGGCTAAAAGAACAGAAATGTGATTTTATTTCATCAAGAAATTTGAATCACATTTGTTTTTAACCCTTTAATTCACATAAGTGTCAACCGTTTGAAAACGGAGGAGAAATTAATAATTGCCCTTTGTGCCCGGCAGGAATAATATGACTCCAAGTCTTTCATATATCAGAATGGAGTGTCAATATTTCACACCAAGCCTCTTCCGACTGTAGGGGGCGGACATGCGCTGGTAAACAATAGAAAAAAATAAAGGAAGAAGAAGCCCCTCCCTGCTTGTCCAGGGTGAACATCAAGACTTCTGTGTAGTTTTATCATTCACTTGTTTAGAAGCTAAGCTAAGATGATGGACTGTAGTGAATGGCTTAAGAATCTAAAAAATGAAGTCTCCCACTTGAAATTTTAGCATGAAAAGAGGAGCGTGCGTCACTCTTTGCTGACATTTCTCCCAAGAGTCTAAAGTACCAGCTGAAACACCAAAGACAGCTTTAATTGAGGCTGGCAATCTTCAGGCCCATTCAGAGCAGAAGTCCAAAAAAAAAAGAGTGACGACAGATGAAAAGAGTTTTGTGTTTCCAAGCTGCACAAACAGGCAGTTTAACGCTCCAGTCAAGCTTACTCCAAGACACAATGCAAATTTAATGAAGTTCTGCTGCGGGGGCATGCTAATGCACATTCTCAGGGGCCTTGGAGATAAGGAGAGGCTCCAGTCTGCCCAGAGGTGTGCTTTCCAAATGTCACTCAGCTCACACGGAGATGCAGCTGAACAGGCAGCACTGTTCACACGACTGAGGAGCCAAAGATGACGCAGGGTGTCATCAATGACTGTAAAAGAAAACTGGACCGAGTTAGTGTGATGTCACCAATAGAAAATGACTAACTTCCAGCTCCCACAGGATGAAGTCAATCCAGTTGCCATTTTTTTTCCCAATACGAACGCCACCATGTTGGAACCAGACATCATTGATCGGTTCAAGTCGGTCTAATCGCTTGTGTTCACGCATCCACAAGTTTTCAGGTTCTGCTTACAAAACACACAGCAATTAAACATGCTTTGGAAGGCAAAACTTTGATCTAGCAGGGACTCAAATTTGGGAGTGACATAAGGAAGGCATCTGATTTAATTCACAAAGTGTCATCCGTGTGAGAACAGATCATGAAATCTAAATTAATATTTACTGTTTGTGCCCCGCTGGAATTCTATGACACTAACTCTGTTATTTGTTGGAAAAGAGCTGCAAAAGAAAAGGCCTGGAGCGAGACTGACGAGATTTGCACCTCTTCAACGTTTCACACCAAGCCTCTTCCAACTGTAGGTGGTGGACATGTGCTAGGAAACTGTAGAAAAAGAAGAAGAAGAAACCCCTACCTGCTCGTCCAGTGAGAACATGCTATTACTGCATTCAAAAACGCCATTTAGTGCGAAACGTCACATGCCCGGTGTGAACGTAGCTTTAGAGGTGTGCCAGAATTGACATGTAATCATCAGTTGGTGAAAATATCAATCGTAGAGATGATGTTCACCATTGTTTACCATCTCTATAAACAAAAACTTCATGTGACAATTCAAAAGGAGACGCGTCAAAGAGAGAAAGGTTATGCCTTAATTTTTATGGAGCATATTTAAGAAACAAACTTAGGTAAATAAAGTTGTAAAAGTCCTTTAAAAATGTTTTTAACTTTACCTCAAGAATAAATTGTAGATTTAAAAGAATTCCCAAAATCCAGCTTTGATGCACCACAGTGAACAAGCACAATCTAAATTCTCATATTCATCGAATATTTGTTTTTGTCAGTGTTTGAAGGAACAAACCCCTCTGATTGTCCAGTGTGAACACCATGGATTATAAACTCATTCAAGAACCTGCGTGTTTGATGAACACGCATCAAATGCTCGGTGTTTTATTGATGCCTCAATAAATATAGGTGGTGTCTGCTGACCCCCACCTATTTTTATTGAGGCATCTGATTGGCTAGTTAAGAACTTGCAATAAAGAAAAAAAATATCATGAATCATGTAAGCAAGAACATGTTTAAATAAGGTAAACAAGCAAGAATGGTTTATCTGACTGAGTAATAGCTGTTTGCTTTTTTTTAATAACTGCAAAAAACCTGCCGTTGGTTCTAAGCATTCCAAAAGTAATTAATGAGTCACCAAAAAAGAAAAAGCTTTGCTTTTGTCTGAATTCTTCGACTTCTTTCCTGCTTTATGTGTTCCTGAAGGCATTTCGTCTCTCTGCTCTGCATTCACAGCTCCTGGCAGCAGGTGCACTCGCCCCGGCCAGCATTTCTTCAAACCTTGCAGGGAGCTGTCAGGATCTGTGGGCGGCACTTTGCCTGTCTGTTAGTTTTAGCACTTTTCTGTACAGAGAGAACTGAAAATGGTAAGTTGGTGGCTGGACAGAAACGTGTGCCGACTGAGATTCTCACACAGGAAAAAACAGGCCTGTCACCCAGAATGAAGAAAAAAACAACAACTCTGATCCTCATCTACTTAAGTGTAATAAACCAGGAGCATTTTCGGACCAAACCATTATAACAAACATTTGGAAGAAGTTTACAGGTGGTTAGTCTTTCAAATCCTTCAGCACGGTTCCCTGTTCTTCAGATTTCATGGGTTCAAGGTAGCGGCTTCCAGTATTCATACTGATAACAGAGGTTCACCTTAGGAAGGAAGGGAGGATGGAAAAAATTGTTACAAATAAAGAATAAATTCTATTGATGCTTATCCATTCATTTTCCTAACCCATTTCATCCCTCATGGGGTTGCTGCAGCCTGTCCCAACTACTGCTGAGTGAGGTTGGTGTACACCCTGGACAGGTCACCAGTCTGTCTCAGAGCAACACAATCATACACACACTCACACATGCACACCCAGGGACGATTTGGACTAACCACTTAACCTATGATCATCAATCAACCTGTAAACCATGTTTTTGGACAGTGGAAGGAGCCATGCAGACTGCAGAAAGGATCCAAGCAGGATTTGAACCAGCGCATTCTCGCTGTGAGGTGAGAGTAGCCACTACACCACCACAGAGCTCTAAAGTGTGATCTTAAAAAATAAACGTGCAAAAACCAGGCCAACTAAGCAGATGTCCTTGTGGAGAATGTGGACTCTGGACAACAGTATGTTTGGCTTTGGAGTCTGATGTCATCAAGTTCTCATAAAAGCCTCTTCTATTATAGCTAAAAGTCAATATGAGTGACAAAATGTTGATGATTCAGAACAATAATGGCTTTTAAAATTGCCAATAGAAAGTAAATGAAGCTAATTCTCTGGTCAAACACTAATGAGAGAGTAAACGATGTGAAACAATACTGGAGCTTGATTTATGATTTTTTAATGAAACGTAAAACCTAGAGGAGACAAATAGGAATTTTATTGCATTTTTTTAGATTAAATATATGGGTTGGTTAGCATGTAGTTGTTGGAATTCAAATTTGCTGGGTTTCTAAATAAGATTATGCCACAGTGCGTGTCTTCTACAGACAATTTTAAGAAGCTTTTCAAATACCTTCTTTACCATCACCCATGATATTCTAAACAATGTAAGAGGCCGGAAGTGGGCCCATCAACCCCCACAACTCAACAATGTACAGGGGTGAGACTGTATTAGTTCATTCAACCCTTTTTCAAGAAATGAATTATTGTTTTTAACAAATCTCACAATTAAGTGATTCAATAAGTACAAATATGTCTATCAATTATTGAGGAAATGTATGATGCTACAATGCTCATTTACAAATGAAGGTGTATCTTCTTTTACTTTAAATCTTTTACTTTCCAGTCAATTCATGACTTATCGTGCTAAGTTTGATATATCTATGTTCATTCGCTATGTTCATTTTGATTCCTCTGGGGTCACAGGGCTGCCGGAGCCTAACCGGCCACTGGTAGGCAAAGGCAAGGCACACTCTGGACAAGTCGCCAGTCTGCTGCATGCAGGGCCACAAATCAAACACACTCACATTCACACCTTGGGTGAGTAACCAATTAACCTATGAAGCATGTTATGGGACAGTGGATGGAAGCCGGAGTCCCTGAAGAAAACCCGCTCATGCACGGGGAGAACATGCAAACTCCACACAGAAAGGTCCTCCATTTATGTTCTGCTTCAGGTCCCCCTGCCGGGACTTGAACCAGGTCCTTTTATCTATTTATAGATTTATTTATTATTATTTATAGATTTATTATTATTATGGCCCGCAGCAGCAGTCACTGACTGCAAGGACCATATTGTTTTCGCAGTTGGAAACGACGACTTCGCCGCCTTTCAGCGAGAATTTGACCCCCGCCGCATGCTCGAAAAGTCACCANCTGTGAAAAAAATGTTGCAATCAGAAGTTGTAGATTTTGAACGGCGTCCGCGTGGCGAGCTCGCAAAGTCGCGCACTGCTATTCCTCATACCTTATTATGGCCCGCAGCAGCAGTCACTGACTGCAAGGACCATATTGTTTTCGCAGTTGGAAACGACGACTTCGCCGCCTTTCAGCGAGAATTTGACCCCCGCCGCATGCTCGAAAAGTCACCAAAATGTGCACACACCTGGGATAAATTACAAATGAATTTTCCACAAAGTCAACGTCACCCCCCCGAAGACGATGACATCACGGCCAGTGATCCTGTCAAAAAAACGAATGGGCCTAAAATCGCGTATGGGGCCGAACAAAATGTACTTCAAAATACAGTCGCGAAACCAAGACACACGTGTCGGGGATATCCCAAAGATGTTTTGAAATCATTATGGGACGGCCGCACGACCTACGGCTTGGCGGCCATTTTGTGGCGAACTCTGAGAATTGGCGATTTTCGTGTTTTCCCACAATATGGGGAAAAGACACTTTTGTTTGAGCGATTTTCACGCAATTGCACACACTTGCTGCCAGCTCCAGTCTACAAACACCCCAGAAGTGTCGTTGACCTTTGACCTTGGGAAAAGGCCGCCATCTGGAATTTTCTCAAAAAAGCACCTTTAGCACCAGATACAAACGAAATCTCGTCGTTGGAATTTTCATCAATCGTCTCGTAACTTTTCGGGCACCAACGGCCAGCTACTCTGGACAAAATGTTGGAATTAGAAGTTGTAGATTTTGAACGGCGTGCGCGTGGCGAGCTAGCAACCGTTGCCATCTTGGCTAGCTCGCACATTTTTCATCGGAACGTCGTGAAGAGGAAATATGCGATTCCTTGGCCCGCGCTGAACAAAACGATGCTACGCACGACAAGATTGATAAAGGAAAGTTCCGAATATTTTCATTTTTGCCGAAAATATTCGGAACTTTTTTTTTTGAGAATCGACTAACGAAACCAATAACCAACGTTGGGCATCAATGGCAAGCTACTGTGGAAAAAATGTTGGAATTAGAAGTTGTAGATTTTGAACGGCGTGCGCGTGGCGAGCTAGCAAAGTGGCGCACTGTTATAACTCCTATGTTTTTCAAAGGACTACTGTGAAATTTGAATGCATGCATTAATGCCTGAAACAGAATACATTGAAAAACACTGGATATGGACATATAAGGAATGTGGGCGTGGTTAGCATAAAACCACTGTTGCTAAGGACAACAAAAAGTTTACTTTTACCGATTTGTCCGAAACTGACGTCAATCTATTCGTCCTCCCGAGGGGACCAAAACATAAAATGGTTGCTATGGAGATAAAATCAACAGATAAGCTGCCATTTTGGAAAAAGTGGGTTTTTTATCAACTTATGACATATAGCTCTCACCAATGGAGGAATGTGTTTTTCTGAGTCAGTTGATGATGCTGATCGCTATGCTAGCACTTTTAGCCACATTAGCATAGCTAGCATAGTTAGCATAATTAGCATTTTAGGTAATGTGTTTTTTTGAGTCAGTTGATGATGCTGATCGCTATGCTAGCACTTTTAGCTGTGTTAGCATAACTTGCATAATTAGCATAATTAGCATTTTTAAAAATGTGTTTTCCTGAGTCAGTTGATGATGCTGATCGCTATGGTTGCACTTTTAGCCACATTAGGATAGTTAGCATAGTTAGCATAATTAGCAAATGCCGTTTTGATTAGCCTTTATCAAAAGTGGGCAGTGAGGGCGGTGAGGGAGGCGGTGGTGCGTAGATTTGGGCATGGAGGCGGTGGTGCGTAGAGTTGGGCGTAGAAGGCGGGTTGCGTCTGCGGGCCATACAACGCCGCTTGCGGCTTTAATTTCTTTATTATTATTTATTTTTGTCTTATTTCAGTTTTTTTGTTTTGATTACTTGACATAAACCCCTTCCAAATCCTAAACCAATTCTAACGTTTGAAAAGTTGGACAAATGGGCAAAAAAACAAAGAAGAGCTCTGTTACCTCAAATTTCATATAATCATGAGTGTTTATTTTAAGCCACACCTCAATACACACATTTCAGGTTTTGGAAAATGAAGCCATAAGCATAACATTAAAATTTTATTCTAGGTTTTACAAAAGTGTTTCATTGTGTGTAAAATTTAGAAATGTTACCATTAAAGCCAACAGGAAGTGACTTTGGAAACCAGTCAGAATTGGAAACATTTCCTTTTTTCAGTTCAAATGACAGCAGAGTTGTTGTTTTTTATACCAGTATAATGTCGTGCATCATTTACATTTGAAAAATGTTCTGCCTTTCCGCCAAACAATTACTCATTTTAAAAAGGTGTGTGTTCAATGAAAACAATTTCTGCAAAGATGGAACCACAGAAAAGCAGAAAAAGTTGCCTTAAACAGGCTAACAGCAATTTGGTTTGTTCTTATGCATGGCATATTTATACTTACAGATCCAACACTGAACTGTAAGAGTCATAGAACTAAAGCTACTTCGTCTTTTTACATCTCCTGTTTATGACAGAGCTCAATCTGTTGGGCTTCTGGTCAGATTTTAACGTAGGAGTATCTCTGCATCAATATGCAAAAAGCCTGTAATGATTTATGCATAAAATATTTTGGTCTACAGGGAAACATATTCTTGATTTGTTTACTTCCCTCCTGCTCATCTGAGCAACTTAAGAGCTTAACCGAACGGATTCTACAAGTGCGAGCAGCCTGAAGCTTCGGCGCGAATCTGTGTTGGAGTGTCTTTCGCATTTGTTTGTGATAGTGACTCGTTCTTTGTCTTTGTGTTTCGCATGTGACGCTCAAAGAATAATAATGATCCCCTGAAGACCTCTGTGCAGTTGTTGCTGCAGCAAGAGGACGTTTTTGCCCACTCAGTAGGCTCCTCTTCACTGCTGAAATTATAAGAGTTCATGAAAATAATAAATAACAAAAAGAGATGAGTATGTGTGGGAAACAAACCTATTCGTGAATGCAGTCCTGAAGCAAAACACCTAGAAAGAAAAATGTCTTTTAGACTAGCTGGAGAAAGAATAATTGGATTTATTTGGTCTGAAACCTGCTTTGATTTCTTCTCTTAGGTTTTCGCTGGAGAATCTATTTGGATTGTAGTAATCTAAAGGATTACCATGTCTACACAGTTGACAGCTGTAATGCATCATAATAATAAGTGAGGGTAATGGGGCCACACCATAATTCAGTACTGTTGCTCTCTATACCAAATGCTTTCAGTTTTACCAGAGACTAGAATGGCAAGAAGACCATCATGGGTATCGATTCAGGCTAGTTTTTTACAGTTTTTGTCAGCGTCTTTGGTGCATTTCTCACAACAGAATTAAAGTTTGCACCACTGCTATGGTGTTTCTCTAAATAGTGAGAGCAAACTGCAAAACATGGTAACCTGCAAAAGTGAGTCACCTTCTCAAAATGGAAAGTCAATTACACAAAAGCAAGTCACTTCCTCAAAGTGGGTAGTCTATGATTCAAAAGCAAGTCCCTTAATCAAAATGGATCATTTGATCCTCAAAAGCAAGTTTTTATGTCAGTGAAAGAGTCGATGTGGTCAACATGACAAGCTCTGACTCCAGCATCTTTGAACAATCCAGTCAAAAAGTTTGAAAAGGTTTTGATTGGAACAGGTTTCTCTGGAAGCGCTTCCCAGTGTCACATAAAGTAAAGACAGCCATGTATGTACATTTTGAAAACTCGAAGTCAATAAAAATGAAGACGCTGAATGCGCACTTTAGCTGTAGAGTCTAAAGGGGACCTTTTCCATTTCTTCTTGACTGTCTTGCAATCCTTGTTGACGTGCAGAAACAAATAAAAAACTGTAAACATGCCACATTTGACAATAATATGATATTATTTTCTTTATTATTACACTACAGCACACAAAATCTGAGCTAAAGTTGTAGTAGATTGTAAGTCAACATCTCAACATGTTAAAGTTTACCAGATCATGTCCCAATCATATGACTATGATAGTACAGAGCAAATGAGTTTATGCTGAGTAACCCTAATTACAGTTTGCTCACCTGTTCTCTCAATGAAATGTCTGAATAACTGAACTGACAGTGGTGCTCCCAATATTCTGCTTCAGCTTTTGACCAGCCATAGTCATTGTGAGGCCATGGTTTACCACATGATCCACAAGTGTTGCCCTGATTTCACCAGTACTCTGTCCATGTGGTTGGCCTCTTCTTCCTCAAATTTGTCCCCTTCCTCCACCCATCTTTACCCCTGAAACTGATCCTCCGTGTTTTGCAGTTAGATACATTATGAACTTCATGCCATTCCTGTCACTTTGTCTACAGTATACATACTTGTAAAGTGGGGGTTCATGCGACTCACCTGTGAATGACTGTGAAGGAGAGGCTTATCGTTTGTTTCAGCTGCTGTTTTTCAGCGTTCTGCAACGATCCACACAGTCTCAAGTTCTTCTTGTCCGTTCTATCTAGTTTCTGTTCTCGGACTACAACTCCTGCCTGCTTCCTCTTCGATTTAACACCGCTTTGACCTTCGACTCACAGACCAATAGATAGATAGATGATAGGACGGTTGATGGATTCATGGATCCTCAATGAATGGATGGAGGAATGACTAGATAAATGACTGGATAGATGAATTGATGGGTGGATGAAAGAATTGTTGGTTGGCTAAATAATTTAATAAGTAGATAGATGAAACACACTAGCCTGCATCTCAGATCTCCGTACCTCCATACAGATCCAAGTGATTTTCAATAGTAACAAAGTAAATCGACCAAATTAGTATTTTAGATGTAACTTTAAGCTGCAAAAATAGTTTAAACTCCTCCTTTTGGCATTTATGAGCACACTCATCATTCTCATGGTATGTTTGGAAAACAAGCTGCTTATTCACAACCCACCCACCCCACCCCACCTCAAAAGATGACACTGGGATTTGAAACACAGCAAACACAGTGCTGTAGCTCCACGGTGATGGAGGGAGGCAGGATTGGTCAGGGGTGCCAGCAGCATGCTGCAGCTCCCGGCTGTTTTCAAGCGATTATGCAACATGGCTTAAACGGATGAGGACTCAGAGATACGTTGCTTTTTAATCTGAGCCGCTGACAACTTCACATTTGCGCCCCTAATTACAATAATGAACACCCTCGCAGCTGTTACTCTTATATTTTTGTCTGTTTGAAGAATTACATTTACGCTCCAGTTGCAGTGTGGTACAGTGACCTGCAAGCAGTATGCTTCTGTCTTGGAAATATTTTGTAGGTTAGAAAAACCTGATGGGACAAATTAATCGTGAATGTGTGGAGGTTAAAAACCTTTTTTTCGCCTTAAGAGGTTTAGAAATCCTCCTTCATGTACCACAGTTCCATCCCAACAAATCTGAGTCATTGTTCTGTGGTTTCTTCTGTTAAAAAAACCCCTGAAGTGTCTCCATCCTCAAAACAAACGCCAAACCACCATTAAAAATGACTCATCTGTTCATGTTACTTAAATGAACTATTAAAGCGTCAGCCGCTTGTGAGCTTGTTATTAGTGGTGCTGCTACAGGACACATACTGCACCTCATTAGAAGGATAAAGCCAGTGGAGGCTCCTCTAAGTGTGGCTTGTGCGGTGAGAGGGCACAGCACGTGCTTCTAGACCCGAGGTCAGGTCAGTGAGGAGGTGTGACCCTCTTTAAGTGTGGTGAAATGTTAAATGGGGTTTACTTAAATAGGGCTTTATTAGCTCTTTGTGGATCGCCCAAAAGCGCTTCCAGTCACAGTCCCATTCACCCATGCTGACTGGGAGCAGCTCTGCTGCTGAACACTGGCACCAACCTATAACCACCAGAGCAACGTGGGGTTCAGTGTCTGCCCAGGACACTTCAACACATGGGCAGGCAGGGATAGAAACAAACCTGCCCTTAAGGTATGGTCACAGCCCTTACAATAATGGGATGACCTGTAGCTAAAGGGTCTGTGAGCTGAAGTCATAGAGAGGAGCATCTAGTTCAAGGAGGCAGGTATGTCTTGCAGTTCCTTTGAGCTTCGATAAAAATGGATCGTACGATTGTTGTGTGTTTGGTGACATGAAATATTAGTGAGGCTCATGTAAGTACATGTGACGCTGTTGTACAGTGCCCCTCGAACCCCACTCTAGTCGTCAGTAAGGCATTAGACACGCCTCGCCTAATAGATCCAGGTGAAAATGGCAAACTAACCAGCAAGCCCCTTTCTGCAGTCTTGAACTGGGGGGATGCGTTCTTCACTATTCTGATCCTTTTCATGACCTGTCATTTGCAGCATGAAAATTTGCATGAACATTTTCACCCTGCAGGCTCACAGAGCGTTCTACAAACTTGCTATTTGTCCATTGCGCATGTCTGGCCTTAAGGGCAGCTGTATCTAAGCCACTGAAAACAAGAGAACGAGGGACGGCAGAACCAAGACACAAACCAACACACAAACCATCCCCAGTCTGACACAGTGGCCAATAGCACAAACATAAGTACGTATTCAAACCTAGGGGAATGAGTAACCAGTTAACCCATTAAGCATATTTTTGGACTGGATATATCCCTAAATATCAGGATAGTCAAAATAGTCAAACTTGCCCACTCGTAGAGTTCCAGAGCTAAAACTGTAATCAAACGGCCACTAATTTAGGAAGTCTTGAGGATTACCCTTCATGGAAATGGAAGAAAGTTAACCACTGTTTCATGCCAGGCTAAGAGATAGTTTAGTCAATAGGGACATCAGTTTGATCATTTGGGTTTGGTCTGACTATTACTCCACTGACAAAACTGGCTTTAATGTCAAACTTCCTTCCATTGATTTTCTATATGCAACTTTTTCTGGTTTAGGGTCAATGGGTCTTACATCATCATTTTTTCCTTTAAATTTTCTTTTCCTTTCTGCTGCTCATGCTTTCAGAAGCAGAAGCTACGTAGCAACCTACTCCAGTCCTAATTTTGTCTTTCTTTTTAGCAAATCCACCCAAACACAAGCAGCTTACTTCAGAAAACATTAATTGGTAACATGTCCGTCTTTTCAACAGCTCATATTTAACTGTAAAGTCTTGTTTCATGGATAACTGACAGAGAGGCCCTCAATTCTTGAAACAGATAACATATAGCCCTTATGCTGATACTGGGAAGACGCTAAGATAGTCGGTCTCCCCCAAAGAGTTTCACCTTCACCTTCCTGTGAAACAAACGTGGACCCAGACACTTGCTGCATGATTATATTATTTCACAGAGGTTGTCTGACACACCTTCCAATTATTTGAGTGAGAAGGTGGTCCAACCTTGGTCTGTACTGTATATAGCTAGTAATGCATAGAAGCAAATATGAGATAACTTATATACATTTCTCCAACAGGGGGACTCACATTGTTCTATTGGAGAGACACAGCTGTGTGTTTCGGGATGGCCAGACTTCAGTCTGATTGATCCTGACAGCATGAACGTGAGAAAGCCACTCCATCACATGTAATCACAAAACATTCTGATTTGATGGAGAATTAGGAACAAGCTGCCCAACTGCAGCAAAGAATTCAGCCTCTGAGGTCTGTAAACACAGCCAGACAAAGAGCCAGTGAGCCACCTGCGTGACACATAGACCTCAGGATGGCACACGGGTTTTTCTAGAGATATTTTAGACATTTTATGTTTAAAAAAACTACACAAAAATGAATATTAGAATTTTAGTGTCATGTTTGCATTCATTTAGACATAGAGTATGCTGGGCTAGTCACAAGCTGCCTACTCTGCCCCATATTCTGACAACAAGACGTTTTTATTTTTCCCAACTGGCTCATAACGGTACGGCTGGATAGCTCCAATATTGCTCACCATTTTCGTTGCATTGGTATAGTAAGCTTGGGGGTGTGAGGGGAAGGGGGGTGGGGTTGCTCCGTACTAACAGTCCCACCCACAACTCAGACACGAATTTCTTAATAAACTACTGCTGCTTTGCAGAAACTATGTCTTAGAAAACTACTTTTTTTTTTGCATTGCATAATCTTGATTAAGAGACCACTGGGAAAACTTTTAAAATAGAACAAAGGATGATCGGAGATTAGCTATTTAAAAGAAAAGAAAAAGGGAAAACTTCTTTGAATTTATCTAGCCTCTGATTACTTACCTCCAGCAGAGGTTACCGATCAACGCAACACATGTGTGGCAGTGGGTGACCCGCCCATCCAATATTTCCATGACAAATACCATCTTTTTCGTCTGCTCCTACTGGCAACAATTTGAATTAAGAAATATTCAGAAATACAATTTTAAGCTTAATTGTTTTTTTTATTCTTGTCCCCATCATTAGAAAAATGCACTAAGAAAATGTTAAAAAAAAACATTTTCATTTGAATCTGTCTTTAAGCTGAGCGTCACACAAAAACTCAATTCAAAGGATTCAAAGGGGTTTATTGTCATATGCACAGTGAGGAAACGGGTTTCCCTGTACAATGACATGCTTACTTTGCTGTCTGATCTAAATGCCAAAAGGTTAAAGGTCAGATAAAATAAAATGAACATAGGGCAGGAAATGGAAAAGCTAAACAGTGTAGTGGCTAAATTGAGCTACTAAGCAGAATTTAAAATGCAGCCAGTAAACGACAGTGAAATTTAAAAATAAAAGGATATTTCCTTTTTTTTCTGGTCCTCTCTACAGGCCCCTGCTGTCAGCATCTCACTGAAAATGGGCTTCCTGCTGAATCTGTGCAAGCTAGCAGCACTGATGGTTGCTTTAAGACTTATGTGCATACAGTAAGTTGCCATTAACATATATCATTGTTTTTCTTCCTGGTTAAATGGAGTTCTAATTGGTCATAAAATCCTTTCAAGCTTATATGATATTGATAATACTGTCAAGCCGAATGAACATGGGCAGTGTTGGAGACTGCCTTTTAGATTGCCTTAATGGACCATTGAGTGCAGGTTGTTTTAATGGATGGTGCAGCATTAAACCTTACCTGTATTGCCATTCATTTGCAGCAGTTTCAATGCTGCGAGTGAGTAGGGCGTTCTTTGATCCTGCTGTTTGTCCGTGCATGCATTGCTGCATGCATGAATCTCCAGGAAACACAAATGAGTTTCACTTTTAATGCTGGCAGCTGGCTCCTCAGGCACCTTTGTGTTAGATTACGCCACGAATTATTAAAGGCATATTTCTGTAACCCTGAGAGCAGAGTACATCGTGGTCACAAAATAGTTAAACAGACTTCTGATTTCTTTTAGCAGATCAGCAAAAAAGGCTAAAGAAAAGAGATTTTAAAGACCCACTGATAAAAAAACAACATGTTATTGGTGTTTTAAATATTCTTGATGCCTTTTTCTGATGGAGAACATTTGAAGATATTTTAGTACTTTTGTCTTTAAAAAAACATTTTATATTTTAATTTTTTATTCTCATGTTTGCATTCCAAAATGACTAAAATCATTACGGATCTATAAAAATCCATCCAGGAAAATACTTTTAAACTAACATTACAGAACTTTTCCAATGGATTAGGCTTCCAAAATGTGGAAGAGCCTCTCCAATGAAAATTGTGTTTGATCATGTTCTTGTGGTAGTTTTCTGATGATGGAGGACATTTATGAAGAAAATTAACCTAAAAATGGCATTTCTGAGTATTTCTGTTGCTGACATAGACAACTATAATGAAACCATAAATCCGGCGGTCCAGATTATTGTTGAAAAAAATAAAGACTTTTAAGTGCGCCTTATAATGCAGAAAAATGTGGTGATCATAACTAAAGACCACTGAGAATGCTTTTAAAAAAGCTCAAAAAACGATCGATTGGGTCTTTTAAAAGAAAGCTAAATCCTCCACTCCTAGACTATCCTCAGCACAGGGGTAGGCGACATATGTCCTCCTACACAGAACCCTGGCGTAGACGCCTTTGAGCTTTGTGAGACACATGTTTTCCAGCTAATGAAACAAGCTGCTAATGTCGACATTAAAAAGGTCATGATAAAACATTTTCCCATGCACTCACATGGGAAACTGATTCTGGGATTCACCAACTTGAGTTTGTGGGGCTGTGACAACAAAAAAGCCGTACAAAATCAAATCAAACCCACAGTGAGAGAAAGCTTGCTGCCAGCTCAGCTTGTGTTTTTATTGCTGCTGGTACTCTTTCCCCATGCTAAAGTTGATCCTGTTCACTGACGTCATAGTCATCAGTAAAATCATGTTGACTTTCTTAAAGGTTTAGCTTTAGCCTAAAGCTGAACTAAAATGTCAGCATTTGTGTCTGAAGACGTGTAACTTGTTTTTTTTTTTTTCCTTATTAGGAAGCCTAAGGTTTGTGTTTGACCTTTTAACACACCAAGGAGAGAGCTGTACTAGCTCAGTGTCAATTTTCATTATCTCACTATTTAAATATAGCAACAGGTTATAGGGTAGCAGTCATTTTTGTGCCTTTCAGATGCTTAATGGCAATTTCATCATTTATATTGCATGAGTTGAATTCATCTAGTCAGATGTACTCATCTTTATTCTATTCATTCTGCCATATTGTATTTTCATCAACAATAAATGTGTATTACTTTGTTCATTTAACAAACACAATCCATTCAGTGAATCATGTTGAACTTAGTTATCAGGCAGTCAAGTTTACGCTGCAAAACAGGCACCGTAGAAAGTCAAAAATTTTAACAAATTTGAAAGATTTTAAATAAGCAGAAAAGATCTACCATTGCAGTAAGAAGCAATCTTACCCTCAATGCCAGCAAGCACTCCAGGTGCCTACCCTCCACTCCAACAAAACATTGTAATTGCAGAACTCAAGTGGTCTACGACCTGCATGTTCCATAAATGTTTGCCCATTTTTTGCCTGCAGGCAGCCTATATCTAGCCATAGGGGCAGTTGTGACTAAGGCTTAAAGACCCACTCCCATAAAAAGTGTGTTTTTAACATATTCTTGTGGAATTTTTCCGATAGTAAAAGACATATATTAAGAAAATTAAGCTCAACATTGAATTTTTATGTAATTCTTATGCAAATCGTGAATCAGGAGCAGACAAAGAATGTCGGCAAAAAGATTGTATTTGTTCCATAAAAAAAAATCGTCTTTGTTTTTCTCGTCTGAACTGGCATCTGTCTAAAAATCAGGTTGACAGCTCCAAATACCACCGCTGGTTTTGTTGCACTCGGGTTGTGAGGATGTGTAAAAGGAGAGGTTAGCTGTAGGCTAGTGTAAGAATTTATAAACAGAGAGCTCTCAGTTATGGGTGATGGAAGGGCGCCAGGGTTGCTCTGCACCAACAGTCCACAACCAGGTACTTCACCAATCACTGCTCTGCATAAACCATCGTCCTGAAACCACACATACTTTGATTGTTAAAACATACTACAATGTTAAAACTCAATGTCTAAATATATCAAACAAGTAATACATTTACAGTGATGAGGCAAATGTTGGGTACTTTTAAATGATAATATTATGAAATTGTCTACAAGTTACAGATCAAACATCTGAACCATAATTAAAGATAATGGTTTGTTATACTTTATATTGACAAAGTGTCACAGATGCCTTTAGCTTGTTTATTTGAGTAATTTCTGCTAATGGCAGATTATTCATTTCTTCAAGGGTTTAAATGAATTTGATTATATGTTCACAAGAGGAAACCCATCTCCATTTTCTAAAATACTTGACACTGAAATAACAAAAGCAGTGGGATAATAAAGCACGTTTCACAGTATGTTTATTGTTTTATGTTGTGTTTTTTTTCCCACAGCACTGCAGTCATTTGCTGTTTCCTTTAAATATGCTTTCCTCTCAATGCAGTAAAAAGGCAAAAGCAGGCGTCAGATGCTTGAGGAGGAAAAAAAAGGGGGACAAGCTGTTGTTTCCACTGAACATTAATTCCGAGCGAGCAGCTTTGCCATTTAAGGGTTCTGGCATTTAAAGTGAAGGCATAATGTAGATCCACTTCACTCAATTCAGCTTTTAGTGCTCACATCCTCCTGTAACTCTTACATAAATCCTGGCTTTACTGAGAGAAGGATGAAGGAAGGGTGGAAGGATGAATGGTTCTGAAAAGGAGTGTGAGGAAATTGTTTTGCGGGTCATTGCTTATAGGGCTTTATTTTTCTTTTCTCCAAGTCTCATCATGAAAGAAACAAAAATTGTAAATGTGTTTTTTATACCAAACCTTCCCCAATTTCAGATATGTCCTATTGTTTGTGCTCACTTGTTTTTATTTGCATTTGTGTTCATTTGAATTGTAAAAGTGTCAGACTCTAAACTCTGGATCAGTCTGTACATGCCATGATGACATCACCTTTTGGGCTAATCAACACAGAGAATTTCACATTGGACACATTTTACTTCGTAGACCAACTTGCCAACATTCCTGCTTGGAAAATAGCATCAAACTAAAAACCATTTGGGATTTAAAGCACACCAGACAATGCAGCCGATTGGGCAGTTACCCTTTGGAAAGCTTCTAAATATGTGAAATGATTCATAAATCAAAAATACTGACAGCTATGATAAAATCTGGAAGAAGACTTCATATTCTCCAGTTTGACTTAGGAAACACTTGGCTTCGGCCCTTTGGTACCAACTGAGCATAGT
This sequence comes from Oryzias sinensis, assembly GCA_037389245.1. Lineage (NCBI taxonomy): Eukaryota > Metazoa > Chordata > Actinopteri > Beloniformes > Adrianichthyidae > Oryzias > Oryzias sinensis. Next base: position 10,974,903 of record CM074509.1, read on the forward strand.
TACAACGCCACAGCTTAGCTGAGTATTGTTACTGACCATGTCCACCCCATTTATGACCACAGTAAACCATCTTCTGATGGCTACTTCCAGCAGGATAAGGCGCCAAGCTCTAAAGCTGGAATCAACTCAGACTGGTTTCTTGAACATGACAATGGGTTCACTGGACTCAAATGGTCTTCAGCCACCAGATCTCAGCCCAATAAATAACCTTTGGGATGTGGTGGAACAGGAGATTGGCATCATGGATGTGCAGCCGGCTAATCTGCAGCAACAGCGACGTGCTATCATTTCCAAATGGACCAAACTCTCTGAGGAATGTTTCCAGTACCTTATTGAATCTATGCCACCATGGACTAAGGCAGTTATATTTTAAAAACTGGTCAGAAACACATTTGCAACAACCGTAAAAAGAATAAGACTGAGAAAAAAACAACAATAATTTTTGCCTTTAGAAAGCTAACAGTTCTTTCAAGTATTTTTTTTTTTTACTTTAACCCTTTAATCTAAATGACTAACGATCTTTGATTTACTGTAACTCCTCGACTGCTCATGCGTTCAACGTGAATCCGCTAATTCTAATGCGGAGAAAAGCATCTTTTATATCGGCTTTGTGGAAAGAGTCGTATTACGGTACAAAACTGCTTTTCTCCATGACAGAATCAGTTGATTAACCTTGATTGCATAAACACTCCACTTTTGTAAAGTTAGCGCAAGACGGATTTTCTCCACTTCAGAATCTGCTGCAATTCTGCTAATTTGCTAAAACAGCTGAAGAGTTACAGTAGTCGAAAGAATGTAAACAATGGAGCTAAGACTCCGTTGTTAAAAAGTTAAATCCATGCAAACCCAGCTAAATGTTCATAATGTGACATCCAATGGGTTGATTTAAGGTGTTAATAATCCACAAAAAGGTAATAGGCTTAGTACAAAGCTGTTGTTTCAGAAGTGAATCTTTTCCTGGTGCCTTTTGTGAGGCTACTGTTTCACACAGTGGATCTGTTGTCTTGCACGTCATCGTTATCTGATTTCTAGAGTTTTCTTTTTGCTCATTTCCTTTTATTTGATGACAACATATTTCACTTAAATAGGTACTGGATGTTGGAGCAGACACTTTCTGGCCACCTTTATTCGATATATTTTGTAGTTTCAGATTAGGACATGTGTAAACAAAGTCATGTAGTAGTAGTGCCTTCATTTATTCAGAAAGAGATGTTTAAGAAGAAGGTATTTTTTACAAACATGATCTGTCTGTGTGACAACCCCAAGGCAATCACTTTTCTTCTTCAAGTATAAACAAAGAGCCACCACAAAATATTTGGTTTTGTTTATAGCAGACATATTTGTTCCTTCATCATCATAGGTGACAATACGACAGTTACTGACCTGGTCTTTATGATAAACAGACCTGCAGAAGTTTTCGGGTTGGTAGGAAGTTTAAAGCTACATTTACACTGGGCATGTGACACAAGTTCAAGAAGTTCTTAGAGCGCTTTCAGCACGTTGTGTTCACACTGGACAAGCAGTAGGGGCTTTTTTTTCTTTTTGTAGCGCATGTTCTCCATCTGCAGTTGGGACAAGTCTTGGTGCAAAATGTCAAAGTAGTGCAAATCTTGCTCACAGCTCTATTCCCATATTTGAAAGACTTGGTGTCATATAATTCCAGCCGAGAACAGACCGCAATTATTAATTACCCCTCCATGATCAATTTTCAAACAGTTGGCACTTCTGTAAAAATCAGAGTCTCTGATTGGCCAAAGTTTGACCTAGTTTAACTTTTTATGTGTGTTCAGTGGCAGCACGTTTTGTATGTACAGTTGACCCCGTGAACGGCTACAGAAAATTGTGTGGCGACACGTGAACACGGAAGCCGGAAAACACGCATTTTTCACTTTGTTTATACTGACTTTTATTGGAAGTGCCCACCTGGACACATGTTTCAGTGAGCGGTGTGAATGCACCTTAAAAGTTACATTTCTTCAAAACAAATGGAATAATAGACGACTTTGTAAACCAGGATTTTCTGATGATAGCTGATAGATAGTCCATTTATATTTATTAACTAAGAATACTTTGACTTTGGTGAACAGGAAAACGGTGCTCTAAAACTGTGTTTCCCAACCTTGGTCCCTGGGGAACACTGTCCCGCATGTTTTCCATCTTTCCCTACTTGTGCATTCCTGATTCAGCTCTTCCTCAGACTTTGCAGAAGCCTGACAATGACAGTCATCAAAGCCAGGTGTGTTTGAGTCGGTTAGGATAAATAAAAAGCAGGACAGTGTTCCCCAAGGACCAGGGTTGGGAAACACTGTTCTAAAAGATGCTTCATCTCCTTGTCACCTCCCTTTTCCTGCTCAGCTTCTTTTAACAGATAAGTCAGAGGAAATGCTGTGAGGTATTCTGCACAGAAAAAAGTGGAAGTCATCAAATGTTTTTTTGCTCCTCCTTCATAGCAAATAGAACCTGGTTCAAGTCTTGGCTGGGGGACCTTAAACATAACACCAATGGGGGACCTCTCTGCGTGGGTTTTTTCTCTGGGGACTCCAACCATCCAAAAACATGCTTCTTACGTTAATTGTTCACTGTAATTTGTCCCTATGTGTGAATCCGAGTGTGCGACCCTGCGACAGAATGGCGACCTGTCCGGGTAGCGCTGCCTTCTCCTACGAGTGGCTGGGTTAGACTCCAGCTGCCCCGTGACCCTGAAAGGGACAAAAACTGGTTTAGAAAACAGGCGGATGGCATCAAAACTTCACTTGCATTTCAACAAGTGCTTAAATTTTTTTTGCCAAAAACACGAGAATCCATCCACCAAAAAAAAAACTAAAACTAAAAGCCTAAATCCACCAAAAAAAGAGTTCAACTTTGGAAGAAAATGACTTAAAACTTGTCAAAGTAACTGTACATGCTTTGAAATCAGCTAATTATTAAAACGAGTATAAAGAGTGATAAACTAGTGATTATAAACAAAAAATATGTATATATCATTTATTTGTATATTTTATAGATGTTGCAAAACATGATGGGAATAAAATATTGACTTTTAAAATACAAAAGTATCCATATTGCATATGGATCAGATTGTAGTTTGCCTGGCCGATAATAGAAGTTGTTTGTTTCTTCTTCATCTGTCCATGGCTTTAAGCATTCCTTTTTATTCAAAGCTATCTATATTACATAACCGCCAGAGGTTATTATGCAATGCTTTTTATTGGAACACACTGTTATTTCATATGCAGCAACAGAAATCACCAATGAATTTCTTTCTGCAAGGCTCTTCTTGTGCTGGCAGCGTCCTCTGATGCCATCAGGGGCAGCAGCACTAATCCCGGTCACTGCGGAGTTCCACACCACTGTGACACACACACATGCGGCGTGGAACACACTCGCACCAGAACACACATGCAGAGAGCGGCACAGTGCGCCGGCGGGAGCAGTGCTCCAAAATGGGTGTGGAGGGAACCTGAACCATCTGTCTCCATTACGTCTGTTTGAAATTGCATTGGTAAGCACAGACTGATTCACACTTTTCCCATCTTAATGCAATTACAGTAGTCCATATAAATGCAAATTCATGTATGAAATATTTCATTGTACAAACAGTTGTGTATGTGTTTACAAATTAGACAAGTGCGTAAATAACAAATCACAGTGGCATTGTGGGAAAATGGAAAGTATGTGGTTGAAACATCTTAGATATAAATTTTTCTAGAATAAACGAGCCACTGCAGATAAACAAACCATCTGACAGAAATAATTCTTCAAATAAAGACACACCTAGAGCCAAAAATTACTAAAGTGAATAAAACTTCCAAATGGGAGGCAGATAGCCTGCTGTTTGGTAGATAACCCGGAAATTTAACATAAAAAACTGCAGGATCAGGTAGCAGTTGATGACTAGGTTTTATGTTTTTTTATTGTTGTGTGTGACTGCAGGGAAATATTTAACAAAATAAAAGCTTTTAGAGTTAATACTGCTTATGAATACCTCATTCATACTGTGTTTGAAAGAATAAACATGAAAAACGTCCACATGTTTGGTAACGAACTGTACCAGGAGAGGTAGGAGACACCGTTGAGACGAAAAATCTTGTGTGTCAGACGTTCTGACCCAGGTAGAACTTCCTACTTACAAAAATTTCAACTCCCTAATGCCTTCTACAAAGAAGGGTATAATAACATAAATTTTAACCTTTAAAACTACATTTTGACTCATACTTTTCTGTCTGCTTATTAATTACAAATTACGGGGCCATCAATGCAGAGCAACCCCGCCCCCTTTCCCTTTGTGTTATTGAGAACTCACTTTTTTTTTTTTTTTTTAACTTGTCCTGTCCAACAGCTGGGCAGACAGATGAGAGCTGAGGGCCTCTTATGTTGGACATATTTTACTTTAACAAGAGGGAAGAACTCACTTTACACACGTTTCTACTAGCTTTCAGCCCCTCACACCCAGCCTAACATTAGCGGTGTAACAAAAATGGCGAGCAATATCGGAGCTATCCAGCCGTATAGTTTAGAGCCAGATGCCAGCTCCGACGAGGAAATTGAACACAAACATGGATCCAGTCATCTACAAGTGGTCACATAGGAATGGAGCTCTGCAGGGAGCTTGTTCCCGGTCCATTGTGTTTTCCACGCAAGAAATATGATCAGAAAAATGTCACAAGAACATTTTAAAACCAAAACAGGATTTTCTTCTGCATGGATCTTTAAGGCTATATCTTTGAAAATTTACTATGTTAGTAGGATATAAAAAAAACAAAAAATTGTAGTTGTATTAGTTTTCAGAAGCAATAAGAGTAAATGAAAGTTATTATCCTGCCCTGTGACAAAGAAACAGGCTTTGGTTAACCCTGTACTTATAATTACACCCAATTAAAGCAGCTCCAGTCTGCTCTTTCGCAGGCATAGTCAGTCCACCCTCTCCTGATTGGTGCAGAAAAAAGAAAGGTTTCTGATTGCTCACTTTGATTGCAGGTCAGGTCCTTGTCTTGATTGAGCTTAAATTATAAAATAAACAAATCTTTTTTTAACAGAAAGAGATTTTATTCAAACAGATATGAAAGCTTACTGCTAGGATCTGGCAGTCTTCCATTGTATTTTGTTCTAATCTCTGTTGTTGGAAATATCTGGAAAATCCTCCCCGCTTTGCTCCCCACCGTTTTGATTTGAGTTTAAACTGAGTTTCAGCGTGGGGACAAGTTTCTGCACCTAAACTGCTTAAACAAAAGGAAAGTCTCTGTTTTTTGCCACCCATTATAGTCGGCATTGATCAAACAATACCGTGTTGCACAAAAACAATAAAGCAAACAAGCAAGTACAGTAGAACAACACACCCACATGAACCGCACACAATGTTGCACATAGGAACTGGAGATGTGTGCTTTGAATTATTGAGTCAAGCTGATAAAAATAGGCGTACAAAAAAAGCCCCATTAAATATTCAGGACTGTATCTTAAGCAAGTCAGTTCAGATGGTGGAGAGCTGTTTTTCTGCCTCATTCTGCCTAAGCAGTGATTTGCATTACAAAAGATGCTCCCTAGTGTTTCTTTAAAGAATAATTATAAAAGAACTTGTACACTTGTATGCAAGCAAAACATGGACCTAAACATTTAAAACTGTGACTACATAAAAGGATGACCAAATATATGAAATAAGCAGGTTATTATGTGTTTTGCTTTGATGTAATGTCTGCAGAATGCAGCAGTACACACTGTGCACAATAACAAGCTGATAAAACTTGTTTTTTAAGTTGAAAAAAATCCTTCGTTTATACTGCATATTAAAAGGCCTAGTGTGCTAGCTGCAGATAATGAGATGCAGGTGAGCAATCATAGACCTGAAGTCTTAATGTCATAAGACTTCAGGTCTGAGAAATGATAAAGTCCCACTCAGATCATCTTTTTTTTACCTATTTTCAAAGCGTTACCAGTGGTCTTTTAATTATGATTATGCCATTTTTAGCTCAAATTAAAAAAAATAAAACATGTCGTTTTTTTAAGACAGTTTCTGTTAGTACAGTAGTTCAATAGAAATTTTCTTTTGACTTGTGGACAGGGCTGTTGGTGTGGAATGGGGGCCCCTCCATTTCCCATCATCCCTCTGTTTACACTTTCTCCTGCCACCTTACAGCCCCTCACACTCCCACATTACCGGTGCAACAAAAATGGCAAGCCATATTGGAGCTATCCAGCAGTTTTGAGCCAGATGCAGATTAGATCAGGAAAACAAAGACGTGCATGGATGTTTTTGTCTGCACGTGGATGCATCAGAATGGAGCGGAGCAGGGTGGCTAGCCCATCATATTTTCTACATCACAAATAAGTTCTTTTTCAAACATCATTTTTTTTTCCGTCTGCTCCTGCGTCTTTGAAGTAACAATGTTTGGGAGCAATGTTATTTATTTATTTTGAGCTGCATCTGCTTTAAAACAGTCCAGCTGCATAGCTCCAATATTGCTCACCATTTTTGTTGCACCGGCAACGTTAGGTTAGGGGTTTGAGGGTCTGTAAACTAACATGTAAACAGAGAGGGAGGAAAAGGGGGAGTGAGGTTGTACAATGATCCCCCCCACAACTATGAAGCAAAATTGTAATGAAGTCCTGCCGCTCTGCAGAAACTATGTCCTAGAAAACGACACAGGTTTTTTGAGTTGGGCTAAAAATAGCATAATCCTAATTGTAAGTCCACTGGGAATGCTTTTACAATAGATGAAATAATTATTAGTGTGGGTCTTTATAGATTGTTACTAAAAACACTGGTCATGCCGAGATGAGATTTTCTTTTTCTTTTTTCATAATTAATTCAAAAACTGACCTTATGCTATGGTGGCATGACCTAAATCTGTCAATTCTGCAGAGAGAAAAAAGGCTAAATTGACAAAAAGGACATTGTTTAAGCTAACATCAAATAGCTTTGAAACCTTAAAAACAGCTGTATTTCCAATACGCAGGCCATTCCATCCTCTAGATATGAAGCAGGTTAAATACCTCTACATTTGCTCAGTGGTGTTTTTCAAGTGTGTCATAAGAAATGTACAAATTGAAATGGATAGAGGAAGTTTTAAAACCCAAACCTGGTGCAGAGGTTTGCCGTGTTCCAATGACAGGAAGACTGAAGGTAAAGCAGAAGATGAAGGACAAGGTGATGAAGGTTATGGAGAGAACATTGAAGGGAGTTAGAGATGAAGAAACAGAGAATGATGTAAGACCCGGGACATGAAAAATGTGGCAGATGGAAGAGAGGAAAGGTAGAAAGAGACAAAAAAGAACAGAAAATACAGAGCGTGACTGCAGACAAAAAGAGACAGTGTATATTGCAGAGGGAAGAGATGGTGGGAGAGAGTGAGTGGGGGGAAGCCCTGCAGATCTTGTCTAGCAGGGAAATTGCATTGCAAAGGATTTATTGCTTCAAGTGTAATTGGGTTCAACCAGCGCCAGGAGAGGAAATCCACTGAAGTCTCCTACCTCTCTGCTGCAGTGAAGAGCAGACTGTTCATCTGCAGCAGCCCCCCTGACCCCCCTTCTGTGAGGGTTTTACTGCACTCGTGAAGCAGCCTGCCATCCACCCTGAAGTGAGCACACCTAAATAGCTGATTAGGGAGTGGCTCTAACCAGAAAGCCTCATCATTTGAAATGTTTAACAGCTCTGGTCTCCATTGTTGTCAATACCTGCTGTGTTTCTGTAGTTGCAGGCTTGTGCTCAAGTGTATTCTGCTATTGTAAATGATTGTCCTGTCCTTTATTTGAGGTTCATTTTGAAGGATCTTTCATAATAATGCATTCAATCCCATCCAATGATCAGAACAATGATTGGATTTTTAAAGGCAGTCTTATCCAGGTGTCAACTGTATCTACCATTTGACTTTTGATACTACTTTGACATGCTGACTAAAATATTATTGAGCTCAGACTATAATATTGTAAAAAAAAAGTTACATCATTTGTCCAACTCAATTGCAGTATTATTTATTAACCCATCAAGCTGCATTACATCAAATATCGTTCTATGGTATAGGTGTCCAACTCTTGGGTTCTGGCGTCCTGCATGTCTTCTAATGCAACTAACATGTAGTGGTGTCAAACATGTTACTAACCAGGCTGGGAGTTAACGTAGTCATAAGGAACGTTTATTTTAGCAGCGTTAATCTGTTTTTTTATGTATTGCAAACAAGGTTTGGAGTTACAGACATTGTGACTACATTAACAAGACTAACACTTCTAACATGGCTAGCGTGTAGCGTGTCACAAACAAGTTCTGGAATATATAATCCGGTGCCTCATATGGTGCGGAAAATACAGCAAGTTGAAAATCACTGCCTGACTATGAGGTTCCTTAAATAAAAATAAGGCTTCAAATAACTGAATTAAAACAATTATACAAATGTTTGTTGGATATTAACTGGTTAAAGAAATAAATGTTTTGGTCACGTGGCATTTGTGAATGAAACTCTTTTGCCAAACGCACGACCCACTGACGCATGCCAGCCCTCCTCTGTCTGTGTGGACAACAGAGAGGAGTCAGGCCTTCAGATTGAATGAAAGCGCACCAATGACTCAGTCGGTCAGAAAGGGTTTTTCTGGTGCAGCGCAGGGGGCGGCTTCATGAACGCGTGTGTGCCACGGACGCTCGCTCCACCCGCCACTGCAGTGCGATTCCCCACTCACTCCCTGACATGCAGCAGCGCTCCCAAACGCACACTGCAGAACAAAGCAGGTTTGGGCCTGCATACCAATCGCAGATGGAGAGAGGGTAGAATGGAGGGAGAAAAAGTAAAAGCAAGAGATTGAAAAAAATAGAGTACCCCCCTTTTTTTTCTCCCCTTCTTCATCCTCTTCTCAATGCTTCTCCTCCTGTTCACCTCTGCAGAAAGCTTGTTATGCCTCGCAGGGCTGATAGCAGCTCTGCTGCTCATACAAAGGGATTCTCCTCTGCAGGTTTTCCCATGTAATAGAAAAGGAGGAGGGGGGCGGGGGTATGTAGCTGTAGACGTCAGGGGGTAAAAGAGAGACTCTGCTTTGTCTTAATAAAATATTCATCACCTATAGAACTGGAATCCTCTCTGAATGAAGCTCGCTGAGCTTAGATAATGTAAACAGCAGAGAATGGAAACAAAACAAGATTTCCCTTCTTTTGGCTGTTTGAGAGCAAAGTCCTTCAAAGTTTGTAAAATTAGGGCGCTCTTTGCAGTCAGCATCAGGGTTAAACCATACGTAACAAAAGGACTCGTAAGCAGAAGGAGATGGTTGTTGACATTTCATATCCAGTAGTTAAGAATGCTTGAAAAGACTTGAACAATTATCAGTCGACCGTGAACTGCAGCTTGAACTGTAGCATATATTGCTTTATCTGTTTGTTTAATAAAAACCAGAGAAGGTAGAAGTACATGTTTTATACTGGCTGCCAAAAGCTTGGATTTGACAGAATGGGTGTTCCCAAAGAGATTTTCCTTTAAATTGATAGCGTTAAAGTTCATGTCCTGTTTGTTTTCAAGCTTTAACTGTCCTGTGATTGGGAAAAAGGTGACCCTTGACATTAGTCACTTCTTGAAAGCTGCAGCTCTATATGTATTTTTCATCATTTTAAATAAAGATTACTAAGATATTTTTAATTATTGTGACAGTGCATACAGAATACAGTCAAGGAGTTTGGCTGCTTTCACACTAGGCCCTATCAGAGTCCTCTTGCAAGTTAACCCAAGTAAAGTTTACTACAATATGAAGGCAAACAGAATAAAATAATGTTTAAACTCTATTTTTTGGACTTCAAGGTGCACTTAAAATCTCTTGTATTGCACTCTCTGTAAACGCAGATTATTCAGATAAGAGGCAAACATCAAAAACAACCCAGTTAGCTAGAAAAATTTCCCATCAACCCCTCTGACCAATCATCTGCCTCTCGGTCCCTCGAGGCATTCTGGGTAATGTAGTCATACTATAATTATCTGACTGTTTAGTTTGGCCCAATAATCTTGTGTCACTTATGGTCCAAAGAATTACAATAATAAAAAAGAAACCCACAGCGTAATTCAGATCTCAGCTCCTATTTATCTTTTCTATTCTATTACTGGAGTATTCAGTTTTGCCATTCTGTCCATGCTCTTTACCGTCGCAGCAGCCTGGTCTAAATTACTGCAGAAGTTGTGGCATAAAATCATGATGACAAATAAGTGACAACATGAGATGTAGGAATTTTGAAACTATTTATATATATATATGTATGTTTATATATATATATATATAAATTAGCATGATGGAGGACATAAATGAGGAAAATTAATCTTAAAATGGCGTTTCTGAGTACTGTGTTCAAATTGCTGTAGAGTAGATGCAAAATATGGTAAAATATTGGAGAAAGAATTTCCCCACTTTTTAATTATATTAGTTGAACTATATTACTTTTTTCTAGAACAACCAATAGCTTCAGACCCATATTCACATATATTTTTCAAATGAGTATTATTCTTACTAATGTTACAAATATATTTAGTGAAATCTAAATAGTCGAAAAATGTGGAGAACACATGAAATGAATTTTAAAAGATTTGTTATTTTACATTAATACTTTAGTTGCTTTGTTTATGTAAAAGGATTTTATAACAATTTGACATATTGTAGAGCTTAGCTTTGTAATTTATTGTTGTTGTTGTTCCGCATTACAACCAAATATTTTTTGTTCAACAAGGACACATACATTTTTTTAAATAATTTTTAAATGTATGTTGAATTGGAAAAAGGAGAACAAATGTTTTCCCGAAACAGTTCTGAGAGCATGTTGGTTGAATGTGGACATGATGTCTTTCTTTAAAATGGTTTATTGAAATCAGTAATTGAACAAAAAGTGTTTTAATAAAATTCTTGTAGTCGATGTTGTGGCATTTTTGTATAAAAAAAATAAATATTAAGAATTTTATGAATGACAAAATTCAAATCAGATACTTTTTATACGAACTAACCAAAATAACAAAAAATCTGCATATATTGCAGGGTTGGGAGTTTGATATAAAATGTACTTTTTCCCTGTTGATGTAGAAGGGAAAAACATTCACTCCTGCTGCTTTAAAATACAGGCTTAAGTCCCACCTGATTTCATTTCAATACCACCTATTCTTTGGAAATGGTTGGCATTTCTACATTACAGAGAACTCAGGGAGGAACACAAAACAAACCTGCAAGCCACAGTTATTGGGGCATACTTCAGTTTTGACCTCACTGATTACTGTTCTCTTTGCATCAACAGAGACCAACTGTGCATGCAGAAACCCCACAGTCTTTATTCCTGTAAGAAACACGTTTGAGCTGAAGGAAAAGGCGTGATGTAAACTCTAAATGTATTTCAAGTTTCAAATGGAAAAGAAATGCATAATAAAACTATGTATCCTTACTGAAATCCCCCTTTTGTAAATAAAATGTATGAAGAAGAAGAAGCTCTGTCTTACCAGTGGATCACTGCTGTAGTTTGTTGCCCTGCTTTGTTAGGACAATACAATTTCCTGTCTAAACCCAATAAAAAAACTCTTGTCGGTCTAAATATGAACATCAAGCGAACTCTGATTTAGTGCATTAGTGAATGCAGACAGGAGGTCCAACAAACAAACAGCATGAGGACAAAGAGAAAGCGATGGAAGCACTCTGCATTTGGAGCTGTAACAGTAAAAAGATCTGTCTGATCCTACGTGCACACCAGGCATGTGTGGTGTGTTCAAGAACGTGCGGAATATTGGTTTTTGTACATGCTTTAAGCATAAAGTCTTTACAAGGGTACTGCTACCAGATACTAGCACATGTACGCACAGCTGGAAGAGGCTCGTGTGAAATGTCGAAACAGTGTCGGGATTCTTGCTCCAGTTTGTTTTTTCCCAGCTCTATTCCGATATGCAAAATGTCACAAACCACAATTATTAATATCTTCTGCATGATCGATTTTCAACCAGTTGGTACTTTCATGTTTTAAAAAAGGACGTTACCCAAACATCTTTACCAAAGAGGACACAGAAAAGAAAACAAGTCACATGGACCTGTACAGGTGTTTATCCAAGGGTTGCTGCCCTATTTTGGGTTATTCGGACCTGTGGAGCGGCTGTAACTTAAGGGAAGCACAGATGTGTCTTATAGTTCCCTGTGGCTCATTTAAAATGGAACATGTGATTGTCGTGAAGTATTTGTAAGGCTCATGTAAATTGCACGCACTTATGACATACAGGTAATGCTTTCATAAGGTACCACAACTCTGAAGTCATTGATACGATGCGAGTACTGCTCCCTGAAGGGGCCCCTTGGAAGGATTTGGTGGGATAAAAAAACAAACAGAAAAATTCATTAAATTCATCAGCATCAAAGCTCCACCTGAAAAAGTAATTCATTTCAGTAGAAAATCAAACAACACCAGACAAAACAAAATGACCGGCCTTCTAGTTTGAGGCAACTTATTTTTTTAGAATAAGCTTAAAGACATCCAAGAGGAAAAAAAAGGATGTTGGCCTAACATATGTAAGTACTGTATAACATGAATAGTGGTGGCTTCTGGGATGTTGCAGTCCTTCCTCACTGGAAGAGCCTGCAGCCTGTGGGATCCTGTATGCAGGACGGGTGCACATCTCTGGTGCTTCTGATGCACACAGTGGAAGAAAGACCTGGGTTATTTCATGCTTGTTTTCTTGCTGCGCGCCAGTAAATCTACCAAGTCAGATTGAGATGAAGGGCAAATTAATTCTGAGTACCTTGGCAATGAGCCTGTGGCTATTATTTTAATGCAAAAAAAGGGTGCCTCTAGTTTTTGGGGGGAATTAAATTTACAGTTGGTGCAACAGAAAGAATCTAAAGCTGTCGATCATGTAAATAAAGCAGAAGATTAGCCCTTAATAATCTACCTATATCAAGCTTAGGTTACTGTAAGAATACAATGAAAAAGTGAGAATCTTTTTTCAGAAAAAGTTCATAAAATTAAGTTACCCTACCATATTTTTTGCACTATGAAGCGCACTTAAAAGCCTTAATATTTTTTTCAAAAAGACAACCTTCTGCGGCAGTGGCTCAGTCGGTTGAGAAGGTTTGGAGATGTTCGAAATGGTTCGATCCCCCCAGTCAACTGTCGAAGTGTCCTTGGGCAAAACACCTCACCCTCCCTGCCTCCGGTGTTGCTCCACCAGTGTGTGAATGTGTATGAATGTCTCTGCGATGGTCAGAGGGGCCATAGGTGCAAACTGGCACGCCTCTGTCAGTCTGCCCCTACATCGTTAGCTTACCATCACCAAGCATGAGGTAGGACTGATGAATATTAGAGATACATTGTAAGATCATCCAGAAAAGCGCAGATAAATCCAATCCATTATTATAATTTGGAGTGCCTTATCCATATGGATTCATTCTGGTTGGGCTCACTGATGGCAAAGCAATTTTGAGAGGTACATGGCGCCATGTCAAAATGTCAGTCTAGTAACAATAACATTTGTTTTAGCGAAATCAGTGTGTTTTTTTATGCATTACAAACAAGGGTAACGCTTTTAACATGGCTAAGGTGTAGCATGTTACAATCAACTTCTAGAGTTACTGTGAACAGTTAAAGTCTGACTAACTGACACACTTATCTCGGACTCTTTTGTCTCACTTGATGCGCCTCATAGTTTGCTGCGCCTCATATATTGATGCAGGTGCAGACAGGAAGTAACTCCTTACAGAGAAACAAAGGAAACGCTCCCACAAACGAGAAGTGATATCACGTAAAGCTCATAAAGCTCGTGGAGGAGTCCACGTGCACGAGAAAGCAGGGAGCACAGCCACTGAGACACAATTATCAGCTTTTCTATTAAACAGGAGCAGCCGCTGCTTTTCGCAGTGGGGAAACACTGTTTGCTTTAGGCAGAAGTAATGATGGCACCACAAGGTCTTTGACTTCCATCTTGAGCGTTACGCAACTAAGAGAAGGTTTTTGGTTGATCCGTGAGCTCCACATTACATAATTCCTGTGCCGAATGGAGACTTTCATGTATATTTTAGAGATTATTTATTATTTAGCTCAGGAACTTCTCCTTTTTTCTTTCATCCTGACTTTTTTTTTTTTTGATTGGGTAATGAGGAGAACATATCGTCAGAAATGCAGAATTTGCCCCACGGCACTTTAGGAACAGTATGTGTGCATGAAGGCGAACTCAGCTGTTGTCAGAGCTGCACTCGGAAGATCAGAGTTCTTTTCTTATCGAAAATGCAGAGACACTCACTCAAAAAGACTAAGATCCCCATAACAAAGCAGCATTACATGAGGAGAAATCCATTTTTCATGACGCGTCTCTTTTTTAAATATTCTTTAAATGCAAAGGAAAGTAGCAGCTGGGCTCTTTGAGGACATCAGGACTGATTTTAACTTAAAGATGTGAACTGAAAAGAGGGCGAAAAGCGTCAAAAGCCCAGAAAGAGAATAAATCATGAAGTTAAGAAGTCCAAAGAAAAAATTAAAGGAAGACTGGAATAGAAACCCATCCCAGTATTCATTTACATTAAATAACAGAAAGTAGAGGTTGCTAAATTAGCTAAATTTTACAAAATTAACCCACAAGTTTCAAGCTAAATCGCATTTCCTAATTAACAGCATACAGAAAAGTGGCACTTTAAAACAGAAGTGTCTTTTATTTTTCTCCAGAATATCATAACATGACAAGAGAGAGGCAAATGTTCCACCCACCCATCCATCCATCCATCCATCCATCCATCCATCCATCCATCCATCCATCCATCCATCCATCCACCCATCCATCCATCCACCCACCCATCCACCCATCCATCCATCCATCCATCCACCCATCCATCCACCCACCCATCCATCCATCCATTTTTAACCAGTTACATCTCTCTCTGAGTTGTGGGGATGCCACAGCCTGTTCCAGCTTGGGCAAATTTCATTTTGAATTTAGCATCTTTATTTACTGTAGATGTTTGCCTTTCTTGGAAACAATTTTGTATCCCATCTATGTCAGACCATAAGACTCTCAGAACTTTCAGATTATAGGAAAGGGATTTTACTACTCTACCCAGAATGCCAAGAGGGACCAAGAGGCAAGTGATTGGTCATGGGGGGGAGGGGAAGATTTTCCAGCAAACTGTGTTGTTATTCCTAATACTTTCAATACTGTGCACCACAAAAAATCGGGTCTAGGTCAGTAAGCACAACCAAAATTCATATATGCTGATTTTGGAGAAATGTAAACATTTAAGTGCCCCTTATGATCCAAAAGTACAATATTTTGTTCCATGAATAATTCACTTTAAAGTTTAAACCAAGTTGAACCTACCTTGCTGCATGCTGCCCCCCCCCCTCTTCCCAAGTGTCTGGCCAATAACAGCCTGAGGCTTTTCTGACATCACAAGAGAACATCAACAGGAGCGAACCAATGAGGTCTTCTTGCAGAGCTGCTGGGTAGAAACAGCTTGGAATTGAGCTTTAGGCTACATTTAAGAACCAGATGCAACATGACAGCAAGATATTTAATGAAAAAATAAAATAAAATAAGAACAGCAGGTCATCCTTAAAGAGTCCTTCACAGTAGAATAATGAGCTGCTCTGACAGACTTTCTTTTACAAACAGTTTCTTTTCTTTGCAGCTGCTGGTTGGATATAAACTCCCACACATAAAAGTGAAACTGCAGCAAGGTCACTAGGATTTTTTTCCTATGCAATGCCCCTCAGCTGGAGGAACAGAACGTTAATAAGAATATTTGTAAATGGTCTCTTCCTTTATCTGTAGTATCTTTAACAGATATATTGCAAATTTCAGCATGCCGTCTTAGACTAAATATAAATATATCTAAAAAGATTTCAATATCTCCGTTTTGAGCACTTTGATAGTGCTGCTATATTTTCCATTCATTTTTATAAATACAACATTTTTTTTCCTTTTAACTGTTCTCACTTTTTTCCCCTTGTCACCAAAATTTGTTGGTTTCTTTTTCACAGCGGTATTGCTCCTGAAATGACAGTTTTTAAGTGAAAACTCACTCGTGAAAATTCTGTTTTTGGTGTTTTTAACATGTTCTTGTGGCATTTTTCTGATGATGGAGAACATATATGAAGAAGATTAAGCTCAAAATTGCAAAAGATTGTGAGTTTCTTCTGTCAACCAGCCAATCAGCTTTATTCTAAGTCTGCCAATTAAGTATCTAAGTGTGGCATAATTGGCTGGAAAAGACGCAACACCCTTTTTAAGTGTTTGCGGTCAAAGGAACTTGAAGTTCCTCCTGGCGGGAAAACGGATGCTCTGTTTAAGTAAGATTTCAGAAAATATTGTTACCAAGACCCTGACTTCATTAAGCTAAAGTCATCTTATCTGGTCGTTGCACTGGTGGATATACTGAGAATGAGGTAACAATCACTATACAATCATTTGGTCTCTCCTAAATGATCATTAGGTTGACTGGTTGCTTGAGTAGAACTTAGATCCCAAGCAGTAAATCAAGAAAAACAAAAGAAAGACTTCGGTCAAAGGAGGAGTTGTTAGAGGCTCACTTTGTAAGTGACGTCAAGGACGAGTTCAGGTTTGTGATATTCTCCCAGCCGTAAAGTTGTTGGTGTATTTAGGTCAAAAAGTGGGGCTTTAGAACAAAAGCAGGATGCTTACAATGGTTCCATATTAAACCAACTTTGCTCAGGCTGCTTTTGCAAAAAATGGGTTTAGCTTGTGTGCTCATCTGTATTTGTATCGTTTACGTGTTGATGTGTGAATGCTTTTGGAGCCAACAGGTATGTTTTGAGAGTGTTGCATTGACGGTATACGGACAGAATAAGTGTGACATCAAGAATAGAAAATGGCTAACGTCTGGCTCCAACTAAACAAAGTCAATTCAGTCGCCATTTTTTCGCGATATGGACAGTGCCCTGTTGGAGCCAGATTATGTCAGTAGGCAGTGAAGCTGTCTTTGTTTCTATGGCAACTACTCTCACCAATCAGGAGTGAGCGTTTCGAAATTCCACACCCCTACCACTTCAAAGTGGGCTACACAAAAAACAATTTTTTGTTTTTAAATAACTTAAATAATTTATAATAAACAAAAAACTTAAAAAAAATAGGATTAGCAAGAACATATTCTGACAGTGAGATCTACCCAACACAATAAACCTTTGGACGCAACACATTAAAGATAAATCTAGATCTGAATCGCAAAGATTTTTAAAAATAAAGTGTAATAAAAAAGTATAGTGACTGAATAATTAACAATTAGACCCTTTCAGTTGGGAGGTGGGGTTGGAGAGCTTCTTAAATATACAATTCATTCAAAGGCCCTGCAGCAAAATGTGGCATGAAAGATGTGTGCATGTGTGGAGCATTAAAGGGTTGAAATAGCTTTTGGCATGACTCCACACATTCATTTATATGTATTTTGAAGCTTGTCCTCTCTCTTTTGCTCTCATACTGGCCTCTTATAGTCTGTGTGTTTAAAGTCCAGCTTTTCTTGCATTTTTCTAAACAGAGTCTGTCTTACCTGAGGAAACAGATGGGATAAGCGGCGGAAGCATTTAGTGCATTCAAAATGAAGATTTAAATCCTGCAAACGTGGGGATATTATGTAATTTCATTGCTCTCTGGAGGGTTTCAGTTAGCATCAGGGCTGTTTTTGCCTCTTGGGGAGTTTTTCTTCTTCTATCGGGTGAATCAAGAGGACACCAAAAGCAGGAGTTATAAATTCTCAAAGAGACTTACAAAAAGAAAAGAAAGAGGAGTAGATTATCTGAAAGTCAGTTAAAGGCGGCAAACAGGGCGTGTTGGTCGACTTCTGAGGTTTTCATTGAGAGGGGAGGGTCTCCCCAGAGAACCAGCCTCAAACGGGAATAGAAGGGAGGAAATATTTCATCACTTAGACAAAGACTCGACTTCATTCAGAAAGATTTTAGGCAGAATGACAATAGGAGATTTCCTTAAAATGTTAATCCTAAAATCCACCATTTTCTTTGATTTATTTATTCTTGAAATTCCCCTAAATCTGCCGAGAGGAGAAGGAGTCTGACATCATTTATTTAAGGAATATTTTTTCCTAACTCTGTTAAACTCACTACATCAAAGAATTAACAGAAATTCATCTTTTTAAAGTAGGATGTTTTTTTAAACCCTTTGATTAAATCCTCAAAAAAGAAAAAACAATATCATTTTTTTCCATTGAGTGATTTGGTACGTTTTTGCTCACATCAGCTTTAGATGCAAAGAATATTGACATGAGTGTTCAGGAAAAAAGCACCTTATTTAATTTAAACATTTTTACCATGTGAAACTGTATTATAAATTATCAACAAATTTTGGGGGTTTTTAATACAGCGAGTTATCTTTGAAAAAAAAAGAAAAACCAGAGATGAGTTATTCTCTCCAACAGAGTATTTGGACCACAAAACAGAAGAAAAATAAACAATTGTGAAAAGTCAAAATTTTATGAGAATTAAGTCGTAAAATTAGGGGAAAGAATTTGTGAATAAATGCTTAAGTATTTAGCTGAATCTGCTTTACTATTTTGTAAATGTACAACTGTATTTTCATGAAATTACAATTTTATTATTTTAAAAGCATGACTTTTTCTTTGAAAAATTATTACTTTTTAATTCAAGTTTACAATTTTATTCTTGAAAAAATGTAAATTAATTTATATAATTTTATAACTATTTTTTCCTACTTTTACTACTTTATTCTGATATTTTTCTCTGTTGTAATTCTCACCAAAAAACTTTTCCCGCCAAAAGGGATTTTAAGGTTTTATTACAATAGACATTTTGAAATGAGCAGGAAAAGTCCTTGTACCACCCCTAGTGGAACGATGAGAAACTATAGGTCAGATAAAACATGGACCTAGTTATATTCAAGGAATGTTTAAATTATGCTAATGAGATAGGGGTCTCAGAAATATGTGTATCAAATAAGATACAAATGGTTTTATAGAGGTAAGTGTCAGGTCTACATGTCATTCTGCATTTATAAAACGACACAGGAGATAGGAACATCCTAAATCATTGAAGTCGTTGGTTTGAGTGTTCATGTTTCAAACAGTCTAATTGTAATTGAAACATAAATCAAAGATGGATCCTGGAGGAAGAAGAAGGGGATGCTCTGTAACAAAACTCTCCTGCCCAGTCAGACATCTGCACTGAGCTACAGAATTCATCAAGCTGTCCTCTTTTTTGTGATTTTCATGTGTTGTAACCCTTCACCCAAAAAATTTTTTTATTTATTTTTTGCTTCCTCAGAGGACTGTGACGTCTCACTCCATCTTGACATCCACAGGCAGCTCTCCTCGCCACCTCTTTGACGGTTATGCTCCAAAGCCTTGGCTGATTGCATAAGAGCCCGCCATCAGGTTCTCTCTTAGGCCAGCCAGCACAGGAGGGAGGAGCCACACTGCCCACAACAGCATCAGTGGTGCTGATTCACATGTGGCACAGTGAGGCTGCCAATGATTTTCCGTTCACTTTTTTTTTGTGTGTGGAAAAAGTGGTTCTAAATGACCCTGACCCAAGCAAATATGTTAAATTATTACAAATCCAGTATAATGTCCTCAAAACCCACAATTAGTATCATAATTAGAATTATTTCAATTAAAGCAATATGACGTACAAAAAAATGTAAAGAGACCAGCAACTATTGTAAAGAGATCTAAAATGACCAAAGACAAGATTTTAGTTACAATAGCAAATAATGTCATACCTCGTATTCGCTTCCTTCAGCGTCCACAAAACCCAAATCCTAGACAAGAAACTGTCGCCTAGAAACCGTGGAGTTCAGTTGATACTTGTCTCCTTCCAACTGGAGGCTTGATTTATCTCAAAAGGTTAATATTTGACAGTTGACTTTGAAATTTGGATCATCAAAAAGTTCTTATTTTTGAAATATGTCACATGAAAAATCTGCCTAGACAAAGGAATGGATAATTAGTTAGTTTCATGTGTCTTCATATCACTGCTTGCAAATTCTAGTTCTTTTTATAGATTCTTAATTGTGGCATTCCACATGGTACTGGACTGGGACCCACAGTCTTTTGGTAACCATTTGACCCATCCAGGGGAAGCGGTGAGCTACAGACACAGCCGCGCTCAGGAACCATTGGGTGGTTCAACCCCCCAATCCAACCCCTTAATGCTGGGTGTCAAGCAGGGAGGCACTGGGTCCCATCTTTGGTATGACTCTGCCTAAATTTTAACCAACGACCTTCAAGTCAAGGGGTGGACACTCTGCCAGAAGGTCACTGAGGTGGTTTACTCAATATGGAGAAATGTTCAAACAGTGAAAAAGCTCAAACTATCTTTTAACAGCATTTTTTGTTTTTCTTATAACTTATACTTATAAAAAGCATCTAAAGTTATTTTTGACATTCAATTCACTGATCTCAAAAACAGAGGTGTCCGTTTTTGTGAATAGCAGTTTTGACCTACATCAGGGTCATGTCCCCTGAGCAAGATTCCCACCAATGCATGCCCTGGTTACCAGAGCTTGGTGCCTACAAGCATCATCCTTAAGCGTCTCTGCTGTGTTTAGATCAAAACTGAGGTTTTTTCACAGGAAGTTTAGGTGGGTTTGACCTGAACACCACACCAGAGTTCAGTTGAACAGCTCCACCATCTCAGGTTGCTTTTATTTAGTCAACTCAGAAGCTTAAACTGGTCTTTAAATTATGATTGTGTCATTTTTAGTCAAAATCTAAAATACTGTGTTATTTTCTGTGATATAGTTTCTGCAGAGCGGCAGGAGTTCTTTGAAATTTGCCTCTGAGTTGTGGGCGGGACTGTTGGTGCTGAGCAACAACCCTCTTCTTCTCACTTTTGCAGACCAGCGAGCTTGTGGCCCGCCCACTATATTTTCTACATCACAAATATGCTCTTTTTCAAACTATATTTTTTCGTCTGCTCCCGAGTCACAGTGGTTTTGAATAAAACAATATGCAGAAATGCAATTTTAAGCTTATTTTTCTTTATATGTCCTCCATCATTGGAAAAATGCCACAAGAAAAAAACTTTCCATTGAGTGGGTCTTTAATAAATCCCAATACTCCTTTCCAATAGGAGCTCATGGTCAGTTAAGGACATTGTACTGCTCAAAAGTCCTTTGACTTCCATCTGGAAACAACTTTGATCTGAAAGAAACTGAAGCCAGGGCACTTCACAACACAACCTCTAGAGGGCTTGTTGCACAAACAAGTTAGTGATCATTTAGTACAATGTGAAACAGTTAACATGGAATCGTGAAAATGTTCAGTTGCACAAAAATCATGTAAACATATTTGGCATTCAACAATTTTCATGACAGGAACAAAAATAATAGAATGAATGAATGGACGACACTATTAATATCATATTTGATAAACACATGTGTGAGACCTATTTATTAAACAGTTACAGCATGTTACAAATGTTTGGATCAATTATGAGACGGTGGGTAAATAAGATGTTTTTTTTCCTGAGCACTCATTACTATTTATGCATCTTAAACTAACATTGTTGTGAGCATAAACCCAATGCCTCATAATAATTGATATCTATATGTCATTAAAAACTGATATTCATCATAGCGTTTAAAGAACATCTTAATTAAAAAAACATTTTTTAAGTCACTTCTTTGATGTGAGCTTTACAGGGTTAAAATGGCTGTTTAGACATTCTCCAGGGCCGGTTGTTTCATGCTCCTTCCTATCTGTTGTGCAGCAGATCAAATAGATCTCCATGTATGACTATTGTTGAACAGCTAATGTCATCCAAACAAATCCATGCAACCATTAGCATCAGCTTCCTGACACTCAGCCAAGAACGAGCATCAGAAGATGAAAGAGTGTTGTTCTGCTCTGCCGAGCACCAAGGGCAAACTCACACACCAACACAGCCTTGCATTGGATTTCCCCTCCAGGGTTTGGATGCAAACGTTGATATGCAGCTCGTCCGAGTTTTGAACATCAGACAACACAATGGAATTTAGCGACAGTAAGCTATTTCTCAGGTTTAATTCTGTAACAAAAATTAAAGCACACATTAACATAGTTTGGTTGTTTTGCTCAGGAACCACCGGTGCCTTTGACTTCTGAATTTCTCTGTCACTTGCTGATCTAAATTTTGGATGAAAACAATAATAAACAATAAATAAGAAATAGCTGTACATGCTTAAATAGAATGACTGTCTGTGAAAAGTAAAAAGAAAAGCAACAAGTTACACTTTATTAATACAAACACTAAGACGGCAGTGAAAGAAATAAAATAATTTTATTTGAAAGACTAAACAATTACCAAAAAACTTTAAAAAAGAATTTTCTACCCCCCTGGAAAAAAAACAACTTTAAGGTTTAAAAAAAAAACAACGAATTTCCATTTTAACAAACAGAAGTAATGCACACACCCATCTCTACTTGTTTATGTTTTTCCTTCACAAACCTTATGATGATGGCTGGTTTAACAGACTCCTCAAACATTGCTCCTCTTCATTCTGTTGATCACTATGAGAGTACTTATCTGTAAGTGCAACAAAGCAGATTATCATGCAAGAGATTTGGGACCTCTAGAGAAATAATTGTTCATGAAAAAAACAAATGAACTATGTTTCGTTTTTTCATCTTCTAAACTCTATTGACAGAACCCTGTTGCTGCCCTGTAATGGACTGGCGACGCTTCCAGGGCAAACCCCGCCTTCACCCGACAGAAGCCAAGTCCAGCGACCCTGTGACCCCGCACAGGAATAAATAGGTTTGAAAGATAAAAGTATGAATACATTTTTGTATTTTATTAGTGAATTAGCTTTTGCCTCAATTTAGTTGCTTTTATCAATAGAATTTTGATGTTTTTCCCCTCAGATTTCTGACTGTTTTACTCAGAATTCAAATTTTTTTCCACAAGCTTTAAAAAAATTGGCAGAGCACAGATTTAAATCAGCTTTTTTATGCTTTTTATGTTTCGACAAAAGTTTAAATTCTCTTTTGTACAAAATCTTTCAATTAGAGACTTAATTGAAGTATTTTGTTAAGAACGGTAATTTTATTATTTAAAATTTTTCATTGCAGGCGCACTTTTCTTGTTTGTATTTAGTGTTTTAAGAACCATGTTTTAAATTCTCGTGATGTTGGCAACATATTAAGGTTTTTGTGTGAAGGTTTCTGGAATAACTTTTAAAAGTGTATTTTTTTATGTCTGCCCAATCTAAAGGTTTTTGATTGTACAACTATAGGTCTAAAGCCACAAATAAGAAAGGACTTTTTTTAAAACAATCTTTCATCATAAATATAATAATTAAGTTTGGTTCTGGCTATAAATGCTAAAAAAGACGTTTTTTTAAGTTTTACTTCTCTAACAATGTTCCCACAATGACGGGAATTGCTTTGTGAGGCCTTTTTTTGTCCATTCATTTTTGAGCAAGAAGTTAACCTGTACACAATTTCCTATTTTAAAAACATTTTTACATATTATAACCATTTATGAATTGGTAAATATTAGATTAAATAGTTCTCTAAAGTGCACTAAATCACAACTCAATATTAGAGTAAAAATATGTTTTTAGAAGTTACTTGTTGCTTGTTATACTCCAAAAATATCATATTCAATATTGAATTTAAGTAATATAATTAATTATTTTTTAGCTTTTTGAGCATGTTTTACTCAAAAGTTTGGAACAAATTTACTCAAATCTGAGTTACTGTGCTGAAGTTTGATCTCAAACATAATAAAATTAAATAAAAACTTAAATGTTGCAAAAAATTACCCCTAAAACAGTTGTGAAAATTAACTGTCTGTGGTAAAAGACCTTTCTGAGCCCTGAATCTAGCTTGTTTAATTCTGTTGTTAAGCTTACCTGTTTCATATTGGAGGAAAGAAGGACCGCCTTGTCCACAGATTACTTGGTGAATGTGATTCAAACAGAAAGTTGCTCATCTCAGTCTTGATAAGGTTTCTCCATTTCAGCATTTCCTATTTTTCGCTCCGTAAAGCTTAACTTACTTTCTTTTTTCCTCTTCTTTAAAGTGTGGCATTGTGGGTAATCACTTCATGATGATGCAGTTCAGAAAATTCCAAGACAAAATGTCTTGTAAATTACAAATAAATTACAAACAGTGTTTTTTTTAGTTAGAATGTTATAACAGAATGCATCATACACAATAAAGAATTATGGGCATAAAACATAAAATATATCTCATTTTGCCATTAGGGAACACATCAATTAAATGATGAGCTCCCTTCAACAGTAAGCTGCTGCCACCCAGTGGTCAATATTTGAAGTCAAAGACTACTGCAATTTAAATTAAAAAAAAGGTGAACAATATTGTTCATTGTTGCATTGAGCATGGCATTCTGTCTGGGAAAATCTGGGGAAAAAAATCCAGTAACTTTAACTACCCTGAACTCTTATCCAGAGGTTACTCCTACTTTTTAATGTTTTTTACAAATATAGAAAATTTAAATATTCATTCACCTTGAACGGTGTATTACAACAGTAAAGTTTCAGTTTGACATAAGGAGTCAAATGCTGCAATCAAATGGCTTTGTTTTATTTAGAGCCATAGTTTGTTTCTTTTACTTATTTCTACTTTCTATCTGGCTTTAGTTTTTTTTTTTTTTTTTTTGTAATATTTGCACAAACTTTTTATGTTGTGGTTTACCCCTTATTGTCATCAATCAAACATACAACTTGCTTTAAATAATAAGAGTGCTGCAAAAAGTCACCACCAGATGTTGCACTTGGACAGGGTTCGACAAAGTTTAAAGATTTAAAAATAACATTCTGTTTTCATTTTAGATTTTTTTTAAAGACACTATGACCTGCATGCTTCTCTATATTTTACAAAAAAAATCAGAATAAAAATCTACAGCAAAAAAAAAGATAGAAATTAACTAAATTGGTGCTCATGCCACCAGATTTGACAGACATGGTGAAAGAAAGTGACGGATAAATCAATAGTTAAAGGACTTTCATTTGTTTTTTACTCATCTGACTATAACTTTTCCAGGAGTCTCTAAGTATTTAGTTTCTTAATTACAGCACATTATAATACACTGAATGTCTATGAGAAAACACCCCAAAGCTCAGCATGTGTGGGCGTGCGTTCAGTTACTCTGCAGGAAATATAACTCTGAGACAACAATTGCTTGTGGCAAAGGAAGAAGTGGGTGTTTGCTGATCCACCCTTATCATCAATTGCAATGTGTCCATGCAGTGAACGTTTGACCTGTGCAAAGCTGCATGCATGCTGCAAAACGACAATATTCCATCTCAAGGCTCCATTGTGGAAAGATGGTGAAGGAGCAGGCAGCTTAATGTGTCCTTGTCCTGAAAAATGAATGACTGTTTTGAGGGAATATTATTGGCAATTTTCAGCAACTCTATAAAACATGTGATAGATAGATAGATAGATAGATAGATAGATAGATAGATAGATAGATAGATAGATAGATAGATAGATAGATAGATAAGTATTTAATTTTAATTAAAAGAGGAAATTTGCATTTAACGGCTTTTGGACTAAGTGAAAACCCAAACGTTAAGATGATTGGCTGATTTTGCACTGTCCCTAAAATTGACCAATCAGAATCTAAAGGGGTGGAGCCTTTCCGTTTTTTTTTTCTTCTTCTTCTACCTCGGTTGCCTTGTGGCGGTGGAGCAGCGGGAGGGGCAGGTAGTGTAGTTGTTTGTAGCTGCCGGGGATAGACAAAGCTGCCAAGGTCGGCGAAAGTACTGTACAGACTACATTTTGCTGCACGCCTACCTCTAAGGATCCATTAGTACAACAGAAAACCCGTAAGTTGTTCCTCTTAATCTACAGAAATTAGTTTTTAGGGGATGCAAATTCAAAATAGCATCATTTGGTGTTGTGCCACATATGTGCCCCTGTCAAATCATTGCCTGTCATTCGACTTCTGATGGAAGAGAGGTGCATAATAAGAGGAAGTGCTAACTTGTTGCTAGCCGGCGTTTTTTCTACTTTGTCTCGCGGAAGGAGTAACTGACTGAGTCTTTACGCCGCAGTGCAATTGTAAATAAACTTTTTCAAACGTTCTGAAAACTTTATTGACCCCTCCTTTTTTAAAGTTTTGTATGGCGGCAGCCCAGGTTTGGTTAGCCGGCGGTTTGGCTAGCATGGCAGGGAGGCACGAGCCACATTTCAACCTTTCGTTTCTGTCAACAAAATGTGACGCAAATGTTTTGTTCAACTTAAGAAGTTTAGCTAGTGACAGGAAATCCTCGAGGACCCCCTTGGTAATTAAAAAGTACAACTTAGACGTTTGCTGCGTTTAGGACAAAAATGACCCCAATTGATGCCGCAGTATTGTCGGTTTACTCCTAACTGTAAGGTTTTGTGACCTCGGGAAATAAATGGCTTGTTAATCGTGGTGTTTGTTTCCCGATTTAAATTCAAATTTTGAACGCTAACACATAATTTACTTCATTTTAAACAACATAAATGGCTTAAGATCCTTCAAAAAGTGTTTGGACACCCTGTTGTACATTAACGATCCTAAGTATTGCATAAACTAGGTTGACCTTTTTCCCCTCTAAATTTGATTGTATGAAAATCTTATGGTGCCATATTAAAGTTCACAACCTCTTAGTGCTTTGAAATGGCGCTCTTTTGTTTCAAGAAGACATACAGCAGCAGCTGCACAAAGAGTGTGTATGTGTCAGCACATGTGTGTATTTGTTCTGTTTCGGTCTGTATGCCAGGGTGTAGTTGCAGCATTCCTGGGATGCTGGCTAAATTCTCTCACTTAAAGCATGCTCGACAATAGCTGCCTATGAGGGGGAGCGGGGGTCTCAGTGGAACACATCTAGCTGCATTTTATGTTTGTTGCATGCATG
Source organism: Oryzias sinensis (assembly GCA_037389245.1). Lineage (NCBI taxonomy): Eukaryota > Metazoa > Chordata > Actinopteri > Beloniformes > Adrianichthyidae > Oryzias > Oryzias sinensis. The sequence goes on from CM074509.1 coordinate 11,001,689, forward strand.
ATTTTTTTGTGGGTGATGATTTGTTTAAATGCATTAGACAGAATGCAAATATGCAGCAGTATGAAGGAAAATTGCATCCAAGATTGCTGTTAATTTAAACATTATATTGAGTTAGTTGGAGGGTATTTTTTCAGCTACTTTTCAAGGTTAGGATACATTTTTTTAGTTAAAAGCTGCACTTTTAGTTTTCTGATATGACGCCATACACTTGAAAGGCATTTCCAATACAATCCTACATTTACAACCTTTGAGTGTTTGTAAAAACAGAGCTGTCGTAGTTCCAGGACAGGCTAATTCTCATACTATTGTGCTTTTGCTGTGCATGGTTTCTTTTTTGACACAAAAACAGGAAATGGTGTCCAACACCCTGGTGATGAGTGGGATTTTTATTTTTTTTACGTTGTGGTAACCTGCTGTTGTGCGACAGTTTGCCTCAGGCAAGCATGAAAGGACGCCTTTGTGTTCTCTTTTGAATTTGTTTAGGGCCACAGCTGAAAGTACATTATTAATAGTTTCTATAGAAAAAAGAAAAACTTTCTTTAATTTGGGCGACAGTCTCACAAACTAATGTAGTGTTAGCTGTCTATCAGATGTGAATATAAGCTAGATGCAACTCTGAAAGAAGAGGTAAGGCTGGTTGTGACAGTCGCTGTGATGTGGTTACAGTCGCTCACAGCAGCTACGCAGGTCACATTACAAAGATCCATCAAGCTACTGAAATTTGCTGCTTTAGACCGGAAAAGGTAATTTAATATTTTCAAAAGCAGCAGTTAGGGTTGCTTAGATCAACTGCTTTTGTTGTGGTGACTTTATGAAATAAAATCCGAAACAGACAATGAGGAAGCTGCGGAAAGTTTATCTTTTGAGAAGTTGATTTGTATTTTTTCACTTTTGATACCAAATGGAGCGAACTGCACCTTAGACTGCAGCACATTACAAGAAAAATAATACCGCCACTTGACTGACTCATTTTAACATAGTTATAATTTTATATCTCATTGATTTTTTTATTTTATTATAAAACCAAATTTTGCCTTATTTCGGGAGAGCGTTTTAACAAAACTTGGGTCTTAAACTAAGAAAATGTGTATTTTTTTTTTTTTTAAGTTGCCATTTTTTCCGCAGTACACGTCACTGGAGCCAAGAAGAAAAAAAAACATAAAGAAGTTGTTCTGGAATATAGGTCACACCTTTTGGTGAAAAGAGCAAGGCATCAAAACAAATTCACCAATTCCGGTGTAATGCTGCATTTACATCGGTACTTCAGTGTCTCTGTGACCCAGTTTGATGACATTCTGTACCGCATTAGTAAGAGGAAGGTAAAAATAAAAGCAATAATATTGTATGTAGTTCAGAAGGAGAAGAATCAGAAGGATTTCCTTCATGTTTTGTTTGATTATTTTCGACGGTCTTTCTTCTTCTGCATTGCTGCAAGTAGCAAATACTGATACAAACACCTACATTGCCCTCTAGTGGTTGTTAGCTGAAAAAAACTGCTGAGGGGCTACCTGTTGATAGTGGGAGAAAAACAAATATATGATCTTATTTATGTTTTAAAACATCACATATAAGTTGCACCCCTGGCCAAACTAAAAAAACAAAACAAAACAATTGCATCTTATTGTCCCAAAAATCCAACACTGTGAAAAAAAAAGTTACAGCGGCTTTCTGCCTCTGTTATAAGAAAAGGCATAGAAGTAAATTAAAGTCCCACTCGCTATACACTATAATTTAACTAAAGAAATACTCAGAAATGCAAATTTAAGCTTAATTTTCTCTTTATACATGTGTTCCATTATCAGAAAAATGCTACAAGACCGTGTTAAAAACACAATTGTTATCAGAGTGGGTCTTTAAAACATTGGTGGATGATATGAATTAATATCAAATCTTGTAAATTAATGACTTGAATGTATATATTTCTGAAGTAACCCTTATAAAGGGTTGTGTGGATCTTTTATAGAGAAGAACATGTTTCTAAAGCGTCTAAAAGCAGGAGAACAAACTGAAGAAGATGACCCTGAGCTCTAGGCCTGCAGCTCTTTGTACTGTCTCTCTTTTGGCTATCAGCGACTAATCATCCGCTTTAGTGTGGCCCACCGGTCCCTGCTGACTCAGCCAGGGCTGCCATCTGGGCTGGAACAGAAAACACAAGAGACTTCTCACTTGTTTCCAAGTGTCCGCGTTCAGCTAGCAGTCTCTGAGGGTGTTTGCGAGAGACGGAGGAACCAAAAATGAAAAAGAATTTGCTTGACTGGTAAGTGGGCCAAGATACTAGAATTTGATCCTCATCAATAATTGGACCTTCTATTGTGAGAAAACGTTAGCTGATGACTGAAGGACGTCTCCCAGTGGCTGCAGGACTACAATACTTTTTTTTAAAGCACTCCAAACCCACTTAGTTTTGCTTTCCCTACAACACGTCTGCTGGATCAAGGTTAACTCTGGTGCAACTAAGCCCTGGCATAAGGCGCCTCATTCAGGCAACCCAGCAGCCTAACATCTCAAGAGATTAAAATGTTTAATGTAGAACAATCAAAGTTCAGTGATCTCAAAGTTTCCCGGCCCCCCTTTCTTCTTTTTTTTTTACTACTCTTACACCATGGCTGTTAAATAACAAGTTCCTGTTTTATTTCAATCTAGAAGTCCAGCTGTCACTTTATTTGCCTGAGAACAAATGTGTGTGTATAGCTATGTGGCGTATGACCCTGCACACTTCCCACTCACGTTTCACTTTTTATGCTCACATCCTGTCCTCTGACTGAGTCTTTTCGCTCCGCAGTTGCGTCAAATTCTGACATATTTCTGCCTCTTTTCCGGACACATCAGCCAGTCTCTTCTCCTTGTCTGTTTTTGTCCCGTGTTGGGCCAATCCGCCACAAATTATTCTGTTTATCGTAACAGATCATAACAACTTGAAAGGTTCTTGGTTTTCCTAATTAAAGCATTTTAGCTTTTATTTTTTTGAGGATAAATTAACTTCTCAATTTATTCAGTGTCCTATTTCCTCATCATGCGAGATGAGATATTTCTGCCATAAGTCTTTTAAAGCACTGGTTACATGCACCTCCCTGTTTTGGCAATTTAATGTAAATCATCCAAATCATTATTATGTTTTCTGGTTCGCATTTTAAAATCTTGGAGAAAAGCCGGAGATTTGTTTCACTATTTTTTCAAAATACATAATTATTGTACAGGTTTTGGTCAGCAGCTCAGTTTCCCATTACTGGTTAGAATTTCAACAGCTGCAGTCTCACTTCTGCTCTGTGACTTCCACTTCATAGATTAATGAAGTGAGATAATGGACTTTTTTTTTATAACTTGTCCTGTCCAACAGCTGGGCAAACAGATGAGAGCTGAAGGCCTCTTGTATTGAGAATGTTTTACTTTAACTGAAACCCAGCGGTATGTCTGAATAAACCCCTTTTGTAATCGCTGCCAAACCTTATTCATTTTAATCACCCCCCCAACATAGGGCCCAGGCCCCCTTAGCCCAGGGGTCCCATCCCCCAAAGCGCCAACCCCCTAGGCCACACACCACCCACCCCGCAGAGAGGGAGAGGAGCCAGAAAGCGCCGCCCCACCGGAGCAAGTCCAGGCCCCCGCCTCTAGGCGCCGCCCCTGAGAGAGCTCTGGTCAGGCCTCGACGGGAACAAGGCAGCCAAACAGCCGGGGCGACCGCCGATTGCCTCAGCGGAGACCCAGACCCATCAAGCCTCTAAGGTCCCGTACTGACAGTGCCAACAAGCCCCCCACACACACACCCAGACCCCGCAGCCCTGGTGGATGTCACCCAGAGTGACCGCGGGCCCCAAGAGGGTTGCCCCGCCCCGTTCCAGAGCCAGGGGAGGAATGATCCCAGCCCCCAGGTGCAGATGGGCAGTCCATCTAGCGCCGCTGGAACCCCCCCCCCCCACCACCACCACCACCACCATGAGCAGGGCCCTCCGCCAACCCCTCCTGCACTGGCAAAAAGACCACCACTCTGTTGCCAGAGAGCCTGGACAGGTGTGCAGAACCACAGTGCATGCATGTAACTGTTAGGTAGATTACTGTCACAGTGCTCACAAATGTCTGAGTTACTGAGACCCATCTTGAACATCCTCTGTCCAGTGTAGTAAATTTTGTGAAGAGTTTTGAATTGGATTAGCTGCAAGTTTGGACTTTCTATCAGTTTAAAGGTGTTTAGACAAAGTTCTGACCAGAAGCTTTCATCTGTGCTGATGCTAAAATCTGCAGCCGATTTTGTTATCGGAAGTGAAATATTATCTAGGTTGCATAAGAGTTTGTATATTTTGGAGAGAGTTTTATTCATTAAAAAATAAATCAGAGAGGTAACTACTTCTGGTGGCTTTAAATCTTTGTTTTTGTATTTAAACTTTTTAGTAATAATAGATTTAAGTTGCTGATATTCCAAGAAGTTTTTTATTATTTGCTTTTCTTTGGTCTGACTTTAAAGGCTATTGGGTTGGTTACATTGGTGTTGACATAATTGATAATTCTAAAAAAAATTGCAAAAAAAATCCTGCAAAGCTGCACCGTTTTAGTAATTTCCACAGCTGGCAGAAGGATTTTGCTCTCCGAATGACTGTTTGGCTGTTTTTTTATTGCAATTTGGCTGCACATCCGTTGTTAACAGCAAGTGCAGGCAGCTAAAAATAATAGTTTTTCATTAAGGTCTAATAGTCAGTGAAGGCAATTATATCAAAGTTACATTATTATTAATTATTAATATTAATATATAAAACTGAGCTGTGTACCCATCAGTCCTCAGGAAGATCTAGTATTTACTTTTTTTTTTTACACTTCGTACACTTTTTGTTTTATTTTGAAAACCCCAGAAATCCAAAAAAAAAAAAAAATACACAGAAAAGAAAGAACAGTCAATGTTTTAGAACGGAAACATATCTTGGAGTACAAATCCACCAAGAGAAGTCTCAAGTCTCCATGGCCTTTAATTCTAATTTAGCCAGCAAAATGTTTTAAGTATTGAGGCTTTGGTCATTAACACCCTCCTACATAACTTTAAAAAAAGTATGAGCCAACCAGGAAGTTCTAAATGTTCCAGTTGGTTAAAAGACCACTAGGGCCTGGCTTCAGGAAAAGGGAGATTCCTCCTGAGTCCCATCTTAATAAGTCTCACTTTACACTGCAAATAAACTTACACACATCTCACTTAGAAAAGACGTATTTTTGTTGCTGTTGGTTTTAAACAAGCTGTCTTGACCCCTTTAACTCCAGAGCCAATGTCGACAATAGAAAATAACACATGACCTTTGAGCTACCACAACCATTGGACCGTTTTGGGAATTAACGTAATTGCAACAGATTGTGAAAGCTGAGAAAAGCATCTTTACCACTAGAAAGTGTTGCATATAAGCGAAACTCTGCTTTTCTTAGCTTTCACAATCCGTTGGAAATATGCCAATTTGGTAAACAATCCTATTTATGGTAGTTCAAAGATTGTTTTACTTCCAGTCGCCGGCGATGGCTCCAGTGTTTAAGACCCACTCCAATGAAAAAAAAATGTTCTTTGTGTTTTTAACATTTTGGTTTAGCGTTTTTGTGATGATGGATGACTATAAAGAAAGTTCAGTTTAAAATTGCATTTCAGAATATTTCTTAATATAGATAGCTCTGTTACTGTTCGCCATAATTGTTGCACCTCTAATGTTAGCTTGGTGTTGGGAGGGGGTGTAAGCTAGTGCTAGTGTAAAAAATAGGATGATGAGAAAATATCTGGGCTAACAGTCCCACCCACAGCTCAGAGGTGAATTTCTAATGAACAAAATGACACTTTTTTTTGTATGGCTAAAAATGGCCCGGTCATAATTTAAAAGACCACTGGGAACACTTTTACAATTTATCAAAAGATTATTGGAGCGGAACTTTAAAAGGTTGAGGCTAAACAATTTCATAATTTCAGTTTTTTGTTCCGATCAGCAGCTGGACTGAGAAGACTTCACAATCCTGTCAGAAATGATTAATCCAGTTAATTTATGGGTCTAACTAGGGCTGCATGATATGAGGAAAACTTGCGATATGCGATATTAGGGATTAATATTGCGATGACGATATAACTTGCAGGATATGAACAAATAGCAAAACAACCAAAAACCATCATTTCACAGGAACAGTTTGAAAAATGACCGACATCTACACAGGAGACAAACATCTAACATAAAAAGGGCTCCATCCGATTAGTCTATGATGTAAAAGGAGTCCATCAGATTGGCCACATACATAAAGGTTTGTTTCATTAAATACTTCAAGCTGCCACAAGATTTTTTTAGCACATTCAAGGTAACCATTTATTGCGATTTTTGCCATCTTTTGCGAAATGCATATTGCACAGCTTGATATTGCAATAACGATAAATTTGTGATATATTGTGCAGGCCTTAGGTCTAACTATGAATAACAAAGCTATTGTGTCCTCCAAGAGTACAACTGAATTAGTCACACTGTTTCAGTCTAATATTAAAGTCCCACTCTGATCATAGACAGAAACATTATTTGTGAAACACCCAAAACTCCAAACTTGGATGGAAACCTCAAAATATTTAAATTTTTAGCATATAGATTAGGAGCTAACTGTGATGTCGCAAATTAGAAACCCACAAAGTAAACCTTTTAACAAATCACCATGATTAAAGATGATACTCAGTCCTCACATAGAGTTCATGGTCTTCCTTTCTTAGGAAAATAATTATACTTTTTCTTTTCTGTACAACTCTTGATGAACTTATTCAAAGAAAAAGTAGTTCCTGAAATGTTGATGTAGAAATAACTGACCGGTGTTCTCATATTGTGTAAAAAGAATAAGTATAGGCATGGCAGAAATAAGAAAAAATGGCTTTGACCTGGTTAATGACAGGAGAGTAAAGGCCGTCTGCCTGAAGAGCACACCGTGTTTGCACTGGTTCTGCTTAGAGCTGGTGTTTATGGAAACCACGGATAGGTTTGTTTTCATAAAGAACACCTCTGTGCCTCCAACTCACCACTTTAGCACAAACCGTTGGACTATTTCTTTGTTTGCTGTGCAGTTTTAACCTTTTGGTTCAGATAATTTGCCTTTTTTCTCCAAACATTTGCTGACTGATTCAAAGCTGTGCTGTTTAAATAGAGCTCCAGTAGCTTAAGGTTTCCGACTAAACTGTGAGGTTTTTATCTAAAGCATTTTCTGTGTGTATTACTGATAAATACATGTTTTTTATGGGTATATAAAGTTGGACGTGTGTCAACTGGTAGCTGCAACCCATGCTGAGCTGTGGTTTAGATCTTTAGAGGTGCTTTCCGGTCGAAATGGAAACAATGACATTTTGTTGGTGGTGCAACACACTTGCAAAAACCAGTCTGATTGACTCCTGCAGTCACTTTCAGTTTAAGAAACATTTCCATTTCTGAAAATACAAAATGGATGCTTTCTTAAACCTTTGCCCTCATGTTAGGAAACACTTTTGCACCATCTTTTGGGTGTAGCACTTTTCAGTCCTTGGATTCTTATTCCTCATTCTGCTACACATGGAGTTGCAGAATTAACTTTTTAGAGACTTCATTGCCGGAGCTTTAACTCTAGTGTTGACATTCCTTTGACTACCCCAACTCTTCAATCGAAACGGAGAAAAGCACTAATATACTACTGGATGGTCGTAAAGTGTTTTTGTAATAAACCCAACTCAACAGATTCTGTCGCCAAGAAAAGTGACTTTACGCTGTTCGCAATGCTTTACATTAGTAATGTGTTGCATATCGGTGCAAAGGTGCTTTTTATAGTCAGAATAAACTGATTCATGTTGATCACATAACATGTCAAAAACGTAAACTACGTCTAAGAGCTTGTGTTATATGGGTGTCACTGGTGACATCATGGGTGTTAAATTGCTTAATGTTAATGAGGTTCCAGGTCACTTATCACATTTACATTCTTTTGTAATTGCCATCTGCTGATGTTTCTATGTGACTAATAAATCAAGTTATCGGAACAAAACAAATTTCTGCCGTTGCAGATCGTACTCCTGTAAGTAATTAAAAGTTGGTCTGCAGCAGTAGCGTGGTTTTTGGAGACCTCTGGGTAACCGTACAAGGACCTGTTGGTTTAGCATAACTTTTCGGACCATCAGAGAATGAGTCTGTATTGGTGATGACCGCTGAATGCAACTGCACACTGGTTTTTCACACAAGAAGGAGTCACATGCAGACATGGCTCTCTTTGTATCTGCAGTGTTGCTGAGACGCCGGGTTTGGCAGAACAGAAGTGTCATTGAACAGAGACGTAGGAGGAATTTCTACGCCTGGAGTCCCACTCCATGCAGTTAAAGTTGGCGGTAGCCAAACGGCCACTGTGCCTCCTCCTTTCCAAATACCAATCTCCCTCCCTGACTTTCCGACTTGCATTTAGCCATGCTTATTTTTCCTCCATCCATTGTTCTCCTCTTACCCGCCTTGGTAAGTTCTCCCTTTATCCCACTTTCTCTCCCAGTAGTGACAGAAGGCTCTCACTGCTTCCAACGACGCCAGGAAAAAAAAGGTCTCAATGAGGTTTTGTCTTTGTTGGTTTATCAACTCCGCTCTCCCTCCCTCTACAGCAGAGGACAGATGTGTAGACGGGATAGTATTGAACAAGTGAGAGATTAGGCAGCAGCTGGTTGAGCTGTGGGGTGAACAGAGCTCAAGTGAGCTGCAGAGGAGGAGGCTCAGTCATACTTAAAATGTATGTGTGTTTGTGTGACGATTGTGATTCATGGTTTAGTAGTGAGAGTCTATAAGAGAAAAGGAGTACTTGAAGAAACCTGGTCAGCAGTGACTTCTGAAGAGTGCTTACATGTGAAAGTTAGTTTGACACAGCAAATTATATGGTATGTTTTGTTTTCTCTTTTCTGTTTTGAATTTGATGCTTTAGCTTTTATTTCTTATTGGATACATTAGTCCATTAGTACTGTGTGAGACCAGGGTACCAGTATCAACAAGAGTAAACTGCTTTCTTGGCCTGAGTGAGTGTAGGACAGGATGTTGTACTGTTTTTACCGTTTTGTAAACCAAACAATCACTGATACTGAAAATGACCAGTTTTTCATGATAGGGGCTGGGGCCAAGTAATGATATGTTTGTTTGGTTTTTTAAATCTAAATTTTGCTTTTATGTATTTTTGTCTGTAAATTTGTCTGTAGATCTGTTTCCACTGTGTATGGGTTTGTAAATTGTATTTGAGTTTAAATAAAGTTGGACTGCACCTTGGTGATATGGGCAACAGTGTGACTGACATAAAGCCAGTAGGTCTCAATCACACCAGTTTAATGTCAGACAACAGCATGTATGAGGCTACATTTTACCCTTATAACCCATAACTGTCAAAGTAAAGTAAAAAATCGGATTCCAACTTCAAACGGTCACTAAAGCTGGCATTTTCTAGATAAAAAACATAAATATGAATTTATTAGCAGCATCCTCCTAATATTAAACAGCTAGTTATTCTTGTGGTGTATAGAAACAACTTTCCCAATCAACTCATATTTGGAGGAAAGACTCCTGGTTTTTGTCTGTTTAAGGAAACTTTTTTTCCCTTTAAAGTCAAAGGCTCTTCTTCTGTTTCCTGACTGGATCTTTTCTACCAAAATTAACTTTCCAAATACAGCTGTTTTTGTTAACTTTGCTAGCTTAGCAGTTTCAATTTAGAGCAGCCCCTTTAAGGAAGTAGCGGATGGATTTTTTAATACTAGACTGAGCGACTTTACATGCGTCAAAAATGAATCTGATGTTGTGGAGAGAATTCAGTAGATTTGCCACATAAAGCTTCCTTCAGAATCAGGTTATAAATAAATAGGAAAAAAAGGTAGATCGTGATTTTCTTGGTCATTTTTTAAGTCGTGTCTTTTTTTGTGTTCATCAAACATTTTTATCCATTGCTGATTTTGGGGCTTAGTAAATGTTTTGTAAGAGATATTAATGATCCAACTGGGTTTAGATTTCTGGCTTTTTCTTTCCTCTTAAAACTATTTGGCAACTTCTAGCACACTTTAGTGATTCCAGTAGTGTGTAAAAGATATGAAAAATGCTGATTGGGGTTGCACAGTGGTGTAGGGGTTAGCGCTCATGTCTGACAGCGAAATCGAATCCCAGCTGAGACCTTTCTGTACATGTTCACCCCATGTTAATAGGGCAATCGTTGGCTCTAAATTGTCCTTTAGGCGTGAACGTAAGTGTGTGGTTCTCTTTGTGTGACCCTGTGTTTGACTGGCGAACTATGCAACCCTGTGATTCCTAATGGGTATAGAGCTGGCTTAAAAGTTGGATGGATTGTCTGATTGACTGACGGGTGATTGGGTGCTCTGATGTATCCAGTCATTGTGGTCAAAGCAACAAAAACCTATAAGGAGATGTTTTAAAATTTAATTTCTGCTGATATCAATAATTACAATTGTACTTAAACATTTGCTGTTACAGATGATGTCTTTGTTTTTGTGCATTCCCAGTAATCTAAATCTACAGGGAAAACTACCAAACACTTGATATTTAATGGTAAAACAGGCAGCTGACAACAGATCAATCTCTGGATCACCTGGACAGCTTCTAAGAAATGGAACTGGCTTGTTTTTTTGTAGCTGTTTGTATGGTGGCCCTGAAGTGCAAATCACATCAACAACGCAAAACATATATAATATCACAATGACAGCTAAACAAATAAAACAAATAATAAAAAAACATTACATTCTAGAAATCAAAGGAGAATTCCAGAAACCAAAAAACTATTGGAAAAAATAAATAAAACAAAATAAAAAGGAAACATTTTGGAAAACAAAAGTAATTTGCAGAAATCAAATACCAAATCATCAATACCTACCTTTTTCTGGGTTCTTCTTTTGTTTTATTTATTAACATTTCATTTTGATTTCTGGAAATTACTTTTTTTTTTTGGTGAAATGTTTTTTATTTTTAGTTTTTTCAGAAATCGGAAAAGGTAAGTACTACGGAAATTGCTGATTGGATGATGATGTTTGTCCACCATTTCAACCTAAACCTATTTGGCATGATACTGGATATCATAAAACTATTAATAGTATATGGACACTGAAGACGCAATTGAAAAAACTTTTTAAAAAAATCACTTGTCATCCAATCAGCAATGTCCCATAGTCCCTGCCTTATTGTTTAATATTTTACAGGACTTGCACTTCAGGTCCACCATACATTTGTCTCTCGACTGTTTGTTTCTACTCTGAGATTTCCTACAGGTAAAAAGTCTGGCTATTGTCCTTTTTTGTCATTATAGAAATTAATTTGTTGCAATTTTCTTGAATACGTCCTTTCAAATGTTGGCATCTGCTGCCCACGGCGTAATGGGCAGTAATAAGAAGAAAAAGAAGATGTTTGCAGTTCCTTAAGAGCTCTATCTCCACATTTAGACTCTACTGTAGATCCGGTGTTTGCATGTGAATTAAATGGGTTTAAAGTCTTAATGATACATCAGTGATAAGCCAGGCTACCATTGCGGTGTTGCAGGGCAGGTCTCCCCTTCTCCACCATGCCCAACCCCTCTCAGTGACCATATTAGGGCAAAACTCAGCCAACCTCCCAGCAAGCTGATCTCAAGCCCACGTGGACCCCCTCCAGCTCACCCTGCTGTCTCATTTGCTCCTGTACAGGGAGCCTGAAGGAGACGCAGCACCCCTAACCCAGTTTAAAAGCTTGCTGTCTTGGCCAGCCAAAACAGCACAGTGGTTTTAAAAATGGATGCAACAAAAATCCAAAGCCAATTTGGTTGTTTTTTTATTTAATCTGACTCTTGTGAGAATGTTTCAATTGCCCCTGAGTAACCTTTTTCCTTAAGATGTCTAGTTTTTCTCTCTACATTTTGATTGTTTTTCATCTGTGCCACGACCTGCAGCCTTTGTGTGTGAATTCCCTTCTGCAAGAAGGGAACATGAGAAAATATAAGCTCTCTGCTCTGCTTGTTATGATTGGAACGGTACAGGTGATTTAAACGCCACCGGTGGTGAGACATAACAGTCAAACAGCTCTTGTTCTTTTTCCCCTAAAAGCTTCCAAACAGAAGCTATTTTGGTCATCCGTGTTCATTTTGGCTTCCTGGAGTTTACACAAAATCCATTTTAGAGGGGAAGGAGGACCATAGCAAGACACTCTAACCTAAAGGTTAGCCCAGAGAAACTTTCAGGCTTTCTTGTTACTTTTCTGCTTTGTTGAGAAACAGGCTGCTAGTTTGTAATTTCTCATCTTGAGGAAATAAACATCAAGCTGAAAGGTCTCCTGGTTGCCATGCAGCTTAAAAAGCTTGGGTTTGAGGTTATATTTCCAATTCACTGTGCCTGCACAAGCTATATTTCATAGGGAATCAGAAGATTACTTAAGATTAGTTTTATCTTGAAGTTTTCCATGCTGCCTCTCTTTTTTTTTTTTTCAATGTTCAACATATTTTTCATTTTTCTGCGCTCTGAGTTCTTTGACAGCCAAAGCCAATCCTACGTGAACAATTCAGATCTCACAGGAGCCGACCCGACAAAGCGTCTGAACTTTGATCGTTTTATACGAGCATATGCCGTGATGTCAGAAAAAGTAGTTGAAGAGGAATGTTCTACCAGAATAGTTACTGTGAAGTGATTGTCCAGTTACACACAGGAAGCTGGACTGCATAACAACAAGGAACTTTGTTCAGCTGTCGCACAAATTCAGCTCTAGATCATAAAGAGTTCATGAAGGTAGGCTGCGTTTCCTCTTCAGTCGTGAGCATTTTAAGAATGACAGGTTTCATTCCTAACATTTACTTGTTTTTTTGGATTGCTTACATGATGATGCTTCCTTTAAACCTTTGCCGGGTTAAATGAAGCACTTGCTCTTGTGAAAGAGTCACTAAGTGCCTCTGAGGACTTTTCGAAATCCTTAAAATAAATGATTGATGCCTCATAAAAGCCTAAAAGTCACCAAAAGTTCTGTTTGTTGAGCATTTTTGAACCCCTTAAAGCATTATGGTGCGTTCATACCACATATTAATCTGCGTTGTGAGTTGGCTTCCTCCGCCTCTGTTTTGACGTGAGGCAAACTTTTTGCTGGATGCTTGTCCGAAGATGTGTTCATAATCTTGACGCTCCTGTGGGAGGAGATACAGTCAAAGTTTTCACTCTGATCATTGGAGCACTCACAGAAATCTCATCTGCATGGAAGGCATGGATGATGTTAAGAGATCAGGTGTATTTATTTTGAAAAGCTTTACAAAAGCATCTCTAAACGTGTCTCCATGTCTGGCTTATGAGATCATTCAGAGACTCTCCCAGTACAATGAGGTTCACCATCTACTGCAGGAGCAGCGTCTGAAGTATGGTACTTTTGGTCTCTGTTACCCAGTATGACAGCTTGCTGTCCCTCATTAGTCCAAGGAGAGGGAAAAAATAAGAAAAAGCTTTTTTATTATTGTCCTGATAAAGATAAAATATCAAAGCGTGGGAGAACAGTTACATTTTCCTCCAGGTTGGTTGTGGACTCCATCCACTGATTACATTGACAAGTCACAGGCCAAAACTGAGTTCCTGAATAGTTGATGCAATGCAAATTCTTCTCCAAAGTTCAGACCTTTAACCCGGTGCAGCACATTTGTTTTTATATGCATGGAGTAAGTGACAGGTCATGTACTTAAACAACACACAAATAGGTGAGCCAGAGGCATGTTGTACACATATCCTGTAGACTGCCCAAAGAGTTCGTAAGTGAAGTTGACATGTTAAGAGCACACTTGCTGTGTGCAGCCAGACTGTTTGAAATGTTTGACAGAGCGTAGTTTATGTGACTTATCATCACTTTCACACCCTGTGCATGTCCATTTGGCCGGGGTCAGTACGGGGCGAGGACTCGCACCTTACAAGTGACTTGAGTTTGGCATAAGGGCACCGCACGACAGCATCACCTGTACAAGTGCATACAACCTCCATCATACTTCGATACGCTTACCACACATGACAATCGTACATTTCTACAAACCTCAGGGGCACTGCAAGACACACCTGCGCTCCCCTTTGGATGCATCCACTCCTCTGTGCGACCCTCTGCAGGCCTGGACAACCCAAAGACCTGCAGCACTCTTACGGATGTCTGACTAAGGCTTGAGCAGCTGTTGCCATACAGGGAAAAAGGAGGATGTGATATTTGCAGTCCTCCAGCTCACTGAACGCTGTTTAAGGTCAACCTGTCTCTAAAGCTCTGGGGGTTGTTTGGGGCAGAATGGTGAGATACCAAACTGTTCTAGCTTCTCAACTGACACTTTCTATAAAAATGTCTAAAACAGGAAGCAAAGCTTTTCTCACCCAGGACTTCCATCTGAACTTGAACAGTGTTTACACCTCCTTCTGACCTGGAGTTAGGAGGAGGTGCTGACTCCAATCACATGCTGCCGGCGTGTGATTTCAAGCGGCGGTTGTGATGCCCGTTCATGTACATCATATTTTTATGCTTCAAATGACATCAGCAGCAGCCTGCCTGAGATGGCTGTTGCCAGGTTTTTTGGAGCAAAAATAATGTGATGGCAAACACCAAGTTTAAAGAGATTTATGTCTGGAAATATTTATAAAACTTGATTTGGGGTTTGTTATCTTAATAAGCAGACTGGTGTGTTTGGAAAAGCATTTTGTATCGTTAATACCATCAACCTCCAGTGTGGACCTCTGCCAACACAGTTATATAAATTGACTTAACAGTGCATGCGAACATACTGATTTGTTCTATGTTATTGTAGGGCGCTCTGTGAAAACAGCTGATCTCAGAGCCAGATAAGAACTGTTTGCTGTTATGGGACATTTAGCGCTGTGAATTGTGGGATTCCCCCCCCCCCCCCTTGTCTCTGAAATCACCCACATCTGTAGCGGTTCCCTCATAACAAGATCAGAGCTATCAAATTAACAGATTTTCTTTGGTTGGCGTGAAGTTTCATCAGGTTTGTTCTACCCTCATCCCCACAGGCGTTCCCTGCAGAGGTGCTGTTTGTTTTTTCTTCTTTTGGGATGTTGGATTTCTCTCTAGTATTCATTTTTATCATCTTCATCCGTCTCCATACTCGTTGTCTAGCAAGTGGATGGGGGGCTGTCCGACTGCCGGCTTAAGAGCTGCTGTTCTTCATAAACAATCCTAGTTTTACCGCTTCTGATTGGTGGAACCCACCTGTTCCAGGTTACCGCTCCACTGCCAGCTATTCCACATTTGATAACACTTTTCAGCCACATTTCAAGTTTGCAAAACTTGACGGTGATGCATCACCATCAACTGGGCTTGTCTAGATTCTCATTTTTAAAGAGGAGGATCCTTACCGAGTGAACTGCCTACCGTGTCTGATTTCAAAGGAAAGTCAAATTTAGCAAATTGAAAAGAGAGGAGCTTCAGTTCTTTAGCCTAGAAAAAAACCTGGCTATCCTTTGTGAAAGAACACATAATCTTATCCCACAATTCTTTGCGGTCACAACATTGAAAGCAAAACTAAAGCCGATTTGTTTATAATAAAATTCAAAATGCACAGAAGGATCAAAGGTACATGAACCAACATGTAAGAAGCTTTAACAGTTTTTACATTCTGGTCAAACTTGGCAGCAACAAACACTAAAAAACTAACTTAGTAAAATGATCAAACAAAAGATTTCTGAGTTTTTTTTCCCGTTTCTCGAACCCGTTTAAATCTTTGTTTTGTTTTTTTCAGGATTGAGGATGTCTACATGTTTTTAGTGGTAATTTTTTGTACATCTTTCATTTAACTTTGAATGATGTCACATCCATCTGCAGTTTCTTTGTTTGCACAGCTGCAGGAAAATATGCATTGAATTTTCCAAATGCCCTGATGAACCCCCTATTTGATCAGTGAAGTTATAAACGACAACTGCCTAGGAAAAGGAGCTAGTAGATATTTTTGAGAATTCAGACACACACTACAACTATAAATGGTTTTTTTTTTTGGCATGAATTCTGGGTAAATAAAACAGCAAGGAAAAGGTATGAAAACCCAGGGATTTTTAATCTATTTATTTTATTTTTTTCTGTTTGTGGGAAAACACATCAGGGTTACTGACTTTCCATTTAAAAAAAAAAATTAAGTAAGAAAGTACCACAGGTTAAAAAAGATGAGCTTCTCCAAAAATTGAAAGCAAATTCCTTTTTAGAGTTGGTCAAAAATCAATTTTTAGGGATAAAAAAAAAGAATGTCTAGCACCGACTGTCAAACCAGGAGGAGGAAGTGTTATGGTTCTGCTAAGATAAAAGTAAACAGCAAACCTACAGCTCCAGTTATGTTTTAAAATTAAATCCAGCTGAAAGATTCCGAATCAAAACACAAACAACTATCCTAGAAGAAAAGAACAAGTGGGTCAAGCTGGAAACAAATCCAAACTGGATTCCCTAAAAACCCAAATCACAATGAAGAGCTGTGATCTACTTCAATTCTTATAGCGTTTGCAGTTCCTAAATTCATAGTTTCTGTGTAATGTTTAATCTGTGGGTCACTAGAAATATGCTTTCTCTCACAAAACCACATTAGAGGTCTGGATCTGATCAGGTTGCGAGGAAAACCCATCAAAATCCAGGCTGCTATGTAAATGCAGTGATTCATATTTATTGTAAAAGGCTCATCAACCATCACAACAGACCATATAAACCATTTTTGTTTTGGTCTTGTTGTGTTTGATATTGAAATGAGTAATTTTCCTGATATATTTTTTAAATATTTAAATATATTAAACCACAGCTGAAAACATCAGTTTATTTGTATAGCCCTTTTCCAACACAAATTACTCACAGTGCTTATAACACATGTTAATCTTCTTATGTCACTATCAGGAAATGTCATTATGTAACATTTCTGTGTTAGTCTTCTGGAAATTCTATTTTAATTCTCCGTTTCCTGAAAAACATGTTTTTTTTTATAGTTGTCTGTCTGAATCTTCCTCTGCAGTTTTTGTCTTCACCCCCTGCTGGGATGATTGACAGATTTACTGACTTAATACTGACCTGGCAAAATTTGTACAAAATCTAGTTTCACTACTGGAATCTGTGTTAAGTTGTAATACATTTGATTACTAGCTGGCTGAGGGGATGGTGGTATAGTAAAAAATTACACTCGTGAAAGTTAGGGCAAATTCTTTCTTTAACCAGAATCAAAGAGAAAGTGAAAGTGATTTGAAGCATGAAGAGGAGGGGAGCTGGTATGGTTGTGTCAGCTGACATCAGGACACACGCTGGGATGTCCATATGCTGCTTTGGCAAATGTTAGCATGAGAGCAACAGAACTTAAGTGCGTCTGTGGAAATGAGGAAAGCCACTGATGTGTCAGACCCATTGACTGGATCTGAAAACTGGAGTGAGTTTTTATACAATATGCTAAACTGGGCATCCCTGCCCTCAGACCCTCCAAACCCTTCTTGCTCTGCCACTTTTTTAAATATTCATTCATCTTCTACCGTTTATTCCCTTTCGGGGTCACAGGGCTGCCGGAGCCTAGCCTGGCGACTGGAGGGCGAAGGCAGGGGATGGGCTGGACAGGTCCACGCATGCAACAGGGAGAACATGCGAACTCCACACAGAGTTGATGTTCTGGTTCAGGTCCCCCAGCCGGAACTTGAACCGGGGCCTTCTTGCTGTGAGGCAAGAGTGCTAACCACTACACCACCTGCAGCCTCTTTTTTAATATGTCAATTAATCCTAATTTTTTTCAGGATATTTTTTTGCAATATATTCAAAATCTTGCTGACCAGTCAGACACTGCAAAAAGACTATTGGGTCTGGCGTCAAACGTTCGAAACATTTGACAGATTTCATGTAGATCACTTTCGAGTAGTAGGGGCGTGGACTTCCAACAAGCTCACTCCTGATTGGCGAGAATTGTTACCATAGAAACGTTGACTAAGACAGACTCGGACCAATTATTTTTGTTCATATCGCAAAACAATGGTTACTCAATTGAGTTGGACTCAGTTGGAGCTGGAAGTAAGCCATTATTTGTGGGTGACATCACACACGCTCAGTCCAGTTCTACTATACTGTGATTAAAGGATGCAGTCCTATACAAATTGTGTTTTTGGAGTTTTTAGCACAGATGATGGACATTTCTAAAGAAATTTAAGTTCGCTATGAATCAGGAACAGACAAAAAATTGCTGTTTAAAAAATTGCTTTATTGGGATGTAGAAAATACATTGAGCGGGTTAAAAGCGCTGAGCCCTGTTCCAAGCTCTCAGCAACAGAGAGGGAAGGGGGCCGGGGTTGCTCTGCACCAATGAGGCAAATTTCTGATCAACTGCTGCCGCTCTGCAGAAACTATGTTTTAGAAAACAACACAGGGTTTTTTGTTTTTTTTCTAAAAATGGTAAAATCATAATTAAAAGACCACTGGCAGCGCTTTGAAAATGGATCAAAAGATGATCTTAGTGGGACTGTCACAACCCAAATCTATCCATAATTCAGATCATCTTTAACATCCCAGTTGTTGTTTTTTTGGCATGTTCCTCTTCAGTGTCCAGGGGCCTCATTTATAAAACTTTGCGTAGGATTTGCGTCAGAAGTGGCGTACGGATGAAACATAGGACGTGCGTACGCACAGAAATATTCGGATTTATAAAACCGTGCGCACATCCTACGCATCTTTCCATTAATAAATCACAATCAATTCTAAATGCAGCGCAGCTTTTGCGGCTTCATGACACGCCCATATTTGCCCTAAATAGTCCGTGAAACGCCCACAAATGGATATTCATTGAGCGCCAGATGCATGCACCGGGTGACACGCGTGGTTCCTCCGAGTGCTCCTCTGTAACGCCGGGCCCAAAAGCCCGCAGATGTCCAAAAGGACGGCTCGAGGAAGTGGGAACTGGCTCATAAGCCACTCGTCCTCGTTTGCCAGCAAGTCTTCTTGCTGTCTAAAGATGCGTTCACTCCGAATTCTTCCATTTGCCACATCTTCTAAGAGCGCAAGATCAGCCATTGTGCGTCATTACGCATTGTGATGGAGCATTTTATTTCCATCCATTTAATTACATCTGACAAGCTACAGATGTCGGTAATAATCCACGAGGAAATGGGAAATTGTTCAGCGCAAATGTAATTTCTTGTGGCTTTCTGAATGGTTGAGACATA
This sequence comes from Oryzias sinensis, assembly GCA_037389245.1. NCBI lineage: Eukaryota > Metazoa > Chordata > Actinopteri > Beloniformes > Adrianichthyidae > Oryzias > Oryzias sinensis. The sequence goes on from CM074509.1 coordinate 11,020,797, forward strand.
CGCCATACATTGTTTTATCAAAAATAAAACAAACCAAAGGCATATGCATGAATACCATAATTCCATAGCTTATGAAGAAATGTTTTAATATGAAAACAACTTTCCCCAGTGGACAATTAGTACATCTGTCCGCACGCCCGCACCTATCTGCGCCGCCAGACGGACACACTGACGAGAATATCAGTTTTGTACATTATTTCATTCTGTTAACTATATTATTTATGAGGATGAATTGCACAACATGCCAAAATTGTAGAAAATATTTCACTTTTCTTTTTCCAAATATGTGTTCATTTGAATTTCTGTTGTAATTTTCGTTTGATCTTTTTTGTTTGTCTCACGGCTGATCGATCAAACGGGTGTTCGTGTAGGCTGTTAATTGTAAGACTTGCTTTGTGAAGTCTTCATGTTATTTATGAGAGGCAGTATTGTCATTTTCACTTTCACGTGTTTCTTCCATCTGCCGACGGTGTCGCCGTTTCTCATTTCACCCGTACTTGTGCGTACGCCTGGGTCAGAGATTGCGTGAAGGACCGCACATTTTCCCGTCAAGTTTGCTTTATATAAATATCAACTATTGCGTAGAGAGTGGCGTACGCCTTCTTTTGTGCGTACGCATCGTTTATAAATGAGGCCCCAGGTCCTTATCATCTAATTTACTTCATAAGATGAAATGTTTTTGTTCTGTTGTCTCCAACAGGATGGTTTAGATTTTTATTTACATTAAATCTTCACATCCTAAGGTAATTCTAACTTCTAAATTCTAACAGAATTTGGCTGAGTTCAGAGAAAGGAAAAAACAATTGTATTATTTTTTAAATCAAATCAAATCAAATCAAACTTTATTTATAAAATAGCGCTTATCATGCATTTCGTGCAGCTCAAAGCGCTTTAACATTAAAAACAAAAAACACGCAACATTACAGTAAAAACCCAACCCACCCTTCACCCTTCCCACTCCCCTCCATTAAAACACATGACCCACGACAATGAAAATTGACATCAGTGCAAGTTAGAATAAATAAATAAATAAATAAGCAAACAAACAAACAAGAATGGCTTGGCTCTGCTGTGAGGAAACGGTATTTGGGAATCTCCTCATACCAGGAGCCGGCCCAGCCACGGGAGCATCGCCACAGCGCCAACCCAGACCGGGACAGCACCGGGGTCCACTTCACAGCCGTGAAGCTGCAAAATTAAACCCCAGCCGCCCCAGCAAGAGCAAGAACTGCAGGAACAGCCACCGGGCAAGCCGGCAACCCTGGCAGAAAAGACTCCCACAAGAAACAAGAAACACTGGGGCTAAAATCATGATAAGGTTCTAAAATTATAAGATTTATTAAAAAATAAAATAAATAAATAAATAAAATAAAACTGGGAATAAGATGCAGAAAATGAAATGAAATACATAAAATAGCCTATAATAAAACTAATAGAATAAATTAGCAGTTAAAATCAACTAAAAGCTAAATTAAAAAGGTGGGTCTTGAGCCTCTTCTTAAAAACCTCTACAGTCTCTGCGGCCCTGAGGCTCTCAGGCAGGCTGTTCCACAGGCGAGGACCATAATGGCAGAACGAAGCCTCACCATAAGTTTTGGTCCTCACCTTGGGAACAACTAAGAGGCCAGCACCGGAGGACCTCAAGGTCCGCGAGGGCTCATATTTTAAAAGAATATCATTTAAATAAGAAGGCCCAAGACCATAAAAACATTTATAAACCATTAAAAGAATTTTAAAATCAATCCTGAAACGCACAGAGAGCCAATGCAGCGATTTTAAAATCGGTGTAATGTGTTCCCGCCCCCTGGTCCTCGTCAGAACTCGTGCCGCTGAGTTCTGCAATAGCTGCAGATTTGAAAGAGACTTTTGGGGTAAACCAGAGAGCAGGGCATTACAATAATCTAAACGACTGAAAATAAAAGCATGCATTAGCACCTCTGTGCTGGCAAGAGAGAGGAACGGGCGAACTCTGGCAATGTTTTTAAGATGATAAAATCCTGTCTTAACGACATTTTTAATGTGTGGGATGAAATCTAGCTCAGAGTCAAACAGTACGCCCAGGTTTCTCACACATTGAGAAGGTTTAAAATTATGAAGATGTGGTAAAATCATCTCTCTCTTGTCTTCAGAACCGATTATTAAAACTTCAGTTTTGTCCTGGTTGAGCTGTAAGAAGTTTTCTGCCAAATCTGTGTTAAATGTTATCATGTTAATACCAAGAAAAGTTTTAAGTTATCTTCAGAGGAAAATCTTTTGCTTTTTGTTTACTCTTATTGGGCTCAGAATGCGGCACACCTCAAAGCGTTTGCATGTATTTATTCTCTGCTCCTGCCTAGGAAGAGGTGGCAGTTCATTGCATGTTGGTGGCCGTCAGCATCACAGCTTTTCCCAGGAGATTTACAGTCCAGCAGACACAGCCCTCAATGCTTATATGGAGATAATAGACAGGAGTGTAGATTTCACTGCTGAATATTTGAAAGCCTTTGTTTATGAAAGTTTGTGTACGTTTGATACAACGAGGACGTTTGAAAGTTGAAACTTCACCTGTTCTACTTGATTCAGAGAAAGCTAATTCCTGTTTGTAACACGAGTTTTTTCTCTGTTGTTTTTGTTTGTTTCAGAGACGACAGGAAAGCGGATGATATAGACAACAGGCTGAAGTCCTCCACAGGAGAAGGTACATGTGTACTCTGAAGAACACACACACAGTTGTGTTTGATCTAAACTTCAGTCTAAGCTGATGCCAAGGCACATCAGCCAGCTAACAATGCAGTGGTTTTTAGATGATTATGGTCGGGATTAGGCTGCTCTTTTATTAATCTCATCCCTTTTTTTCCTCTGAATGGCGTTTATCCTGTTGGCTTTAAAGGATAAAACACCATCTGCCTCAACACAAGTTGAGCTTTTAAACGTTTCCTCCCAGGGATAACAGGTATACCTGTTACTACATGTTAATCATGGGATCTTTAGTGTTTGATTTTGACAAAGTGTGTGTGTTTATGTGATTGTTGAGACATGCCTTTCAATTATCTTCCTTTGTCTTTGACACTCAATATACATCAAAGTTTTTCTATGAGGTTTTTTTTTTGTGTGAAATCATAATTTTAAGTTATAAATTTAGTAAACATTCCTCGTTTCGTTTAACACACGCTCTCTGACTTGTCGTAAATCTTTGACATTTATGCAATAATTATGAATCTGTTTATTCTGACATGGAGAAGAGGAAAAGCATCTCTTCATTTTGGCTTTGCACCAGTATGTGACACTTCCCGAGCATAAAGTGTTGGACATCGATGCAAAGCTGCTTTTCTCCACTTCAGAATCACCTGGAATTACGTTGTTTGCGTAAACGGCTGAAGAGTTGAGTTACGGTAGTTAAAAAGAATGAAAACACAGGTGCTTGAGCTGCGGTATAAAAGGGTTAAGAAACTTGTTACCCAGAGCAACCATTGAGTGAGAAATCACCATGGTTACAAAGCTGTTTAGGTGCGTCTCAAAAGCAGGTGTGTACAACTCCAGGACTGTAGGGGGGACTGCGCTAGCAACTGCTGATTACCTGGATACTAAAGGGAAATCCCATGACAAGATTCGTTTTGAAAAAGTATTGGGATTTCTTGTTGCCAGAAGACAGATATTGAGCAGAACATTCAGAACAGCCAGTGGCATCACCATTTAAGAAACGCCGCTGACGGTCAGCGCACATGCTGACTCACCAGTGTTTTCTGCAGCATCCTGGCCACTTGAACCATTTTTTTGACGTTATTTGAGCTACTGTAACTCGTCAACTGTTTACACAATTTACATAATTCTAGCTGACGGTGACATGGAGAAAAGTGTGTACAACATAAAAGCTGCTTATGTCCGTGTGAGAATTCGTTGGAATCGCACTAATTTTATAAACGGTTGAAGAGTAGCAGTAGCTTGAAGGGTGTGTGTTATTTAGCTCAACCTGTCAATAGTTCCAGTGTTACATGGTTAAACACTTGATTTGAAAAGTACTGAGGTTCCAGGTTGTGTGTTCAAGTCTGTGTATGAAAAGATGATGTTATGCAAAATCTCTTAGTGCCAGTATGCCAAAAGCATATTTGTTAGGAGTCAAAATTAGACATCAAGCCTCACAATTAACGTTACTTCGCATGCAGAGACAAAGAAGGTTTCAGAGGTTTCTGGATTTTAGAAGCCAAAGTTCAGAAAATATTTCACTAGAATCTAGAGAATGCTGTTTTCTACAATGTTCCAAAATGAAAATTCCTTCTGGGGAAACAATAATTAGACAAAGTTTGATCTTTGTAAACTGAACTTCCCGATCTCAATTCCAGGGATACATCTTGTGCTAGAGCTTGGTGTTGGGCTTGAAAGTGTACCAGGTGTGACTCATAAGGAAGCTTCAGCCGCAGGTTAGGATTTGTCTGAAGAAAGTGTACCTCCGCACATGTATGAACATGTCAGTCCTGCAGCATAGCCCGGATTCCTGCCCCTGTAACTTCAACTCAACACTGCCCTCTGCTGGCCGATCCATCCTTTCACTAATATGAAACAATACGGCAAAATTAACTGATTTCTCTGAGAATTCCTGTCATTTACTCTAAAATACGAACCCTTCTGTGACTGTTCCTGTGAGTTTAGCTTAAGCTTAGGAATAAGAACCACAGTGGAGAAATGGTTTCCATCCAGCTGGAGGCTGGACAGTGTGATGATCATGTGTACGCCACAGCACAGTGTCTCTTTTGTTGCCGCCTCACTCTAATTTCAGTCGAGTAAAGTTCGAGCCCTGTGTGAAACTTAGAGTTGACTCATAAGTCCAGACTAGAAAACGTCTCTTTCACATTCAAGTGTAACAAACCAAATTTCAGGCATTATTCTTCCATGTTAAAGACGTGGACTTTCAGCCTTTCTCTATAATCGTGGCTTCATGTTATGTCTACGTCTAAACCACGCCGTGATTATAGAATTTATAGCCCTTCATGGAAGGGAGGTCTGAAAATTACCACCTACCTCCAGAAGAAGTATTTCTGGGTTAAAACCGCATCCACGTGTAGTTTAGCAAGGATTTGGTTCAAAAGAGGAGACTGACTGTAACTTTCTGACTCGGCTAAAATACAAATGTGTCCGTCTGCAGCCTCTCCATTGACATGCATGTACCACAGAACTGCCCTTGATCCAACACTGTATTATTTATGACCTCATCTCTGCAACTAAAGAAAGGCGTTCTGATATTGTGATATACCACAGGATAACCGCCCGGTGAACAAAGAAGTTCCGTTCACCTAGCTTAAATGTTTTGTATTACTGCGCTGGCTTCTTTAAAACAACCTTTTGCTTCATCATTTGGAAATCATCTGGAAAAATAAGCGGTAAGAGGAGAACTTTCTCTCTGAACTGATGCTTTATTCAACCCATAGGAAATATCAGCATATATATATCACAGATATATATCACAGAATCTTGACTGCAGCGGTGGTGCGGCGCGCTTTTTTGTGAGATAAGCGATCCAAATTGGAAAAAACAAGAATTAAGAACTAAAAACTGGTTACTATTTCTTTCTTTCGGAAGTGTCCATGGTATAAGCGGGTTAATGGCCGTGGAAGTATTTATCATCACTTTTTAATGCACTTTGCGGAAGCAACTGTCAGGCTTCCACGGTGTGCATTAAAAAGTGATGATGCATATTAACCCTTACTTAAATAAAACTAAAAATTACTGGTTTAACCTCACAATCCAATATGATGAACTATTTAGATAAATTCAAAACATGATTTCAAGCTTTTCAAATCCATTAAACAAAACCATAACAATAATATTTATGCTGCCATTTGTATTTTACATGTTTTGATTCTTTGGCCACAAATGCCACCAAAACACCCAAAACCGTGATTTTTATCGGAGTGGGTGAGATCTTTTTTTTTTAGCATAAATGTGATCTATTTCTGGTTTTGAGTTTTTAAGTCATGGCCGTGTTATCTGGGGTTTTAGCTCCGTGTGTGTCTGTGTAAAAACAGAGAGCAGGTTCTCATGCATGTTTTCCGCTGCATTTCCACCATCAGGTTTGCTGGAATGGGTAACCTGCTAAAAGTCCTAACGAGGGAAATAGAGAACTATCCATCCTTTTTCCTGGACTTTGAAAGTAAGTGCGCCCGGCTAGGTTGAGGAGGTGCAGCCCGCTCAGCTGTTTCCTCCTCTCGTCAGCTCGTCTGTGCAGAGATGTCTCCAAGGAGGCGGCTTCTCTCCCTCTTTCCTTCCTCTCTCTCTCCGCCACCTTCTTCCTCCCCTCCTCCGTCTAGACTCTAACGTCACTATTCTCCTCCTCTTCCTCTTCTTCTTGCAGAAACCAAATGGGGAATCTGTTAAAAGTGCTCACTTGCACAGAGCTCGAGCAGGGGCCAAACTTTTTCCTTGACTTTGAAAGTGAGCTGCTGCCTGTCCCTCCGTCAGACCACCTGTCTCATTGTCCTTTCTCCCCCTGGTGGGTCAGGGGTCAGCCCATTCAACTGCTGCTCCTTTTGAATGTCCCTCAGAATATGGTCCCTTAAAAGGCGTAGATTGTATTTCACGATTGATTTACGTCTGCTTTGAACAATTCCCTTTGATAAAAGTTACAGAATGAGCCTGACCCTTTGCCTGCACTGGTTTTGTCGCATGCTCCTTTACAACGTCCTCCTAACACCTCTTCATCAGTAAAACCATGTTGTTTTCTCATTCCTTTTGCAAGCTTTCATTTATTTCTGCATCATCGTCGCTTTTGAAAAGTGTAATTGATCCCTCCTGCTTTCTGCAAAACAAAAACGCCTCCTTTTGTGCGTCTCCTCCTGCTTCATTTGAGGGAATGATGGGAGAGCCCCCATCTCAGACACAGACAAATGTCTGCTCTAACGATTCAGCTCCATACAGTCGAGCACTAAAAGGGATTAATATTCATTCATATAAATCAGAGGATTTTAATGTTTCATCAGTACATGAAAAGTTGATATTATGAATGAAATTACCAAAAAGTAAAGAAAATCAGATATTTCTTCAGATTTGTTCAAAAGAATAACTTTAAACAGGAAAAGAAAACAGATTATTTTTATTTTTGAAATTTTTTTTTTTTTTTTTAGATATTTTTGTGACCAATAATAGATTTTCCTGTTTTCTCAGAAGTGACTTAAGTTATTTCTGGTCCAGATCTGCTGACAGAAAATTTAAAAAGTCCAAATTCTGCTTTAAAAGGCCTCAATTATGAGGTTTACTACAATTATTTTAGTTTCTGAGGTTCTCCCAGTTACATTTGTTTATGACTTCCTGATGCTTAAACCAGAGCCTGAAGAGATGCATAAGTGATGTCACAGCACTCGCCTCACGCAGAGATGCAGCTCAGATGCGCAGACATGTTGGAAATAAGAGAAATAAATATTGAATGGTCGTGGTGGAGTAAGGCTAAGTAGTATATTTAGGATTTATTCTGTAATCCCAAGACACCTGTTGATTCCCCTCTTTCATTCTTCCTTTAAGATGAATTTTTAAATCCCAAAATGTTGAAATGTCTCTAGTTTTAAGGATGTTTTCTGCTTTTGCAGATTAGGATTATCCTCTCTTAGATTCTATTCTGTGTGGCAGATGCACAGGCGACAGAAGGCGAGCGTGAAGTGTGGGATCAGGTGAACGCCGTCCTCCAGGACTCTGAGAGCATCCTGACCGGCCTGCAGGCGTACAAAGGAGCGGGCCAGGAGATCAGAGATGTAAAAAAACAAAATATCAGATAAATAGATTATGCTTAAGGTGTTTAAAGTCCCACTCTGATCATCTTTCGATCAATTGTTAAAGTGTTCCCAGTGGACTTTTTATTAGGATTATGCAGCTTTTAGCTAAAATCAAAAAGTCTGTTGTTTTCTAGTTTCTGCAGAGCGGCCGGAGTTCATTAGAACTCCCCCCTTCCCATCGCCTATAACTGAGAGCCATCTATTTACATGCTCCTCCCCTAACTAACAGCCCCTCAGACTCCCAACATAACATGTTTCCAGTACAGCTTAGAGCCAGATCCCAGCTCAGACGAGGAAAACAAAGATGTTCCTGGATCTAGTCGTTTAAAAGTGGATGCATCAGAGTGGAGCGGAGCAGGGGGCTTATGTCCCCCCATTGTAGCTTTTGTGTTACAACTGTTAGCTTTTTCTAATGATGGAGGACAAACAGAATAAGGCTCAAAATTGCATCTCTGAATAGACAAAAAAATCATTACGTACAAACCAGAATCGGCAGGCCACAAGCTCCCGGCTCCACTCCATTCCAATGCATCCACTTACAGACAGAGATAGCCGTGTACGTCTCTGTTTTCCTCGTCTGAGCTGGTGTCTGGCTCCAAACTGTATGGTTGGTTAGCTCCGACATTGCTTGCAACTTTTGTTGCACCAGTGATGTTAGATTGGGATTGTGAGGGGCTGTAAGCTAGTGGGAGTGAGTGTAAACAAAGAGCAGGCTTACTTTATGCCCAGTACTCATTTCTGATTAACTACTGCAGAAACTATGTCCTTAAAAATTGTCAATTTTTTTGGCTAAAAACAGCATAATCATAACTGAAAGGCTACAGGGAGCAATATTAAAAATAGATCAAAAGATGATGGGAGTAGAACTTTTAAGGAACAACCTCACACTTGATGCTTTTTCTTATTTTTGCAGGCAATTCAAAACCCAAACGACATGACTCTGCAGGAGCGAGCCTGGAACTCCGTCTGCCCGCTCGTCATTAAACTCAAGAAGTTCTACAGCTTCTCCCTGAGATTAGGTAACCCGACACACACCAGCTGAGAACTCACAGTGAACAAAAACACACAGTTATTGTTATTCTGAAAAGGATATCCAGATATATTCTGGATTTAGTGACTTGTAGACACTGAACAACTTATTTTATTTAAATATGACATCATAGAATGTGGAATTTCATAACCACATTGATTATATTTTTACAGAAGCCAATAAATCCATTTCTTGTACAGTGGTCCCTTGTTTATTGGGGGAGTTGATTTCTACATATAACATGTCATGGAGGAAATCTGCGAATTAGAAGGCTTTTAACATTTTTTTTAGTTATTGTAGGTGTTTTAAGGCTGTAAAACACCTAACTACACACTTTATATACTTTACTCAGACAGACGGGAATATTTTTACTTCTTGTTTAAACTCTCAAAGTTCAAACCTTCATAGAAAAATTAATCCTGTTTCATAGAGGGAAAACAAAGATGTGTTTATGTGGATTTGGAAATCTGAACCCGTTTCAAACCAGAGACGGAGGAGGAGGAGTTTGATTGACAGTGGTCTACAGCCAATCAGGATGCAGAACACCATGCACTGTTAAAAAAGAACCCAAAATGACTAAGTGAGATCTGCAAGACTGCTAAAGGTGAAGTGTGATAAAGTGAGGGACCAAAGAAAAGGCGTCAAGTCTGGTTTGAAAGTTTGAGTCACTGAGTTTTTCTGAAAGGAGCTATAAGGTGTGTTGGATGTCGCTTCTGTGCGTAATAGCTTCGTCATGTGTTGTCTGTGTCCAGAGGAAGCTCTGAGGAGTCTGCTGACGTCCCTGACGTGCCCCCCCCTCACCCCCACTCAGCATCTGGAGCGGGAGCAGGCGCTGGCCAAACAGTTTGCAGAAATCCTGCACTTTACGCTGCGCTTCGACGAGCTTAAGGTCTGGAGGGGAAGCGCGGCTCATGCCTCTTTGTGTGCGCTTTAACTGAGGATGCGCGTGTGTGTCTCCAGATGAGGATCCCCGCCATCCAGAATGACTTCAGTTACTACAGACGCACCATCAGCCGGAACCGGATAAACAACATGAATGTATGTTTTCCAGAGGAAAAAAAAACTGTAAATTCACTCGGGAACCATTTGGTGGATTAACCTCTCGCCAATCCAACCCTTTAAGGCTGACTATAAAGCAGGGAGGCTTTGGGTCCCCAATTTTTAAATTTTTGTTTTGACCTGATGGGGGATTTAAACCTAAACCTACGACCTTCCAGTCTCAGGACAGACGCTCCAACACTAGGCCATTGAGTTGAATTGGATGGAAAGAAATGTTGTCAGTTTTCTTTTGATGCTGACGTCTAATGATGTTTCCGTCCACAGTTGGACATTGAGAACGAAGTCAACAATGAGATGGCCAACAGGATGTCTCTGTTCTACGCTGAAGCCACGCCCATGCTGAAGACGCTCAGCACCGCCACCACCAACTTTGTGTCAGAGGTGAGTGGGCTCCGTGCTGCCGCTGAATCCACTGGCTCCACCTAACGCCTTCCATGTTGCCTTGGTGTTCTGGAGGGTTTGTGGTTGCCATTAAACAGGAGTCCCTTCCCTTTGTTCAGGAAGCTTCTGACCTTTTTGCAGCACTTTGTGGAGTCCACATCTGATATGCCGCCTCTGTTGGTTGAGGGTTGAACTACAGAGAAGGAAGTAATGCTTTTCTGTCTGGTGGGCAAAATGTAACTAAAAGCTTTTTTCAGGACCAGAAAGGAGAGAGTTTCAAAGCTTCTCAGTCAGATTTACGGTCCGTTTTAATATTCTTGTATTGTTTTTTTGGGGTCTTTGTCTGTTTTATGCGATTGAGCGGCTTCTACTATGAAAAAAAAAAAATCAGTTTGAAAAGTCAGAACTGAAATTTGAGTCACGCCCTATTTTAGTATTTAGGGGTTTTATTTTGCAAGAGGACGTTTATTCCCACAGCTAATTTTTAAAGAAAATAAAGGTTTTAACTCAACAAAGCTTATTTAAAATATATTTTTTGAGTATAGCTTGTTTATATTTATCGATTGATTAAAATTTTTATTTTTTTATTTTTTCTTTCTTTCTAATTATTTACTTTTGTTAAATTTAACTTTGTTATACTTCGTCAGTTGTCTTCTGCATAATAATTTTTCTTTGGGCAAAAATCTGATTCTGATTGAAGATTTTTGTAACTTTCTAAAGCTTAAAGCTGAGGAGAGACAGCAGGAAGGACACCGATTGACCAGATCAATAGCCAATTACAATCCAGAACAGTGCACTGTAAAAAGAAAACATGTGGATATGCACTAAAATTATCCACAGAACAGCTGGGACACAGCGAGGGAACACTGTAATGGTGTAGCTTTTCTGGGTTAAATGAATGGTTTCTTAACAGAGAATGTTTTGGGAATAATCAGCAGAATCTAACGTGTGTCATTGCAGAACAAGACCCTTCCACTGGAGAACACCACAGACTGTCTCAGTACCATGGCCAGCGTTTGTAAGGTTATGCTCGAGACGCCGTGAGTTAAAGCACTCGCACAAGCACACTAAAGCTCTTCTAGTGTTAAACAAACGACCTGTTTTTAATCTTTGGACTTCTTTGGAACAAAAGCTGTAGAAAGGTTTCCAATTCCTCTTCTGATCCCATTCTGTCCGTCTCTCCAGTGAGTATTCAAGTCGCTTCAACAGCGAGGACACGCTTCTGTTTTGCATGAGGGTGATGGTGGGGGTCATCATCCTCTACGACCACGTCCACCCCAACGGCGCCTTCAACAAGTCCTCCAAGATTGATGTAAGAGCGCCACCTCTGCGCTCCTGCAGAGGGAGCATCGATGGCGTGATCGGAAACCGGGCCGGCTCACAAAGTTTCCGACTCGATTTAATCAGATGTTTATTTTTATTTTCATTATTAAGATCATGGCTATATATTCCAAGCTTCTGGTGACCGATAAATACTCTACAAATTACAAATTAGTTAATTAGTTATATCAACGTCAAATTAGATTGTCTTAACGCTACCAAAGACCTTCCATAAGGACCGATACTATTAAATGTTTACATCGATATGAGCTCGTCATGAGTACTCATTATCGTGTTCATGCTACAATAACTATTTTGGAAGAGTCATTGTTTGGAGAAATGAATCAAAAAGGATTCTGAAGGTCTTCTAGCTACCATCACCAACCTTTCTCACATGAATAATTATCACCTATTTTAATTAGCTACTAGTTGCTCTTTTTTTACTCAATTGTTAAAGCTACATCACAGAAGTGCTCTTTTTAAGCGTAGAATGATAAAATACGGTTAATAAAATAAATATAGGGGCACAAGCTGGATGTGCTTTATTAAATGTGTTGATTATTTTTTGTGTCACAATACTATCAGATCTGGATTCTGTATGGGCAGACACTCAAAATCCAATGACTGAATCAGATCAGCTGATCTGGACATCAGTCGTGTTGATCTCCGTGTCTTTCTCCTCAGATGAAAGGCTGCATAAAAGTCCTGAAGGACCAGCCGGCGGACACCGTGGAAGGCCTCCTGAACGCACTCAAGTAGGTTCCGTCAGGAGTTCACACTCCTCCTGTTATTGCAGACCTAATTCAGCCTTTTGAAGACCCCCTCCCGTGAAAATGGGGTTTTTAGGGTTTTGAATGGGTTCTTAAGGCATTTCTTTTATTATTTCAAAAGAAAATTAAGCTTAAAATGAAAGCTTCTGTGTATTTCTTTCTTCAAATCACTAGTAATCAGGCCGCAGATGAAAAAAAGCTTCCTGCTTTCATATTCATTCTGCTGCATCCACTTGCAGACAAATAGACCCATGTACGTCTTTATAGTAGTAGGTTTAAAGGTTGTCATCTGGACTTCACCTCTTATCCAAAAGGCTTTGGCAATTCTGACAACTGTCAGAATTCTGACCCTTCCATGACCTTTGAACCTACTACTAGGATGGAATCTACCTAGATGAATGACAGTTTTCATAGACATATGTACGTCTTTGTTTTCCTCATCTGGCTCAAAACTGGCTAAAATGGGCATAACCATGTTAAGACCATGATTACTGTGTTTTAAAAGGGATCTAAAGATGGTCATAGTCAAATCCTGCATAGAAAGATCATATACTTTTTTTGTCTCATCAGATTCACCACCAAACACCTGAACGACGAGTCCACTCCCAAGAACATCCGGACGATGCTTCAGTAATATTTTTTCTAGATCTATAAGCAGATATGAAGAGGATCATTGCGCTGACCTTAAATAAGATGTATATGTTTACATTATTTAAAAATGTTAATACTTGTGTGTATTTGGACGGTCATTCCCGCCTGCTTGTTTGGAGCTGCTCTCCCGACAGAAACGGCCTCTGCTGTTTAAAGCACAAACGAAGGACGCCGTCTTATCCTCGCCATGACAACTTGATTATAGAGTATCATTTCAGTTCAACACTTTTTTTTTTAAATTGAAAGTGGAAAAATACAGCTTTAAATTGTTTTCTTTTTAACACAAAAACGTTTTTTCTTATGTTCATCACAGAAAAACGATTAAAACAGACAAATCAGCAGAGAGAACAGAAGCAGCTCAGACACTGAGGTGAAAGGTTAAACGTGGAAAACATAAGGGATTTGATGCAACGTTTGGCTGTGTTTTGTGTAGATTTCTTATCCTAATCCTTCATTTTCTTTGGTTGATAAAACCTTTACACTCTCAGAAAATTAAAAAAAAGACATATTTTCTTTTGATATTTGAGATTTTATGCCATTTGTTTCTAATTGTAGTTCTAATTGTGTTTCCTGGTCAAATTACCTTCATTTCTCTGTTGTTGTTTTTTTTATTTTAGCCTAAATTGTGTTTACAACATGGAAGAAATTTGCCTTAAATCAAAAAAGAAATCTGAAGCTGCCTCATAGGATCACGTGTTGTAATATTTTCCTCTAAATGTTCAAATTTGTTCAATTTAAATGGACAATCTGACTGTTAAACAGGTTTATTTTATTGTTCTGATCTTTGGAGACCAATGATGCAGCATACGTGTATCAACAGACGCAGTAAACATTTCACACGCAGAGGTTAACCCTTTTTTTATTCTCTTCTTTCCCATTAGATTTAAGGGGCTTAACCTCTCTCCATTCTTACTAAATGGGAGTGTGCGGCCAATCACAGAGCAGGACACTGTCTGACATAAGCTGGTCTTATCCTGTGAAAGATGGACTTTTATTGTTCGCCATGCAAAAGCCATAAATATCGTCCAGCACAAGTCCTGAGCTCCATATGATTTTGTACTTTGTTTGTTTTTATCGTCTGTAACCTTGAAACTGAGCTCCAAATATTTGTGCAAGCCTGACTATGGATGCAGTTTGATCCAAACAAAAAAGAAAAAGTGCTAAGACTTGAAGTCAGGAGTGTGTTTTGTGACTGAAGTGTCGATAAAAACGGAAATGTCGTCTGGATAGATGTTCTCCACGCTTTCTTCTGCGCTCAACTGATGCTACTGATCAAACTCAGCCTTTTTCCTTTTTTTGTTTCTGGCCTAATATGAACTGACAGTCATTGTTTTGATTCACTGTTGATATGAAATGCTCTGGCTTTGTTTTTTGCATAATGAACGGGATGTGTGAATTGGAAAATAAAATTGGTACAGTTCTTAAAAAAATAAAAGAAGTTGGCCTTTTTTTATCTGAATCTTCTCATGTTTGACTTTTTATGCAGCAATATTGTCTTATTTTGATGGATAAAAAAAACAAAATAACTGTTTTGGAACAACTAACTTTTTTTCCATTTTGCCTTTGAAGTCAAAATCACGACTGATGATCATTGGGAGGGAAAACTGGTCAAAGGGGCAAAAATACAAAAAGCAGCTTTACTTTCAGGTCCTGATTGAAACTTTAATTGCACCAACAAACCTGAAAGCTTAAATTAATGCATGACAGCTGTATTTTATAGAGGATGGTGTTCTTTATTGGCACAGATTCAAGTGGTGCATAACGTTTTTTGGTTTTTCCAGAGGTGCATTTATGTGGCTGAAGGCTTTTTCTTCTGTTCAAACCTAATCTGCTCGCTTTGAGTTTGATCTCCAGCCTGATCCTCTCATTGCCTCCTTTAGTATCACTAATAACATAAATGGGTATCGAATTTTAGCCCCACCAAACTCTGTTCTTCATCATTCAGTGGTTTTCCTTAATTATATCTTTAATCGCTTGTCATTGTGGTCAGGGTTTTTTATTTTTTTAAACATTACATACGTAGATCATTAATTTCGTCCTTTAAAGTATTTGAAATCTGCAAATATGATTACAGATGATGACCCTGCTGGACCTTTACGGAACATTAGTTCTGTCAAAAATGAAGTTCCGTCTCATGTCAGCTGCTTCTGTTCTTCTCCTGAAGGGGGCAGCACAGCTCAAGCAGATTCCAGGGTGACCCGCAGAGCAGAGGGGGGCATCTGTGGTGGTGGTGGGGGCGGGGTCTAAAGTTATATCAACGTCAAACCAAAAAAATTATATCTGATTTTACAAAATGCTAAAATAAATTTTATACACAAAAAAGAAAAAATCTAATTTGCTCACATTTTTATTATTTATTCTGTTTCTATTTGGCTTGGAGGTTTAAAGCAAAAACAACGTATGTATGGAAAATAAAATATGTTGGTCAAATCCCTTAGTATTGCTACATGATGGAAGCATCAACAAAAACATCAAATGAAGCACAGAGGCCTGAGGTTCACAAAGATTCCTTCACCCATAAACAAATCTGCCTCATAAATAGGATTTAACACAGCTTTAAGTTCTCACTGAAAGACCAGTTTTATGAGTTTCACTGAAGGCAGAAATAATAGTGATTAAAATACATTTTAAAATGCATATTAAATGCATCATTTGAGTTCAGTCCACAGCTAAAATGCAGGACGATAAGTTTTCAGTGCCTTTCTATGTATCTGTTTAGTGGCATATTATCAAAGTAAATGTCATAACTCCATATTTCCTCACATTAGGTAAGCAGAAATAAAGCCATTTCCTGTTTTTCCCTAGTTTTTTCTGTAGTTTTGGCAAAAGAGCAAAGATTGTTGTGAGGCTTTTGAGTCAAGAGTTCCTTTGGACAAGAATGGTTTAGCTCACAGACAACAATACGCTTTTTTGTGCAGAACCAGACTATTTGTGGCTCGATCCTTCTCTTCTTGCTGTGTGGTTACATCACATAAGGCCTGGAGCCACACAGGACGTGGGATGACTAACTGGGGATGCTTCTGTGTGAGCGCCGGAAGGCCCGGAGCGCTTCCACTCCCAGCTGAGGCACCGGCGTCCACACCGGCCTCGGACGGATCCCGGCGTTCCACTGGGCCAGCCTGACCTGACTCCCTGCGCTCTCCTTGGTGATGGGGGGATCTTGTGAAGCCCAGCAGGGACGACTGTGGGTCTGAGGATGAGGAGGAGGGGTGGGGAAGTTGTGGGGCCTGTTGCCGGAGCTGAGGAACATCTTAAAACACAAAGAAATAAGAAATCTTTCAAAATAAAAGCATACACTCTTGTCAAACATTGCAGAATCTAAAGACTGCTGCTTCCACTGTTTCACCTTCACCATCCTCCAAGATGAGAACGCATTTCTGTGCAAACTCTGTTCCATTATGCATGATGCCTGCCGGCTGCACTCTCTCCTGGGGGTGGGGGTGCCCAGCATTTATCACGCCCAGACAAGAAGCGCACGGCTACTGTGGCTTTGTAGCAGTGATGAGTAATGGAACAGCGTTTACCAAAGACTTGGCTTTGCGCAGTCTGTAAGCGCTCTCAGACAGAGTCTTCCTCCCCCCTTCATCCTTCTTGCAGCTGCCAGAGGTGGAGGCTCTGCTTCTCCTCTGCCTGCAGACACAGATCACCTCAGAGTGGCTCTGGCTGCACAGTCCGTCTGCAGTCAAAGTCTCTCAAAGGTCACATTGAGCAGCATGACTTAATGATTGTCTATAATTTTAGTCCTTTAAATGTCTTTCTACGATATTGTAAAAACCATATTTTAAAGACCTACTCTGCTCCGCTCTATTACGCTGCATCCACCTGCAGACAAATACAGTGGATCCGTGTAAGTCTTTGTGTTCCTCATCTGAGCTGGAGTCTAACTGTACGGCTGCACAGCTCCAAAATTGCTCGCCATTTTTCTTGCACCGCTCATGTTAGGCTGGGGGTGTGAGGGGCTGTAAGCTAGCAGGAGAGCTTGTAAAACATAGAACTCTCTGCAACAGGGAGAGCTCTGAGCCCACTTTCTAGTAGTAGAAGTATGGACTTCCGACAAGCTCACTTGTGATTGGCGAGAATGGTTGCCATAGAAATGACTGACTCAGACCAATTGCTGGTTACCGATGGTTTCTGCTTTCAACATGGCAGCTTCTGATCAACAAAGAGAAAGGTGACTGGATTGACTTCATTTGGTTGGAGCCAGAAGTAAACCATTTTCTGTGGGTGACATCACACTCCAGGCGTGCCCAAATCCAGGCCTCAAGCTCTTGCTGGTTTCCTAAAACCCTGCCTTATCTGCTGCTGACTACCTGGATCAGGTGTGTTTAGCCAATGAGGAGCTTCAATGGCAAGTCTGTTGGAAAATATGTAGGACACCGCCCCTTTAGGCCTGAATTTGGGCACCCCTGTTGTACCCAAAGGTCAACATAGAGGTCATTTCTTGTGGGCTCACGCTCTCAGTGCCTGTTCCATGGGGTCCAGGTTGTTCAGGTAGTTGAAGCGAATGATATCTTTGGGACATCTGTCAGAGTGCCTCCATGGTGGCAGTGCAGGTGTCTCCAGCTTTAACCTAGATCTGGTCTTAGTAGCTGTTCCTGGTCGCCCTTCTGTGGCACGGGCCAGTTCCGGACTTTCACTCACAACTGGAGAATCTGGAAGCATCAACCGCTGGCTGGAAACTGGCTGGAAACCAAAATAACATTACTGTTGTATATCTGGAATTTTGATGGTGTTTTGGACATTTTAGAAAACGATAAGAACTGAAAAGCTTTTCGGACCTTCAGCAGGGGGCGCTGCAGCTCCTGGACAGTTTGAATGTAATGTCTCTTCCAGATGCCTTGCTCAAAGGGAGTTGGGGAGAAGTCGATGCACCATCCAAGCTTCAAACACTTGGGCATCCACAGCTGGTCCAGCTCGACCATGCTCTTCCAGTGCCAGCTCACCTTTTCAACCGAGACAGAGATCCTGATGAGCAGGTCGGTCCAACAAACCCCACCGGAGGACTTCAAGGCGTCTACCTGAGCACATCGGCAGAGACTGCGTGGGTCCAGGAAGGAGAAGACGTAGAGGCAGAGCGCTCGGGGCAGCAGACAGGTGAAGTCTGCCGCCTGCAGGGGGAGCCGTCTGCTCACGCTCAGGCTCAGAAACCTCAGCTGCTCCTCAGCACAGTTCAGCACCAGGTCTTGTAGCACCTCCTTCCTCTGACTGTCAGACCACCTATTGAACTGAAACACCTTTTGGACTAAAAAATTTGTGCTGTGACGTCCGGTTAACGTTTGTTAACTTACCCACTTTGCCACTAGCTTTCTTCTTTCTTCAAATATCTTTTTTAAAAAAAAGGAAATGAGGATAATTGCAATAAAAAAAGTAAATTTATACTTTTTTGGGACAAATTTGACACCCATATTGAAGCAAACCTATAAAAGTCACAGCATTTCTTACTTTTTAGTCTTTTTTTGCAAAACTTTCTGTTCCTTTCAAAATAAGGTTAAAATTGCATTTTTTTATGCATTTAGCTAAATAAATGTTCTGAACCTGTGTGTTGGCCAGCAGATGGTTCATTGGAGTCCATGCGCTGCGCTTGGTCTGCATCGTAGCTCAGCCCTCCAACTGAAATGCTGTATTTTGTAGACAGGAGTATCGACAGTGTGTAAACAACAGTGCTGCACAGGAGTGCACAGCTCACCATTTTGCTTTTCAACTCACCTCCTCGTCTGGCAGATGAAATGGGTCCAACTGGAGAAAATGTTTTCTGCATATGTGCATGCTGTGTTTAGCCTCTTGTGTTTGTGCATCCAGCTTCCTCGATTTTCTCCTCTTTACTTCCTTATACTCAGTTGACTTGTTGCCATAGCGACGGTGAGTCCACTACTAATGCTGGCTGCCACGGTCCGTTACACCCCAGAGGTGGTGAAGTCCTGAAGAGCAAAAGAAGAGAATGGGAGCTATTATGACTTAACAATGTTATTATGAAGGAACCTGCATGGAGAAACATTACAATTGTTTCTTATTGGAAAAATGTAATACTTCTTTTAAAAACAAGAAAATAAAAACAAAAATTGAAATAATGAGTCCATACTTCATATGGCAATATCATAACCACATCCCCTTTTACATAAAATATAAAATAAATATTGAGTAATAATTGAAAAATAAATATTGTAGTAAATGTGAACGTTTGTTTAGTTTAGCTTTGAAGTTGGGCCATTTTACAGCAGAACAACGGGCTTAATTAAAAAAACCAAAAACTAACATGCGCGCAAGTGAATTTCTTCAAAACAACCCCTGTGAAGAAGTGACAATGGTGCTGCTCTAAACGGATTTACTTGAGTAAAAAGCCTCCTAGGTGTTGTGGGGCAAACTGACTTAGCTCCCACTTGTTTTTTAAAGTGCTTCGGTCAGGAAGTTTTGGAATTGAACACTGATTTCCATCTATAGAAAGCAAAAGCTCCATTTTAGTGCATCAACCTGTTGGAGTAAAATGGTGATACAGACATAAAAATGTAAATATTATCTATAAAGCTGGTTTATTTGAAAGGATTAAATGTGTCTTAGCTCCAAAATGATACTTGCTTTTCCAGTAAAGTAACTGAACTGACTCGTTTTACTTACAAGACAACAGAGTTCAGTCTTTACCTTTTAAAATAATGTTTTATTTATTGATGTATGTTTGTGTTTGCTCAAAACTGCTTTAATCCGTAACACATCTCATTTTGAAAAATAACAAAGGTGCATTGCAGTCAGTAGGAACGACAGTTTTTCATGATTTTTCTATTCTATTTATTTTGTAGCACCCAGAAGTTTTCATTCAGTGGTTGCTGCTCTGGACTGGGTGGGCGGATGCGGCGCAGCTCAAGCTGAAGAACCTGCTGTGCTCATAATGCAGAAGTACAATCAAGTTCCGCTCAGACGAGCGGCACACCGGAAACAGACCACAAAACCTTCAGTATAAGGCTCCCACGCCCATGGTGAAAACCAAATGTTATAAAAGTTGTATCTGTTTTGAGGCTCTTGATAATTAAATGTGACACCTGAAATGATTCGCTACATCACTAAGTCAGTCATGCCTTGAAATTGTTTAAACAAAATCTTGTTATAGTTCTTGGCCCCCATAGTATTGTATTATTTATTTCATTTTTGTTATTCATAATTATAATATGTCTTACGTTTTGAATTATATATTATGTACATGTGATTTCTTTTGTCTGTATTTTTCAGCAGATTTGTTGATAAAGCTTTTGTTTTGGTAGTTTTTACAGGAAGTAGCTTCAAATTACTTAATTGACGGTACGGCTCCCTTTGGGGGAGAGAGCCGGGGAGGGGGAGGAGGGAGCAGTGAAAGGGAGGAGGAGGACAGAAGGAGGTGAGGAGGGCCACTCAGTCATTGTTACCACCTCGAGGACCGGCAGAGACCTCGCTGCTGCCCGTTTTCTTCAAGAAAGCCGTTCAGGTAAAGTTCGTCGATCATCATGTCGGTGTTTTCGTGGTCGGAACTCAAGCACCGCCGCGCGCGCGCCTCGCTGCCGGTGAACACCGGCGCGCGGGGCGAGCGGCGAACCTTACTATCAGTCAGGAGGAGGATGATCCGAACTGTCGTCTTTTGTCTGCGCGCGCCGCCTGACATCTCTGAGTGTTTTAAATCCAATCTTTAAAGGCGCATTAATAATTTATTTAAACGGTTAATCAACCCTGTCACATTATTTTGACAATCTATCATTTATACATTTAACTATTATATTCCGGAAGTCACCAACTGAGAAACCTGAGATGCTAATTTTACCCGTAATACCGCTTTAAATCCAATGGGTTTATGTCAGAAACTCACTTGTATTTTTGGAGTAAACAATAATTTGTGTTATTGTTTTTTAAAGGTGTATAATGAGGAAAACGTGCCTGCTGTCATGGGTGTGTACTGACATGCGGCAAAGATAACAATAGTAATAATAATAATAATAATAATAATAATAATAATAATAATATTAACAGAGCCATATAAAAAAACATTTATATGAAATAAAAATATTTTAAAAAGATGTAATAGCCTAAATTACAATTCCTTTTTTTGTTGTTTTTACAAAATAACATTAATATTACAATCATTAAATATTATTTATTTAGGGACAGAGTACAGATGGAAAAAAGTCAGTTATACATAATTTTTTTTCTTTCTGTGTAGATTTTAATATTTAGCTTAGGCGTTATGAAGAAATCCAATTTGTGGAAGGCATCTGTACGGTTTTAAACGTCAAAATCTGTTTCTGTTCATGCTTTGTGTGACTTTTTCCCCCCCCCGACGTGTTCTGAATTTTTGTGTTTATTTTTTTAACTTTCACAGATCCATTAGTGGCAGTTTGCATCACTGTTGTCCAGTAGGGAAGCTGAAGGAGGAGGAAAAAAACACTTGGATGGAATCTGGGCAGTGATGGATGCAGCCAGCCTCAGCATCGGCCGTGTTGGATTATGCAGCCCGACCCGAGCGTTTTCCCCATGAACGGAACAGATCTGCCTCTTTAGCAGTTCGTCTCTGCGTGAATGCGTCTCATGTGTGTGCCGATCAACATGGACGCGCTGTGGGTGCTCTCCGTGTCCATGCTGACGGCGTGCGTAGCCATCCCCATGGATGCGGCGGCGGGCAGCCACAGCCTCTTCACCTGTGAGCCCATCAGCCTGCGCATGTGTCAGGAGCTGCGTCCTGCGCACGCTTCATGCAACATAATGAACCATTATGACCGGCAGACACGCCCGCCATGGAGGTACGTTCCTTTGTTTTTGCGTGAGCATGGCGTTCCTTGGGTGTCAATTCTTTTTCCTAATTTACTAGATAAGGTGTTCATTTCTGATTGGACAGATACACCTAGTTAGTCTGTGAACGATGAAAGAATAAAAAACAAATTCTGTGGATTCTGTTTGTTTATGAATTTATATTCACGCCTCATACTAGTTACTCTCTATTCTTTATCCAGGTTGGTCTCCTTGTACTTTTATGTTTTCTTCCTTATTTTCAGAACACCTCCTGCATTTATCCATTCTAGGTTAGATAATAAAGAAATGATTTGCAGAAAAGAACAAAATTAAAAGTAAATCATTTCACACTTGTCTCAAGTTATAACTAGTATTTTTCTGATTATGGAGGTCATACTGTGTCAAGAAAATTAAGCTTAAAATGCATTTCCAAATATTTCTTTATTCAAATCATTTGTGAATCGGGAGCAGACGGAAAAAAGCAGTTTGAAAAAGCTTGTAGTTGTTATGTAATATCTAGAATCAGCGGGTCTCAAGCTCCCTGCTCCGCTCTGCAACGGGGAGGGGAAGAGGGGTCGGGGTTGCTCTGCACCAATAGTCCTACCCACAACTGTTGCTGCTCTGCAGAAACTATGTCCTAGATAATGGCCCAGGTTTTTTGATTTAGGCTAAAAATAGCATAATAATAATTGAAAGACCACTGAGAACGTTTTTAAAATAGATCAAAAAGATGATTGTCCAAACTTTGTAACAAACGTCACAAACTCTTCTTTTTCAACTTTGTGGCTGGATCTAATACTCAGACGTATGTGGAGGTAAATCTGGATGTTTTAGATCAAAAACGGTCAGAATAGCATTTATACTAAGACTCCTGACAGGTGACGATGTATAACTCTTCTGTAGAACCGAGTGGTTGATCATCTGATCTACCTGCTTGTTGGTCCCGCCCACATACACGTCAGGAATAATGTCTACGGACAAAACACGGGCTTGAAATCGGCCTAAAAACCTGTTTTACTTGGCTACATTAGCGCCCCGCTTTGGTTGCGTCATCCTCTTCAGAACATGAACTGAGCTGTGTTTGAACAATCTCACCGATCCGTCAGGAAGGTCAGACTGGAACATCAGAGCGGACGCTTCGCCGCCGGCACATCTGCGTGTTTCTCTGCATCACTTCTCTGTTTTTGTGTACATTTGTTTGCGTCCTGCTTCTGTTTGTCATGGCTCTGGTGACGGGGGGGGGGGGTTACTCTTCGACCTGACCCTGCCCCGCCCCTCCCCGCCTGGCCCCCGCTGGGATGTGCCAGCCATCTGTGCCCGCTCCGCCGCGCTGTGTAACAGAGGGGGAGACGTAGAAGTGGAGGGCAGGAGGATCAGCGTTACTCTTGATTCATGGCACCCTCTGGTGCTGACCAGCTGTGGGAGCATCGTGAGACACCACAGCTGTGCTCCCACTTTACCACGGCTGACGCCCTCACCCTCATCTTCCTCATTTAGTCACGCAAACTCCTCCTTCTGGAAGAGTTGGGTACCAGGTTTGGATGGTGTTCACTCGGATTGGTCACGGATGCACCATCAGGTCTCTTTTAGCGCTCAGAAGCGGCGATGGGGTTTGGACCTGCTTCCCGTTTTCTCCGTGTTTCCGCTCAGATCCAGCTTTTGGAACAGAACTCAAAGCCTGGGAGACGCGTTGCCAAAAGAAAGAATTGACAGTTGATTAGCAAAATTAGGTCTGTAAGCCATGGCCGGTGATGATGAATGCTGAAGCGTGGAAACCAGAGGCGGGCAGATTATCCGATCCTGCAATTCAAAGTCCAACCCTCATCTGGTTTTTATCAAGTTCTGCTCTTCGTCAGGCTTTGGTGGTGATTTATCATCACATCATTAGAGATCTGTAAAATCTTGTTGAGCTACGCTCTAGTGAGGTTTAAATTGGTCTCTGTGTGCATGAATTTAGATGTAAATCAAGGCAGAAATATATTTTTTGCTGTTCCTTCTAGTGAATATCCTCTGACCGTCATATGACCCCACAGCTGAAGAAATGGGATGGGGAGCTTGGGGCAGGATTCGCCTGTTATGATGCCCGATGATGGTGTGCCACATTCCTGGCTAGAGATGTAGAGGCAATGGCAGATCTGAGTGGCATCACAAAGGGAAGCTCAAAAGTAGGGGCTAAAATCCTCTTATTTAGACATCAGCTCTCCAAGCAGGCCCACAATGGAGTACAGCACGGACACCTGGGCAGGAGGGGCACTGTTCGACAAAAGCTGCTCATTTTTTCCATTCGTTTGTGGTTTAGAATCTAGAAAAAAGCATCCTTGTAGTGTTCAGAACAACCCATGTTTTCCAGAAAAGAAATTCTGCTCATGAAAAGGTCATTTAAAGATACATTTTACAGTTAAATTCACGGCACACTTTTTTAAAAGTAGCAAAAAGGTGATGCAATAGACTAAAAAATACATAAAAGTAAGAAAAATATGTAAATCCAGACAGATCACTTAAAAAGAGATCCTTTGGAGGTGTGGTAAATCTGTTTGCTTCGTTTGTTTGTTCAAAGGCTCTTTTAAATAATTGACCTCGTTATGATTCTTCTTCATACGGACTTTATTGTAGGTTTAAGTTCTATACAACAAATATCTTTTATGTATTTTTGAATTTAGCAGATGTTGTAAAACAGTAAATATGGAGAAAGAATACAAGAAGTTAGGCTCAATCATCTTCTGATCTATTTTCAATGCAATCCGTTATTTTTATGCCATTATTTTTAGCCCAAAATGTGAAAAAAAAAACAGTCTTTCCCAGGACCTAGTTTCTGCAGAGCGGCAGGAGTTCATTAGAAATTCACCTTGAGCCCCCCATTGCTGAGAGCTCTCTGTTTACTATCTTCCCACTAACTCTAGCCCCCACACCTCCCAACCTAACAGTTGCGGTGCAACAAAAATGAATATTGGTGAGCAACATTCAGGCGTACAGTTTTGAGCCAGAAACCAACTCAGACGAGAAAAAACAAAGACTTAGAAAATGTATTTTCTATGTAACTACACAACAGCCCACAAAAACAGAGAAACAATGGACACAACTTCACGGTTTGAAGACAGAAATACTTAGAAATAGAATTTTAATCTTAATTTTCTTCATACACGTCTTCCATATGAGAAAAATGCCACAAGAACCCCAAAATCGTCATTTTCATTGGGGTGGGTCTTTAATGTTTTTTTACATTTTTTTATTTCTTTTTGCGGTTGAATACATTGTTTCAATCAGCCAAAAAGACGAAAATGTCCAGGAAGTGACCAAAAAAACCCCCCATAATTCTAAAATCCTTCCAAAAACTAGACTGGTTGATGTCGTGTAAACTATGACAAGCTCACAAATTGTTGTTAATGGAGGCTGGATGAAGAGATAACAGGCTGGAGAGGACGGTTCTCCCGATCACACAGGAACACAAAGACTAATAAAGGCCTGTTTTTTAATCTACTTACCTCCTCCTCCTCCTCCTCATCTTCCTCCTCCTTTTCGAGGTGGGTAAATCAACCCTCTTGTCTGGGGTTTACAGCAGATAACTGTGTCATGTTACAGCACACACTCCACCCACTGTGTTTGCGTGTGTGTGTGTGTGTGTGTGTGTGCGTTTGTAAAGGACAGGGATACCTGTTTGATGCTAACGCTGAGTGAAAACACACAGCAGTGTACAAAAGACTGTGTGTGTGCAGACGTGCTGTGATGAATCCCTGCCCGGCGTGACCCGCCCCACAAAGCAGCCTCTTGTTTTATCGAATGTTTGACAGCGTGTTTATAGGCACGCCTGAATGGCTCATCAGGGCTCCAAGACCATCTGAGCTTCTCAACACTTTCTTGGCAGTAGATGACACGGCTGAACGGTCAGTCAGGCCAGCATCTCCCCACTCCTGCCGCCTCCTGCGCCTCTTTTGTCCTCCGCCCGCTCAGCGCGGGGCTCACCCGTTTCCTAGGAAACTCTCCCAATTGTACCGTCAACAAAGGGAGCTTTTTTTTCTCAAAATGATTTTGTTGTCTCTCTGCGTCCCGGGAGGTGATCTTCTCCACGCCGCACCCTGACCTCTTCCAGCCCCTCCTTATCCACCGCGGGTCACCATGGTGCTGAAGCTTGGAAATGTGGAGATCAAGATAGCAGCAGAATTGGTAGTATTATCTAATTACACACACACTTAATGAGGGAGGATCTCTGCTGATCTGAGTCCAGATTCTTACAGCTGCATGAGGTTAAAGTCAGTTCAAGACTATTTATATTCAGAAGACTGGTTACTCGATATTTTTAGGCTGTTTGTTTAGCATACAAATATCATTTTGATCAACATTTTCAATGTCTATGTGCGTTAATTTAAAAAAACACAAAGCAGCCTCCTCCTACTTTTTTATTTGACGATCTCTGAAAAATCCACTACTCTTCATATGTTTTCAAGTGGTGGTTTTTATCATTTGGACACCATCCATCCATCCATCCATCCATCCATCTTCAGAACCTCTGAATCCCTTTCGGGGTCATGAGGGGTTGCTGGAGACCCCTATCCCAACTACTGGGCAAAAGGCACACCTAGGGCCTATGAAGTCTGTTTTTGAACTGTGGAAGGAAACTGGAGTAGAAGGGTCCTGGCTGGGATTTGAACCACGACCTCACTGTGAGCAAGGCATAGCCACTACATTACTGTTCAGCTATTTGGACAAAAACACCATTATGGAAAAACTGTTCCAGAAATGCACTAATTTGGTTGCAGAGTTTCTAGTCAAATATGCTGAATAAACCATCCATCCTTTATAATCACTTATTCCTGTTTGGGGTCATGGGGTTGCTGGAGCCTGTCTGTCTTAGCTACAGTGAAGGCGGAGTACACTCTAGACGGGTCCATCGCCGGGCCACAGAAAAACAGACAACAACTTACAATTAGAGCCATAATTAACCCCTTAAAACATGTTTTGAACTTTAGATAGTTAGATTTTGCATGCCTGCGCATGGGGGGGCGAGGAGACCCTAGGGAAGACCCCGGACACAATAGAGACTCTTTCAGCTGGCCTGGAAATGCCTCAAGAGTGGATGGATGTTTGGTAGAAAATGTGATAAAGGTTTGAAAGGTGGAATCTGTTTCTGGGGGGTTGTTTTCACGCACTTGGTTAAATTCTGAAAACTTTCACACCGTAATCTAGTTTGTTTATCTTCTCAATTCACTTGCCAGAGAGTTTCCTGTCATGCACATCTATCAGCTTCTTGTTTTGAGTCATGCTGTCTGAAACAGAAGCTGACTAGTCAGACCCCTTTCAACTGAACACCCGTTAGTGTAAATCAAAGATCGTCATGTCGCAAAACCACAAGAATCTTTGCAACAAATCTCCTTTCAAGACGGCTTTACTGTTACGTTTTGAGTATAGATTCTGACAAGACGACACTAATACATTTAATCATGCTATTTAATGACATATTTGCAGTAATAATCAAGAAAATTAGGTTAGTAACAATAGAAACAGTAGAGGAGAAATGGCACATCTGACACTTTTCTGTCCCTGTATCGCCTACACTCCCCTACTGTTATAAGTTTAAATTGATATGCCTTTACTTCATTATTCTCACTTAGAAATATAGATTTTTATTACCAATACATGGAAATTCACTGTCTGTGGTTCACTTCCTGTTCCCCCTGTTTAGTCTGTCCTGATTCCCACTGTAATGAAAGCAACACCAGGGTTCGCGAATCCGTCCTAGAACCACGTGTTCCAGTCTTGTTTAGTCCACGTCAGAGTCCAGATGAGTTTTCACACTTTCTGAACAAACTCTGGTGTTAAATTTACTGAACTGAAAACATGTGGGGCTACAGTTTACAGAGGGGCGTGTTAGTCCCCAGTTTAGATCAAAAATCTCTAAAAACCTGCATGAATACTTCATGAGTTACGCTGTGGGATACTCACAGAAATTATATCAGCACCACCCACCCCACCTCCCATTTACAAAATATAACTCCATCAGATCTGTAGAAATCCACAGATGTTTCCAGAGTGTAGGCTCCTCTGGAGCTGTAAACAGAAAATACACTTCAAGCTCACAGCAGCAAGGCTGGAGAGACAGGCAAAAGGCCTGGATGATAAAATAAAGCTTTAATAAGATTTTCTATTGGATCATCACTCCGCTTGTGTATATTTACTCAAGCGTTTCCTGTGGCACTGTACTGGATTTCATTACGTCTCAGTTTGAATCCAGCCTGCAGGGATCAAGTGAAAGAGAGAGGATGTAGGCTCGTTTAAACCGCATTAGTTCATGTTTGAGGAGCATCTCTGATCCAGTAATAGATGTCCCAAACTGGCAGCAGAGTCATCTCCTGTTAGCAAAGTGACCTCACTTCTTCTTGCCGCTACATTCGGTCCGGCCGGAAACCGTCTTTCTCAACTCGCCAATCTGTCTAAAGAGCTTTCCATCATCATGAGCTTCAAATCCAATGTTTAGATGCTCATCAGACCCCTGAGGGGAGGATCGGAAGTAGTTTCAGTTTGTCTGTTTAAATATTTTGGATTAAATTGAAGAGACATGTATATTTCAGCTGGAACCTCTTGGCTTTGAATTGAAGCTCTAGAAAGTAAAACAAAGCCCCAAAGTCAGAGGTCAATAATGTAGCATTTCCATAAGACATTTTCAGGGTTTGTTTTCATGCATCCAGTTACAGGGTCATTTATCTTTAATAACGCCCTTCACTGGCCCCTCCCCCTCATTTCTGTCATGCTGGCGTCCTTCAGTTTTGGGGGAGGGTGCTTGGGAGTGTGATTGACTTGGGTGGGGTTTCTGTGCCGCGAGAGAGGCAGAGAGATGCTGCAGTTAGTCGACTTTGTGGGTATAATGAATTCACTTCCGCTGGTGGGGGTGGGGGGCAGATGGGGGTGAGGGGGTCTGCGTGATGTGACAGAGTGTCAGTCGGTCGCGGCGTGGTTCCGGCTGCGGCACAAAGGCCCCGTCTGCACCAGCAGAGGCAAATCTCTGCGTGTGTCCATCTGCAACAACAGAAAGAAGGGGGGGCATGATAGAAAGAGGCCAGCCAGCCCCCTTTGTCTTTGAAAACATCTCAAAAAGTAGAAGCTTGCCCCTGCCCGCTGCAGCGTTTTCATCCCATGGTGAACCTGCGGTGCTCCGGACCTCGCATGTTCCTCTGGCGGCTCTCGCCCCGTGTGCGCAGTCTGACCGCATGGCGCTGCCCGTGCGCCGCCTCTGCCTGCAGGCCAAGCGACTGCTGAAAGCTTGTGGAGATGTTAGGGGTCAGCTTCTGGCCAGACAGATGGACTGCATCAGGTTGGTTGCGCGGCTGCAGCATGCATCTCCTCATCAATCAGTAAAAAAAACGACTTCTCTCTATGCGGCATGAAATGACCTGAACCTTCTCACCCCCCCTCACAGGTTCCCAGACTGCGATGACCCGTACCCCCGTCCCGCGGACCTCCTGTCCAGCTCGGACACCACAGAGTCTCCCATCTCCGTGCAGAGGGACTCACGGTTCCTGGTGTCCTCATGAACTTCCGTCTCCCCAAGTTCGGCTACTCCTTCGTAGAAGTGCGAGACTGCACTCCCCAACCTTCTTTATACTTCACCGGGGAGGGCTTTAGCGTTACCCGTTACTTCATCGGCGTGGTGTCCATCGTCTGCCTGTCTGCCACCCTCTTCACGTTCCTGACCTTCCTGATCGACGTGGCGCGCTTCCGTTATCCGGAGCGACCCATCATCTTCTACGCCGTGTGCTACATGATGGTGTCCCTGGTCTTCTTCCTGGGCTTCCTGCTGGAGAACAAAGTTTCCTGCATCATGGCGAGTCCCGGGAAGTTCGGCCTCAGTGACAGGCTCCCACAACAAGGTTTGCTCCTGAATAATTCCTGTATTTTTCGCCCCCTGAAATCTGAAAATCTAAAGTAAACCTTTTGCCTCAGGCCTGCACCCTCCTCTTCATGGTGCTGTACTTCTTCACCATGGCGGGCAGCATCTGGTGGGTCATCCTCACCATCACCTGGTTCCTGGCTGCCGTCCCCAAGTGGGGCAGCGAGGCCATAGAGAAAAAGGCTCTGCTCTTCCACGCCTGTGCCTGGGGTGTCCCTGGCATCCTCCACCGTCCTGGCTCTGTGAACAAGATCGAGGGGCGGCAGCGTCTGCTGGCTTTCGACCTGGCGGCTCCTGGCTGGTTCCTGCCAGCACCTCTGGGACTGGATGTTGTGAGCAAACAGAAAGTGGGCCAAAAACACCTGATCTTTCTGCAAAATGGATTTCAAGAAAAGGGACAACTGAAGAAGACCTCACGTGTGTTCCCTCAACATTTCCTCTCAAAAAACGTGTTTGGTGTTCCCCTAAATGTGGAGAATCTGATCACACAGACGCCTCAGACTCAGATTAGTTTCCACCTCTTCAGGTGGTTTGATTGAGTTCTCAGATGAGGGACAAAGACACAAAAAACTAGACACTAAAATGTAAACCACCAACTAAATCTACCTGAGAAATTTGATTTCAAATCAACATACTATCAAGTTTACTATTTTGAAGAGATATATGGTTTCTGGTGGAGAGCCCCAAAAATTCTGCCTTAACAAAACAGAAAACTTGTGACCTCATCTTTTATTTATAAACGACCGTCACTTTGGAGCTCCTTACGAGTACTAGGTGTAAATTTAAACTCCTAAAGATTTCGATCTATTGCTTCTTACTCTGCAAGCATCATTGGGAAGCTAAATGTTGGTTTTAGCTTTATAGTTTCAATGGCGTTATTCATGGCGAGCTTCATAAAAAGTAAGGCGTTGTCGACTGCTCGCACATTTTCCACTGGAATATTGTGAAATTGAATACATAAATCCCTGGCTAAAGCTGAATGAAATGATATAACATACGAAAAGAACATATTGGGATTGTGGGCGTGGTTAACTAAGGAAGTCCAAAATGTTACTTTTGGCGATTCTTCTAAAAGTTCCACAGACCTGTTAGTCACCTCCAGGTGATCAAAAGATGAAGTGGTTGCTGTGAAGATAAATCCAACAGAAAAGCTGCCATTTTTATGACATCGTGTATTTTATTTGAATAATTTATTATATGTAGCTCTGACCTTGTAGCAGCGGCTCTGACCAGTGATGGTGCTGGGTCAAAGAATGATGACCAAAATTGACCTGTAATGAAAAAATAGATGGGAGTAAATTAAATGTGCTTTTATTATCAATAATTAAAAGAATTTCACCATAAATGAAAGTCATATTTGATGGGGTGGCCCTAACTTTATCCTCTACTTTACTGATCCTGCTTTCCTCTTCTTCCTGACACTAAAACTCCTAATCCAAAAGCGTGTCCTGTAGATTGCAGGTTGGGCGTGGTGTTGCTGCTGGCGAACATCGCGGCGCTCAACCCGGCGTCGGCATTGAGAATCCACTTTGGAGAAGGAAGAGACAGGAGAAGCTGGTGAGAAGTTCATGATCGGATAGGCGTCTTCTCTGTGCTCTACCTGGTTCCCCTGCTGACCGTCCTGGCCTGCTACCTCTACGTGAGCAGCTACCGCGCTCTCTGGGAGACGAGCTGGGTGCAGAGGGAGTGCCGGCGTTACCATGCCACTGCCCCGCCACCAGGTCAGTGCTGTCCATCATAGTGGTGTTCAGAACACTTACATCTGCAGATGGGAGTTTAACCCCTTAATAGCGGCGCTTTGCTCTCGTCTTTTGACTACCATTTATTCTTTAGCCGTTTACGCATTTATTGTCATTCCAGCAGATTCTGAAGCAGCTTTGCGTTGATATGCAACACTTAACATCAGTTAATTCTGGTTCCAACATGGCGGCGTCCATTTGATCGTTCCAAACATTTGATTGATTTCCTGTATCCCGCTTTTAAGTGGTGAGGGAGGGGACTTCCTACAAGCTTACCCCTGATTGGCTAGAGATGGTTGCCATAGAAACTATGACTCAGATTTTAATAAAATGGCTTTGGTTGGAGCTGGGATGAAGCCATTTTCTACGTATGATGTCACACTCACCGGTCCAGTTCTCATGTACGGTCAATTGCTTCTGCTCAGACATTCTGCTGCAAACTGCAACAGATGCAGCAGGAGATGCTCTAAATCTGTCCAGCAGGCCTTGCGTATTAATCCCTGTGCGCATTTCTGCAAGACAGGAGGAGAATTACGCGGGGTCAAGCTGCCCGTCACAGACAAGAGCACAGTGAAAAATTGCTGCGTAACCCTGCTGCACGTCTGAAAACACTCATCGTTCACGCTGAGTCTGATTATTTTTATCCTGAAAGCTGCAGCGCCTCCTCTGCCTGTAGCCAAATCTGCATTCATGTTTAATGGAGCGCATCTGCTGCGTGGCTTCCTGACTGCAGTGAAGAAGCTGCTTCAGGTCACCCAGTCTGATTTGTAATCAGCGTCTCTGCCTGATTTCAGCAGCTGATGTGGATCAAACCAAAGATCTAAAACTGTCTGATGCTCCCTGAAGTCCTCTTTGAGAGTTTCCTTTTTTCCCCAGTCGGTTTTTGTTCCTTTCTCACTCAAATAAGACGCTTAAAAGAAGTTTTTCTCACTTCAGACCATTTATTGATCCAGCAATGAGCTTGTCCCAGCTGCCATCCTGCCGTTGGAGAGGGGAAGAAGGTGTCAGTCAGTTATTTGGACCGCAGAAACATCAGACATTCTCACACTAATGGCTAAGTGAGACCACCAGGTCACATGACCTTAACACCCACATCATGTTTTATGTGTTTATTTTTGTAGGTTGAGCGTACGAGCCATCCTGACCTGGTGCTCTTCCTCATCAAGTACCTGATGATGCTGGTGGTGGGAATCCCGTCTGTGTTCTGGGTCGGCAGCAAGAAGACCTGCTTTGAGTGGGCGAGCTTCTTCAACGGGAAAAGACGCAAACAGTAAGGACACAAGTTTTTTTACATCTCAAAACAAAAATAAACATAGTACAAAGGTGATGTCTTCTAAAAATAAAAAAAGTACGATACATCAATAAATTTAGTGATGTGAGGAAGCTTAAAAGAGCCTGTCTACATCACTTGAGACCTTTTCAGACCAGTGTTTTTTTTTTCACTTCAATGTGATGTTCACCTGAACTACGATATAGAGGGAGAAAGTGACAGAACGTAGGAAGAGCAGCAAACCCACATGTTCAAACCACGGAAAACATTTAAAAACATTGCTTAGGAGGTGCACAAATCTTCTGAGCATTTTTTAGGAAACAGCACCCCCTCTCTTTCAGATGGAACTGCATGACATCTAAAAGGGTGTTTGATTGGGTAAAATATAAAAAAAAAAAAAAAAAATGAGGTAGCGCTATTTTTCAGTGACCTCTGAAATCAAGAATGTTTAACCCATTGACTGAACTGGACTGCGTGACCCGCTGGAGAATCCGCTGGAATTGAGTAAACTGTTAAAGTAGTTGAAAAATGTCAAAAGTGGAGCTCAAACCCAGTGGTTAAAGGGTAAAGGAATTTCTTACACCTTTACAGGCTTAAAACAACCATGTCAGTTTGTGAGCGACCCACTAGGTGTCGTCTTGCAAAACAAAACAACAGTTTTTCATATTGCCATCCCTGGATTTTAACCCTTGTGCTATCTTAGATGACCCACCCTTACATTGACGTGTTCTCCCTACCATGACAAAGGTGGATAAAGGTGGAAAGATTTCATGTAATCCATGGACACCAGTGAATCATAAATCATTGAAGAAAAAAGGTTCAGCGCACTGTCTAGTGGGTCTAGATGACCCAACTCCCAATGTTGAAGTGCCTAGGATAGCACAAGAGTTACACCAGAATTAAAATCATTTAAAAGGATTTTTGATTGAAAGTTGATGGTCAAATCAAGAGTTCTAGAGAAATGCTCTAGTAGTGTCTTTCCGCCCTTAAAAAAGAAGTGTAGTTGCTGTTTTTGTATGACGTCATGTTGGTCTAAGACTTTTATAAATGAAAACAGTGACCTCACTTTTACACTATCCACCTGTAAACAGTCTATGGTGTGAAACCCACGATCCTCTTTGCGATCCTCCTCCTCCAAACTCAGCGCATTAACCCCTCTCGCTGCCTGCTCCACCCTCCTCCATCCTCTTCTACCACACCCATTTCCCTTCACCTTCCCCTGTCCTCCCCACCTCCTCCGTCTCTCCTCCCAACACTCCCCCCCTCCTCTTCCTCCTCTTCCTCCCGCTGTAGTGGGATGGTCAATGACAGCAGACAGGTGCTCCAGGAGCCAGATTTTGCCCAGCTGCTCTACAGAGACCCCAACACTCCCATAGTGAGGAAGTCGAGGGGCACATCCACCCAGGGGACCTCCACCCACGCATCCTCCACCCACCTGGCCATGCTGGACGAGCCTCCCAGCGGCAGCACCAGCCGGGCCGGTTCGGTACGCAGTGCTCGCTCCAAGATGAGCAGTTACCACGGCAGCCTGCACCGCTCCCGAGACAACAGGTGGGTGCCCAGTTCCTCAAGCCGGACCCAGCGAACACCCTCCTAAAAAGCTCACCCGTCTTCTCACCACCTCACGGGCTCCACTTCCCAGGCGCCAGACGACCGGCCGCCCTTTGGCAGCCTGCCGAGCCTCAACGCCCAGTCCAGACACTGCAGCACCAACCGGCTGGACAGCCTCTCCAGGCACCCGGCTCCACCCACAGGCACAAAGGCCAGCCGCCTTTAGCAGCATCAGGGACCTGAGCCCGCCACGCAGGCGGTTCTGTCGAAACGGAATCATGAAGTGATGGAGGAGGGCCGGGCCTGAGCATACACATTCTGAACAGGTGGAGGTTTGTGAAGGCGCTGAAGTTGGAGCGCAGCTTTAAGACACGGGACCAAAAACCCGAATCTGACTTTCTTTGTTGACCAGTTTGGACAAACAGACTCTGAGAATGAAGACGGACACTTCTGAGCCGGTGAAGAACAAAATGTGAAGGACTCTGAACCTACTTCTGGTCTTTATTTTGTTTTCTTCTTCAGACTTTTCTGTTTTTTCCTCATTTCCTCTAAAAAGAGCTGTAAACTACGGTGGCCCTGAAGGGAAAATTACATCAACAAATCACTCAACATAAAAGCATATTAAAGATCACTGACAATTTAAAAAAAGAAAAAAAAAACTAAACGTTACATTTTAGAAATCAAAACAAGATTACAAAAATTAAATGGAGAATTTTATTTTTCCGAGGAAAACAATAATTGCCTGAATCCGAAACGAAGTTAAAAAAAAAAAAAACAGGAAAAAGGTAGGTATATATACAGGACTTCCCTGATTGGATGATGATGTTTGGATTTTCCATTGCACCATTTCCATTACGGTCTTTAAAAGTAATGTCGTCTGTCTGTAAATCGCCCGTGTCCAAGTAACAAACATCAATCAGTAGCGTCCCCAGAATACCTACCGTTTTGTAGTTTATTTTTATTTTTCTATATTTCTGGAAAAGATACTTTTGTTTCCTTGTCACATTTTGGTTTCTGAACGTTTGTTTTGCTTTGTCGGGATCATTTGCATGTTTTTGCATTCAGTGATTTGGACTTCCAGGGCCTACATAGTAAACCGCAACAAGTGCTAAAGAAGCGTTGAAATTCAAACTCCTGCTTTGCATTTAGTCAAAACTAAAAGGATGAAGAGAAGAACTTTGACATTAAACATAGTTTTCCGTCTGGACGTTCATCCTGTAGCTGCTGCGAAGCAAACACTTTTCTAATAAATGTTTTTCTGGAAATAATCACTGCAGGCCTTGGCGTCATGTTTGTAACAGCCCTCCGCTTTATTGAAATACACCGGAGTATGGTTAATATGAGTTCTCCACATCGCCGTGGCAACCAGTTTCATACATTGTTTTTTTTGTTTGTTTTGACTTTACACCTTAAATAATTTTTGTGCAAAAGAATCTACATTGCCTGTAGTGGGTTATCCTCAAAAAAAAACAAAAACGCCCAAAACGTCCATGAAGTAAAACCGAATAAAACGATGATTACATCTATAACATGCAAAACTGGCCTGGATTATTACAAAGCAATCCTAAAAAACCACTGGGTGTAGTGATATGAAAAGAGCAAAAACAATATAGAAGGTTACTGTAGATAAAGACCTCACTGAAATGTAAAAGGCGTTTGAAGTTTGGATCTTATGCGCTAACCATCACAGCCAGCTTCAAGGCCCTCGCACTCCAAGCTCCTCTGGACATCAGGAAAGCCGAG
This sequence comes from Oryzias sinensis, assembly GCA_037389245.1. Classification (NCBI taxonomy): domain Eukaryota; kingdom Metazoa; phylum Chordata; class Actinopteri; order Beloniformes; family Adrianichthyidae; genus Oryzias; species Oryzias sinensis. The sequence goes on from CM074509.1 coordinate 11,056,668, forward strand.
GGGGCAAAAGTCGCTTTTGTTTGGAGTAAAAATCAGCTTAGAAATCCATTTAAAAAAGCACCAATTGGAATGGGTTTACAGTTGCTTCCCTTATTGTTGGTAATAGAGGCATGAAGCAGGTCTGGGTGTAGAAGAATGTGCTTCCTCCCCCCTGATGCTACCATCATCCATTCTGCTTCCACGTCTGATCAGGATGAAGAGGTTTGGTGACTCTGCTTCTGCTTCCATCCACTGTTTTACATTCTGGTTTTAGTGTCTAGATTTCCTGTAGGGATCTGCACAAAAAGGAGGCGGAGCTTCTTTCAAACAAGACTTGAGGGAGGAGAAATAAAAAAAAAACATCTTTAAAAAACACACAAAAGTGGTTAAAAATGGCTTTTGTGTCTGAAAAGAAAATCTCCAAAAACAGAAAGATTCATCGTGTCGCTTTCTATAGTATTTTCCTTATCATATATTACTCTCTACTTTGAACCTATGTACACTGGTGATGGGAGGTGTGTGGGTTTGGTTGTACAGCATAGTAGAAGCCTTCGACAGGGCGGCGGCCCCCCACCGGCCGAGCAGAGCTGGTATCAGTTTAATGAGAAAATTTAAAATATCTCTAATCCTGCAATCTTTTGTTTTTTTTGAAACACTTTCTTTTTCTTTTGCTGCACCCCAAAAAAGCGGCTGAAGGAAGTGTCAGGGGGCGGAACTCCACCTTTCTGCCTCCCCATCTGGGAAATAAATTAAAAGTGTCCCCCGAAGCCCCGAATGCCGGTCCTATGTACAAGTACAAATCCTCTTCTTTTGCATCAGGGGCAACCTCTCTCTACTTTGCTGACCCACTCCTCAAAAGCGTCACGCTCGCCGTGTTCGTGACTCATGGAAAAACGTGTTTATGTGGAGCAGGAAGAGTGGAAGTGCAGTTCTCGCGGGCTGGGGGGTGGAGTCCTGAGCTGCTGGGCTGGATGGGTGGGGGTGGGGGGGTTGGTTTTGGGGAAAGGCGGGGGGCTCATGTGTCCCACCCCGTTCTGTCCGTGCTCTCCAGGGAGAGGGACTTGGTCTTGTGTGGGGACGCCGGGCTGGGGGGGCTGCTGAAGGTGGAACTGTTGGAGGCCGTGGAATGACGGGGGGAGTCCGAGTCCTGAGGAAGAAGAGGAGAAGAAGTTTAGGAGAGTGTGAGTAAAATAAATAAATCCCCCGCCCCCCCTTGGCTGTCGGGGGCGGGCAAACAGCTAGACTACCCAGAGATCAATCATGCGGGGGGGGGTGAAAACTGCCAGTGCTGCGTTCAAGGACACATGAATCTCCCGATTGGTGGCGTCATCGGATGAAAAGATTCATGAATGGTTTGTGATCCACCCCCCCCCCCCCCCTCTCAGTCATCACTTTGAACTGGTTCAAAACATGCAAACTTTATTCCAACCAGTTTCATTCACAATCACTCCTGCTGGTTCTCAGATGGACTCTTCCTGTCTGGGAGGGGCATGAAGGCAGGCGGGCGTCGTGATTGGCTGCGATGTGAAGCTTTGTTCAATCAGCAGCCAGAGATCATGATGAGGCTGACCGATGCGGCGGGGAGGGGGTGGGGCATGTCTGTGCTCTCACGCCAAACACACTGCGTGTTCCTGTGTGTGTGCGTGTGTGTCTGGCTGCACACGTTACCTTCATCTTACTAAGCAGGGTCCTTAAAGCCCTTTTCAGATCGGGGGTCTTCTCCGACGGGGAGACCGCCTGCCACTGCAGAGGAGAGTTCACACTCAGCGCCCAGCCCACAGACCACATGCTGGGGAGGGACATGAGCCAAAGCTGATGGGGATGGGGGCACAGCACAAGCAGGTCCAGGTAGGTGGGGGGAGGGGGTCGACCGTCAGCTTCTACCGACTCATAACTGATGCAGGTTCAGGGGATCCATGAAGGAGAACTATTCTGACCCGAAGCAGCAAGATGAGAGCCAGCGATGGGATGAAGGGGGGCTTGTTTAGGGCTGATGGGAGTTGGGAGGCCTTGTTTCCAAGGAAACAACTGTTTGCTGAGGCGTAGTGGTGGTTGGGGGGGCACAGATGTTGCTAGGCTGATGCTGGGTGGACACTAAACTCTACATCAAACTTTGAACTCCTTCAGATCCTTGCATGTTAAACCCAAAGAAGTCTGGAGTTAACCGGACAAGCCTCCACTCACCTCCTTGTCGAACTGCGAGAGAGGAGCGTCGATGCAGTCCATCCCTCCTCCAGAGGACAGGGAGCTCTCCGAGGGAGACGTCATGGTCTGCCGTTTGGACCCATAGCTTCCTCCCGACAGCTCCCGCCGCAGAGCGCTGCCGTTCTGGGAGGACGAGCCTGAGCAGAGAGGAGCAGAGAGCCGGTTTGTACACAGAGGAGCGTGGCGGTGACACCAAGAGCTGCATTCACTCACGTATGCCCAGTCCGCTGCTGGCGCTCATAGAGCGGCCCGGCTCCCCCCGGTTCTTGGTGATGGAGGCGATGCTGGCGGAGCCGCTGAATCCTGCGCGGCTCTCCTGAACACGGAGGTTCTGGTTTAGACGCAGGCGGTGGGAGAACACAGAGTGCAGTGTGGGGGAGAGCGGTGAGGAGGGTGCACGGCTACAGAGCATGCTCACAAACAGAAAGATGGTGTCGCTACATAGGAGGCTGCACCTGTAGATGCAGCCTGTGTGGGTGGAGGGTGGAGGTAGAAGGAGGAGTGTGATTGTGTACCATGGGCAGGTCTTTGAGGATCTGGATCCCGTCTCCTGGTCCCATGTGGGCCACGTGGTTGAAGTTGGTGGGGTTAGAGATCAGTTTGTTCCTCATCTCTGGGTCTCGCAGCATCTCTCTGGACGGAGGAACAAAGAAATGAAGGACAAACTCCTCACAGCGAGTCAATAGCAGAGCGCACTCAGGGCCCCCACCTCCTCTGTTGAAGGCGCTCCTCTTCAGGCACTCGGAACGAGAATCTCCTCTTGTTGTTGTTGCTGCGCACCATCTGCTTCCTGCTCTGGTCTGACGTCTCCGGGACGACCAGCTCATCGCCCTCTGAAAGACCGCCACGTTTACAAAGGGAACGCTGACGAAATGCTTCTGACCACAAGCTCGGAAATGCCGTTGCTAGGCAACAGACTGATTTTCGTCACATCTCTGCTGCATCTCGACCTTTTCATCAGTTCAGCAGCTTTCTTTTTTCCTGTAGCACCAGACCGGCACAGAGTCTTACCGGCCATCTTGTTTCTGAAGTAGATGAGGCGCACAGTTTCCAGGCCCAGCAGGTTCAGAGAGCCGTCCACATTCAGAGGTCGTACCTACAGAGGGAGGGAGCACATGTAGCATTAAATGATGTTTTTTATGTGACAGCCAAAAAAAATGTACTAAAAAAAGAATTATTGTGCTGTCCACCAGGTGGCGGCAAAGAGTCACATGCTGTGCTCTCCTGACCTTCTTGAGAGGAATGGTCTGGATCCACTCCATGGTGTTGACGTCAAACACGTCCACGGCGTTCTCGCTGTACACTGACAGGTAGGGGGCGTTGTAGCCTAATCAAAACAATAATTTTATCTACTTATTTATTTCAGTTGATGACATCACTGAAGTGCGTCAGTCAGAGACTCACAGGCAGCGTTGGGCGTGGCCGGCCACATGAGCTCCTGCTGGCGTGAGCGGTGGCCGTGTGAGTCCACGTACACCCCGATGGAGCTGAAGCAGAGCAGCAGCTCTTTGCTGGAGATCTCCACGGCGCACAGCGCCTCCAGGTTCTGCTGTGGGATGAAGGCCAGCGTGTGGTCCTCGGGGTGGAGGAGGCTCACCATGGCCATGTTGTCAGGGATGCTGTCAAAAACCAGACGTTCAGTTTCTGCGGTGGGTTAGTCGTCTGTCTGCTGGACGTCTGCTGTGTACCTGTAGCGCACGAAGCCTGACTGGTACCCCACATAAAGGCGATCTCCAAACAGACCCATCCATTGAATCGTGGCAGGAGCTTGAACGTCTCGCAGACGGCGGTAATGGGCTTTGCTCCTATTCACCTGAAAGATTGGAAAAAGTCCCGCCTTTAAGGTCGTTTCCTTTCTTAGATGCTTCGTAGCGGCGGTGGCTCTTCCTCACCTCATAACAGATGATTTTAGTCTTCATGGCCACACAAAGGCACATGAGCGAGCCGTTTCGGACCGGACCGGACGCGATCCTCTGGCAGCCCTTAGTTTCAACTAGCTTCTGGCAATCGGTCTCGCGTCCGTCCAGCGCCATTATGGGGACGAGGCGGACGTGGCGGTTCTTGCCTGAGATGACCGCTAGCAGGTGCTCCTGGGGGATGGGGTCAATCTGGTAAACCTTTTTGTTGTCGCCCACCCGGATGATTTCTGAGGAAAGAGATGAAAAGTTATTTATTTGCGTGGAGGAAGACATCTGCGTCCAGATGTTCTGGTGGGTCGTACCATCTTTGGTAACATGGATGACAAAAAGACCTTCCTCATTGCCCAGCGCCACACGTTCGTGATCTGAGGGGACAGACTCATATTATTAGTAAACATAGAGGACATTTCAGGACTTTTAAGACGCCCAAAATGCTGACATGACCCACCTATGATGGCAGCAGACTGGGTGCCCTTGATGAGCGGCAGCGTGCTGTCGTACGCCTCCTTCGGGACGTAGACAAAGCGGTCCTTCAGCTTGTTTTTCTTGAGGATGCGGTGGAGCTCACCGAGGAGCCCCACCCACTTGTTTCTCTCCTGGTCGCTGTCCGCCAGCATCAGGATGGAGGTCTTTTGGCTGCTGGAGGCGGACAGGTGGGAGGCCGTCACCTGAGGGGAAAGCATGGAGATGGTCACCGAGGATCTGCATGGCGGCTGCAGGCGCCAACGCGGCCTCTGCTGCGGAACTCACTCTGAAGATACAGGGAATGTCTTTCCGGCTGGCATGGATGACGTCTGAGGCTAAGACGGAGCTGACGGAGAACTCTTCATCCCTGAAAAGGAAGCAGCTTGTTTAAAAGAAATTGTAAATACAAAGAAGCGGTGGAAGGATTTAGGAGAGCAGACGGACCTCATATCGATGACTTGGCTGACGATGACGCTCGGCTGTGCGGCTTTTCCTTCTCCCAGCTCGTAGAGGAAGAGCTTGAAGTCACAGACCACAGCCATCGCCCTCTGCCAGCCCTTCTTCACCCCGGTGGGTTTGGGCACCTGGAACACACACACAGAGGTAACACCTGTGCGCAGGCCAACAGCAAAGCCACGCCCACTTTGGCCAAGGATCTCTCACCCTGACGTAGCCTTCATAGGCGGTACCGATGCCCCTTTGGGGGTCGATCCCCAGCGAACCCTTAGTCTGATCCTGAGGGACGGGACACACGGCCGGAGCTTTGTCCGCACAGGTCACATGACAGGAGAAGTTACACACTGAAACACAAGAAAACGCAAAACGGTGTCTAGTTTTTTCTGCACCGTGGATGAAGATCTTTAAATGGTGGCTCCTCCTCCTCCTACCTTCACACATGCAGCCTTGTCGAATGAGCCCCACCATGAGTGAGGTGCACTGGTTACACTTGGTAGGGGCGCTGAAGGACTTCACCACAAACTGATGTGCTTTGGGCTGTAAACGACAAACACCGCTCTCACACACGATCGGGACTGACGCGAATAAAGAGCGGCGTTTTGGAGGAAAGCTGACCTTCGGCGAGCAGCGGCCCATGCTGCCATAACCCCCCGAGCGCATGGTGGGGGTCTGCACCGAGCGGGGCTGATGGTCGATCAGCTGCAGAAACAAAGTCAGTTGGTTTAAAACACAGATGTTAAATTCTAGATAAAAAGAACTAAATCTTCTAACAGGGGATCCTGTCAGAGCGCTGCTCTCTGCTTAACCTTCTCCTTCCTGCTCCTCATTACCCGGATCAGTAATAAAGAGCTAATAAACAGTGACTACAGCAGACTTTGTTAGAAAACCGGACTGGCCGAGCCTCTTAAGAGCAGCGTTTGTTTTTTAAACTCTTCCCACATATGTATTTATCCTTAAAAACAGTCTGTTATCTGTTAGATCTTTCTGCCTGATCTGCATTAAATCAGGCTGCAGATACGAAGATTAACAGGGGTCTGCAACCTCCAACACTTGAAGAGACATAGGGGTTGATTTCTCACTGACAAAAACCTTCAGGAAGTCCAACTTCACCAGTCAGAAAAAACAAAACACAGACTTGCATCTATGCTAAAGCTACTATTATAATACACATAAAATGTTGTTTTAAGCACCGATTTCTGGTGCATCGGTGTATAAATTCTGCTTTATGGCATCAAATTGATTATCAGTAGTACAAAAAATTCAAAATGTTTGACTGGTAAAAACTTGACAGAATGCTGGAGCATTATGGGTACTGTAGTTAGGAGCCTGGTGGTGGATTCACTGTTTGTGAATGACTTGAAACGTATCCGTTTTTTTTTGCTTGGTGGGTTGTATAATCTGAAAAATGTTACTTTTGCAAATGAGAAACCTTTTGTACTTGTACTTGTAACCAGAAGACCCTCATGGTTGACCTAAGTTGACCCAGCAAGAGAGAAAACTGAGAACCCAAATTCTGACAATAAGCTAGCAGTGAATAAAAAGCTTAAGAAGGATTTCAACTAAATAAATGCATAAATAAAATTCTACTAAATCGACTGAAACTGTTCTTTGTGGTTGTAAAGTGTAAAACATTCTGACTTTTTCCACATTAAATTCTAAAACAATTTGAATTTGTTGCACATTCCCAGACTGAGCAGCAGTCTTGTTCTGCTTCGTTCCAAACATTTCTCCATAACTTCATTACTCCAAATCCAAAATGAATGATCTACACAACAATGACAGCAGAAGACTTTCTGCTGATCTTGTTTTTTTAAGGATGTCAACACTTCCTCTAAAGCAGACATTTAGCTGCCAGCAGCCCGTCCGTCGTCTGACCTCTATGGGCTCCATATCACTGGCCATGGAGGGCGAGCGGGAGCGGGACTTGATGTGGGACTTGGGGTCGTCGTCCCGGGACGGCGTGTTGGACGGGGTGAAGTTGTCCACAGAGTCCACCTGAGGAAAAGGAGGAGCAAACATCAGGAAAAGCTTGAGCGTGTAAAGCTCACAGAAAGACAAACACGTTTTCATCCTAACTTAACTCAATCCGTCACCATAGCAACCCCAGAGACCATGCACAGCCATTCACAAAAGCATAAATATTTCCCATAAAAACAAATCTCCAAAGAAAACTAAAATCCTTTTTTTGATTTTCCAGAGCTCCTGCCATGCATTCAGACAGCCACAAAAATCCAGGTGATGATGAGAGGAGAGCTCTGGGTGGATAACAAACAAAAAGTGCAGTGGTGGTGGTGCTTACACGTCTGCCTTTGCTACCCGGGCCGACGGATGGCGAGCGCTTCGGGGAGAGAGGCGGAGAGCGGCAGAGACACAGAGGTGGAGGTTAGAGGTGGACACAGATTTCACAGACTACAGGAGAAAACCCGAGAGGACGCCAGACGTCACCACGTCAGGCAGCGGCTCCCAAGAACAATAAATAAGACCAAAAACGAGCTTCCTGGGTTGTTCATCGCTGCTTTAAATCAGCTTCTCTACAAAGTGGGGCACCAAGGACAGGAAGTGAAGGGCGGATGCTGATGGATAAACACAAACTGAAAGAGGCAGGGCTTACAAGGGTCAGAATACGTCACTATGACACTTTTAGGGATTCATTTTCAACGTTTGGTGCAAATCCTGAAGCTTTCACTGACACACAGGAGCTACAGCTACAGTCACAGGGGGATGTTTTACCCTAAATCAACTTACATCTTCCCAAAACTCAATTAAAGAAGAGGAGGATGAGGAATAAGAGTCCTGATGTACCAGAGAAGAAGAAAAAAACATAACCAGAAGAATATAAAGAAACATTCTTGTGAACACAAGTATGAAAGAGACTGGACTAAACCAAAAGCAGACTAATCAGATTTATGAGGCAGATAATATCCGCTTTAGTCGATCAGGCAGCAGGAAACTCACATCGAACTGGTCGAGGGCCGAGGTGGGGGCGTTAAGGAAAGCCAAGAAAGAATTCTGGGAATCCTGGTGCTTGACACCTAAAGACACAGAGCACAGAATACAAAGCATCAAAGGTGGCGCTCCACAAAAGCAGTCACATGACTAAATCCTGAGAAGGATTTTAGTTCCTCAACGCTCAGAAAACCCTCCTGAAAACTCTGTGGGGAGAGTCTGCACTAACCAACATGGAGCTACTTCTGAAGTTAGGTCTGAAGTCGTGCATACCTCTTCTGAGCCGCAGCTCCTCCGTCTCCTTCTTCAGATGTTCAATCTCAGCCAGAAGCTCCTTGTTTTTACTCTCCATGTCCTGCAGTTTTCTGGCGGATCACAGATATTTTTGTTAGCAGGTTGACTGCAAGTTGAGTGAGGAATATGAAGGCCGCATACCCCTCTGTGGAAAAGGAGTCGGCCTTGACTTGGGTCAGCTCGTCCTGGATGGCTTGTTTGGCTTTGATCTCGGCGTCCAAAGCGGACTGCAGCTCCAGCCGCGCCGACATGTCCAGCTTAGCCAAACGCCGCATCTTCCATGGCATGTCCTGAGAGACAAACAAAAGATGGGAATTTAGACCAAGGTTTCACTGTAGCGTTCTTTCTAAAAACCAGAGTGGGTTTTTACTGTGGCTCTGGCTCCAAGGCTGGTGTTCTTCAGCCCCTCCAGTTCCTCCGTCATCTTAGTGGCCAGAGCTTGAAGGTAACCCCGAGCGTCCTTCTCATCACTCACCCTGCAGTCAAAAACACGGATTAAGAAATCAAACTCTCTCTCTCATGACCCACTATTATACATCATTCATAACCAACACCAACCCTGGAGGAGTTCAACCATCGACTGTTCAAGAGAACTGGACCGAGTGACTGTGACGCCACTCAGAAAATGACTTACTTCTGGCTCTAACACCATCTTTTTGCGGTATGGACGTCTCCGTGTTGGAGCCACACATCGTCAGTAAGAAGTAATTGGTCTGAATCAGCGTTTATTTTATGCAAACCCCTCTGACCAATCAGGAGTGAGCTTGTTGGGAGTCTACTCCCCTGCCACTACAAAGACAGAATCTGTCAATCAAACGTTTTACATGTTTGACGTGAGACCACATACTTTTATTGAGGCATCTGAATGGTTAGATTATAGCTATAACTGAAAAAAATAAGTTTGAAAAATGAGAACATGTTTAAAAAAAGGCAGAAGAGCAATAATGATTATTCTAACAAATAGCATGACAGTGATAGAGGTCTATGGGATTCTGGCTTCTTAGAGACAGCGGGTACTTCCTGTTTGAAAGATGAAGAAAACAGTCACTCATTACAGGTCCCATATCCAATCAATGTGTTCAACCAACACATATATGGACTACTGGTTGATATAAGTTTATAAAGTTTTAAAAACATTCGAGTCTTGCTTTTTATAGTCATCGTTGACTGCAGGACTGGAATACTGCCACCAGAGGGCAACATTACACACAAAATCCCTGTTGTAGAGCTTGTCGTGTCTTTGGAAGAGCATCTTGGAAAAAAGGTTTTGTGGTTGGAGTCCTGGATTTGTGTTTTGCATAGCTTCCTTGCGTGTGTGTGTTCGGTATGTGCGTCATGTAAAGACTGCGGGCTCGTCTGACAGAGGCGGAGCAAGCAGCTGCAGTGAAATGATCAGAGAGGAGGCGAGGGCGGATGGTGGGGGTGTCTTCAGAGGTATGCAGGATCTAACGCGCCTTTACTGCAGGGAGGAACTCGATCCACAAGGACCTCGCTCACGCGCACGTGTGTGCGTGAAGATGTCTGTCAGCTTCTCAGCTGCTTTGCAACATTTGAGACGGCGCGGCGTGTTCTCCATGCTGCGTGTTACCATTGGATGATTTCTGTGATCTGCGCCTCCCAGTGGGCCACGCTCTCCTTTTTGTCAGCCAGCTCCTTCATCTCGTCCTCCAGATGCTGATGGGAGCTGCTCACCTTCTCAAACATTCTGCTCAGCTGAGGGAGGAACAGGAGCAAAAGTGAGAAACCATAAAAAATGAATGTTAATCTGTCATCAAAGGTGTCATTACACGACATTTAAGAGATTGAGTTCCTGTTCATGACTGCAGTTCATGCAAAAACGATCTTTTATTTGACCAGACTCATAGAAAGTACCTTTTCTAGTTCACTGGACAGCTTTTTGTTCTCCTCTGTGAGCAGAACTCGTTCTCTCTCGTACTTTTGCCTGCATACCATCTCAATCTCTTCTCGGTCAATTATGCTGCAAGAAAAACACATTTGTATTTACTTTTGAAAACCAAATGTGCAAACCGACCCTTTTCTTCTGTCACTGGAAAACTGAGGTTTCTAAACACACATCAACTAATTTGAAATTCTTAAATATGGCATTGTAATCCACGTTATCGCTAGTGAAAATGAAGGGTTTCCATTTTTGTCGAAGCACTTTGATGCAGTTGGAACCTGATCCAGTGTCCTGTTGAAATATGCATCAGAAAGCAGAGAACGATGTGTCGGTACGAGCGGGCAGGAAGGGAAGGCTACAATAACAAAAGCCTCCTGCAAAAACAAAAGCCGATCAAAATCGTATTAAGAAAAGTGAGATGGAGTGCTGGGAATCCAGGGGCCTGAGATTACAGAACTCCCACTGTACTTCTTGGTTTGAAAAGAAATCTGTTTTAACAGAAGGAACTTGATTAAAGACCCACTCTGATCATCTTTAGATCTATTTTAGAAGCGTTTCCAGTGGTCTTTTAATTATGATTATGACATTTTTAGCCAAAATCCAAAAACATGCGGCATTTTCAAGGACATAGTTTCTGCAGAGCAGCCGGAGTTCATTAGAATTCTGTGGTCGTCAAACCTGAGAGGAACAACCTCAACCCAAAAAGTAAAACGTATGTTTTGGTTTTGTTTACTTATGTAAATATTCATCCATTTTTAAAAAGGCAATAACTTGTAGCTCTGATTTAAGATATTTGCTTCCTCATTTTCTAAGCAAACGTCTTTGGGAGACAAAAACACAGCAGAGCTATCTACAGAAAAGACACGACTCAGACTTTAAAACTGTACGAGGGACAGAAGAGCACAATTTTCAGCTACTTTTCTATATTGGACAGAGGAGAACACCTTAATAAAGCTGTGATTACCTCACTGAGTCATCACTGTAAAGGAACAGGACAAGGAGCTGATCAGACATGCTTCTTGGACATGATCACATGACTAAGAGATCGGGCGCTGTACCTCTGGCGGCGAGCCTTGTCCAGCTTGTCTTTGAGCATCAGGATCTCCTTCTGTAAGGTCAGCTGCTGGCTCTCAGCGTCTCTCAGCTCCTTCCGCAGGGTCTTTAGCTCGGTGCTGTGCTGCGTCTCCCTTCGAGCCAGCTCCTCCTCGTACAAGAGCGTCTTCTTCTCCATCTCTCCACGCAGGCGGCCCACCTCCTGCGTCTGGTCTGCTGCGGCCGGCGTGACCGAGGAGCCAGACTGTTTTGACTGGATTGAGCAGAAGGTCACAGAGTCAAGGCTGGTGATCCACCATCAGGGAACTTTCAGAGATGCGATCTGCACCTTCAGGCCTTCCAGCTCCTCCTCCAGCTGCCTGCTGTACTGCTCATTCCGCTCCCTGATCTTCTTCTCCTTCTGAGCCTCGGCTGCATGCTCCTCTGCCAGCACCTCGACCTGAAGACAGACGGAGACAAACTCCAGCAACTGCTGCAAACATCCATCTGTGTCCTACAAACTAACCTAAAAAAAAAACATCTACAATACTCAAAACCAACACAGAAAGCCAAAAAGATATAAACTAAAGAGGAAAGAAAGAGCAGGAAGGTGCTACCAACCACAGGGATTCTACTCTACCTCCTTCTTAGCCCTCTCAGCCTTTCGCACCTCAAGGCGGAGAGCCTCAACCTTCTGACTCTGCGTTTCCATCTCCTCCTCCTTGTCACGCAGCTGACGAGCAAGGCGCTGCTTTGCAGACCTGTAAGGACAGATTCAGGTTCAGCTTCATACACTGAGCAGTGGAAGAGTTTGTTGGTCTTTGAAGGAGAAATTTGCATTGTTTTAAAGGAAAAACTTCACCAGAATTCCATCAATAACACAGAAATCCAAAGGCTGGATTGGAGTAAAATGGAAGCTTCTGTACCGCAGGTCTGTTAGTGTCGAGTTGAGCTCAGAAAACTCCTGCATGGCAAGCTTCCTCTGGCTGTGAGCTTCCTTCAGCTCCTTGGACTGAGACTTCAGCCTCTCGCTGGCCTCCACCAGGTCCTGGACAGCACCAAAAAGAGAAGAGCAGCATTTCAGGCCCGTCCTCCACCTCTCTTGCTTCCATAGTTAAGAGAGTGCCTCCACCTTCTGCATCTCGTCCCTCTCCTGGGTCAGGCTCTTCAGCTGTTTCTCCAGAGTCCTGATGTGTTTAGATGAATCCTCCAGGTCCCTGCGACTTGACGTCACATCCTCCAGCTTCTTCTCCAGTTGGCCAGATTCTGGCATATGAGAAAATGTCATATTTGAGTAAAAATGTCGTGGAAAAGTAGTGGAAAAGTCAGAGAATTCCACATATATAAAATGTGATTTTATTGTTAAATAGTTGGACCAGATAAATTCTAACCTGCTATCTGTTTCTTGAGGATTTCAATCTCAGTTTTCAGGCTCCTTATCTCCACCTCTTTGGTGGAGCTGAGGGGGCTCTCCGTGGTCGGATGCTGGAGCGCCTGAACCGTTTGAGTCGACTCTGTAACAAAATGTTGTAAATAATCGTACTTTTTGATGCCAAACATTGTGAGCACATGCATTTAGGAAGAGCTTCCATGACCCCCACCGTGCAGTTTGCGGCTCAGCTCCGTCTTCTCCTGCTCCAGCCGCCGTATCCTCCTCTCGTAGGCCTCAGTGGCCAGGCTGTCCTCCAGCCTGCGCTTCACATCCAGGTCCACTTGGTCCTCCCCCGTCTGACCCCGCACCCCCGAGAGCTGCCGCAAACAGCCCCGATCTGAAAAGGTGCTGCAAGAAAAACAGAAAAAAGTAAGAACGAACACTGAGGCAACAGGTTTAAACACCCATTAGGAACCATTCTATAAACCTTCTCGCATTGCTTTGGATCAAGGAGTAAAGACTCACCATTTACTTGTGTAGGTGAAACCAACAAAGGGCAGATGGTGACCAGAGAAGGCTGTGTGCGACGGAGGAGGCATGGTCTCCTGAAAAACCAGTAAGATTTCATATTTGATGTACATTTATAATATTTTAACTCTATGTATACATTCATATCATATATGATAGATGCATTTCTGAGACCCTTATCCCATTAGTGTAATCCAAGCATTCCTTAACCCTTGTGCTATCCTAGGCCCTTTGACATTGGGAGTTGGGTCATCTAGACCCACTAGAAAGTGCGCTGAACCTTTTTTCTTCAATTATTTGTGATCCTCACTGGTGTCCATGGATTACATGAAATCTTTCCACCTTTATCCACCTTTGTCATGGTAGGAAGAACACGTCAATGTTAGGGTGGGGTCATCTAAGATAGCACAAGGGTTAAAAACCCATTGTGTATAACTTAGTCCATGTTTTCAGTTCATCATCCTTCCACTAGGGGCAGTAGAAGGGTTTTTCTTGCTCATTTCAAAATGGCTGCTCCCGTGAAATCTCAAAAACACTTTTGGCGGGAAAAAGATTAGCTAATTTTTCAAACTTCATTGATTTTTTAAAAATGACTTCTTACTATATCGCAATGGATGAATATGGCTAACAGAAGAACTTAAAAGAAGAAAAATAAACAAAAAACGTTTTTTTTTAGTATGAGTCACTTTTCTTTGCCTAGTTTAGCCGGATTTTTACTCAAGTGCGACTTGCAATAACTAGGCGTATGAGTAAATTACATTTCCACTAACAACCACTAAAGGGCGCTGTAGGTGCGTATCAGTATTTGCTACGAACAGCAACGCAGAAGAAACGCCGATCTGAAAATAATTGAAAAAGAATTCGATGGATTTAGGTGATGTAAAGTACAACTTTATTCTCATAATTTTATAACTTTATTATCATTTTTATTTTATTTTTATTATTATTTTATTTTTTTGGTGGCCCTAATGCTCCGTTGTTGATTATTAATTTATTATAATACAGCTAAAACATTTTACAAATGTTGGTATATAAGGTCACCTCTTGTCCATATTTGTGTAAATTAAATTAACATTGTTGTGAGCAAAAATCACCCAATGTATCATCATTGATACCATCTATATCTCATAAAAATGACAATGCACTTTTTCTGTTGTGGATTTAATCATTTTAATAAAAAATAAAAAAATTCTGTCAATTAATTGATAAAGTAAGTCATTTTAAAGTTGTAATACATTTTAGGTCTGAAAACAAAACTTACAGAGTTTTTTAGACAGTCGTCATCAACGTCAAAGTTGGAGGTATCTGTGGGACTGCTGACTTCTGGGATGTAGGGGGCTTCACAAGTACGGATGTTGTCCCAATCAATGCCTGTAAGCAGAACGCTTTTTAAGTATAACAGAATTATGGGAAAATTACATTTGCCAGTCCGTCAAATAAAAAGCTTGTTCTTGATTGGATGATATTTGTGAAGAATCTGTATTCAAGTTAGAGCAGAAGATTATTACAAATCCGTGTTTTGTATTAGTAGGGTTTTTTTTTTTAGTTCAGATCCAGATTGCTAAAGGAAGTTAAACAGTCCTACAGAACCGAACTGGTACACTCCACCCATCTTATCCTAAAAACAGCTTATCCAGATGATGGAAGGAGCCTGTTTGCATGACTGTTCTCAGTTAAGTACGTGATCTTCTAAAAATAAGGTCAGACAATCTGTGTAAACAGTTGCTGCTTAGCTTCTGATTATTTTGGTCAGCACGGTTGAAAACGAGAAGACTATCAGAGTTCTACCAGAGAAGAAAGGGTGCTGCTTGAAGTCCTCAATGCCGTTCTGGCCCAGCCTGTGCTCCCGACTGCAGATGAGCCGGCGAATCAGATCTTTGGCTTCCTCTGACACATCGGTTAGCTGCTGCGGGAACTGGAATCGCTCCTGTGGGGTGTTATTAAAGCAGACGTGTGAGTGGGCTTCTTGTAAAACGTTATTCTCAATCTCCAATGGCTCACCTTGTGGTTCATGATCTTCCCATAGGTTTCCACCAGGGACTCTGCATAGAAAGGAGTCTCGCCGTACAGCATTTCATACATGCACACACCCAGAGACCACCAGTCGCACTCGGGGCCGTACTTTCCTTTTCCATCCTCCATGGCCTGAAGGATCTCTGGGGAAATGTAGTCTGGAGTTCCCACTGCCACCGAGGACTGGACCTGACAGAGCAAAGCAGCAAATCAGGACAAAATATCCACAAAAACAGCCCAGAGGACACAATTCTGAGAGAAGAACAGCTCTGTGACTTCTGCTAAACCAGTTATGGTTATGAGTTTTTTTAGGTTTCATCAAACGACAATACCTATTAGGCCTGTGGATCGTTACTTAGATCTGATTCACAAATCAACAATTCACAGAACAGATTAGAAAACATAAAACACAAGATAAAAACTCAAATTTGATCAGAGAGAAACAGTATTTGTTACTTTAAACCAGGGGTGACCACACTTGTTTGGCATGCAACCTACTTTTGAAATGACATAAAATAACTCTCTACATGTACACAATTCATTTTATTGTTTATCGAATAAAATCATAGTAAAATAATAATTTTCCATATTTATGTACTTTAATACTCTTGTAATGAAGATTAGATTCTCAAGTGAATCAGACAATATTTCTGAATTAAATCGATAAATGTAGATAAATATTTGGGATTACAACATGATTAGAAGTTTCTCTGTTGTTTTTCCTTTTAACAGATTGTTGAATTGGACCGGTGTGTTTGTGGTTGTCGGGTCACATGTTCCATGTGGGTTCTGTTCAAGGTTCTTTTTGAGTAACTGAACTCAAGAAAAAAATGAGGCACATTAGCAGCTACATCCACGACGCTGAACGCTCGCACCTTTCTGAAGTTTAGGGTGAAGAAAAACTAAATATCTGCTAGCGAAGCATAACTGAACACGCAAGTACAGTGATGTATGTATTGGCCATTCTGCATGTCAATCACATGACGACATCAGGGTGAGCATGGTTTATTATTGATGGCCTGGAATCTACCCAGACTTCCTTCGTGATCATGATCCTTCGTTGAATACAGAGGAAGTGTGGGTAGATCACATATTAGACTCCTCTGTTTTAGATGAACATTTTCTAGACGTGTTCCAGTACGGCTTCTCCACCATGCTGGCAGAAAGTCCTATGACACTCATAAATGATCACACGATTACGTCATAATTTGTATTTCTTTTATTTATTTATTTTAAATTCAAATTGTCAACTATATTTTAGAAATATGTAATTTTTCAAAACTTTTCTCACTTTTCTTCTCCACAACAAAACTTCATGTTTTACTTTGAAAATGAAAACCTTCACTGACATTTTATTTTGAAGGTTTATTTACTTCTGATGGCAATAGTGCATTCAGTTTGTTTAGTTTACATACTTAATATCTTAAATTTTTTCTAAATTTTAGCGCAATAATGAAATCGCCTGAAGTGTTTTTTTTATACCACTACTATTTTTATGAAAATGGTGAACCAGCCATCTCTGATGTCACAAATATTAGCATTTAAATTTTCTGGAGCAGACAGATCATTATTACAGCCCCACATATATATCAATGAATTGTTGAGAAGGGAGAAGGAGAAATGCAGATATTGGAATGTTGATGCTAAAGTGCGTCATTAGGGGAGAAAGCCCAGTTTCCTGATGGCAAAAACCATTGAATCCTTAACACCTGAAACCGGTCTTTGTTTGAATTCCTGTCATTTTCATTTCATACCGCAAAACTATCGGAATCACAATCTGCAAGGCGAGCAGCAGAACCGCACAGCCCTCAGGGGACAGCTGTGTGTGTGCGTGGGGGGGTGAACAAAAGGGTTAGTAAAACTCTGGTATGTTTGCTTTGGACCCGAGCGAGCAGCAGTAGCAGCAGAGTGGTAAAAACTTACAGTTCCGTCCTCCATGAGTTTAAGGCAGGAGCCGAAGTCTGCCAGGCGGATGTGACCCTTCTTATCCAGCAGTATGTTGTCCGGCTTGATGTCCCTGAAGGAGGCACAGGAGAGGAGGCAGAAAGAGGAGAAACTCAGAAAGCTTCAGTGTTTTACATACATCCTGGCCTCAATTCATAATTGTCCGTTTTAAATTGATCACAAAAAAGTACAAAGAGGGAAAAGTGTGGCACCCCCCTCGTGGGAATTAGCCCTGCATTTTATTGTTTGCATACACAAATGTGAATTCTGAGGAGGCACACAAATATCTCCCCCCGTGTCCTGAAGGAGACGTACTCCATTCCTTTTTCCTATGGGATTCCTGAAGGTTAGGAGGAAGGAGGGGGACGCTCCCAACGAACACATTCCTCTACAGATGAACTGACGGAGGCCGCTGGGGGCTTCTCGCCCTGCATGTGTTCTGCGTTACCGCCGCCGTCACCGCCGCCGGCCTAGGGCTGCAGGGACAAACTCTTCAGCTTTTTACTGACAGGAAGATTTTTGTTTGAGAAATCCCCCAAAAACGAGAAGTTTTGTGGGCTTTGAGAGCATTAATTTCAATTTCAAAGATGGCGAAGATTTCAAAACTTTGAATATCATGTTTCAAATCAAGATTATTATCATTACTTAGGATTGAAAAGTTCTCTTCAAAGTAAATATGATCCCATCCATAGAAACATTCATTCATTCATCTTCTTGACCGTTTATTCTCTTTCGGGGTCACGGGGTTGCTGGAGCCTATCCCGGCCACTTGGGCGTAGGCAAGGGATGCCCTGGCCTGGTCGCCAGTCTGTCACAGGGTGGAATATCCTTAACCTATGAAGCATGTTTTTGGACAGATCCCGGAGAAAACCCACGCATGCACGGGGAGAACATTCAAACTCCACACAGAAAGGTCCCCCGTTGGTGTAGTTTATCACATCCCCCAGCCGGGACTTGAACCGGGGGCCATCTTGCTGTGGGGCAAAATCCAATATCACAACTATAGAAGCCAAATTGGGCGTTTATCATTATGCCTATATGTTAGTGGTATTTTCTTTGCTTTTTTATCCCTCTATAATTATAAAAACATTAGAAAAACATACTCATGGAAAAGTGGGTGGGAATAAAACTTTTCAACTTAAAACAAATGCAAAACATTAAATTACCCATTTATTTACTATAATTAACGTAATAATTTTCCAAAACCTTTCAAATTGAATAAATATATGCTATGGCAGTAGTTCGGTAACTGCATTTTTGCACAGTCATGGACTATTACATAAAAGCCTTTTCTAATTGACCTCTGTTACGCTCAACCCCCAAATAAAATATTCCCCTAATCCCACAAGCATCTCTGAGTGAGGTTTAGATTATTCAGAGCTCCATGTGCTTCCTGTCAGCTCCCACAGGACGTCAGGAATTTGTCCTGAGGGCAGTGAGGTGTGGAAAGTCCCGGGATGTTGAGCAGGTGGTCACTGACAGGTGCTGCCGTCAAACACGGAGCTTTGGGCGTTTCCTGGAAGCCCAAACCTCGAGGAGATGTGGGTCTTCGACAGCTAGGAAGGCTTAAAGACGGAATTTTATTGTGAAAAACTTGACCGAACCCCAGAGTTTGCAGTGTTCCTTTATCCTGACTAAAAATAGCATCTGTCCTCATCTGACCATTCCACTGAATTTCCTTTGGGGGCTGAACCTCGTCAGCATGTGATCTTATTGATACAGACGTGCCTCAGTTACCAGGTAGGCAATGTGCTTAAAAACACAGCTAATGTGCAGAAGAGTAAAACCAAGAAAGGCAACAGGGAGAAAAAAAGACTAGAAAAAGTCTTAAGCTTTATGATAAATGCAAGGTCTTCTATTTAACCCCAATTCATTTTAGACTTCAGGACTTGTAATGAAAAAGGAAAACATGTTGATGTGATGAAGATTACCATCACCATTTGAAACAAAAGCATCATCCATAAAAGGAAAAGAAGTGAAGGTTTGAAAAAAAAAAAAGACGAGACGGAGAAAAAAGAGAGTAAAGAAAGCTCAAACACATCCGAGACAGACTAGAACTAAGTTTGAATGTGTTTTTATTGTTCTTTTATATAAAAGAAAAAACATTTCTTCCATGTCAAGATGTTAAGATATCTAAATTCATTTGTCTATACATCAAATTCCAAATGTAAGAAGAAACTAGTGTAGGCCAAGTTATAAAGAACAAAAAGGTTCCACAAATCACTAGAACATCTGTTTCTCAGACATTTTGGGGGGGGGACAAGAAAAACATTATTGTTAATGATTTTGATTAATGCAGCTGCTGACAAAAAAAAAGTTTGATATGTGTTGCTTTATCGCTGGAATCCAAAACTGCACATTGGATCAGATCAGAAAGACAAGCCAATGAATAAAAATACAAAAAAGACATGAACTGAAGCGGTAATGTTGGTTAGAGGGTGTGAGGGGCTGTAAGCTACAGGGAGAGAGCGTAAACCTAGAGAGCTCTCAGGGGAAAAGGAGATATTTGTCCCACCCACAATTCAAAGGTGTGTTTTTAACAAACTACTGCTGCTCGACAGAAACTATGTTCTAGAAAACATGTTTTTTTTAATTTTGGCTAAAACTTGTATAATTATAACTCAGAGACCACTGGTGACGCATTGAAAATGGATCCAATGATGATCAAAGTGGATCTTCAAACAAACACCAATATATTTTTTAAATTAGCATGTCTCCTTCCTGCAAAAAAAACAAAAACCAACACAAAATCCCACTAAACTCCTACCAAGCAGTCTATATTTTGTGTGTAAAATAGTTCTGGGGGGGCATATTGTTAGAAATACCACATTTTTCAAAGACAGTATATGTAGTTTGAATGAATCAGCCATTTATGGACAGGCTTCAGACAAACCTCAGACGTAGCTTGTAATAAAAGTTATAGCACCCGTTACATCGATTCTACAATAAAGTCCAGTGTCTCTCCCAGCAAACATTCATCCTTGAGATAACAGCGTATTTTCCAGCTGATAAAACCACAGTAAATGTTTCAGCCACTTCATTTGTGGTTTTTGTTCCCGTTTTATTCCACTAACATGCGAGGAATGATAAATAATAAACTGCACATGGCGGCGTGGAGACGTTTCCCCTCTCCGTCTTTAAAGAGCAGTAACACACACACGGGGCTTTGAAAGTCTTTCATGTTTCCGTCCCAGCCAGAGGTCTGTTCAAAGCCACATGTGAAGCTCACTGTCATCTTCAAGTCGGGCTAATGTCCTTCTTTATGAGGCTGGAAATGGGGGCGGGGAGTAACCATCTCACCTCTTCAGGGGCTTCAATAACCTATGAATTATGGATGATAGTAAGGTTACCATTTATGGTATTTAAACATGTAGATTTTTTTAAATGGAGATCCCAAAAATGTATATTTCTTTTTTCTCCCGTCTCATTTATACAAAACTGTTGGGATAAAAATGGTTTTTAAAATAGATCGATCGTTCCAGCAAAGCCTGGAGCAACACCAGCTTTCCATGGGAGAGCGACTGACAGGAAGTGCTTTTAAGGACCGTCCTAAATGATAATAGACTGCACTTATATGGTGCTTTTATTGTCTGCTGGGCGTTTACACTCCACATCACAGTTGAACAAACTCCAGTTTTTTTTAACTTGTTCAGAAAAGTCCATCATTCTCTAGCTATATAGTTTCCTTTTAATTTATTTTGGACAAAAACACCAGAAAAACCTTTGAAAATAATCGATCTTTGTGATGTCAAACATTTCACAGTGGATTTACAAATCATCATTCTGATAATATAAGGGTTTTTTGTGGGGAGGGGACTTACTTAAAGTAAATCCTTTTTTTGTTTGTTAGCCTAAATAGTTTAAATAATTCATCAATAATGAAATGGTTGAAAAGTACATCTGTGCTGATTGCAAGTGCTCATCACCTAGGATAAAATAAATGGTTTAAAATGACAATGGATGAATGATTTATATATGGATGCTTTTGCCTACCAAAAACGTATGAATGAAAAGTGTATTAGCATTTTTTAAGTCAAAAAGGTTAGTCTTATAAATCCATGAAAACAACTTCAAAGTGTGTGAAAAGTTAAATGTCAACAAAAGAAGAAGAGCATTTTGGGAAGAAAATGCAGCTTTGTTTCATTAGTCAACAAGCTTCAATCTAAACCTGAAGGTCTGTCAACTTCTGCTTAACCTTTGAAAACAAAAAAAAAAAGCCTGAGCGCCCTCATGACCCTTCCAGGGTCAACTTTCCCCTTTGCAGCACAGATGTGATAAAAGCATTACGTTGGTGTTTATAAAGATCTTCTCAACACCAATCATAACCAGGATCTGTCTAAGTCTGGATGACTGGAAGTGTAGACGCAACAAATTATGAATGACAGCGGTAATGGTGGCCTCCCACGCGGGGGGAGGGGTGTCTGTGTGCACGGATGCGTGCAGGTGCTGCCGCGGCTCCTCGAGGGCCTTAATCCGTTCCAGATTTCTGCAGTGCCAAAGAGCAAACAGCATGGGTTGACCCGGCGTCTCGCTTCATGTGAGGAGCTTGGGGATTCGGCTGCTGATAAACCACTTAGCGCTCTGCAAAGCTCCTGCCTGCTTCCGGCTCTTCCTCTCCCTCCTCTGGGCACCAGTCCACGGTTCCCACCGTCCTCTTGAGCGGCACGCTTCGCTTCTGAATGATTAACCTAACCTGATCACGGGGCGGCAACCTCCTGATCAAGCCAATAATGCTATGCTAATGCTAGGCTAGTTAGCGAGCTAATTGGGCTACGGCAGTCTTAAGGAGCCAGAATAGAGGAGGGTAATCTCTTTTAAGACCACGGCCTCCATCTGCGAGGGCCATCTGGGTCCCGCCTCCCAAAACACAACTGCAACCGTGGAGACAGCAAAGGCAACTTGCGTCCACATGGCTCTGATGAAGAGCTGCACAATAGTGAGGATGACCTGCAGTCTCTGGTTTCACACAAAATAAAGAACTCAACCCTAAAAATCAAACACTAAAACCAATATATTCTATTTATTTATGTCAATCCTGGTTTAAATTGTAGTGATTCAGTTGGGAAAAAAGGGATTTGAATCATTTGTGTCGCTAAAAGGAGACGAGATGGATCCTTTTCGTGACCTGGGATTGATACTAGCGAATTAGCCGTTTGTTGCTAAATTATTTAAATAGTTCTTGCTATAGACCACTAGGTAAAGTCAGATTAAAGGGTGGTATTTGGACAAAAGTACCGAAAACAGCAACTGATGAGGCTGCATGTTAAAATCCCACTCCGATCCCAGAGGTCTTTTAAGGTAATTATGAAATAAAAAACTGTTGTTTTCTAGGACATAGTAGTTCATTAGAAATTCACCTCGAAGTAGTGGGGAAGACTGTTGGTACTGAGCAACCCTGTCCCCCTTACCCTTCCCATTACAGATAGCTCTCAGTTTAAATGCTCTCCAGCTAGCTTACAGCCCCCCTCACACCCCCAACCTACCACTACTGGGGGAACATATATGGTGAGCAATATTGGAACTATCCAGCTGTACAGTTTTGACCCCATTGCCAGCTCAGACGGGGAAAAAAGACTCGTCTACAAGTGGATGCATCAGAATGGAGTGGAGCAGAGAGCTTGTGGCCCGTCCGGCATAGCTTCTACGTAACAAATACAGTTTTTTTTCACGTGGGATTTTTTGTCACAATAATTTGAATAAGGCAATATTCAGAAATGCAGTTTTGACCTTCATTTTTAGAACAAAATCATCAGCCTCAATATGTTAAAAATACCAAAAACAAAGTTTTCCTTTGAGGGGATCTTTAATAAAAATACAAACTCTGGCTATTCCTCACATTATTAACTGAAGATGGCTGGAAAGCTAATGTAGGTGAAGGTCTTTGGATGTGTAATGATTTCCGGATGATTAGTGGGTTCTGAGGAAGCGCATGGGTCTGATCAATAGAGAACCAAACAAAAGAATGAAATCAATGGAGCACACATGAGCGCACAAATGAACAAATCACACAACTGTCTGCTGCAAATCAGAGTATAGCTTGTCAACTGTATGCAGACTATATTAATGTGAGCATTTCCTTCTCTTTAGGACACACACACAAACAAATACATGAAGTCTATGGATGCACAGATGTGGGATAAGGCAGTACAAAGCCATGCTGGCTTTGCCTATTGAAACACTTGTCAGGATCCTCTGGGAGGCCAAGCAGATCACTGACCACTGAATAAATGAACACACACACACACATACGCACACACACACATATGCACACACACACACACACACACACACACACACACAGCCCTCCTACATCTGACTCACACATGCTGTCTCCCATGGGACTCAACTGAAAGGGACAGAAGGCTGACCTCGGGGCTCCTCGGCTCTTTCATCTGGTCTCTTTTCAACTTCATCAGTGTCAACAGGGTTAAAAGAATTCATTTTCAGTGGTAAGCATTTTGGCTAAAAATCAATCTAACGAACCCCGGCAGCCCAGCTACAACATCTTCCCTGCAAACAGTTTGGTTGATAGTTAAAGTTCCACTCATCATATTTTGATCTATTGTAAAAGTGTTCCCACTGGCCTTTTGATTATGATTATGTGGGTTTTAGCCTAAATAAAAAAAAAAACCTGCATCGTAGTCTAGAACATAGTTTCTGCAGAGTGGCAGTAGTTCATTAGAAATTTTATTCCGATTTGTGGGCGGGACAGTTAGTACGGAACAACTCCGCCCCCTTTTTAATTGTTGAGAGATCTCCATTTACACATTCTACTGCTAGCTTACAGGCCCTCACACCCCCAACCTGACATTAGTGATTCAACAAAAATGGCGAGTAATATTGGAGCCATGCAGCAAAACAGTCTCATCCACAACCAAAAAAAAACATATTTTTTTACAATTTTAGCTAAAAACTGCATAATCATAAAGAAAAGACCACTGGGAATGATTTTATTATAGAAAAAAATAGAAATGGGACTTTAAAAAACATCAAAACCACAGTTTCCATTGGAATGGGTCTTTAAAAACAGAGGAGGATGGGACCTGATGGTTTACTCTTTGAGTGAGGCCTTTGCTGGCTGCTGATCTTAGTTTCTTCCTGAGGAAACACTTCCTGGTTCACAGCTGCGACTTTTGCTTTTTATTGTTGAAAAGTCACATCATGTGAGCAGATTTCAACTTTCAACAGAAGAAAAAAAGTTTTATAAACGGACTTTGTAAACCTAAAATTGCCTCTTTTTGTATTTTTAGGAATGACGAGCACGGCAAAGCCGCAGAAAACAAACACACAAACACACTTCACATGAAACGGGACAAGCAGACGGCTCACACCCTCCTCAGGGGACCTGCCAGGCTGGCTCCACCCATTTCAAAGCAAGCAAAAGAGCCTCCGACAAGTGTGCAAAGGAGGGGTGAGGGGTTGGTGCAAACATGGGGGGAAGGTAACAGCACCACACCCCCACCCACACACCTCCCAAACCCCTCATTACTGTCCCAAAGCGTCCACATGGGGACCAAATGAGAAACGCCAAAGTCCCTTTTTCTCTCCATCCACTTTCTGCCCCCCACCCCACTTAACACCATACAATTAGTGGCTCCTTGCTGTTACCCCCACCCCCCTTGCTCTTTGCATACATGCATGTATACATGTATATACATCTCAGTTCTCAGCATTTCAGATCAGAGAAAAGTGCAGACACACCCTAAATACCAGGCAGCTTTATTTTAGCCTCTTTCTGACCCTCCCTTCTCTTCCTCTCTATTCATCATGCTGGTGCTGCTTTGGCTGGGACCGGCCCCCCCGGCGAAAGCCACGCTGTAATTACGCTAGAATGCCGATGTGACTACTTCCTGTCTGGAAGAGCCCCATATCCTGCTCCCAAGGGCATCTTCAGTTGGCTGAAAAATTCTTTGAGCGTCTACGTCAGCAAGAGTAGCAGTTTCCCAGGCTGTGTCTGTGACTGATGTGCACTTAGGTAGTTTGGTTGAGGAGTGCGGAGAGAGAACTTCAGCTTATGACCAGTAAGACGCAGCTGTAGGACTCGACTGAACACACATTTACTGCCTGTCCTTTTAATTTCAGATGATTAGCAAACACTAAACTTATTTTCTCCCCTTAATATCAGTAAAATTAAGACACATAACAAATTTTAGTTTTATTTCTTGCCAAAATGTGGTCACAGAACTTATTGCACACATTTTCTGCACAACACTTAAGCAGATTTATCAGAACCTTCCAAAGAGCTACTTATGAGAAAATTTGATGTAAACATGTGTTAGACTGCACTACAGGTTTCCATTCAACCATTTACCGCGCCCTCTCATGTCACATCAGACATTCCTACCTTCATACATACAAACCAGATCACTGCACAACCGTGCACGCCAGATTTAACGCCAGATCGAGCGTGTAAACAGAGCAAATGATAGCAGCCCGGGAGTCTTTAGGGAGCGACTAAATGAGTCACTGGAGGCTGCTCATACGTAAAAGCCTTCCGAAGAAATTTCTGATGTCAACATTAAGAAAACTGACTTCAGAATCAAAAATCATTTTATATTTATGAAGCCAGGCAGATATATATGTATATATATACACACACACAACATTTTTAATTGAACAACTACCATGCGACATTTATTAAATAACATTTGAAAAATGATTGGTTCTTGTTTCCTAATTGAAGCTTCTTTTTTTAATTTTACAACCTGCTGACACTAAACTCTGAGTCAGAACTGAGTCCAAACAAATGGATCTCTGAGGAAATTGAGCTGCAATGTCACATCTGAGATTTTTAACTAAACAGAGAGAAACTTTGGAAGATGCCAAATATCCACTAACGTTAAAGCAAAGTCAGGCAGGTACCAGACCCAACCGCCAAGAAAACTGGTCACGATTAGAAAGGAGTCTTTTTCTATGGCTATTTTTTTTTTTAACAATGCTTCTTGAAGAGCTAAATGACAGGTTTTGAAAACCTGTTTTATTTAACTTTGATTACATTTCTAGTTTAATTTAATCATATTTCTTATCAACTGATTGATCTTTGACAAACTTGACCATCTGGTATTGAGAGTTAAATATACAACCACTATAGCATCCTAACACAGACTCCATACTCTTTAGTTTTCATCAAGCTTCTGCAGCATCATTAAACTGGATTAAATCAAATCTCGCAGGAACAGGAAATGTGCATTTTCTCAAAATGAAGAATCATGAGTCTTGTCTCTGTGAACTTTTCACCTGAAGAGTTTTCATCACAGACGTGCTCACACACCAATACACACACAGTCTTGCAGGGCCTCACCTGTGGACGTAGTGTAGCTGGTGGACAGAATCAATGGCCAACACCATTTCAGCAAGGTAGAACTTGGCCATATCTTCAGGCAAACGGTCCTCAAACTTGCTGAGGAGAGTCAGCAGGTCCCCGCCCACGTAGTAGTCCATAACCAGGTACTGGAGACACAGGAAACAGAAATACCTCACTAAATGTGGAGGAATTACAGAGTGCTTTAGTAACACAGGAAGGTCTTAATCAAATAAAAACATTAAACACATTTACAGAAAGAAGTTAAACCAGCTGTTGTTGCTCCATCATTTCTTTGACGTTTGTCTCTCATGATCACAGAGGCAACACCGGCTCCAAAAAAACGTTTTACTTTTCAGGATTTCTCTAAAAATAAATGACCGCGCAGAGGCTTAAGGCCTTGGGGAGTGTCCAGCACTTGTTGTGTGAATGCTAGTAATGGAATGACAAACAGTCGAGGCATTTGAACTTGGGGGTCACGCAGAGACGAGATATCAGGTTAAAGGGAAAGCGCCCGCCTCCAGCAGCCGCCATTCATGCCAGACAGAGCTTCCCTTACAAACCTCCACCCAACTCCAAACTCTGCGGTTTTTCACACAGTGTCTGTGTCTCTGTTGCTTCATTTTCTCCCGTTCAATTATTATGTTGGATTTTGAGTCAACAAGAGGCTGTGCTGGTCAGATTCTGGCAGAGATCCTTCAGAGGTTCAGGCGCTCTGAAACTCTGAAGGGTTAGGGGCAATGCTACCAACAGCTCAACAATATAGGGTACCAAAACAAAGGCACAAAATTAAATTATAGCGCAACAACACGCTACTTAAAAGTGCCAAAACCTAGCTGTATTTAAATTTGTCCTTGTGTTTACAGAAGTGCTGTAGAGAAGGACCAGCAGCTGCTACATTGTTGCAAAAGCAAGATGCTGGAAAAAAAAACGGAGGGGAGATTTACAAAAGCAAATAAAGTGCAGAATTTAAACGGATTTAAACTTTAATGAGCAAACTACATCCTATAAAATACATCGAACACACCAACGGTCCCCAACCTTTTTCAGGCCACAGACTGGTGTTATGCCGGACAATATTTTCAAGGACCAGCCTGTACAAGGCTGAAGTGGCATCTGAGTTTTAAAGTTTTTTGTTTTACATTTATTTTAGCCTCCACTCCACTTTAGACTCCTGGTTTTTGTCTTCTTCTATTTCCTCACTGGCTCTTTTCTTTGAAACAAAACTCTCCAAATACATTTGTTTTTGTTAACTTTGTTAACTTGGGTTTAGCTTAGTGGTTGGCACAGCCACTTTAAAAACCTAAATAATGTATTTTAACACATGATTGAGCTACTTGACATGGGTCAAGAATGAGTCAGATGTGGTGGAGAGAATGCAGTAGTTTTTCAAAATAAAACTTCCTTTAGAATCAGATTTTAAGTAAAACGGAGAAAATGTAGGTCATGTTTTTTTTTCCTCTTGGCCCGATACCATCTGTCCCACGGACCGGCACCGGCTGTGCAATGAAAAACTCCCACATTTCTTTGCATTAACACTTGCAAAATAAAATTGCTAATCTAATATTAGCAGCATTTTGTGTGAATTCTAATCCTTAAATAAAATAGTTGAGGTGATGTGACAATAAGAGGCTACAGAAGGAAAGATTCCTGTGTTACCAGATTATTGTCATCCTGGAAGGCGTAGTGCAGGGTGGTGATCCACTGGCAGTCTCCGTTTACCAGCACGTCTCGCTCCTCCCGAAAACACGCAGTCTGGAAGAGAACAAGACATTAGACAATCCCAAAAGGCGCACAAAAAACAACAACTTCAGAAAACATGAACCTTGCAGTTCTGAAATCACGCCTGCTCAATTATTTCATGGAGGAAATATGACATAATGTAGTTTTGCCAAATAAGAAAGTGTTTTCCTGATGATTTTTGTTCCTGACTGGAAATATAATATATATAATAATATAGCCTGACATATGTATATTTAAGAAAAAAAAGATTAAAGCAAAATCTCTGTACAGAAAAAAATACAAGACTATAAGGAAGTAGAAGGGGCCGTGTTAACGCTCATCCTGCAGCATTTCCCATGTCCAGGCATTTGAACACACAAACAACAAGGGGCAGTTTGGCCCCATGACGTCCGAGGCGTGAAGACCAAGGACCCGAGGGACTGACAGGAATGTCAGACTATCAGGAAGACGTCAATGAAGAAAACATCCATCTGCAGTTCGTGCTGCTCTGACTCTGACACGTTCTACAACCTGTCAGCAAAGTCCTGATGTGACAGAGCGTGGATGAGGGCTGCAGTTTCTCCTGCAGGGGGGACTTTTCCTTCTGTTTTTGACTATTCATCCAACTTTATTACTTTTTTCTTTCATTTAGAAGATAAGAAAATTCCTAACTACTGCAGAATCCCACCAACCTCTGCTCGCTTCAACATCTCCCATTTGTTGAGGATCTTCATGGCGAATACTTTATCTGTGTTTTTCACTTTTACCACGGCAACCTGCAACAGAGAACGGATTTAATGACAGGTTGGCCAACTGATTAAAAAAAATCAAACAGAACAACAAAGGATTTATTCGGTTCTTGAGAAGTAAAGTTGTTTGCTAACTTTGTTCATCAACCATCATGTTTTTATAGTTACACAAATATCCAAACAGACAGCAGTAAATGATGCTAATAAAGATAAGAAACTAAACAGCTATAAAAAGGCAGGCAGAAAGGATAGGAAGAAGAACAAAAAACTGAAAATGGCTGAAAACAAAGGAAGCATAAAAGGAGCATAAAACAATGAATGGCTTTGAAGTTAATATGAAATATTAACTGATTATTTTGAACAAAAAATAATCAAAAAGGTAAGCAATATACAGTATTATTTACTTAAAAATCTATCAAATCAAAACTTGGCAACACAAGTTCTGTGGAGGATCAGGAGGGAAGAACACATTTTACTGGTTTTAAAGTTGCTGCATTGGCTCAATGTGGATTTCAGGACTGATTTATGATTCTTCTAATGGTTTATAAATGTTGCAATGATTTTTGGCCTTCTTATCTCAATGGATTTCTATTTAGGTATGGGCCCTTATGGACCCTGAAGTTCCCCTGCACTGGCTTTTTGGTTGTTCCTAAGGTAAATACCTAAACTTATGATGAGGCTTCATTCTGCCACCAAAACTTATGATGAGGCTTCATTCTGCCACTAGGGTCCTCGCCTCTAGAACAGCCTGCCGGAAAACCTCAGGGCCGCAGAGACCATTTAGGGTTTTAGGAAAGGGCTCAAGACCCACCTTTTTAAAAAGGCCTTTAAATGATCTTTTCTGGTTATTTAAATATAATTATGCGATTTATTTTATTTGTTTGAATTACTCATATGTTTAAATTTCCTTTCTATGTATATATTTTATGCATGTAATTTTAATTTTCTAAATAAGATTTTAGCCCCAGTGTTTATTATGGGGATCCATTGAGCCAAGGCTTGCTGGTTTGGTCTGTGGGTATTGCCACAGTGCTCTCCCTCGCTGTGGGGGCTGGGGTCCAGTATTCCAGCCTCAGCAACAGGAGTGGACCCCGTTGTTAGGAGGGTGCTGTATAGCAATGCTTGTATGGCTGAGCCGGCTTCTGGTATGAATCCATTTCCTATGTACTGTTTCCTCACATCAGAAGCAAGCCAGAAGTTTATTTTATACATTTGTTTTGAAATTACTGCCATGTTCCGTCTTCATTGGGGTCATGGGTTATACATGTAAAAAAAGGGCGGGGGGGGGGGGGGGGGGCAAAGGGGTGAGTTAGTTTTAATTACATTAAATACAAACAATTTAAAGCCACGTAGTCTTCACAACTTCTGCGTTATACTTTTAAATGCTAATTAAAAATGAATAAAAACAGACTTCCTCTGAATAATACCTATAAAAGTGTGACGCTTTTTAACTGTGTCTAAGCTAATGGCAGACTTTTCCTTCACTAGTAATTGTTAAACAACACTGACAGACCCCCTCAGCTCCAGCTTTGCATTTAGCCAAAAAAGGAGCTGCATAAGCGGCTGCGACACACTGCTGTGTGCAGACAGTGGCAGCACGCGCCTCCATGAACTCATCACCCACCGTGTCACTTCATCCGATCACAAACACAATAATAATAGACCAAATAACAATACCACATGCATTTACATATGTACATATGGATAGAAAAAGTCCAGTCCAGAGGAGCAATGAAACTGTTATGAAACAGAGGGGTCTGCACTCGATTAAATTAACCAAGGGGGGGGGGGGTGCTGCTAATGCAATACAATGATAACATTCCTGCAGTGTTTGGATTTCCCCCCATGATCCCTTAGCAGAGGAAAGGAAGAAAAAAGGCTGAAGACATGAGAATGGAGGAATACACTGATCTTGGCCTGGTCTGTTTTTTTCCTCCATCTCTCCTTTCCTCCCTCTACAGCTCTTGTCTTCACCTCCTCCTTAGCTCTCTCTGATCTGGTGTCTACTTTCAGGACCCAAACAGAACAGAGTGTGGATTTTTTACATCGCAACTTCCGTTTATTGGAACAGTCAGATGCACAGCAGGCGATTCTTGGCTTTGCAAAGAAACAGGATAAGCTGAGGGTCAAAAATATGTCATAAACAGGAGCAGTGTCCAAAAATGTCCACGTATTTGTTTAAGGAGTTAAGTGCCAAGTGCAAATTTAGCTTCAAATGAGTAACAAGTAGTCCTGAGGTTAGGTTTTTCTTCTTGTCCTGAAAAGAAACCGTTTGCAGCACCTTCTGCTGTCTTCAGGTGGCAGTGCTAAGAAACATGCTGTGATCTACAGCAGACTTGCTGAAAGCACTGTGAGGTTCTTAGAGTGCATCTCTAAATTCAATGGAAATAGTTATCCCAACTCTGTAGAAGAAGACTGACTATTTTTAAGGGTTGTGAGGCATGGCACCAAGAAGTGTTATTGTTTCTGCTGCAAATGGATTTCCATGGCAGAACAATATAACCCATAGATCACCTTCGTCTTGCCGTTCAGCCAAATGTATGCAGGTGCAGCTGGCTAAAGCAACGGCACTGGAAAATTCCAACAAGGTAGCAGCATTCACGGGCCGTCCGACGACAGTAAAAACAAACCTGAAATGCCAACGGTCACATGACTTCACATGGGTTTATGAAACACTCCTTGCAGGAGTGCAACTCATCGTGCCAGTATTTGGTGCTGTTGCTACATGCTGGCAGGTGCGCCCACTTAGAGCCATCAAACCATCCATCACTTTGCACAAAGCAGAATTTCTATCAACACCTGCCTGTACTGATTTCACCACTTGATTTTTGCACACTTTTATGTTGTTGTTTTAGACTGACGTTATGTAAGGCTGAGGACATAACCTGTCCCTTCTGCATTCCCCAGGTTTGACATCATCACCTGAAACCCAGTGACGTGACCCTTTGAACTCCCGTTCAGGCACGTGTTCATATAAAAGAAAACTGAAGAAACAAAAACATTGAAATTCATCCAAAATAGTTCCTCTGGTACTCTTAATAAAACGTATGGGTTGTGTGGCAGTGAAAATATCTAAAGTTCTGTTTGTGAAGCAAGTATAGTCATGCTCATGAGGCAGACCCATTATACGCACTGCAGATGGAATGTGGAAGAAAGTAATTCACCATCAAATCCAACAACATTATTGACTTCTACAAACTAGGCATACTGATCCAAGAAGATCCGTTATAGACCGAATCTGATTGTCCGGCATGAAGCAGAGTTCTGTCCAGCAAATAGCAGAGCCAATGGGCAGCTGACGAGACAAAGAAGACAGGAACAACAGAAACCTGTTTGCTGTGGATGCCTGCAGGCAGGGAAACCAGGAGAAGATAGAATGTGCACAAGCTCACTAGTTGGCAGCAGATGGAGTGCTTTTCCATCAACCATACTTGGATCTTTTTTAGAGCTGAATTAAGGTCGGCAAAGTTGCCATAGTGGTCAAAATCTATACTGATGTCCTGTATACAAAATCCTGAACGATTAGGCGTTTGAACACCTGCTTTATGAGTATGGCCTTGACATACAGACAACATATGTGACACAGATACATTGGTTTGGTCTAAGGATTCAATGAAATCCATTTTCATTTCCTTGACAATAGTTATCTTGGTTGCTTGATGTTACCAAACAACCTGGCTTTAGTTCCTAGCCTTGTAAAATGTCACTGGTCAAAGAATCTTTCCGTTTGGGTAGATGACAGGCTGGCAGAACTCAGCAATCAGCAGCATCTTAAAATATTTATATAACAACTGATGTGAGAGGAGTGAGTGATGGAGCAAGATAAATGGGGTGATATTTACATTTTTCGTCTTATTTTTTGTTTTGTTTTGCAAACTTGAGATAAACAAAGCTGAAACCACAAATGAACCTCTTTGAGTTAGCTAGGCTGGCTTGCTAGCAGTAGATGTAAACAATAGCTCAATGCATTGAAATGACTGAAAGCTATCTGTATGTAGAACTTTGTTTCATATTTTTTTTAACTATTTAGAGTGTGCTCTTTTCTGGTTTTAGGCATTTTCTTTAGAGTAAAGAATATTAACGTAGAAGAAAAAGTAAGGTACTATAAAAAGGATCCAATATTTTGACCAAAATGAAAAGGCAAAAAGTGTGAAACTGAGTAGATCTAGTTGTAGTTAGTAGAGTAGTTAGTAATAGAAAAACACTCAAGACTTATTCTAAATATTAAATGATGTTAGAAGAAGTTGAAACATACACTAAGGGAGATTTCAGCATTTGGAAACCCCATTGCACACCAAGTGCACAGTTGTGAATCCTTTTCGGTTTGGATCAAGAACAACAGTTACCTCTCCAAAGGCGCCTCGTCCGATCACCTTAAGTATCTCAAAGTCTTCTTTGTGGAGGCGCATTTGCTTCACTTTGGAGGTGAATGGTTTGGCTGCAGAGAGAAAGAAAATATTAGTTTTAAGGCAAGTTCATAAAATAAACACTAAGCTTTGAAAACATTCAAAGACCAAACACTAGATCGATGGCAAAAACATTAGCAGAAGAAGCACAAGGAAAAGTTAGTTAGCATAGCCTTTAAATACAGATATTTGTCTAAATGCAGTAACTGTTGAAAAAAACAATCCAACAGCCATATCCTAAAATTTAAACATCCCAGATAGGCCTGCACAATATACCGCAAATTTATCGTTATCGCAATATCCAGCTCTGCAATATGCATATCGCAAAAGACGGCGAATATCGCAATAAATCGCAAACCCAAAATGTGTTAAAACAATCTTCTAGCAGCTTGAAGCATTTAACGAATCAAATAAATCCCTTTATGCTTTGACCAATCAGATGGACGCCTTCCCATTGTTGACCAATCAGATGGAGGCCTATTATGTTAGATGTTTGTCCCCCATGTCGATGTGGGTCATTTGGAGTATAATTTTTAAACTGTTGCAATGAAATGGGAATGATGTTTTTGTTTATTTTTCTATTTGTTTATTTACCGCAAATTTAGCGTTATCGCAATATTGATCACTAATATCGCATATCGCAAGTTTTCCTCATATCGTGCAGCCCCTAATCCCAGATATCAATTACATAAGACACCAATATTGTTTTGGTGTAAAAAAAGGTACAAGGAGCAAATTGTTTTTTCAAATCAATAGGAACCTGAATGTAGTAATTGTAGTAATTGTATTTAGTTAAATTAGTTGGACCAAGTTTTGCTTTCCAAGTACAGTCTTACTATTTATTAGCTTAATCATCGATACCTCTTGGATGGACTAGAAGACGACAAAAAAATTACAATAATTAGAAAAGCATCTGTCTGTATGCCCAATATGACTTGTAGTAGTGTTTAGTGCACGGTAAGCCATTAAAACACAGTAAAACATTATCAACCAAAAATTGATATGTAATTTCCTCACTGATGGGCTAGTAAAGGACTTCTTGTTCTTATAATCTTATAAACTGATGCTCAACTTTTAATTAGAAGCTCGAGTTTGGTTCCTCAATCTGCATGCCCATGTATCCAAGTGTCCTTGAGCAGGACATCGAACCCCACATTGCTTCCGGTGGCCTGGCTAGTGCTGGTGCGTGGCAACTCTTCCACCTTTTAGTGTGAGTGTGTGTCAATGAATGAATAACCCTTGTGCTATCTTAGATGACCCCACACTTACATTGACGCGTTCTCCTTACCATGACAAAAGGTGGATAAAGGTGGAAAGATTTAATGTAATCATGGACATGAGTGAAGATCACAAATCATTGAAGAAAAAAGGTTCAGAGCAGATCTAGTGGGTCTAGATGACCCATCTCCCAATGTTAAAGTGCCTAGGATAGCACAAGGGATAACTAAAGCAATTTGGGTCTTGAAGAAGGTATAAAACCTCTACATAAGTATTAGTCATCTACCAGTTAGCGTAGTTACGCCTGCTGCTCCTTGATGGGAAAAGAACTTGGGAGGGGTCTGCAAGAGTTGCCAACATTTTCTCTCAAAGCCAGACAGATTCAATCTCAGCTGACAAAGTCAGCATTTCCCTTATTTGTAGTTGAGCTATTCAGCCACTTCCTGGTTTACATGATCCCAGCATGCCTTCAACAACCTAGATTGGCTGTAAGTTCAATAAAGGTCATCTTACTGGTTAAGTTGATATCACATTTTTCTTAAACCACTAAAAAAAGTTAATTAAATTTTTGTCCCATTATAATCCAGTTATATCACACATCTAACTTCATGTCTAATGTTGGCATCTAAAAACAGTAGTTCTTTCAGTGAGCAAGAACAAAATCTCCCTGTTCTACACAAACCATTCTTTTTTAGCTCTCGCAAAATGAACGGCTGTCAAAAAGCAAGAGTTCAAGTCCAAGTCTGGCCTGTCTGCAATCCTTACACCCGTCTGTCTGCAACAATTACACAGAATTGTCAGTGTTTGAGAGGAGGACATCCTCCCACTGTGAAGCAGGGAAATGCCTGCTGAAATAAAACAAACAGGTCACTTATAGCTCAAACATCTCTCCCACTCAGTTTTCCCCTCATAGACAGTGGGCTTGGTCTGTGACGACCACGGGGCAAAAAGATCCTTTGGGCCAACGGCGTGTGCCGTGTTTTGGCACAGCTTTCTAAAGCTACGACAGAGACAAACAACTAAGCAGTGTCATAGTGGGTGAGGCTGAGAAACACCTGACAGGAACGAAAGAAATGCTCTGTCATGTTCAGTTTCCAAAGGACATACTTTCACAGCGACTAGACCAGACACACAAGCTGTGTGTTATATCTGGGACTTTTGAGGCTGGACAGCATCTCAGGTCTGTAGGAATGATTGCCATGACACAAACACAAAATCATATCTTCCAGTGTTCTTTTGTTTTTTATTCCCCTCTCAACTATGGAACCTGACCGCAAAAAATACAACATACTCAAAAAAAAATACATAGCACACTGATCTGGTAGTAATTATTAAACAAAATACCACTACCAAATAAAAGGTTAAACACAAAGTTGGCCAAATAAATGAATACAACGCAATGACCCTTTTATAAAGTTATGAGAGTGACAATACATTTCCTAAAGTCCTCTAATGAAAATCATGGTTTTTGAGTTTGTGACATGTAGGTGTGGCATTTTTCTTATGAAAGAAAACAAATGTAATGAGAAATCTTTTCTGAGT
Source organism: Oryzias sinensis (assembly GCA_037389245.1). Classification (NCBI taxonomy): domain Eukaryota; kingdom Metazoa; phylum Chordata; class Actinopteri; order Beloniformes; family Adrianichthyidae; genus Oryzias; species Oryzias sinensis. Next base: position 11,092,659 of record CM074509.1, read on the forward strand.
CTTTTTCCTTTTCAATCTCCGTCAATCAAACTGTCTTAAAGACACTCAGTTTGAGTTGATGAGCTTTTGTTATGTCACAACAGCCAAGGAGCGCATGGGCATTGCGCAAGCTCCTTGATCTTGCCCGTCAGGCTCAGGTGCAAGAGAAAAGATGGCCCATTGTTGCACTGCCGGCAGGTATTTCAGGTGCATCCTGGCTGGATTTTGTTGTTGGCCGCACATATTTCAAATTAAACTTAAAGTTAAAGTCCCAAATGTGCTTCCTCTCTGACAGAGTTTATTTAGAATGGTGTCCAGAAAAGGTCAGTGCTGACTGAAAGCCTTCTCTTTAGAAGTAATAGTCTTCTGCCCGGTCTCCTCCAAACTGATCCGACAAGGCAGGATTAGTAGCTAGCTGCTTAAAAAAAAGTATATGGCTGGAGTCCGAAATAACCTACAATTCCCTTATTGTTTAATTCATAATTATGCCAGTGGGAGCTAACAGAGTGGTAGGTCATAGAGGGGGGGGGGGCAGTCAAGCAAGTTGAGCGGGAGAAAACAGTGATTAGTGGCTGCACGCTGACTCAGAAGCCCCACTAAACCAACCACATAAGAAACGGCTTTCATCTGGGAGCCAGGAGCCCACGGGCCCAATCCACGACAAAGTATAAGCACAAACACAGTTACATACACACAGCAAGGTCAAGCTCTGTACACCTGACACTTAAATAACGACTATGTCGTGTGCGAGGTTTGCTAGACAAACCCTAGCCAAGCCCTTCAAAAAGAAAAAAAAAACCCCTCTTGTTTGGTCAATACTTCAACATTTTTTTTTTGCTTTTGTAAAAACTGTAATCAATAAACCGTTTCTTATAGTAAGCAGATGAATCTGTGTTCTTAATGAACATATAAAATCCTTTGACTTAAACACGACAAATGTTTGCAATTACTACCAACCCATGTTTACTTTGGGATCAGCATACCTGCACTTCGTCCCAACGACATGCCTTATCCTGTTTTACAACAGAGAGGAAAAAAATGTCGTCAAGTATGGTCATACCTCTGTCTTTGCAAGAAAAACATAAAGGTGGACCTAAACATAGCAACTGTTGCTATGATAAGGTGTGGTAGCATCATTGTGAAAGCGGACTACCCAAGACTCAGCATGAGTGTCGGCCTTTGTTCTTAAAGTTTTGCAATGTGCAGGTTGAGTAAGCCAATAACGGGGGTGGGGGGGGGGGGTGTCATGTCAGTCTGATTAAATGCATGCTTTGTGGAGATGACAGTGATGAGTACATACTGTCCTCACACACAGGAAGCCAAAGATACAGCTGCATGTGTGCCCTGTTGAGGTGAAAAACATAAGGTTGCAGTGAAACTGGAATAACGCGCGAGACGCCACCTAATCCACATAGCCGGACTGGTTCAACCCAGAATACCAAGTGCTTATCTGGCCGATCTGAGTCAGTGCCACAAGTTAAGGCAATTTTTTGTGAAATTTAGTAACCGCGGGCAAGTGCATTCATTTACACACACAAACAGGCCTCAGAGAAGCTTGGGTGTGGTCCTGGGAAATATGCGAAAGCACAGAGTGCATTACAGCAACAAGGCATCAATCTTTATATTTATAACTTTGTTGTGCATGTAATAACAGATCCGGGGATTGAAGGGATGAAAACCAAAAAGAAGGAGGGGATTAAAAAACACAAAGAGACCCAAGTGGGCAAAAAGACGAAAACACAATGACTGAAGGACTTTCGCACACATATTGTTTTGTCAAGTCTTTAGAGGGTTTCAGATCTCATTTATCAAGTACATGAAATAGCTCTTATAGAATAATTCACAGATTGAATTTTTGTCTTAAAATGTTTTGATTAAACATTAATTGAACATCTATGGTTGTTGAGGTTTCACTGGAAGGACAACCTATTCTACAACACAGTTAAGAATTGTTCATTGAGATGTGAACTTACGTCAGTTCAAGATTACACAATGGAGAAAAGATGTATTAGGAGAGGAGAAAAAATGAAAATGAAACTACATAAGGCTGGAAATGTATCGTGCCATCAATAGATGGATGGCATGCCAAGACCGTCAGCCGAGGAGCCAAAAAAACAGTACGAGTCCAAATGCTACAGCGCTATACCGCACTAATACCCCAATTCCTGAGCAAGATGGAGGGACATCTGGAAGCCATAATGAATGAGGTAATGACACAAAAATGCTGTTTGAAAGAAAGTCAGAGACAGAGAAAGGGATATAGATAGGCTTTCCAGAGTCTGACAAGAAAAGAGGGAATGAGGAGAGGAGAGGAGGAGATCCATTGATGGCTTTACCTCTATTTGACCGCAGAAGAGCTGCTGGAGGCTGCAGATGGAAAGCAGAAAAAAATCTGGTCTACTGTTATAAAAGACAACAAATCAGTAGTCTTTTTATTATATTGAGTCCAGTCTGTTTAATTTGGCATTTATTTTTATTTTTTTTAGATTTTGCAAACAAGATTGGGAGTTACAAGTATTGTAAATATTCTAACGTGGCTAACATGTAGCATGTTCCAACCAAGTTTTGGAACTGTGAAAACAGTAAAGTCTCACTGACTGACAGAATTATCTCTGACTCTTTTCATAAACGCGCCTTATAGTTTAGTGCACATTATAAATGACATGGGTTCAAAAGGAGACCATTCATTGATGGCACGCCTTACAATCGCACTCTGTAGTGCGGAAAATATGGTATTTATTTTTATTTCAGATGGTTAAAAAAGTGTTACACACCCTTCTGCCTGATTATATCTCAATGGAACCCTTTCATCATTTAGAAATAACTACTGGCTTATTGCTGAAGCCCTTCTGTGTCAAACAAAGGAAAAACCAATTATGAGAGGGCTGAATAAATAGAACACCAAGGCCATCAAAGGAAGAATTGAAGCTCTGTAACTCTGATAGCCCTATCCTAAAAAGGGAAAGTTCCCAAGATTCTTCAAAAAGTCTGAACTTTTTAGTGATTAAATGGCAGGTAGGTTAAAAAAAAAGTCCAGACAATTATCTGACATTGTGGACTAAAACAGAAGTAGACCTTTTTTTGTTTTTGTTAACGGCAGTTCTTCTGAAAAATTGCAGACCTTCAGCCAAATAGGATGATTTTGAAGGTATTTTCCTTTTTCTTTGTACACATGCAAAGCTGCTGAGTGGCCAAATGTGATGACAAGAGACAGTAACAGATCCCCAACACATGTATTACTCATGAGAGCTGCATATTGGATGTCACTGCTTAATCAATGAGGGACACTGGACATCCATGAAAGGCAAGCACAGAGTCAACTGCACAGTAAACCAACATCACTTGGACTGTTCATGCTAGGCAGCTCAGTAGGAACATCAGAAGGATAGCTCTAACCATTTTCCATCACACATTTGAAAACCTAAAATAATGATGCCTTTCCGTTCACTTCTGACTCATTTCCCATCATGCTGTGCATTCTCCCTAGTCCCCAACTTTAATTTTCCCTCTGCATGCTTCAGTCAATTCTTTCTGCCCTGACACACTTATAATAAAAGAGCCTTTCTTTAACCAAACAATAAGTGTCCCGCAGCAGTAAAAAAAAAAAAAAATCAAACAGGATGTTGCTAAAATAATGAAAAACCCACAAACACTTGAAAAAAAAGGAGTCAGATAATAGTCAAACAACAATAAGGGTGATACATCATAAAGCTCTGTGCTGTGCATGTGCCAGCCAACCAGCAACATGAGCAAAGCTGCCTTAGTCGGACTCTGCATCAGCAGTTTTTTCAGCCTCTACAGGAACTTTTAAAGTACTTCAAAGAACACTGCACATGGACCTGCTCTGCCCACATGGCAAACAAGTTGATTTACACTGTTCAGTGTCAACAGAGCCTGCATATACCACCTGCAGATAAAGAGCGCCCATGAAAGGACACTGCCAGTTACCACAGCCTGGCTGGGGTTGTTCATCTTTGCCACATTGTTGAAGCTTGTAACCCCAGCTGCTGAATTATTGTTACAGATTTAGCCGCTACAGACTGATAAAGGTGTTAAGAAGCAAGAATGAGATAAGGCCGGGGCAGTTCAGAAAGGAATTATTACAAATTTCTGGTAAGAAATAAATCACATAAAACAGTACATTGAAAAAACCTACTAACTCCTTTTAAATGATCATCTGGAATTAAATATGTATTAAAGCTTGTAAATAAAAAACAACATTATAGGTTGGTACATCAGAGCCATCAGAAGTGTTTTAAAGGTTGAATCTGTTTGTCTATCAATGTCTGTGTCCAGTAATAAATGATGTAATGTATTGTATAAAAACAATAGCAACCAACACAAGAACTGGACAGAAAATAAGCTTAAAAATAAAGCAGAATTTTAAAATATGGAATAATATTTAATCTTATAGATTAGACATTGCCTGTCTCTTCTTGACCCCAGTTTCCAAAAAATGCCAGGTTTGAAGAGATGCTGTGACAAATAGACACCGGTCTCCATTAATAGCGTCTGATCTCTTTTAAACAGTGGGTTGTACAAAATGTTTTTGAATAACAGCAGTAATGTACTTTTTTTGTATCTTTTCTAATCTCGTGTCATAAAGTATAAGAATTTGCGTGCATTTAGAGATTATTCCATTTAATTATTTTTCATCAGGATGAGTGCTTTTGTGCTAAATTCGGACTGGTCAGCGTTGGAGGTTTCATTGGCATGACAGTTCAGACGACTGCTACCGTACCCGTTTTTCATGCATACGGTCATACCATGTACTGCTAAAATATTTCCGTGTAAAGCTGTACTGATCATTGCAAATCCCGAAATGTTCATCCAGTGTTGTTAGCATATTGTGGCTGTACATATGGTAAACTTTGCCACATTTTACTGCCAAATGAACCCCGTTGAGCAGTCACCAATTCTGTCTGCAAGGCATCCAAAAACTGCCGTTTTTTTTTTCAAACTCCAGGCCATCCAAATAATTTTAGGAAAAAACAATGGCTACTATAGGAAGATATACAGTAAACATTTAGCTTTAGTGTTTTTGATTTATCTTAGGCCGACATGAGTTAATCATTGTGGCTGTATGGGCAAAACAGGACAAAAATGGTGGGGTTTGTCTGCTCAATCAAAACAGATTATTACCTTTTATGCAACTAAAAACCAATGCCAATAATCACGTGCATCTGCAGAGCGTTACAAATAAAATCATGACATTTAGCTGTGGTGAATTGTTAACTTCCAGCAGCACATCATAACATTCTCCAATCAGTTAAACAAAAGGAGGTCCCTGCCAGTGCATCTGCGAAATCAACATGTCACAACACTCTGACAGATACTGGAGTATAAGTTTCCCATTGCCTTTTCTGGGCTCATCCTCTGTCTCGTTCAGCCACCCTTGTCCCACCCCCACCCCCTCTGAAGCTTGTGGAAAACGAGTGGGGGTGTTTCTGTGCTGTGAATGAACTGGAGCATCCGAGCACCGACATTGCACCATTTAAGGATTTGATTCCCATTGCGAGTAGCCATACTATAAATGGATCCAGACAAACGGATTACGGTAACCACTTGTTGCTCGTTTAAGAGGTTTTCAGCAGAAATCGGGTGGGGTGGGGGCAACAATGAGAATATTTGAACAGATGCAGCAAAAGCCAAACATAAAAAGGTCTTTCTTTTTGGCAAAATGGAACAAGGTTGGAGGCAAAAAGTGCTGCAACATAAAAAAGTGAGGTAAACAAGGATGCAGGGTGATGATTTGAGGAGGAGAAAAGAGCAGCAAGGAGTTAATCATGTGAAGAGACTACATAAAGGATTAGGGAGGAGTGGGAAAAGGGACATTTCAGAAAACCTATACTCTCCATACACACATGCTAAGCTAAACTATTCACACACTGGCACGCACATATGCCGCTCACCAATTGGACCACAGAGGAAAACAACCAGTGACATTTACTCCACATATGGCTTAGGTCTTTTCTATTCAACATAAAGATGCGCTCACTGGCAGACTCCCTGTGGTAAAATGCATCGTGGCAGATGTAATCCAAGATCTCATTTGTTTGTTAGAAACTTGTCCAGCTAGGTGTTCTCAGACCAAAGCTGACAGGAAGGGCCTGAAGGGGAGATGTGTAAAACAGAAAACAAGCTAGCTAAAACTAAAGGTATAGAGTGGAAGTGCAGGTTATTTGACATATCTGCGTCCTTAAACAAATGGTGAAGTCAAGATATGAAAAATAAACAGCACTGCTAGGGCAAAATGCTAATGCTACCTCCACCTGGCTCCATGCTCTAATTAACAAATTAAAAAAAAAAATCAGAGAACAGTGGCATGAATGGGATGTGAGGAAAAATGAAGTATTACTAAAGCATTCCCGGTTAGCTTTTAATTAAGAATACCATTTTCACCCAAAATAAAAATGTAAAAAAACTGTTTTCTAGAACATAGCTTCTGCAGAGTGGCAGGAGTTTATTAGAAATTTACCTTTGAGTTGGGGGCGGTTTCAGAACAAGGGAGCCAATAACTGAGAGCCTCTCACAACCCCAACCTAACATTAGCGGTGCAACAAGAATGGCAAGCAATATTGGAGCTATTCAGTCGTACAGTTTTGAGCCAGATGCCAGCTCAGACCAGGTAAACGAAGACATTCATGGATCTATTTGTCTGCAAGTAGATGTAGAGTGAAGCAGGGAGCTTGTGGCCCGCCCAGCATATTTTCTACATCACAAATAAGTTCTTTTACAAACAGCATTTTCCGTCTGCTCCAGATTCACAACAATTTGAATAAAAAAATACTCAGAAGTGTAATTTTAAGCCTAATTTTCTTGTCCTCCACCTTCATAAAAATGCCAAAAGAATATGTTAAAAGCATCCAAAAACAGAACTTTCATTGTAGTGGGTTAAAAAGAAATTGCAAACATTTATTTTGATTTTTTATTTTGGTTCTTAGGCCAACTATTGTTGTATTAGGAGTAAAATAATGGGAATGACCTTTTTAAGCCTTTTTGGGGTTAAATAAATAAATCCATTTGTGAAAACTTAAATTACAGTGGATGCAGTGCTGATAAGAGGCAAGTTTTGTCTGGGGGGAGATATTGACTCAGCTGTCCAGTCATGACCATTGCAGGGAAAAAAGGAATCATGAAACCCTTTTAAGAATTGCAATTCTTGCCCTCCTCAGATAGTCCATACTTGTCACAGATTTGGCTGCAGTGGCCAAGTAAGCACACACGGAGGTGGCACGAAGCTGCCATAAATTTGTTTTACTGGGTCATTAAATAACCCAAACTCACCCTGTGCGTCTATTTATTAAGACTAGGTTGGCTTCAGAGCAAAAACACGCTCAGGAACTAAAGCACAAGTGAGGCAAAAAAGAAGAAATCCTTGACATGTTCTAAGATTAAAAGAAAAAAGTCCTTGTTACAGAAATAAAACAGCAACATTTGATAGAATTACAACCATGGTTAGACTCTGGGGAGAAAAATTAAGTTTCAACTATGCTGTCCAAATAAATGCAGAGGAGTGAATGCTCTTTTAGCAAAAAATTCTCCGTCTCATCATTGGCCATGAAAAACAAGACACTTCAGGCCACAACTTTTTGCCATCACAGCAACGATGAGCTTGGCTTCTAATTATAACCTCCAAAGAAAGGTGCCAGTGCTGGGACTTGTAACAAAAAGCATCCAGAAAATTTGCATCAGTAAAAAGCAGAACATGTATGGACATGTTAGCTGCTCAGAGCAGGAGTGGAAGACGCACAATTACAAAGAAAAAAAATATGTTTCCATTTTCAGGCAAAATCAGAGACAAAAGGTTAAGTATTGAAGCTCAGAAAGAGGTAGAGATTTGATCTAGAATCTTTTTAGGATGTTCTGAGATCCTTCATGTTTATACCCAAAACAGACCAAAAAAATGCAGGTGTTAGGATCATTCCATAAAAGAAAAAGAAACCTATCCAATTCATGGAACTGAGTTCTTTATATTATTCCAAGATGTTTATTTGTTGGAGGACACAGAAGACATGCAATAGGAGTTAGACACTAGAGAACAATTGGAAAACGAACGCCTGTGCTGAGAAGTAGACCAAGTCAGTGAAGATCAGAGGAATGAGTCCTTACTTTGACGGGAATGCGAGATAGATGTTCTTAAATGCTTAAAAACCTTTGACAACACTGTACCAGCTGCCACAGCAGCCAACTAAAAACAGCCAAAGGGAAGAGACACCACGTACCAACGGCTCACAGCACAAGCACTCCAACTTCTCAGAATTTATTCCTTGAATTAATCTAGGAACATAAAAGTATTAGAATTAGTAAAGTATGTAAAATGATGAAGAAATCAGTCTGTCTAATGGAGGAACTGCTGGCACTAGAAGCAACACAAATCATTGAAAGGTGGGAGGATTTATTGTTTCTTAGAGCAGAAGGTTTGAACAACACGTTCCTAAGAATTTAAGAGAAAAAGTATTTTATTTAAAACCCTGTAGGTAGAAACTTCTCTGGCTGGGTAGACAACACGTCCAACACTGAGTGGAACTTAAACAGAAACCAGTAAGACAATGCTAACTCTTACACATGACATCCTTTGAAAGAAGGAGGCTGGTGTTTTACACCAAAAAAATAATGAAAATTTACGATAATATAGATCACTTTCTTTATGCGTTTTTCAATTGAGATAGTTGTTTTTCTCCAATTTAAGCTCATAAAGACAGGAAATTTACAAACATAAAAGCTGTTATATTCCAAGGATGTTTAAGGCAACCTTTAACTTTTCATTTGTGGAATCACCTCTCATGTTTTTGTAGTTTGGATTCAGATTCTGGACTCTACATAGGGAATGTAATAATCTGCTAAGTGGTATAAAACTTACTATATATATTGGTCACTTTGGTGGTTGGAAAAACATAGCAGGCTGCAAATCAGAGTTCATCTTTACTAATTCAGTTCAAACCAGGTTTGAAATTAACCGTTGGCGCTATTAACAGAATTCCAACAAATTCTGAAGCTTAGAAAGGCAGTTTTGTGCTGTTATGCTACACATGTACATTCTTGTGCATCGGCGCAAAGCTGCTTGTCTTGGCACCAGGATTTGCTGAAATTTGGTTCTTTGTGTAGAAAGTCGAAGAGCTACAATAATTCGAAGAGTTTTTCATTTTGCCGTCACTCGCAACAGTCAGTGTGAAAGGGTTAAAGGAGGCAACAAAAGTTGTAACAAAGCGATATCCGATTAGAATCTAAGTTTATTTTATTTTACAAGAGAAAAGTAAAAAACTGAATGACTAACACAAAAGACGAGGATAGATAAAGAGAAAGGGAAATGAGAAATGAAGTATCTGCTGAACTCATTAGTATCTTGTTAGATGCCTGAAGGGGGAAAAAATTGAATTTGGGGGTGCACACGTTTACTCATCACTAGCATGTCAAATTGTTGTGTCTGTTTTGTGACCTTCAGCAGGGGGAGGAAGTAGCACGGGCGAACATCTCTATATATAGAGGTGAACAACAGGGAGGACTGTGGAAAACAGGGAAGATGACAATCAGGGAGGCCACAGGATTTCCACCAGAGACCTCTCAGGAGAAACACTCAGGATAGGGACACAACTGAGGTTAGAGCTTTGTGGGTTCGTCGAAACCACGTGTGGCTTTAATTTTAGCGTATAAAAGAGTTTTTATTGCACACACTGTGGTACGGCTTTGCATGTGTATCGTCAGGCCCTGATTGACTCAGATTTTTTCCACAAGCGGGAAAAAGTTTGAAACAGATACTGTTAGTTTACTGACAGTTTCCTACAGCGCCAAGAACAAATAAGTGAATGTGTAACTAAGCTGAGCTGCTCTCCACACAAGCTCCATTTTATCGTTGATATCAAACAAGACAACGGACTGATTCAGACCTCAGCTGGGTAGACAATTAGATCATATGCGCATGAGATCGGTGGAAGTGAATGGCCGCCATTCAAGTGCAAGATGAGGGAACGCTGCTGACACACCGTTTGCCTATCAAACATTGTCCGAGTCATGTGTCACTAGAGAGACGGAGAGGTGGAGAGGTCAGAACATTGAGCACAGCAGCAAACGTGAAACTAAACAAACATATAGCCGGGCCTAAAAATAGGGCTGGGTCACTGTTAAAATCACCATCCCAACACAAGTGAAGGTCAGCACTCTGGTAGTGTCAGCCAAAGGAATGAATGGAATGACAGACAGGCACATTGACTCTAACTAAAATCCTGCTTTGCAAATCTGTGGGCTTTTCTCCTCTGTTTTACTGTCCAATCTGAACTCTCACACTCATCCTGTGTTTTAGACCTCAGCTGTAACTAGAGAGTTTGGAAGACTGAGCACTAAATTAAAACAAAAAATGTCCTGACCAATGAAACAGCTTTTTTTCCCCCCCGGAGTATTAATTTCAAAAACTGAATCAACATTTCTCAAAAAGTGCAAGTTACTCTGAAAACACTAAAATAGTTTAAAATAAAACTAATTTGACATGCATGGATTTTAATAGTTTATTTAAGATGCTTAACTGACATCATCTGGCACCAACATGGCAGCATCCATCTCACGGAGAAAATGGCGGCTAAATTGTTTGTTTGGAGCCAAAAGTAAGCCTTTTTTATAGGGGACGTGACAGTCACTCAGTCCAGTGTCATTTACAATCAATGAGTTTGAGTTAATCTGCATGCAAACTGATTTCTGCAACATAATCTAATGCAAAACCAAAGGTGAGGTCAGTGTTTTTTTAATGAAGTTTGGCCAAGCAGACCGTTAAAGGTGGTCTCAATATCTATACACTAAACCGACTTGTGTTTTTAATATTCCTAGTGTTTTCATTGCCATTAGTTGATATTTTCATAAATAAATAACATTTATTTCTCCTGTGTGTTCACATGCTGAACGAAAGTGACAGAAACCCATTTTAAGCCTTCCAGTGTTCCACATTTGCCTGCCCTAAATGTTTCAACATGTGCTGACCTTAAATGCACCAACAGATTCGATGCCTTACGTACCCGATTTTACACACTTGATACTCACTCGCTTCCTAACACATTTTCCACACGACGTTTGACAGGGAAGGATGCAGACTCCTGCACTTTCACACTGAACCTCCTGACTGGATGGTGCATTGCATGGATGCCTGAATGGATAATGTTTGATTTATTGCGTTTGGTGTGAGGCTGCTTTTGCCCGACACCAAACTGCCTTGTTCTTCCATTTGGTGTGAAGGGGCATTTACTAAGGTGAAGGCATGGGAATGGGGGAGAACGTGTGTTAATGCAGCATGCGCTGAAGATGTGCTTCATTAGTAATGCAGCTCTCGGAGCCGAGCTGACAGATTTCTGCTGGCTAATGCTCAGCTTCTGCAGACAACATGCACATATATGCCCTCAAAAATGAGTGTCACCCCACCCCCCTCTGAAAGCATGGACACTAGTGCATGTTCAGTGTGATATCCTGCTTTAACACACAGCCTAGTTAAGCCTTTTCTGTCACTAGGCAAAGCTGGGATGCAGCAGTCTGAGAGGCAGCATGGGAGGGGGGAAGAGAAGAAGGGGGGCAGGAGGAGAGCAAACAGATGAAATGAAGGACGGACAGAGACGGAGAAAAAGACATCAAGACAAGCTCAGAGAGTTGCACAGCGCTGGAGTGAATGCGGGCAATAAAGAAGGAGTGAATGGACGGCGGGGATAAAACAGAGTCAAACAGAGGGGGCGTGACCAACACCAAGACAGACACACGGACAGACAGGAATGGGGAGAGCCGGTGGACAAAGAAACCGCCCTCCAAACAGCTGCCGTCCCGCCTAACATTGCACCTCTGCTCTAAATTCCAAAAGGCAGCCCTGGGAGCTGGAGCTGAGTCAGCTCTTTTTTTAAAACACAGGGCTGAGCCCTACGCTCATAGCAGATGCTCTGCCTACGGCAACAAGACAGAGACATAAAGCTGCAGGAAGTAGACCACTTCCTGGTTGGTAATCAGGAAAAGCGCATTACAGAATTAAACAAAATAAAAAATAAATCACATGTTGGAAGAACCGCCCTAAACCAAACACTGTAATGCGCACTGAAAAGCGTAATTTTTTAAATTCTCTATGACAGTGTGCCCTATAATCCGGAGGACCTTATACACGGTTTAATTCCGTTTGTGCTCACTGACGCCGAAGCAATTTGAGAGGTACACCGTGTCTAGTCAAAATGTTTGATTGGATGTCGCTGTGAATATGCTAATGCATCTAACGTGCACCTGTGTCAGAATAAGTATTTTTTTATGTTACTAATAACGTTGGGAGTGTAGTAACTAGCCGCGGTTGCATGTGCGAAATATCTTGATCGGATCAATGGTCAGATTAGAATTCAACAGTGTACATGGGCCCAGAAAACCTTTTTCCGATTAGAACAAACGTTTACATGCGCAGCACTTTCGGTCGGAATAAATAATTTGCACATGCGCAGTTCTGTTTAAAATACCAGAAGAGGAAACGAGTCCCGCTGTAAACAAGCTGAGCTGCCACATACAGCACATATGTAGCAAATCCATAATATACAAGATGATCTTCTAAACATGCTTTTGTTAATGTTATAGTTATTATGAAGCGCCTGTTCGCTCATCATTTTATTTTTAATCTGTGTGGTCAGTGCTTTCTTTTTGGCAGAGCGAAGCCGGACGGAGGATTAGGAGAAGGCTAACACGCTAACACGCTAACAACATTTAGCCTGGAGGAACACAAAATCCATGCGGGAAATGCCGGCATCTTGGCTGCACGTAAATATGTGGGAATAACGTAATTTTTTCGGGACACAACTGGAAACACAAATCCACATGATTGTTTGAACGGTTTCTAAGGACTGAGCGGCATTTCTGCTTTGAAAAGCTCACACACCGCCCCAAAGCCGCGGTGTGAGCTGGAGGCCTGAGCTCTGCTCGGAGACGGGAGACATGGTTCTCCTGAATTCGGCTGCTCATTCACCTAGAGCTGTGGGACGGATCGCAGTCTGAAGTCTCCCACATTTAACAAAGCATCCTTTCCTCCCCTCAAACACAAAACTATGAGTCTGGCTACTCTGCTCAGGGAAAAGGTTCGCTCCGTCCACCGGCAGCCACGCCTGGACTGCCAGGCGTCCGGGGAGCAGCCAGTCGGTCCTGTTTGAGCTCCAAAGTCTTATAATTCAGTGTGAATATAGGATTATTCGGTGCCTATAGTGTGAAAAACACAATAATTGCTTAAAGTTAAAGTATTTGCTAAAAAAAAACAAATGTAAAAATTTCTAAAATCTTGTATGTGTCGCTGTTGCACTGTCCTGTGCTGAAGCGCATGACCGGTTGGATTTCCGAAAAAGGACAAACAGATTTATGCCAAACAACTTCGAAAAATGCTGACAGAATTATTTGCAACTACAAATCTAAAACTAAGAGCAAGGTGAATAGAATTGGATGTATAAACATCCACATCCTCCCAACACTGACACAATGGGAATCTTGTGCCAAATAAAAATGGTTTTAATTCTTTGCATGTCGGAGAAATATCCTCCAAAAGAATGATGTGAAGAGGAAAATGGTCATCCAGAGAAGCAAAAACGAGGCCCAACAAAATATCACACGATGCAAATCTTTACATAAATGTTTGAAGCTTCTCCAGTCAGGAGGAGCCGAAAATTGGCCTTAACAGCATTTAAAATTGAGAATACAGCACCATTATTTATTGAAAGGTGATTTTTGTCAACTTTTTATAAATATTATAATCAAGATAAAAAGTTGACAAAATAACATGAGTTCATGACTAGTAATAACTTTGTAAGCAGCAACGAAACATCATCAGAAAAGCGTTTCACAGTAATAGTGGGACCAATGGAAGGCTGAAACTGTTAATTAAATTGGTAATAAATCACAGCGATAAAAATGCATCTGTAGGTATAAACATAACATTATTAACACGATACCAAAGTTATTCTAGGGTCAAAGGGGGAATGTAAATACTGGTTTCAATGTCCTTATGTTTGTACACCTGCATTTGACTCATTAAATATCAGTATATCAACATACTTCACAGTAAGTAGCTCAGGCAGTTTTTTTTAAAGTATTCTCAATAGAGTGGCTTTATTTTTGTGGAAAACTGCAACTTATGTTGGGAAACCTATCAATTCAAGCTAAACCAGCCCTAAAAGAAGAAAAGGGAAGAAAAGGGAAATGCTACAAAAACATTCAAATATGCATTTGGTTTGCACAGCGTTTTAATGACTACACTTCATCAACCTGAAATGTCACATCACTGAAATGGATCATCATTTGAAGGAAAATACTGCAAATAATACAATTCTAAAACATTTAGAGGGTTCTTTAGCTTCTCACCAAACTACATCTATCAAAAACAATCTCCAATCTATTTGTAAGTTCTCTAGAAGTTTCCATCTTTGGATCCATTCTTTTCCTAGTAGAAATGTGCAGCAATTTGTAAAAGCTTCTTTTTGGTTCACTTCCACTTTTGGGCAAAACTACTTTTCTCCGCTTCAGAATCCATTGGATTGCAGTAATTGCGTAAACGGTTGAAGAGTAACAGTAATTCAAAGAAGGGCTAAAGATTCCCACCTCTAATAGCTGCTGCTAACAAGTTTTATTAGCCCTGAATTCATAGATTTACTTGAAGTTTAGTTCAAAATGCGTCAAACATAATTATCAAACTTTCTACAGACGTTACCATAAAGTACTGTGTAGTACAAAGTCCCAATAGACGATGCGATACACTAAGGAAATGCTTCAACGTCATAAAGTTTCAAACAGATCCCCCTTTACTCTGTATGGATTCTCTGTGTCCGTATTAATAAAGAACGCAACAAATAACTATTATCCACTACATTTTCCCGTGTTGCTTAGAAAAATGGCTGCTTGTATTAGGCCCAGGGCTCCCAGTCAATGACGCACTCGTTCAGTTGGGCAAAGACAAAACTATGCAGCCCAGACCCAAAACATGGCCAGCTGGCCAGCAGGACCATTTTTGCTAAACAGAGAAGGGAGTGAAGCCTTTTTCTTTTTTCCAACAAATGCAAACAGAAAATAATGTCATGTTGTCTGCAGCACTGACAAGTGTTCCCAGTGTACAATAAGCTGGCGAAAAGCAAACGCCTTAATTGCTCCCCCAACCTAAAGAATAAGAACTGCTAGAGCAGGGGTCCCCAACGCAGTGCCCCTTAAAGCGCCCAAAAGGCATGCTCTAAAAATATCACAGATCACAATGGAATACAATATAATTTTTAAAAGTTTAATTCATGTTTAAAAACAAATTAGGAGTAAGGAATCACTATGGATCACTAGCTACGGTTCCGCACACACACATACCGCAGATTACTCTCGTATGCACCTCACGAGTGCATCATTAAAATCAACTGTCCGTCCACACCGGAAGCAACATGTGCGTCAAATTCGCTGCTTGTTGCTTATCCAAAAGTGTGCTAACCCAAATCTCTTGCCGTGTTTGGGAGGAGCTTCAATTAAAAGCTTTTCTCGACCTCATCACTGAGGACGCAGACGATGAGAGATCAGATTTATTTAGCCACTGCTCATATGTAACCACTGGTAGCGCCAAAGTGAAAGAAAGTAAAGTAGTAAATTCCTGAGGCTATTGCTTTTTAAAATATTTTTTGATGATCTCATTCAATTGCAAGGCCTGTGAAAAAAAATCCCAGAAAGCAACTGTAGCTTCATTTAGAGCTGCACATTTTTGATAAAGAACAAAAAAGCCAGTTAGGCTTCTATGTAGTCCTCCCACCTATAATCACAGAGACCATTGATAAAAGTAACCCTATTAAGCTGAAAATGTAGCACAAAATGTTACATTTTCCTTTACCAAGTGTTAAAAAAAACTAAAGAAAAACTTGTTCTGACAAAAAGATTTATGATTTCTTGGCTTAAAAATGTTAGGTAATCTTTTGCACAACCAATACAACTAGTGTCCCTCCTGGCCTGCAAACGTTTGAGTAGATAAATAAAATCATGTTTCACGTTTAGGCATGTTTTTCTTGTTATTACTTATGTAAATCATTGATAAGAATTGTGGGGGAAAAAACTAATATTGATATGTGAGCGTTCAATTCGTAGTGTTTAAATAACTACTGCTAATTATTATTATCATTACTGTTACTATACTAGTTTGTTTGTGTTTTTGTCCCGTGTAGCCCTTCGCACAACTTAAACACCATAAAATACCCCTCATCTTCAAAAAGGTTGATTTCTGTGCTAGAGTATAGAAGCTGGCTTTCCAATATTCTGATAATTATTTATCATTCTTAAACAGCAAACAACAATGGTTTGACATACAGGCCAATGCATCCATATAATACATGTAGTATTTATTAATTACTGCAGTAAATGTTTGCTTTCAGATGCAACAGAATGGAGGTTCCAAGCCCCAACATTTAGACATACAGGGTAAGTAGATCCACAGTGTCCATTTGCAATCACATCTTAATGGTTCTGCAATTCTGGCTTACGATCTGTACTAGGGAATGCCCTTTGGGAGATGAAGGAAGGAAGCCACGCCTTCCTCCGTCTCATTCTGATGACACATCACAATTAGCACCAACCATTTATTTGCCTACAAAGCTTCCAGGCAGATTGAACAAGTGTCTGATAGAATCCATGATGCTGAAAGTGCAGAGGGTGGATCTTCAAAGACATTAGACCATTTAAAACTCTAGGAAAGATCATCACACTGCATATTCTTTTGCTTTGTTAAATTTATCTAAAGAGGTCATAATAATTCCTGAATTTATTATTATTATTATTATTATTACAATTGAAGACAATCGTGATTTTAAAGGAAATATTTACGCTCCCATACACACAACCTACTGCAACATTATTTTTCTCTAAATGTAGATTTTCTCTGATTTAATCCATTGATAATTTTGGAAAATGTGGTTAACTTATTTAAAAATTAATATGTTCAGGAAATACACTTGTAGACTTTATGAAACAGATCATCTGTAATTGACATTTATACAATTTTTGTCACTTTACTTGAATCACTTTTTCAAATTTTTTACGTTTGTTTTTGTTCTTGTTTTTCATTTTTAAAATAAGGAAAAATGTATTCTACCAAAGCAAAACAAAATAACAGTTAACTTTTAACGATGAGATTCCACACGTGCGATTTATCGTACTATCTTTGGTCCAATCCCTGCGATGAAAAACTCTGATGATGAATGAAATGAGCTGAGAAGTCTAATATAGTCTATGTGGCTGCTGGGTTTCCCCCTCCCTCGACTCTGGGGACACTGCTGTCTGCTGTGTAGCCGTGAATACTGAAAGAGGAAGAAGACACATAGGCCTCTTTGCTACGTCTGATTGTTTTTTGACCTCCAAGGACAATAGAGCAAAGTCTGCATGCGTGTGCACAGGACCACACTACATGAGTTCATAAGCATCCACGGGATGGATGGAGCACGTGCACCACCCACAAAACGGTAATCCACCAGCAAGGAAGCAAACACTGCGACCTTGTAGCTTCCCATCAACACCAACACGTTGGATGTGAATGAGCAGTAGTGTAGACAATGACAAAAGCTACCCCCCCTTTTCCTTGTATGACATCATGTGGCCGCTGGGCCCGACAAACTTGGGGTCCTTGCAGTTCCTTCCTGTTCTCTGTACCTACCACAATCATCAGACAGTCACACAGGAAACAGCTGAGCGGCACAAGTGGTAACAAGGATGTCCTGATGGAGGACACTACGCAGTTTCATCGTCAAGTGGTGATGCAAGACTTTAAAGTAGATTCCTCCACTTATGTAGCGCAGATAGGCAGTGATCTAAGACGCTTGAGAACCACCCCCAACAGCCACCAAATATTTGAAATATCTGCCCTTTGACAGCATGTGTTGGTTAAGCCAATCTACCGGTAAATCTGATCCGGGGAGGTGGATAGATGTTTCATTTTCTAAAACACTCCCAATTCTGACCATGAACACAACATTTAGAGAAAATACATTCACTCTCCCTCAACTTTCCATCCTAGCCGGAAAAAAACAACAACACAATAGTAGATTTCCTGCCACAGCTCTGCCTGAACAAGGCACACCCAAGGCTGGCCAAGCAACTCCAACCACCTCAACCAGCCTCCACCCATGTTCTGCTCGTCCATGGACCGGAAGTATCCGCCAGAGATCCAGGTGTTCTTGTGGAGGTGCAAAGTTAAAAACCCCACAAAACTTGGTCCAGAACAGTTCATGTTTTAAATCTGAAGACCTACTTTGGAATAATGGGAGGAGCTCTCTGTGAACTATGAGATCGCCCAAGATGGGAGAAGCCACAATAATGTGTGAGTGTGTTGGTCCCATGTTAATCCAAGTGACTGTGTGAGGCATGCTGCCAATGAAACCCTTGCAGGGTGGAGCACACATCAGCTGCAGCTGAACAGCTGCTCACAGTGGGTTAACAGCCAGGACGGAGAAAAAAAAAAAGACAGGCAGCCACCTCCATTTTTGGCTGCCCGACATTTTTGTCATCTATCGTACAATCTCAACCACCAACTTCTCAGAAATTCAGCTCCAAACAAAGTAGTTCTCAAAACCCAACATTTCGTCATTTGTGATCAATTATATCAAATACAGCAACTGACAACCTGGGTGGATTTAAATACATCTCTGCACCGATCACAGATTGGAATGAGACTGAACTGAAGTTCACACGCTCCTAACTCTGCAAATAATTCAAACACATTCACTTAAAAATAATATGACATTGTTAGATTCCTCTGAATGTACACATCTCAGATTGAAGAGGCTTAGAAGGCTTCCTATAAGCCGCGGACAGAGTTGGCGACGCTCATAGTAGCAGACAAGTGTGTTGTAGTAGAGCCGGGATGCAGCGTGCTTTCGATCCCCCTGCGGCTTTGGGTCACACAGGGGTCTCCGTTTCAGCAGAGAGGAGGTCAACAAAGGAAAGCAAACCCAGTGCAAATGTTTGTTTTTGCTCCACCTTATAGAGGTTAAAAATAAAGGAGGAAGGTTTATTGTACCTTTTTTTGCGAGAAATGTACAGTGGCTTTGCTGGAAACGACCAGTCTGCTTTCAGCTGCTGTGTGCTTTACTCGCATCATCTGGAGCCATACTACGTAGAATTCAAAAAAGTTTTTGTCCATCCTTTAACTGTTTGCTGAGATGTAAACAGACCACCTTTCTTCCCCAATAGAAGCTTGTAAATACCAAATACTGTAATGTGTGCTTGTTTTCCCCTTTGACCCTGAGACTGAACGTTCTCCTGACAAAAAAAGGAAAACGTGGGAGTGGTGACAGTCAAAAGTTTTGAGGACAAGACGAGACTTGACCTCAACTCTACCACAGTTTTGAGGCCGGCTAATCCATGAAGGTGTGGCACGCTGTCTCAATGACGTGTGTGATGTTAGCTTCGCACCAAATTAAGTCCTTCTATTGTCCAAGTCATATACAACGCTGCTCTGTCTGCATTAAAACATTTTCAGAAGCAAAATTACAATTTCTTGAGTATAAACTGTTTAATTAAAAAAACACGCGATCAGAAGCCAAAGGATAAAATCTCCACTTTATAGACAGGTCAAAAATGATCAAATAAAATAATAAAATACATTTATTTCCATGTTATATCGTTCCCACGGTGTGTAAACAGAGAAGCTTCCCCGGCTATTTGCTTTAACTATAATTAATAACCTTTCCCACGTGGACCCTGTTGGATTGGACTGATAAGCTTTTGTTATCTCCTGTTTGTGCACACAGAGATTGAACATTAGTATGAAGCTCATGAGAGTCAGAGTCTGTAACAACAGGCAGAAAAGGAGCCAAAGTGCTCCAGAAATATTGAATCACTCCTGCTTTCAAACAACTGCAGCTGCTAAACAAAAATGTCCAACATTCACAGAAAAACATTAGACTGAAAATAAATGTTTTTTTCCTCACAGATATTTAAATCCCATACTACAAGAATATTTAGTTAAATTACATTTTTTCTGCATTAAAATATCAAACTTTTGATGCTAAATACCAATTTAAATCAAGGATCAACAGTTTTTACTTATCTTTGAATACAGTTTAGTAGAACAAAGTACTTTAGCAAAACTAGTAGCATATTAAGGTTTTTCTGCACCGTAGAAGAAGCAGTAGTAGCCATTGAAACGGGTCATAAAAAATTAAAACAATTAAAAACCACAGACTATTGAAAATCGTGTTTTTGGCGTTTTAAATGTGTTCTTGTGGCATATTCCTGATGATGGTGGACATTTTTAAAGAAAATTAGGCTCAAAATTGCATATCAGTGTATTTCTTTATTCAAATTGTTGTGAATCAGGAGCAGATGAAAAGATGCTGTATGAAAAAGAGCATATTGTTAACGTTGGCTGGCTATATGCTTTCTGCTCCGCTCCATTCTACGCTCTGCATCCACTCTCAGAGAAATAGATCAATTACCATCTTTGTTTTCCTCTTCTGAGCTGTCATCTGGATCATAAATGTACGGCTGGATGGGTCAGATATTGCTCTCTATTTTTTTTTTTTTTTTTGCACTGGCAATGTTAGGTCAGGGATGGGAGAGGTTGTAAGCTAGCAGCAGAGAGTGTAAAAAAGATGGATGGTGGGAATGGGGGATGGGGTTGCTCCACGCCAACCGTCCCGCACACAACTCAAGAGTTCAATTTCTAATGAAAAAATGCCGCTCTGCAGAAACTATGTCTGAGAAAACGATTTTTTTTTTATTTTGGCTAAAAAAATCCGGAACATTCACAATTAGAATACCACTGGGAACGCTTTAAAATAGCTCAAAAGACTATGTGAGTGTGTCCTTAACAGACATGTGCATGCAGGTGTCAGCAAGGAAAACAGAGATGTCCACAAATGGTCTCCAAGTAAAGCATCATTGATGAGGCCAAAGGGTGAAGTCAATCGTAAAGGCATGGTGGTCCACAGGAATGCAAAAAATGCCAAAACATATTATTGTGTTGTTTGAAATATGATTGTCTGTTAACACAGAAACTGAAATCAGCATGGTTTCATGTAAATGAAGTAAACTTCTGCACTCAATCAAACCAAGTCTGCATTAAATGCCACTTTTGTTGATGCAGCTGCTTCACAGCCCGGAATGTGAAATGACTCGTTGTTTTTTGAAAGGAAAAAGAAAAGGAAAAAAAAGGACACAGGAGTGTGTGCCAGACTTCATTGGTAACCTGATAACAAGAAGCCATTTCTCCTTTATATAAACTAATCGTCTCAGAAATTCAATTCAACGCATCAACAATAATCTGGAGAATTCAGTAATTTTCCCCTGAAGGGGGAAAAAATAAAACAAAATAAAACCTGTGGGCGGCTCCAACGTGAGACACTAGGAGGGCTGTGACGGCTAGAACACCCCTGAGTGTTGTGTCTGGCATGGCTCAAAGTTTCTAGTTTCAGCAGCAGGGAAACGTCGGGATGAAGTCACCACTTGGCAGGACATTTGTGCTTAAAGGCCAGGGCAGACTGGCATTGTTGTGGGGCCAGGATGGAGACGGACGATCAGCCGAGGACTCCAAAACGGGGCCAAACTTTTTTGTCTTTGGGGAAACAGGACGTGCAGCAAATAGGAAACTTGGATTTAGATTAAAATGAACAGAAATGGGCTTCAAGTCCCACTCTAATGATCTTTTGATCAAATGTAAAAGTGTTCTCAGTGATCTTTCAATTATGATGACATTTTTAGCCAAAATCAAAATTCTAGGACATAGTTTCTGCAAAGTGGCAGTGTTTCATTAGAAATTAATCTGAGTTTTGGGTGGGACCATTGGTACAGAGCAACCCTGCCCCTCTTTCCCCTAATCATTGTTGGAAGCTCTCCGTTTACATGCTCTCACACTAGCTTACAGCGTCTCACATCCCAACCTAACATTGCCAGTGCAAAGAACTAATCAGAAAACATGATTGAAAAGGTTTGTGGTTTTAAATGATTTTAACCAATAAAAGCTCCATTTCATGGCTGCTGCAGGTGCAAACAACTTCTTAGCATGCTATTAGTATTTAAGCAGTATTAGTATAGTACTTGTCAAGCATTTAAACTGGGGTTTGGCGTCAAACTTGACATTATGATGCAAAAACATTGATTTAACCAAATGTTCTTGCTAATATACTTAATTTAAATAACATTTGCAGAGAGATGGAGATTTATGTATAGTTCAATGTTTATTTGTAAATGTTAGACATTTCAGTTTAGCTAGCAACTGCAGGTTCAGATGACATTTCAATCTTTTTAGGATTAAAAACAATTTGAAAGAAGGAATGCTCAGAAGTGCAATTTAAAGCTAATTATATATATATATATATATATCCCCTCCATGATGACAACAATGCCATAAGA
Source organism: Oryzias sinensis (assembly GCA_037389245.1). Classification (NCBI taxonomy): domain Eukaryota; kingdom Metazoa; phylum Chordata; class Actinopteri; order Beloniformes; family Adrianichthyidae; genus Oryzias; species Oryzias sinensis. The sequence continues at coordinate 11,114,976 of CM074509.1, forward strand.
ACATGTTAAAAGCACCAAGAACACCGTTTTTATTGGAGTGGGTCTTTAAACAGAATTTTTAACCACAAGCTGCTGGCAAAGCTGCATTTTGAAGACAGGAGAGCAGGTCCAGAGGAAGCCACAGCCATGAAACAGTCGCCACCTTCCTGTCTCGTCTTTGACGCAGATGAGCCGAACTGCTGCCTGTACCATCTTGCAGTTTGAAGTCATTCAGCAGGGGAACAGCATGCCAACGAACTGCACTTCCATTCTAGTTTAGTCTCGTTAATTACACCCGATTCATGTTTCTGCATGTGAGGAGAAACAATTTCCTCCTGCTCTCCCTCTGCACTGCCGCATTTTTTCCAGGGCTTTAAAAAAAAAAAAAAGACAAGCAGGCGAGTCAGACATGCTCCGGCAGCTAGCAGGGCCTCTGCTCTAGATAAAAAAGGTGAGTTGTTCACATTCCTGCTTCATGCACAAACCAAACCCTGATGTCACACACACACACACACACACACACACAAATACACAATCCTTCTGGCAAAGAAAAAGTTGTTTCTGTGTGGTCCTGCATTTTTTTTTTCCTCCAAACTTGGACTGTTGCAAAACTGTCCTGATTTATTTCTGCTAAAAAGGATCGTCGACATCCTTTTATTTACAAATGAAAGCAAAATGACAAGATTATAGGAAGTGGCTGTGAAAACTAAACTGATCTAAAGGATGGAATGACAGGAAGGTGGTTACAAGTTCATACAAAGAGGAGATTTCTTGTAATGGATTTGTTCACATCATTCCATTGGAATCCAATTGTTTTTGTTTGTTTGTTTGTTTGTGGGGGGGGGGGGTATTTACGATGGAATGGCATCCCAAAGAGGCAGGAAGCAACCGGAAACACAGACGAAAATGCAGATAACTCACCCCAATCCAGAAACTCCAGGATGTTTTTCTCCCTTCTGAGGGGGGAGTTGTTGCACTCATCGTAGAGGCAGACCAGGATGTCCAGCAGCGTCTCCACGCTCAGACACTGGCCGTTAGACTGGGCCGGTCCGTCCAGGATCAGCTTCTCCAGCTTCTTCAAACGCACCTCTCCCGACATGATCGCTCCGGCTTGTTGAAGTAATGATGCTGGGGAGGGGAAAAAATGGGGGCAAACACCTCCTCGGCCTGCGTGGCGCAGAGGGGCCTGTAGAGAAGTTCTCTCACCTTGAGGATGTCTCGGGGAAAAAATGTTTTAAAAAAACTTTTCTTGAGGCTAATGCCGCTTAAAAGTCCACATTTCCATTTGTCTTCGGTGTCTTTCGGGAGTGTAAAAAGCTGCCCATTTTAATACATACCCCCACGGGGTACATAAGAAAACAAGAAGTCACAATTAGGGAGCCGAACTGCCCCAGGCAGAAGACTGATTTACTTAGGAGATCGCAATGCTAACTGGTGGTTTTGTTTTTGGGGTGGGGGTATTTTTATTTATACGTTCTCAGACCTCCCAGAGTTGGGACTGCGGCGGATATTTCTTCATTCTACCAGCAATCCCCGAAAACACACACAAGGCGGATCTGCAATGCTACAAAAGCCCCAGCGCCCCTCCTCTGCTCCAGGAATGGAAGGGCAACACAGGCTTAGGGAGCTGCTAGCTAGGTTAGCTTTCCGGCTAACCAGGGAGCTAACCTTACTTTTCTGCGTTCCTAAATACCATCGTTTGCCTCTTTTTTCCAGGAGTTGCCATGTTTCCACGCTTTTCAAACGTCCACCTCTTGAGAAAAACGCTCCCAATGCACAATTGAAATATACAAGCCCTTCTTTTCTCTTTTTTAACAACTCACTGGCTGATATGTTCTTTAAATCCCATTCTTCGTCCAGAGCAAAAGCCGAATATCTGTAGTTTCTTCACAGTTCAAAGCGGCGGCGGCTTCAAGGACTCCTGTAAAGTCAGTATTAAAAAAAGTCCCATCTGAAGGTTACGGAGGAGTTACTTCAGCCGTCAAGAGGGAATTGAGAGTCTCGCTTATTCCAAATGCAGGACACGGACTCAAACTGCTCCCGTCCTCTCCTTCGCAGCTCCTGCCTCCCCCGCCGGTCGGTCGCTCCTTTGCCGTCTTTTGCACAGTCAAGCCAGCGGCTTGGCTGCCAGAGATTTTCTATGGTAGAGATTGGCCAGTGAGCAGCAGTTCCAGCCGCGCCGCGCTGGATTGTGGGAAATATTATTAAATATTTGTAGCTTACTTTAAACGCAGTTTAACTTGTGATGTATTTGTTTACTAGAGTAACACAAACTTTTTGCTTTTTAATCTTTAGATCAGGTAGCTAATTTGATACTTTTTTATGGCATACGCATGCGCACAAAGGTGCACTCCATGGATCCTGGTCACGCGCTCATCTTTCTCAGTTGTAGCATTTCTGATGGCTGCTGCAGGCAAAATCCCAGATCATCATGGCGCCCGTCACAGCATCTGCTATGCGAGGGTGGGGCGGGGGGGTCAATAAATGAAGGGGGGGCATATTTATTTATTTGTTGTTGTTTCCTTTTTTTTCAATAAAATTGAAATTGAACTTTAAGTTAAAAAAATAATTTCAGAGGTGCAATTTAACATTTGGTTGATTGTTTAAATGAGGTGGAGACAACACAAAAATGCATGAAAACTCTGATATTTTCAAGAATATATAGAGAAACTTTATTTACTAAAAGTAAGAGTGCATTTTTTTATTATTTTAAATTAATTGGTGAATAAAAAAACACATTTTTAAATAAATTAACTTTACACAACAGGGAAAATAGAAAAACTGTGTCCAAAGTATCACAACTTAGTTTTGTCATTCCAAAATGATTTTTTTCTATGCGCTGAAGCCCCACCCCCCCTTTGAAGTGCAGCTTATCAATTCTCAAAGTACATCTGTTAATGATTAGTTGTCCACGCAGGAGCTGGATCTCTGGGGTTGGGGAGGCCAAATAGTCCTCTGCATGTGTGTAAAAAGGGATTTGAGTCTGTCATACATCAGCAAAAACCACCATATGACTCCTGACTCTCAGAAAGTCAGGGATAAAGTGATTTTCTGTTTCAGGGAGATGACAGACACAGAAAAGCACACAGCTCAGGAACAAAGAATCACTCCCACTTAAATAAACTCTGTGGGTCACTTGAGCTGTAATATAAAACAAACCTGATTGCTTTTTTTATTTTTTAGAAATGATAATATTCTCTGTGAATAACCGCAATAAAACAAATGCTCGCCAGAGCCTGGGGGCTCATTTGGAACTACTTTTGTTGTAAAAACATGCAAGTAATGGCAATCATAACAAAAGAGAAAAGAAAAAAAAACACATTTCACAATTTTTTATGATTCTCCTTTGAGTGGTACAGGAAAAACAGGTCACCTTATCAAAAGAAAAACCACTCTGAGACCACATTTGTGTTGATTTATTGGGCAGCATGGGTGAGGTTGGAAGGATATGATCTTGAGTAATTACAGTATTCATAGATTTGTTTTTTCAGGTGTTGCCCAATAACTTGTAAACTGTGAATTGTTCCATGTTAATAGTGCTTGTCTGTCAAATCGTGCTTGAGTTTGATAGATGTGACCCACGAGGATACGTGATCTACGAAGGACTGACATCATCTGAAAAGGCAGATTTGAAGCCATAGCTCAGAAATTGGTTTGATTTTGGATCAATTATTGCTTTTATTTAAGTTACTTTACGCTGTTGTACAGCAGCTTTAATTCTGGATGCTGTGTATTTTTCTCTTCTTCATCAAGGAAATATATTTTTTGTTTATCTTTATTAAGCCACTCGAATATCGTTGCAGTCTGTTACAAAAAGAAAGACATTAAAGATTCTTATAAATTAAACCAAACGATTTTTGCAATGTACATCCTAAACTTCTTAAGGAAAATATTGGGATAAGATGCTTGTGTCCTGAAGCAACTACTTTGCCTCCATCTAGTGGTCAATTGGCGTTACTGCAGATCTGTTTAATTTTCTCTTTTCTTTTCTTTTTGAAAATTAAAACAGTTGCTTCAATCATTCCTGACAACTTTTGCATTTTCTCTTTATCTATTTATTTACTTGTTTTGTTTATTTATTATATTTTACCATTGTAGCAATCCCCCTACATTGCAGTTTGAAAAAATAAATAAATCTTAAAGTAAATTTATTCTCATCATCTTTACATCTGATTTTGATGAATTAGACATAAATCTGCAGTACATTTTAATATTTCTTGTCAGTCCAGACTAATCGTGTCTGATCCTATTGGGTTAAGTCTACGCGGGGATTAAATCAGACTTGCCCCCAGTGTGTGGAAATGTTGAGGCAATTATTGGGAGGTCATTGTTCTGCACAGGTCTAGCGCTTTCCCCCCAATGATTATTGGCTGACAGCTGGATGGACCAGACGCTGTGCACATCCGCCATGTCTGCAGTGAAAACAAAAAAAAGAAAGAAAAGTCTTATTTTCTGTCTGTTGTGGTGCAAACGAGGGTTCTGTTTCCTCCAAATATTTGACGTTCAGACAAAGCGGGCAGTAGTGGGTCAGGAAGTGAGTGACAATGTGAATAATCAAGGATTTCTTTTGGGAGGTGACCACCAACACAAGTTCAATATTGACTTTCTGCAGCGCGCAGCAGCTCCGCCTTGTTTCCAAAAAGACACCTATAATGAGATCCCGGCGCGTAATGTGCGCAAACTGTGCGCAGAGAGTTCTTTCTCCCCATTTTTTTAACCAACTTTTCTGCACCCAAAGAGGGATTCCATTTTTCCCAAAATGTGAGGGAATGATATATTAACTGGGTAGCTTTTTCAATGCAAATGACTGCATGTTAATTAACACCTGTCTTGTTGATTGTCAGCAGCTCTCGGGGATTTGATTGAAGAGAAATGGCACCTTTGGAGCTTCAGATGGAGCTTTGATGCTCGCCTTTGCCTGCCATAGGAAGAAAGAAGGACTGAGAAATATCACACAAAAGAACTCCTTAATTTCCCGAATTACTTGTAATAAAACATGGAGAGGCGCATGCGTGTTTGAGGCTGGACTATAGATCTGAATTTGCATGTCTCCACTGATGATGGTCACATCAGACAGTCGCATCGATCAGTTGGGACATCAAATGGGGAGGCAAATGATGCTCTTTACAATGATTTTGTTAGAAAATGTTAGTCTTCCTAATTAATGAGCTCCACCAATTTAAATTAGGACACATAAAATCAATTTTTTTGTGTTGTGATTATTTAATCTCTTGTAATTGTGTAAAAAAAGTGTTCAAAATAAAATAGCTGCATACTCCCTCTTTTTAGTTATCTGGTGCGAAAAACTAAAAATGCTGCAAATTGTTAAAGAAAACATACATAAAACTGCAGTTTTAAAAGTCCAATTCACAATCATTGCAGGATGATTGTAAATTAATTGTAATTAAGATAATTTGTGCATCTAAAAACCCACCAGAATCACCCCCTATAGGGTTTTCTGTCCCTCTTTTCTCAGATTGTCTCCTCTAGATGCTGGCACGTCTGTCCTCCAGCTCTAGTTATTAATTTGTCTCATTGGTAAACTGAAGGCTCTGAGAGCAGGTCTGGCAGTCATCTGTCATTTGTTCTTCCTGTGTGCCCCTTCAGTCTGTCTGACATCTCCGAGCAAACACGGCCCCCAATACACAAAATGGGCAAGCGGCCTTCTGCAGCCAGTGAGAGCACCCCTGCTTCTAATGTTTGTGTGACAAAAAAGGCAAGGCAAATCCTCGCAATGGAATCAGATAATCACCAACCTGTGAAGAGGCTGCCCCAATCCACATCCACACCAGGGTCCCCCCCCCCCTCTGGCCTCTGGATTAACTGTCTGTTTGGCTAATAATTTTAATCTGTTGGAGTGGGCTGAGAATGGGTGACAGAGCGTGGAATAAACATCTAATCCTCAAGTCTCCCTCGTCTTTCCAAGCCCCAGGGTTCCACTTTGACCCCTCTGTCGCACGCTTGTTGGGGCCGACTGTCCGCCGCCACTTTTGCTGGACTAAAATAGCTTCTGGTCAGACGGTTTTAAGCCTCACCGTGTGAGAGACTCTGGCCAGACTAATCTGACATCGTCCAGAGGAATGTACACATCACAAGGGGGCACTTCAGGTTCATGGGGTCAAGAGATGTCTGTCTGGGGCACATGTGTGGCAGTGGGGAACACACAAGTGAGGAGAGAGCAGAAATTGACTTTAAACATCCCAATTCCTGCTTGTAGAATTCAGTTTAATTACGAAACCACAAAAAAGAAAATAGATCTTCCCTAATGTTTCTTCTGAGTGGCTTTTGTAACTTTCTTCTTTTAATCGATTCCATAACTAAGAAATGTGTTAAAAATGTTATACTTGAATGAGGGTTTTGATGAAATTGCATTAATAAACCTGGAAGGATGGCAAGATTACCCCTCCACGATACTGACGGCCCTCTAGTCTAATTGTTTCTGTTTGAAGTATAGCCACTTAGATATCCTGTTTGGGATGGGGCGCACCTTTGTTCTGATAAGGGCCCCTGCCCCCCAGCGACAAAGTGCGAACTACAGGGAGGGCCGCAGAGATATAAGGGCGGAGAGGAGTGTCAGGGGGGGACACTGTTCATCTGTGTATCTGTGAGCCCGCTGCTGTGCTGCGGTGATTTATTTTTCAAACATTTTTGTTGTTGTTTTTCTTTTGCCCTCATGGATATGCTCCGCGCTTGCGTCCTGTGCGCCGCTCTCCTCAGCCTCTCCAAGGCTTTTACGCACCAGGATATGAAGGATGCGCTCCTGCAGAAACTCGGGCTGGATGAAGTTCCTAAAATCCAAAAGAGGGATTTGGAGAACCTGGTTGTTCCAGCTCATATCCGAAATAAGTATGTGTCCATGCTGAAGATGCACCACAGCAGGAAGCGCAGGTCTCTGCCCAGTCTGGCTGGCATTCTGAGAGGAATCCCCGGCAATGCAGGTGTGTGTCTCAGTTATCTTCTAAACATGCGAATGTAATTGTATTTAGAAAGTTATATGCGTAAAACAAAAAACAACTCCGTGCGTAAAGTAGATGTTTGGTGCTCGGAACAAGTTTTACGCACAAAAACTAAAGCGATGCAACGAAATGTTTTGTGCTGCAGACATCTCCGGGGAGTTTGTGTACTCTGACACGACTCGGCATCGCATGTTGTTCGACATGGAGGCGCGGATCCCGGACAACAGCGAAGTGACCATGGCGGAGTTGAAGCTGTTCCAGCGGGCCTCGCATCAGAAGCGCTTCACGTTGGAGAGGAAGGGCCACCGCGCCGTGAACAACGCCCGGGTCAGCATATACTGGGTGGAGGTTCTGCCTGATGGATCCAACCGAACATCTCTGGTGGACTCACGGTAGGAAAGGGGGAGGAGAGATTAAAAAAAAAAAAACATCCCAGTAGCAAACCGGAAACGTCATCGTTCTAATGAATCGCCCGTCTGTTTCACAGGTTGATTCCCATTCACGAGTCTGGCTGGAAGAGCTTTGATGTCACCCAAGCGGTGCACTATTGGTCCAAGACGCAGCAGAAGACGCCAATGCACCTGGAGGTGTGGATCGAGGGCGAGAGACCTGGCAGCTATGCGGCAGAGGTGGCCAAGAGTGTGCGCTTTACCACCCAAGAGCAGACTGAGCACACCTCGGGAAAGCCTGAGCTCGTCCTCTACACCCTCAACCTCGAGGAGTATGGGTAAGGGCGCCAGCTTTTGATATGCAGGGTTTAACCAAGTAGCTTTTGGCCATTTGTTTTTTAGCAGGGAGTCTGACTCAGGAGTAGCATTTGGCATCACACTTTTTCCAGACCAAAAAGTTTTTTTTTATGAGGATGAAATAGGTTAAACTAGCAGGGGTGTAACTGAGAGATTCAAGGGCTCTGTCCGAGGCCCCCTCCAATATCCCTTTTCCTCCGCAGAACAGTACATTAATCTTCATTCTGTCCCTTCCACAGCTCTCGTGGGGACTGCGATGTATACCAGAGCAAAGACACCTGCTGCAGGGAGCAGTACTTCATCGACTTCCGGGCGCTCACTTGGACCCAGTACTGGATCATAGAACCCGCCGGGTACCAGGCTTTCCGGTGCACAGGGGGCTGCAAGCAGCCCAAACGCAACTTCGGCTACGGGGAGCGAAGGTGCACGGTGTCGGTGAGCGCTCCGCTCCCCATCATGTACCTGGTAAAGAAAGGAGACTACACTGAAATCGAAGTGGCCGAGTTCCCCAACATGATTGTGGAGAGGTGCGCATGCACTCTGGACAATACCTCCATAGCATGAAGTCACAGGGGGGTTGGATATATTTAATTATAATAAATAAAACTAAGTACTTTCTATTTAAATTGAGTGGGAGTCAGAAATCCTCCCCCCCACCAGCACTTTTATATATTTTGTACAGCCTGGGGTAGCCTCTTTTTTTTAAATCGGAATCATCCAAACTTTGTCAGATGTGTCCTATTTTTTCAATGTGTACATAATATGATTTATGTTTAGAAAATAAAGTATTTTGTGCCCAATTAAGTGCCTAGCTGCAACTGTGATTGGCTCCATTCACATTCAACGAATCATTTGCATGCAGCAAACGCTCCTCATTTCCAACACCTGGGGAGTCATTATGATTATTTACTATTAGAACAAGAGGCTCGGCACACAGACAAACCTAAGGCTGCCCTGCATGGAGCCTGTGTGTTTACATCAGGCTCAGATCGGGCCAAACATTTGTTAATCAGAGCCAATACCTAAAGCTGTGTTTGCTGTCTGAGTGGGAGGTCCTGTCAGGCTCTCCTGTATGGCTGATGAGGGTGAACCTTAAATTAGGGGGGGGGGGGGGGGGGGCAGGGGAAACACAGGTGGTTTGGGGCTGAGAGGAGGATGTCAAAGAAAATGTGTTGGTCCTTTAAGCAGGTCCCTGCTGGAGGTTCCTTCTTCCTTCCTCTCCGCCGTTGCCATTTACCTGCACAGTACAAAGACAATTTTAAGTGCTTTACGTTAAACAGTAAAAGAAGCATTTAAAATGAGTATTAAATGGGGGATCGTTCGAATAAACATGTGGAGAAAGTTGACCCTGTAAAGCCATACGACATCAAAGAAGTGACGGAAATTCCAATTATTTTAGAATTAAGAGGTTTCTTTAACCCTTTGATGAAATCCACAAGAAATTTTTGCAATAACAATTTTTCATGAGATATAAATAGCATTAATTATGATACGTTGGGTGATTAGGTAGGTTTTTGTTTACAACAAAGATAGTTTACGACGTAAAAGCATTGACACTTTTGTGGGGGTTTTTTGTCTCAAATTTGATCCACACATTTTTACCATTGTGTAACTTTTTTATGAAGTATTATGGATACATTTTGCATTCTTTCAAAACAGAGAGTAGTCATTTTTTCTTCTTCAAACTAATAACAATAGATTAGTTAATCTCTACAACAGAGTATTTGGGCCACCATAAAAGAAGATAAGAAAAACCATGAGAATTAAATAGTGAAACCATGAAAAAAAAGTCAAAATTGTACGAAGAAAAAGTTATACAATTATTAAACAAATTCTGAGAAATAAATTGAAACTTTTCTTTCAAAAGCATGACTGTTCCCCACTTTGTGATGTCACAATGTGAGGACCTGCATGCTTTTCTGGGTTGGGAGAGGCTGGTGCTCAGAGCGCAGGTTTTTAGAGACTGAGAATGGATCAAAATACCACTTTGGGGTTTATTTTCGTGAGGATTAAACATTATATAACACTTTCCTGGTTTAGGTAAACAGAGCCGATCTAAGGCTTTCTGGAAGTCTGTTCCTGATGTGTGCCGCATATAGAAGCTAAATACAGCTTCTCCATGTTTGGACTCCAGGTACTGACAAAAGACTGGATCCTGACCGGAAAGGTGTGGTTAATACTGGGTCAGGAGGTCAAAGCATTCAAAACTTTATCAACCAGCAACAGAACGAGGAAGTCTGGATAAAGACAGGGTAAAGGCATTAAGAACTGAACAGATGTGGTTCCTTTTTTGGTCCTAGTGAGAACCGCAGCAGCTGTAAGCTGCAGTTTTCGGTTTACTGGAAATTCTTTTTTTTAAAGTCCTATAAAAACACTGCTACAGTAGTCAAAAGACTAAAGATGAACCCATGGACTGCTTTCTGCTTAAACATCAAATTTGTAATCCTTGAAATATTTTAGGATGAAAGTAAATGCTTTTGACACTACCTTGAAGTGCCTTATTGATAATATAATTTGTTAAATTAAACAATAATTACACAATTCACCTGAAAATGTACAAATAAATTAAATTTCTTGTAGTAAATATTATCATTTTTTATTGGAAAAATCAAAAAATTGACATTTTAATGCTTTTGAACAAGACTAAGTACTTCCAATGATTTATTCCAAGGAAAATCACAATTATGTGTCACGATTATTGTTATGTATGTTTGCAACCAAATATTTTAAAGTTAAAAAGGTTCTTTTTATTTATCACTTTTATGTAAAATTTTGAATTAAACAATGCTAATCAGGGGGGTTAGTGTCATTCCAGATGTGATTGGTTAACTCATCAGTGAGGTCAGAGACATTTGGGGTAAAAGATGTAAAGGCTTTGAACTTTTACTTCTACAAGTTTCCTCACTGGATGCACAAAAGTTCCATTTTTAATAGCTTTAAAACTTTTGTTTTAATGTCATTATTTATTTTTTATGAGAGAGAGAATTCAATTTATGGGGATTTTACTGCAGAAGTCTACAAACTTCAGGGCTTTCTCATCAGGATTCTTTGTAATTCATTCAGTCCGGTGGAGATGCATGCTGGGAACATTCACACGTTGATCTAACATGAAGTCAGAAGCTGAAGAATCCACAACAGCTGCATCACAACATACCTGTCTACTGCAAAAATGACCCAGGACAAGCATCACCTTTATGTTATCAACTAAATCTAGTTATAAAAACTCATTTATAATGATCTGATCTATGAAAAACATTAACTATGTTCATTATTTCTCTATCTACTTTCATAGTTTTTAAAGGACAGTTGAATAGAGATTGAATATGGGAACATCAACATGTTTGCACAGAATAAATACAATTTTGTGGTTTCTGTCTGGGAAATAAATATTGAATACTGCTCTATTAAAACGTGGCAAAAAATATGATTATCATGAGTAAAAAGACTCAAATTGCCGAAAAACTAAAGGTTGATTTTTATAATACTTATAATCATTTCTAGCTTTATAGTTAGTCCATCCATCTTCCAAAGTTGAATACCTGTCAGAGTCACAGGGTTGCTGGAGCCTATCCAAGCTGCTATTAGGCCAGGGGTGGGCAATTCCAGGCCTCGAGGGCCGGTGTGGTTCAGGTGTGTCCAGCCAATTAGAACATGCCAGAGCAGGGTATGCTGGAAAACATGCAGGAATGCGGCCCTCAGTGCCCACCTCTGTATTAGGCGAAGGCTGGCAACCCTGGACAGATTACTAGTGTGTTGCAGGGTCACACAAACACACACACCTAGGGGGAACCATGTCTTTGGAGTGTGGGTGGAAACTGAGGCGCCCAGAGAAAACCCACAACATGCACGGCGAGAACAGGCAGACTTCACTCAGAATGAAGCCAGCCGGGATTTGAACCAGGTACTTCTCACTGTGGTAGAGTGGTGACCACTAAACCAACCAGCAACATTATTGAGACACGGCTTCATCTTAAATCAACACATTTATTTTGTGTGCTTCTTGTTTTAGTGATTTTACTCAGAGTTGCTTGTGGGTCACATGACCTTATTTAAAGTGAAATATCTCAGGTTGAATATTTTCCTCCACTAAAAACCTTATGAACCCATTAAATAAATGTTAGATGTTACAAAGATGAGCTTTCAGCTGCTTTAACTTCAGTTACGACACAAACCGTACATTTGCAATATATCCCTTTAATTGTTACAACCTAGAAGAAAAAGACACAAAACCAAACATCTGCTCCTTCTGTTTGATCAGTTAAAGCTGCAACACAAAAAATATGAAGGTTCTACTGTAAAACCAAAGCTGGATTCTGCACATTTTAAAGCATTTACACTTTCACAAAGCTTAGAAAAGGGGGAAAGCTGATCCTTCAACCACATTTATTAGCAAGTTCATTAATAAACATTCATGCAGGACTGAAATAGTGATTTTAGTATTTACAGGTTTCATATTAATTACATCAAAATGTAGTTTCTACTATAGTGAGATTTCATATCCTGCTTAAACAGGGTAAAAAAAAAAAACTAGAAACTTGAAATTGGGGAGCTATCGACAGGAAAGGGTCCCAACACTTCAAAATAAAGAGACACCTCAGGAATAAAAAAAAAAAAAGCTGCCACTTCCTTTAGTTTGCACAATAAAGCGGAGGTGGGACGCTCTGTAGCCCTTGAACTTGCTGGTGGAAATGAGCTACTTCCCTTCCTGTGCCAAATCCAGCGCTTATGGTAAAGAGGGGCGGGGTCAGTGTTGAGACTAATTACTCTACTGCAGCTAACGGAACGGCTAAAGGAAAAAAAGAAGACATTTTCTCCTGAGAATGAAGTCTTAAAAAAATAAATAAATGGAGACATATTTTTCAAAAAAGCCATAATTTAAAGAGCAAAAATGGCTTTGTTCTATCCTGAAAATGGCCGAAAGGCCAAAGCGATAAAGATTAGAGGAGCTAAAAACTACAAATGACTACAATACTTGAATGGAGCAATAAGGAGCCTAAGAGATTCCATACCAGTGTTTTCCTTTAAGCCAAAGGTTCTTTAACACACCTTTGAAAAAAGTAGAAGTCATAAGGCAGGAAGGATGTAAAAAAAAAGTCAACCAGATGTTTATTGTTAACTCTATGAAGTTTGATACAGGTTTGATGATGTAAACAAAACCAAAAATAAAACGTGTTAAATTTTGTTCAATTTAAAGGATTCAATAGCAAACTACAGACAGAAAACAGTCTAAATGTTTGAAAATTCTACCATGCTTCCCTGCAGAAAAACGCCAGATTCCTTTCAATCGTCCTGTTCCTCACAATTCTGACAAACTACTCAAAAAAATATATTTACAATTCAAAAATGAAAAGAAAAGAAGCACAAATGAAACACAAACTGAACAGAAGGAAACAGTACATTTGCCCCGCAGACGTCGGCCACTAAAGTTGGTTTAAAATCATTTAAAAGTGGTTGAAAATATAAAATCTGCTCGAAAAGAAAAAAATGACAAAAGGAAGAACGGGGGGATGAGCCGGAACCCGCGCCTGCTGACTGCTTTCTCCGGTGGAATGTTGTTGCTCGGTGTTCTCAGTCTGACAGTCTGTGGCGGGTTTTCAAACTTTAAAAGTGGGGTTTTAAGAAAAAAATAAAAAAAAAGGAAGAAGAAATGGAACGGCGGGGCGCTGGGATGTTCCGTGGCTAGCGGTGGATTCTCCCGTGTCGGCCACCAGTCCATGAGAACAAGTTTCTCAGTAATATCCCGGCTGATAATGCTGGCTCCACGGTTTCTGGTTCCAGAACTGAGAAGAAGAGAAACAATCTGGGTTATTTTTCAGATTTTAACTTTACAATGATGCTACACAACCCAACAGTTCCACATTTTGGCCATTTTGATAAAAAAACCAAACCTAAACTAAAATTAAAGCAGTGTGGGAATTGTTGCCTCCCTGCAGTTTTTTTGTTGATTTTATCTGCATAGCAACCATTTTATTTGATGGTCGCCTGAGGATGATGAACACATCTATGTAATTTTTACAAGAATCTGCAAAAGTACATTTTTAGATTTCCTTGGCAACAGAGGATTTTTTACACCTATATTTCTAATAAGTTGATGTATGTTTATTGCTCAGCTTGAGCCAATGATTCATGCAGTAAACTTTCACAATACTTTGGTAAAAAAGGTGAGAGGAAAAGACTAACGCCACTTTTGAGGGCTCGCCATGTAAATGCCAGAAGAAAAAAAAATGTAGATTTTCCAAAACCAAAACTTTTCCATGAAAAAAAGGTTTTCAATGATGCTCGAAGAGTTAGGAGAAGATAGATGAAAATCCCCAGGAGTTATAATTTGCAGCTGGTACTAAAGGTGTCTTTTTTGGATGTTCTAAAGTCAAAGGTCAATGAAACTCCGTAGTGGTTTTAGACCTAAGCTGGCAGCGTGTCTGTGAAATGCCACGAAGATCGCTCAAACAAACGATTTTTTAGCCACATTGTGTGAAAATCCCAGAATTTCCCACATTATAATTTGTAGACCTTCTTTGGAAAAACCCAACACAGGTGCTTTGGTTTCCTTTGTGGACTTTTTTTGGACTAATTGTTGGAGCCCCATAAGAGATTTTGACCCTTTTATTTTTTGAGGGTTTCTTTTCTCCTGCCGTGATGTCATCTTTTTGGGGGCGGGGTGCTGTTTACCAATTTTCTGCTGCGGGCAGAAAATAAATCTACCAGATTTAGAAATAATCTGCAGGAGCACTGACCCCTTGCTGCCAGCTCTGGTTGAAGGCCTGAGCCTTGTCCATCCCGTTCCTGTTGCCAAAGCTCCCACTGTTCCTGTTGTTGCCAAAGTCTCTGTTCTTGTTGCCGAAGTTGCCACGGTTACCGCCTCTTGGTTGGAACTGAGGAGAACAGTGAGAACCATGACTGGACGTGTAAACAGAGTGCATTCAGGTCCAAAACGTTGGATGCCATCACCCGCCCTACCTGGCTGTGATGACCCCGGTTGCCACCGCGGTTCATGCTGCCCCCTCCTCCTCCTCTGCCCATGTTCCCTCTGTTCATTGGGCCTCCTCGGTTTATGGGCCCTCCCCTGGGGCCCATGTTTCCTCTCATGGAACCGCCTCTGTGGGACACGCCCAAGCTAGGAATGGGGCCGCCGCCTCGATTGAAGTTTCCACGGGTGGGGAACCCCCCTCTGAAAGCTGGTGGTGGTAGGAAGCCGCGAGGGGGCCGACTGAAACCTCCTCGGGGGGCAGGAGCTGTGAATGAACCTATACATCACCACACGCGTCACAGACTTACAGGTCTAAAGTTTGATCTTTCATCCATCAACTTACGTCCTCTGAAGTTCCCTCTGTTCTGGAAGCCGCCGCGACCACCTCCCCTCGGACCGGGACCACTGCGTCCAAACTGGCTCTTGCCCCCTCGGTTGCCGCTGCGCTGGCCCCCTCCTCGTTTGGGAGTGGTGCTGCCCGGGTTGGGCTTCTTCTCGGCGGGCAGAGCCGTCTTGCTTTCTTCTTTGTATTGTTCCAGAAGCATGGAGGCCTCGTCTTTGGGCAGCTCGGCGTAGATGACTTCACTGAAGCTTTCCCCCTCCTCCGGCAGAGCGTAGAAGCCTACAGTGGCAGACAGTAATGAATATAAGTCACAGTGAATATTAAATCTTTTGAATGGAAATGTTTTCTTAACACCGGTCACCTTTCATTTTTAACAAAGCATGCTCGGGCACTTCTTTGCCGTCACTTTCCACTTTCTTCTGGACTCTCTGCTTGTATTCTTCCTCAGTAGGACACACGACCACGGCTTTGCGCTGGAAGCCGGCGAATAAACACATCTTCCTTTTCTGACCTGGAGCAGACAGGTTGGTCTGGAAGAGAAAAAAAAATGGAAGTGCTTCAATTAACGTGTTTGAAAAGGATCAGAGTCTCATCCCAAATCAGAACGTAGGGACCACCTACATGATCCAAGATGTAGTTCCTCTTCTTGCGAGCGGCAATCTCGATAAACTTTCCCAAGAAAAGCGGCGCTCTTTGGGAAATGGCGGTCAGCTTTGTAATGTCTTTCGATTGGCGTTTTAGGCTGTTGATCTGAGTTTAAATCAATCAAAGAAAAAGTCAGAAACACAAACAGAATCCCAGTAAGGGCAGAACAGAGAGCAGTGCTGACCATCATCTTGTCCACAATAGTGTCGCTGCCTAAGATGTAGTACTTCCCAGGGTTCTCCTGAACGTGGTTCTTCACCCATGTGGTCTTTCCAGAGCCTGGCAGGCCAACCATCACTATGATCTTCAAAATAAAACAGGATTTAAGGAATGCAAGCTCAAGAACTCAAAGGGGACAGACAAACCAACTTTCTCCATACTCTACCTCGCAGTCTGCTTTGGTCTGCGGCCCCTTCAGCCCGCGAACTCTGTCGCTGATGGGGATCTTCTGCAGGAAGCTGTAACCCTCCGGCTCAGGGAAGTACGGAGTCTCCATCTGGCCAAAGTTGAACTCCACAGCACAGTTGTGGCACATGACGTGAGGGAAAAGCGCCTGACCGTTCAGAGAATCCTTCTTGACCTGGAAGGCCACAGATGGTTCTCCACCATTCTTGGAGAAGGACAACACCACCTCATCACCCTCAAAGTCCTATGAGAGGGAGGGAAAAAGAAGCAAAACTATATTTGTATCAGATAAAAACTTATATTTGAAGCCTTGCTTCTTTCATAAATGATCTTACAATGAGACAACAGACGACGTCATTCTCCTCAAATGCTTCTCCAAAGTCTTCCGTCACGCAGTTTGTGGTCTTTTTGGCTTTCCCAGAGTACGCATAGGAAAACTCTTCCTCACCTAAACAAAACCAAAAGAAAAAGGTCCAATCAGCTGTTTTTTGTAAACTGGAGCATGATTTGTGAGTGCTGAGGTGAAGAAAAAGATCATAAAACAGCCAAAAATGAGAGCTTTTAGATTCACATGCAGTGCTGTTCATGAACCACTAGAGGGAGCTCTCCTGACAGTGATATTCCTCAAGAGCCACTTATAAGCAGCACTCACTCTGCTGTTAAACTGTAAATCAAAGTTCACTGTATTGTTGATTTACAAGAAACTAAAAAATGCAATCAGGTTTAGATGTTTAAAACAAGTCTAATAAACATAGTTGGCCCTATAAAACAAAATAAACCAACTATAAAATGTTTCTGTTTGAAAAACTCACCTAACAGTAGTGAACCAGTGACCAGAGACCATCCAACCTGCACATCATGAATCTCCATGTTCTTGCTAGTTATGTGCTTCACGGGAATTTTCTCTGTAATCTGCCAGACATAAAGCAAACAAATTAACAAAAAAAGTAACGGATGCCTGAGATGAGCTCATGTGTTGCACTGGAAGAACCCGCCCACCTTCATCTCAAAGCAGGCTTTGCCTTTGTTCACGCCATAGTTGGCCTTGCCCCCAGACCAGAGGTAAGCAAAGCTCTCCATGGTGAGAGAGGAGGCACTGTAGCGGTCCCGCGACACCTTAAAGTGCAGGTCGCAGTTGTCTAAGGCACAAGGGGACAAAAGTGTTAAACTTGTGAATTTAAATCAAGTTTGGTCCTGAACAGTTAGAAAGGCTTACAGGTATCCAAGCAGACTTTAGTGTCATCAAACTGCTCATCTTCTTCCTCCAGCGGGGGAACCGGAGATTTGAAAGAAGCGCTGAAGAAAGAAACAAACAAGTCAACAAAGACTTTAGTGTAACTGCATGAAGTGTATTAAATCTGGGGAGACCACTTGCTGAAAACATGTGTTTTGGAGAGGGGAGTGGGAATCACAGATAATGGGAATTTAAGCTGGGTTTATTAAGCACCTGCTTGTGTTTTTCTGTATTGTAGGCCTTGGCAGACACTTACCTTGAGGATCCAACGAAATCTAAAACACAAGCAAAGAAGAAAGCCCTGCCAGCAGCCGTTCCATGGCTGTCATGAGTGTCTGTCAGTTTCTGTCAAACTCACTTCACAGCAGCTGTGAAAAGTCGCCCACTCTGATGAAAAATCTTGTTATTGCTGTTTGAACTTGTTTTTGTGGTCCGATGATGGGGGACATACCATATTTTCAGCACTATAGGCCTTAATTTTTTGTCAAATAAACGACAGTATAATCTAGAACACCTTCTATATGGATTCATTCTGGCTGAGTTTACTGATGTTCAAGTGATTTTGACCGGTAGATGGAACCCTGTCAAATTTTCATGTCGTTTTTAACGAGTAGCAAACTTGGTTGGGAGTTATTTTGAAAACACTCGCATGGCTAACATGTATCATGTCTCTAACAAGTTCTAGAGTTACTTTAATCGCAGTTAAACTCTGACTGGCGACTCTCACGTCCTGCTTAATCCGGCTTATAGTTCGATGTGCCTTATATATGACAAACGTTTATTGACTGCCCTTTATGAATGTGCGCCCTGAACAGAAAATACGATGTAAAGAAAATTAAGCTTAAATGGCATTTCTGAATATTTCTTCATTCAAATTGAGAATTTGTAGCAGACAGAAAAAAAATTGCCATTTCAAAAAGAGCATATTTGTCATTTGGTTAAATATCTCTTAATTTGCTTGCCACTATTGTTGCAGCACAAATGTTATGTTGGGGGTATGGGGCTGTAAGAGAGCTCTCAGATACAGGATGGGAAGGGGGGGTGGAGTTGCTCAGCGCCAACAGCCCTACTTATAATTCAGGTGAAGTTCTCATGAACTACTGCTGCTCTGCAGGAACTATATCCTAAAAACGACAGGTTTCTGGATAAAAACATTATAATCATAGTCAAGAGACCACTGTGAATGCCTACAAAATAGATCTAAAGATGATCAGAGTGGGACTTTAACACAAAGGCTTGACGTGAACCCACTTTTACCACAAAGGTCCTTTAAACCTAAAAATTATTTTAGATTATTTTGAAAGGAGGTTATGTTGTTTAGAAAGGAAAATATATGCAAAGTTTAAACTGATAAATCACTAAAAACGTCAAGTGGACAATTTGGAGAAGCAGGAAGTGACTTTCCTGGATTAACACAACCAGAAATAAGTGATCACAATTTAAAAATAAATAAAACAGCCAAAAATTTTGATGCTGTGCCCATCGATCTTCAGCGTCCAGGTAGTGCAATGAAAACAACACATGTGACCAAAAAAAGTAAGTTCATGTTCACACTCACACTGGAACTCCCTTGCAAGCCATGCATGAGGTCACAGAACGCGGGGTATAAAAACTCTTCCAAACGCACACAACATGACAATTTACACAAACATGATACAGAAACAGCAACAAGAGTGTGAAATAGAGAGAAAACAACAACAACAAAAAGGCAGAACACTCCGAGAAAAACATGGACGATCAATATCCAAGCTCCTCCGTGGACGCTCCAATAATCTTCATTTTTTCTTTAAATCTCCTAAATCCTTGTGTGCTACTTTCTTCCAGACCCCTCGGCTACTCTCCTCAACCCACCCCTCCATTTGAAAAGGTGTACACCTATTTCCCTCTGTGGGTTTTGCTTAGAGTAGCCTCCATTCACCTTAAGGACACAACGGGCTTTTCCAAAAGAAACAAAACAATAAGTGGCATGAGGAACAGATGTGAAAAGTCACAGATGCACTTCTGCTACAGAATGCAGTCCATTAAAGACGCTATGTGAGTGGGCATTGTAGAGTAAATGGTAAGGCTCTTTAGGTAGTCAGGGATGACCCTGAAAACACATGTGTGAAAGTTATTAAATAAGAGAATACTTTTTATTTTAAACAAAAAAACTGAGGGTTTTCCTCTTGCTAGAAATGTGTGCATTGGCACTTAAAGCCAATACAATCCAACAAAGCTATGGATGGCGCTTCAGGGATGCTGAAGGCCATTTTGCTCTGTCCCATCCTTACCAGCTGTATTTGTTCTCTTCAATAAATTCAAAGTAGCCCCTTCCATGTTCCTCCCGGCGTCTCTTAACACCCTTCTTATTCTTCTGATCAGCATTCGTGTCTTTGTCCGCATCCCCTTTGAAAATAGAACAAAGATATAGAATGAGGTGCTCCTTTTTGAGACAGAGAGAGAGGTCGGACTAGCAGTGGGGTTCTGGCCCACAAAGCCCGTTCATTAGTTACATTGTGTCCATCATAATTCAAATGAATGTTCAAAGAGGCAGCACTATACTTACACTGAAAATACAGTACAATCAAATGGTTATGACAGCTTTTAAGACCAGGTAGTTAGACAATAAACTGGCCAAAAATTAACATAAATGAGTGATGCTTTGTGGGGGGGAATAAAAGTCTGAAAAATACACCACTGTCAATGGGATTTTATTAACTTATAAGGGAAAGTTTCTTGTCTAAGGGGGATAAATGAATCATGCAAGTAAGTCTATTTATATGTGGTTTTAAACTACCTCCCCATTTGTCACACTGTATGATATTGGACCCTTAATTAAACAGAAAAACCACGACAAAAAAATAGCTAAACAAAAGCAGCAGAACCAGCTGAGCTACCTTCAGTATTTAAATTTGGGGTTAGCCGTCGCAGATATTCTCCTGTTTATAATATTTGTGCAGACTAAATGAAATGTTTCTAAAGTAATTCCAGTGAGATTTAACAAATGACAGTAAGATAGAAGATTTGTGGCTTGCAAACTCCGTCTTTATGTCTCAACAGGAAGGGAAAATCTGAAACGGCTAACCCTGCTAAATTAGCTTGTTAGCACTACACCAGAAACAAAGGAAATCGCGCTAGCTGACAAGCTAACGCACCTTACAAAATCGAAAGAAAAAGCTTAAAGGTCAACCAAAAAGGACGGTTCTCGACATATAAATTTAATTAAAACTAATACTAAACTTTAAATTGTGTTTTTGAAAAGACTCTTTAAAACGTGCCTGAGACAAATATGGTAACGCGTAATTAGAGTTACAAAACGACTAACTAAGAGGAGGTGACCGATGCTAGCTGCTAATGCTAACTAGCTTGAATCACGCCGCCGTGTTCAACATGGACGCTCCTTGGTAACGCGCTAAAATTTTCGCAACCAGCCCCCGAAAAAAAAAAAAACAGCCAGCCACAGTCCATTCAGCCAGCCACCTTTTCAGCATCACTTCACCAGACTCACCCTCAGCAGCTTGCTCCCCGGGCTCACCATCCTCAGTGTCAATTTTTTCCATGTCGTCCACATCTCCCTTCAGCATCTCGTCGTCTTCGTCGCCTTCTTCCCCCTCACCCATGTCTTCGTCATCCGCTACGCCATTGCCCTCGTCCCCATTATCATTATCCTGTTCTTCCTCATTAGCCTCCATGCTCTCTTCTATCGGGCCGTCGCCTTCCTCTTCCTCTCCCATCACCTCCTGTTCGGCGGCCTGTTCGAGGGCTTCCTCCTCCGTTCCCTCCTGGGCCGCAGAAGAATCCCCGACCAGGGCCTCCTCGTCGAGCGCGGCCTGCAGGCGGTCCATCAGCTCGGCCTTCAGCCCCTTGTCGGACAGATTACGCTTCTTCAGCTCGTCTTTCAGCTCGTTCACTTTCAGCTTTTTCACGTTAATTGTGCTCATTTTGAATGCAAGAGTACAAACAGTTTTTAAAAAATCGACGATAAATAAATAACCGAACGCCTATAGACAGGAAACTGCGCCAAAATAGCACCCGCTGTCCGAGAAGTCTTCGCCGGCGGAGAGCTGCGCTGAAACGGCGGTTGAGTGGGGGAGGGGAGGAGGACGGCCTCTCTCCTACCGTAATCACTGAATAAAAGGCGCAGCAGGTTTTTTTTTCTTTTCTCTTCTGGTAAACCTGCCACCTGCTACTGTCACACAAGACAACATATATGTATTATACTTATCTTACAAACACATTATACATTATTGCAGAGAAATAGTGTCCACTTATTTGCTAAAAAAGAGAAAAAAGTTTCTTTTTTTTAAATTGACAGCTTAATTTGGGCCTCAGCAACAAAACAGGACAAACTACAGTTAATGTTGAAATTTAATACCAATTTCAATGGAAATTTCCTTTGCAGCTTTGGTGTTTTTTATTATGAACTCTCTTTGGAATGTTGGTACTTAGTCTCCTCATGACTACACTTCCACCACTGTGCATGGCAGCAAAATTATTGAATTTTATCTCCCAACTTTTCTTATCAAAGACCTACTGCAATGAAAATCATGCTTTTCTTTTATGTGTTTTTAAATTTTTTCTTTAAGCATTTTCCAATGATGATGGGCTGCACTGTGGCGTAGTGGTTAGCGCTCTTGCCTCACAGCAAGAAGGCCCCTGGTTCAAGTCCCGGCTGGGGGACCTGAAACAGAACATCAATGGGGGGCCTTTCTGCGTGGAGTTTGCATGTTCTCCCCGTGCATGTGTGGGTTTTCTCCGGGGACTCTGGCTTCCACCCACCATCCAAAAACATGCTTCATAGGTCACTCTAAATTGTCCATAGGTGTGAATGTGGGTGTGTGAAATGTGTGACCCTGCGACAGACTGGCGACCTGTCCAGGGAGTCCCCTGCCTTCGCCCATAAGTGGCCGGGAGAGGCTCAGGCAGCCCCGTAACTCCAAAAGGGATAAACAGAAGAATGAATTTTCTAATGATGGAGGTCATACAGCGGGGAAACTAAGTATTGAACACGTCAACATTTCTCTCAAAAAACATATTTCTAATCGAGCTATTGACACGAAATTTTCACCAGATGTCGGCATCAACCCAAGTAATGCACACATAGAAAGAAATCCAAACATTTATGTTCATAAATGAAGTTATGTGAAAAAAGGGAAATGGCACAGGGAATAAGTATTGAACACATGAAGAAAAGGAGGGGTAAAAAGGTCTGGCAAGCCAAGAAAGCAGCTGGAGTTTGTCAGTATTCAGAAGGTTAACCTGCCCCCTATTAGTGCAAAGTAATATCAGCTGGTATAGTCCTGATTGATGCATTTTAAAAAGGTTTCTCATCAGCAAGGTATTAGACAAGAAGCATTGCATGATGGGTAAAATCAAAGAGCTGTCCAAAGACCTACGCAACCTTATTGTTGCAAAACACACTGAAGGCATTGGTTACATGCACATTTCTAAACTTCTGAAAGTTCCAGTGAGTACCATTGGGGCCATCATCCGGAAGTGGAAAGAACACGGCATTACCATAAACCTGCCACGGCCAGGTGCTCCTCGCAAGATTTCAGACAGGAGTCAGAACAATCATCAGAAGGGTTCTCCAACAGCCCAGGACCACTCGTGGAGAGCTTCAGAAAGACCTGGAATCAGCAGGTACCCTTGTTTCAAAGAAAACAATAAGTAATGCACTCAACCGCCATGGCCCCAATGCATTCTTCAAAAATGCAAGACTCCATTTTTGAAGAAGAAGCATGTTGAAGCTCGTTTGGAGTTTGCGACACAAGATTTGGATAAACCCATGACATTCTGGGAGAAGATACTCTGGTCAGATGAGACCAAAATTGAACTTTTCGGATGTCATAAGACACATGTTTGGAGGAAAAATGGCACCGCACATCACCCCCAAAACACCATACCAACAGTCAAGTTTGGAGGTGGGAGCATCATGGCGTGGGGCTGTTTTTCAGCATGTGGTACTGGTTGACTTCATATCATTGAAGGAATAATGACTGGAGAAAAGTATGGAGACATTCTTGATCAGAATCTGCTGTCATCTGCCAGGCTGCTGAAGATGAAAAGAGGGTGGATCTTTCAGTAAGACAACGATCCCAAGCACACAGCCAAGGTAACACTCAACTGGTTGAAGAAAAAGAAAATAAAGCTGCTAGAATGGCCCAGTCAATCACCAGACTTCAATCCAATTGAAAATCTTTGGAAAGAACTGAAGATCCGGGTACACTGAAGAGACCCTTGGAACCTTGAAGATTTGAAGGCAGTTTGTGCGGATGAATGGGCCAAAATCACACCTGAGCAATGTATTCCACTGGTTTCTCCATACAGGAGGCGTCTTGAGGCTGTAATCACCAACAAAGGTTTTTGCACTAAGTATTAAATACATTTCAGTAAGCGTGTTCAATACTTATTCCCTGTGCCATTTCACTATACCTTCATTTATGGACATAAATGTTTGGATTTCTTTCTGTGTGCATTACTTGGGTTGATGCCGACATCGGGTGCAAATTTTGTGTCAATAGCTCGATTAGAAATATGTTTTTTGAGAGAAATGTTGACGTGTTCAATACTTATTTTCCCTGATGTATATAAACAAAATTCAGTTCTGAGTATTTCTTTATTCAAAGTTGTGAATCAGGAATAGAAAAGAAATCCAGTCTAAAAAAGCTTGTAGCTGTGATGGAGATGCCACAGTTGTCTGGCCACAAGCTTCCTGCTCTGCTCCATTCTGATGCATGAACCTGTAGACGGCTAGATCTGTGTACGTCTTTCTTTTCCTCGTCTGATCTGGCATCTGGCTGAAAACTGTACTGCTGGATAGCTCCAATATTGCCTGTCATTGTTGTTGCACCGGTAACGTTAGGTTGGGTTGAGAGGGCCTGTAAGCTAGTGGGAGAGCATGTAACAAATGGATGACTGGAAATGAGGGAAGACTTCATCAGTTCTGTCCACAACTCAGAGGGGAATTTCTGAAAAACTTCTGCTGGTCTGCAGAAACTATGTCCTAGAAAACAACACAGGTTTTTTGATTTAGGATAAAAACAGCGTAATCATAATTAAAATATCACTGAGAACACTTTTACTATAGACTAAAAGATGATCTAAATGACACTTTCTAATTCCAAATTTGTGTTCTTTAAAATGTAAATATTTTTAGCTATTTTTTTACTGTTCAAATTTGACTGTTTTTGGTACATAAAGACTAATTTCACTTTGCAATTTACAAGGTGACAGTCTTTGTCATTGATCAGCAGGTTGTAACATTACCGTTTTGTTTCTGCTGTAAGAAATGTTATTTTAATCCTCATAGTCAAGTTTTACTGTTAGTATTTTTTTGGTCTGTTTGTTAGCCTCTGATTAATTTCAAAGCACTTTGTTTGTTTAATTATAAAGATTGCTTTGAAACTAAAAGTATATTTGCATATCAACAAACTAAAAAGGCAAGGTTAAAATTCACGCAAATGAATACAAATATTATCATGCAATAAAATTTGTTTTTTTATGAATCGCAGAAAACATTAAAATAGTGGTGATAAAGATCACATATGTCACAAATTAAGAAATATAAACAGGAGTTGGACCACAATGATTGTATATGCACCACAATTATATGTAAAATAGAATGATTACAATTAGAAATTGAATAGACATAATTGTCCAAATTGACCAATAATCTCTTCTGCACTCATGCTGCATTATATGAGCCACAACTTTAGAGAACATCAACATGATTTGAAACACTTAAATTTTTTTTCTACAATTATATGTAATAAAAAACCAACATTTGAATTCAACATAGTGCAATTCAACTTTGAATATAACCAACAAAAAGAAAATATGATACATTTTTTGTTATAAACGTCAGAAAATATATCAAAGCTCTGAAAAAAATGTAAATAATCAAAAGAAATGTTAGATTTAAAAATCTAATATCCAAATTGTCCAATCATCTCTCTGCTCTCATTCTGCCATGTGGTTCATGGATTTGAGCCACATATGAAGAAATATCAACTTCATTGAATCATTTTGTTTATGCACCACACTTATATAAAACAAATTAAACAAAATGCATACAGATGTTACCACACAATGAAAAATAAGTTTTTGTCATAAATAACTGAAAACATTAAAACAGCTGTGAAAAAGACCAGGAAATAATTAAAATAAAGCGCTGACATTAGAAATTTAATAGATAAATATCCAAATTGTCCAATAATCTCTTTTTTACTCATGATGAGTTGGATATTAGGCACAAATTAAGGGATTATAACATAAGTTAAACTACTTTGGTTGTTTGTGAATCACAACGAAACAACAAAAAATTGATCCATCAGCATGAAAGCTTCTCACTACCGCCCTCTAGAGGAGTTCCGGCTAAACTGCATTATGTGGTCGAGGCGCGCTCCGGTGCGCTCACTCTCGCTCCGCTGTGCCGCCGGCGCCGCTCCTCTCTATAGCCTCTCCATCCTCTCAATTAATCAAATTCCCACAATTTATACTAAAAATGTGTCCAAACACTTTCCTGGGTTTTATTGGAGCGTTAAAACAAACTGCGCTCAATCTTTGTTCGGACTCCTTTTTTCATTTTTACAACAAGTTGTCATATCGTCTGTGACCGGGAGAGGAGAGAGCTTTCCTGCCTCCATCCGGGCTGTTCTGGTGAGTCCCATTTACTTATTAGAAATATAACTGTATTTTTAAGGACCTTTTAATGTATCTGTGTGTGGAGAGGAGAAAAAAAGAAGCTTCAGGGTGTGGTTGGCCGATCATTTCCAAATATATTTGTGGCCCCAGAACTCAGAGGCGCGCGAGCCCGTCGGTTTTACCGGGAGGAGTACCGGAGGAGACTGCCGAGTCAAGGAGCGCCCCACTCCCGAGGGCGCCGGAGGCTCCAGGGGAAGCGCAAACATGTGCCAAAGAACCGAAGATACCCCGTCCTCCAGGTGCCTCCAAGTCGGGGAGCGCTTCAGGATGCCCTTCAGCGGCGGGACTCTCCGGAGAGCCCACCCCGGGGGCGGCCACCTGGGGGGGTCCGATCGGAAAGTTGCGGGATGTGACAAATGCTCGGCGACCCTCGTGGGTCTGAAGAAGCAAGCCCTGAGTCTGGCTGTCCACCATCGCTTCTCCTGCAAGGTAAGTGATGGAGGATGAGGAGGAGGAGGGGGGTCATTTAACAAAAAATATGTATTTGAAATATTAATATTTGTTCAATGCACCAAAACCTTACTTGAAATCAGCATAAAAAAGCTAGCTTTCTTGTTTTAAAAGACAAAAAAACTTTATTAGAAGTTGATTTATTTACATCTCTCAGTCATTTCTGAGAATATTTTTTTTGTCATTTTTGGAAGGTCAGTGATGCTCCCATGGAGGAAAAAGGAGGAGGATGAAGGGTTGGGGTGTCAACTGCAAGTGGATTAACATAAAAATAAATGTTTACAAAGTGATATTTGTTGGTTGCACCAAAAATGAATGTGAAATGTGCAAAATAAATGCACGAATACACACTTATTTTGTTTTCCCAATAAAAAAAATAAAACCTTTTATTAGAACTTTATTTGTTTACAAATATTTTCATATTTTAGTCACTGCTGGGCATTTTTTAAAACCATTTTTGTGAGTAGTTTATTAAGAAAGTAAATTTTCCTGAATATTTTTTATCAGAACTACACCACATGATTGCTTATGGCCCTAATATGCACATTTCTTTACTGTATTATGGGACATATGTTCATTTAAACACCCAAAATCCACTAAACTGGACTCTTTCTGCCAGATTCTTCACCTTCAAGTCAATTTACTTTCATTTTAACCCTCCTGCGGCCGGTCACCGCTGCCGCCTTTTAGTGGAAATCACGCGTGCATCCATCACTCAGACCCCTCCAGACAAAGTGAAGCGGCGGCATTCCTCTGCGAGTGGTTTGAAATGGCCATGAATATTTCATCACTACATCCCAGTGTCATCCTCAGTCCTCCCCATTCAGGTCGTGGCTATTTATTTTTGTCCTCTTAAGTGGGATGGGGCATGGCCACTGTCATGTGTGCTGAGAGAGAGGCGGTGGAAGCATGCGGAGGCAGACAGTGGAAATCTGATAAGCCAGTTTGGCTCCTTTCAGGTTTATTGATCAACAGTGATTTCTCATCAGGCCTCTATGATATCATCCTTCTCCAATGAGCTTTTACTGCAGTAAAAACATAAAAATAGTCTCTGAGAAATAGGCGAGATAAGATAAGACATGCTGGAGTATGTTTATCTCTTTGTGAGTTGATGCAAAAAATATGTGAACCCTTTTTGGTATACCAAGTTTTGATCTTATAGACATTAGGCAGTGTGGAGCAAATATGGGGTTTTCCAACATACATCTGGAATGTTCTAATTGGCTGAAACACCCGATCCAGGTTGGATTAATATCTGGAAAATATGGAGACAACACTGGCCTTTGAGGCCTGGAGTTCCTGACCCCCTTGTGTGGAGGGAGGCAGACAAATGAAAGGTGTATTCGCTGCTGTCGACTGTTTGATTTGTGTTAGATTTTAACTGCTGAAACAAATTAGAGGACTTTAGAGGTTTAAAAAATCCTCCAGGTTTGGACTAATCATATTTATTGTAAATTAGATTAAAGGAATAAAGCATATTTTTATGCTAAAATTGTAGTTAAATATGGGTGATCAGACAATTGACGTCTGAGGCGTTTTTGGGCATTGTTTTTTACTGTTTTACAATTTGCTGTAGTCATTTCAAGTTTTTTGGAGAAATGCTTAATATCCATTTTCTAGTACAATCCCAGCTTCTGTTTTACAGAAAATTTTTCAATATATCATGCAATAACTTCTCAATATTTCTGAAAATCCACAAAAATCTCAATTCTGAGTGGTACATTTGGGCAGTTCTTTTTCACTGCAAAATTACAAAAATTGAAATACCGTTTTTATTTTTGAAATAATAAAGTTAAAAAGTGTACAGACAAAAGGTTTAAAACTAAATAACCAAAAGATAATGTAAAAATAGATATATTTAAAAAAAACAACAACAGGCAAACCTCTTCTACACAAGGGGATCACCACTTCAAACTGAATACCCCTAAATGAGGGGACCCCCCTTCAAAGTATATACTCTTAAACTAGGGGATAACTCCTTCAAAGTATGTACCACTAAACAGGGGAATCCTTCCCTCCAACTAAATACTCCTAAACAAGGGAACCATGAGTGGAAATGATTTTAAAACAATAATATAAGGAAAAGTCCAATCCAAGTCAAGACCTCAACCTAATGTAAAGGTGAAAGCACCGTAACCCTGCTATCCTAGGCACTTTAACATTGGGAGTTGGGTCATCTAGACCCACTAGACAGTGCTCTGAACCTTTTTTCTTCATTGATTTGTGATCTTCACTGGTGTCCATGGATTACATGAAATCCTCTTCACCTTTATCCACCTTTATCATGGTAGAGATAACACGTCAATGTAAGGATCGGGTCATCTGGACCCCATAAGATAGCACAAGGGTTAAGGGAGCTTTCACACTGCCCCATTTGCTCCGCTTTCATTGTGTCGCATGGATCTCAATTGATCTCCGTTGTAAATTAAAAGGAATCTGGTTTTCCCAGAAAACAAGTCTTTTTTTATTTGTTTATAAATGTACTCTTTCACAACAGCTGTTTGCTGCACAAATCCAAAGAAAGATCATTTGTTAATATGCTTAGAGAAGCAGCTTAGCCATTTTTCCTCAATGAACTTTTATGTTTTTTTTTAGTCAGACTGTTCTGGACAATACTAACCCCTTAAACAAACCAAGGAACATTGTCAGGATGGTTTGGTTCATTTTTAGAGGCCAGCTTTCAATACTTTAGCACTGCCATTCCATTCAAACCAAGTGGACTGGACTATGAAAGCACCCAACTCTTTAGAAAACAAATCAAGGCTAAAAGACTCCATCCAGAGAGCAGTTTTAAATAACAGACAACTATACGTTAAGGTAAAAGAATATAAATTAAAAACTAGAAGTGATTCAATCATGGTCGGTCTTAGTATGCCGGTATGTTTTTTTTCCACTTTAGCAGAAATCGAGGCTCCTAAATGAGGCACGTCTCAACCAAATTATGTCTCTTGCGATTTTTTTCCTGAAATCCTGCAGGAAACAAGCCCCCTGGCAACATTTCTTCATGCCAACCTCCGTATTCACGGACGTGCCAACACAGAGTCCTGGGACAGAGACAAGGAGCAGGGTCAGTGTGGAACCTGTGGTGCGAACACGAACCTCCTCAAGCAGGAGGCCATCCACCTGGCTCTGAGTCGCAGTCAGTCGTTAGCCAAGCCCTACCATGAGGCAGGCCTCAGCAGCTCTGGCACAACTGTGGGACAAAGTGAGACAAAGCACTGGGACGGGGCTTCAAAGGAGCCTCTGCACCAACAATACAGCCGAACACACAGTTCCCAAAGCCTACAAAGGCCCAAGACGCCTCAGGGGACGCCTCAAACCCTCAGAAGACTTGGAGCCAAGCTACCCAACCCCAACATGGAGCGCTGGGTGGAGGAGCAACAGAAGCTGCTGGCTTCCAAATCCGCAGATGGTGTCACATCAAATTCTTGCCATAAGGTACGCCTAAAAGCTCATCCTTTCTCTGCATCCAATCACACAATTTCTAGTTGAGTGTCCCCCCCCCCCTCCTTTGATGAGTTT
The DNA here is from genome assembly GCA_037389245.1 of Oryzias sinensis. NCBI lineage: Eukaryota > Metazoa > Chordata > Actinopteri > Beloniformes > Adrianichthyidae > Oryzias > Oryzias sinensis. Next base: position 11,144,908 of record CM074509.1, read on the forward strand.
TATGGGTAACGCATGCCTTTATGAGCGCACGTGTCAGCGGGGCAATGATTCATAATCAGACGTTGTTTCGATCACGCGCCGGAGCGTGCTCTTTAAAAGCGTTTTTGCTAATGGAATGGAATTGGACCATGATTTACCCGTCATAAAAAGGTGGCCAGTCAAAAAGCCCTCGTGATCAATAGAGATTCAAGGAATATTTAAAACCTACGGCCAGTGAAATATGCATTACTGTGATGGAAGCTGCGGTAGAGTGAGCCCGCCCCCTCCCCGGTCCCCAGAGAATGAAGGTTAAAGCTGCAGTAGACCAGGCGAGTGAGACGAGATTTCCAAAACATTTTTATAGTTATCTTTACTTGTTGATTTTATTATTATCAGCTCTATTGCTAAAAATATTGATGTTTTTCCCCATTAAGAAATACATTTAAATACATTTTTTCTAATCACAAATTGTTCAAACAAATGCATTGTGTATATTTGCCAATCTAGTGAGCATTAATGCAGTTTTTTTCCAGAGACTTCTGGGAAATTTCCAGGAATTGTAGATTCGGACACCCAGACAAAATGGCTAATAGTGCACTAGGTAGTGAGGGAATTCGGGAAAAAAAACTACCCATCATGCAACTGATTACTTGCACCAGGTCTGTTTAGCCATTTAGAACCTGGAGTCACCTGGTTCAGCCAATCAGAATCAAGCAAGATAGGGCTTGCTGGAGAATAACATGACAGAACCAGAGGAATAAGTTTTTTCATCTAAAAATGACTGGAAACAAACTCTTGATTGGAATCCAGCCCTTATGGTTATTTTGCATGTATTTATTCCACTCTTCATAATTTTTAAACTTGATCTATTTTACTCTTTTTGGCTGTCCACTGTTCATTTATGTGGCGGTTCTAGCAAAGCAGTCTTCCCATTGCGTGACTAATTTCATTGTACATCACATTAACTTTGCAGCAATGTGGTTTAAAATGTGGTTTGGAAATAACTCCATTTACAAATTCTTTCATAACTAATTTTAAGTGAACCAAGAACAAATGTGGGTCACTAAAGTCTAAAGCACATTGAAAGAAGAAGAGAAAAAAATTCCAGCAAAATGACAACATAAATAATACCATTCTATGTTTATAAGTCAAAGTTAAAAGTGTGTTTGCACACGGTTTGAAAAATTAGGAGTAAATTCCTGTAAAAAATAATTGTGGATTTTCATGTTTCGGATGCTTAAATCATGCAGACATATTTCTGAAGCTGAAAACATGTCAGCGTCCTGCCCTCACAGACCGAAATAACACTGTCCAGATCAGGGGCGGAGCTACAGGGGGCAGGAAAAAGCTTTGCCTCCCTACCTTCCCCCAATTTTTGAGTCAATATTAGTATCATTTTTGTTAAAGATTTGGAAACAATCAATACACGCTTCTTTACGCATTGCAAAATTACCAGAAGCAATATTTTTAAATTAATTTCTAAAATTTTTTGTTGCTACAGCTTTACATTAGTTATATCACCTCAGCTAAAATATAATAATAACAATAAAACCGTTTGAAATACACATTTTGATCCTTTCATTTGTAATGGCCCTCCACTGTGCTGTCCTCATTTGCCACCCTTCCAAAGTCTTTAACCCCCCACCACCCTAGTCAAATGTATTAGGACCGCCACTGGTCCAGACAGTGTTTGGATCACCCAAAAACAAGAGCTGCATGTCACGAATGAAAGAGTCCAGACAACAGCAGGGTGGGTCCAGCTTGAGAGCAGGCGGAATGAGATGAAGTAATGCGGAGCGAGTAAATGCAGATCTTAAAGAAAGTGGACAGTTGGGAGGGGAGGGGAAGGGAGGGAGGGAAGCCAGGCATGCAAAATGGGAAGGAGGAAGGAGGGAGACGGGGTGAAGGGAAGAGAAAACAATGAAAGATCATAGAAGAGCATGTTAGGGGGATGTGTGGCAGAGAGAAAGAAGAAACTGAGTCATGAGGATAAGAGGAGGAGGAGGGAAGTGAAGGATCTGCTAATCAGGGTGCTTTTACTCCAAACCACCACAGAACATCTTTCTTGGCGCTAATTGGCACTTTATGGTTGGGTGTTACGGATAGAAAACGAAGTTATGTGGCTTAAAATGTAGGCAGTGATAGAATGAGGAACCAGTACGCGGAGATGTGCGCTCTGAGGCCCTGTGGCGCGGCGACAGGACTTTATGTTGCCTTGCAACAGATGTATGCTGACTTTTTGCCACGCAGTTATGAATGAAGGTGTGAGACACAACTCAGAGCTACAGCTGTGTTACTACTGGGCAATCTTCAGGCTGCTTTTGCATTGATGATCTGCTCTTAGTCCTGTTATCGGTCCGATCCAAGAAGTGTAGATGAAAGATCTTCCTCTGTCTATGGTTATGTCCGAATACCTTCAATAGTTGGTGCACTATATAGGGTGTTCGCCATTTTTGGGGAGTGTCTAAATCTACAATTCCAAAATCTAGTGTCCCGGAAATTTACCAGAATTCTCTTTAGAAAACTAGCGTGCATTTTCTGATGATTGATTGTATATAAGAACTGGACCGAGTGAATGTGACGTCACCCACTGAAACTCGATTAACCTGAATGCAGTCAGTTCAGTCGCCATTTTTTTGGACACTCCCGTGTTGGAACCAGTAAACCGTGTTTGATCCAAGTCGTCTGAGTCATCACTTCTACAGCAACCACTCTCGCCAATCAGGAGTGAGCTTGTTGGAAGGCCACACCCTTACCACTTGAAAAAGTGCTTGGGAGAATCTGTCAATCAAACGTTTCGAACATTTGACACAAAACCAAATACTTTTAATAAATCATCTGATTGGCCAGTTTATATCTTGAATAACTTGCACTTCAGAAAAAATATCTTGGAAAAAATATATATAATTAGCAAGAACAAGTAAAAAAAAGTATCAGACCAAGAATTGTCATTCTGACAAATAGAATGACTGAGTAATAGCTGATTATTTCTCTTTAGAAGTCTATGGGATTTTGGCTTCTTGGAGCCAGCAGGTACTTCCTGTTTGGAAAGCCAGAGGGGCGGGGTCACTCAATCCAGTTTTCATATACCATCAATGATTGATCCTCACTACTGTTGATTGGTAAACATGGACCACAATGGTTCTTAAAAAGTTTGTCCTTTCAAGAAATGCATGTACATTTCAAGTTGTTGTCACCAGAACACGGTGGGTTCATCTCTTCGTAAAAGGTTATTGTTTTATTAGGTTTTTACTTTGGCAAATTGGTGACATTATATTCAGAGTTAAAAAAAATTGTGAGCATGTGTCTGAATTGCATTAACTAGGGCACTAGATGGTCTGACAGCAAAGTCTTTTGAAGGTTAGGGTGTAGTGAGGACATTTAGACATGTAATGGCAGCTTTCGATGCTCCACCTAACAGAGCAGCACCACTTCAGAGTTTCTGCTGGAGGACACTGACAGGTTCAGATGTTTACATGAATCTTCTCCTCTCTGGCAGGTTGCAGATGATTCTACACTGAGCTGCAGTAATGATGGGGTTTTACAGACCAGCTCCAGGATCCAGAACATCTCCAGAGTGGTGACCATTGCTAACACTGCGGCCATGTCTTTTCTGTCCAGGCAAGGTCTAAAAAAAAAAAAAAAAAAAATCTTGCATTAGATGTGAAAAAAAAACACACTCAAAAGGAGCTGCAAAGTTAGCAAAATTTATGTTTGAAATGTAAATGTTTATACAAAACAAAAAGAGAAAAATGTCACGTTTAGGACATTTATTTGGGACGGCAGGTGAGGAAGGTATGAAAGCAGCATTTTGAAAAAAATCATAAAAAGTTTACTTTTATCAGGAAAATGTCAAACAGTGCAAATGTGTTTTGTTGCATTTTAACCAAAGAAAGATGCAATGGTGGCTTATTTGCAGAAAAAGAAAATATGGAACTTCTGGCAAAGGACAAGCATAAAAATAAAATTGAGCATCGGAAATCTGGTGTTGCTTTTTGTAAAATGTCCTCAAACTGCATAATGAGTGCTCAGAATCACATGGTAGAAATGGTAGAAAAAAAACTCTTGGCTTTTGCAACTGTTTTTTGAACTCTGATTCAGACAAGCAGAATCTGTCCAAAGAAAACAAGAACATTACCGATAGTTTGCTTGCAAGGGAATCCTGGTGTGATTCAGGGAAAAAGGAGGTGCAGATGGAACAACCTTTGATGCAAAGACAGGAAAAAAAACCAAAAATATCAAATTCAGTTAAAAAAATTTTGGGAAAATCCAAAAAAGTGAAGATCATAAAAAGGGAAAAACCGTGTTGTTGGTGTTAAACATTTAAGGGTTTATCAATATTGTTTGCTCTAACTAATTATTTTGATTGTTTTTTCACTGTTGTTTGTAGCAAGTTTGAAAAACTACTGATCAAAAATCACCCTAACATTTTCTGTACATGTATTATGCTATAAATTATTATCATTATTATAAAAGAAAAATCAGACCTATGCTTGTTTATTAATTCAAAAGCTTTTTTAATTATTTGGCTCTATATTTCTAATAGGACTGTTTATCTACCTTTAGTTTTCCACCGCTTTAAACAGGTAAAATTCTTTGTTTTTGTTGAGTTTTGTCTTATCCAGACAATTCTTGTGTCTTTCGTAACCAGTAAACCTCTGAGTAACAGTGTTAATTATAAACTATTTATTTGTCATATGAAAGTTTTTTTTCTTCATTTTTGATATTTTAAAGAAATTCTGGTCCATGTTAATTCCTCCAAAACGCTGCCTGAACACTGTGGAAATGTTAGTTGTTGTGAGAGCCATTAGTAGTCACTTTTCCTTAAATACAGCCTCTAACCCCCCCATGCTTAATGCCTCCTCCTCCTCCCGCAGGGCGGCCGAGAAGCTCAACCTGACACTGAGAAAAAAGAACCAAGCCTCCGATCCAGCTCCCTCCAATGCCTCCACCTGCTTCAGAGAGATCATCCAGAAAAACCCACCGCCCGTCCCCACCTGCCTGCTCCAAGCTGCTGCTCGGACCAAAGACTCACCCGATGTTGGCAAGGTGGATCGACAAATTCTCACACATCTAAATCAAAAGTTTTAGTCTCTATAGTGAAGACATTTAAAGTACAGCACATATAGGAACAGTTCAATTTACAGTTTGCACATTGAAGAAATTGAATCAGTAAAGAAGCTGACAGAATAAGTGTGAATGTGCTTTTGGCAGCACCGACTATCATCTTTCCACACGGACACCATTGTGGAAGTACATTCCTTTTTTTTTTCTTCTTTAACCCGTCATGTGGCAACATAAAGAGATCTCAGTCAATTTGGAGGAGATCCTATATCCCTCCGCCTTCATGATACACTGTTATGTGGTGCTAATGCCTCCATCTCCTTCCTCCCAACCCTTCTCCGCACCTCCTCTGGGAGGGAAACTGAGATAGATCAATATGGCTGCCTGCCCTGCCTTTGTCTCTTGGCTGGACTCTTGGGTTTAGTGTAGAGTTACAGATCTGGGCTCTGCCACACCTACCTGCACCCTCAGCTGTGTGGATCAGCTGCTTTTTTTTAAAAATGTTTTTCTTGAATAATTAAACTAATAAATTGTTTGGCATTATGCTTGAAAAGAATCAGGGGTCTAGTTTTGCAGGATGGATTAGAAAAGTGCGAACTGAGAATGGCTAACACATGACAGATGGACTGTGGCTAAAGACAAAGAGGGATGATGTCACTGAGCTGTAACACAATCCCATGCAACATCGAGACAACCACAAACGTCCCGGTCCTGGACACATTTTGAGCACAACTGCTGTGGGAGAGGTTGAAGGTACATCATGCCATGTTGCGTGCCGGGACAGGAGCATCAATGCGAAACACTCCATTGACACAACATTCTGAGCAACATTCTCTTAACTGGATTGGGGGGACCAGTTGTTCACTCACTCACCAAATGTGAAAAAAAGGGGGAGGGGGCGTTATACATTGTGGGACACATTAACGCCGCTAATTAGGTGATTTTATTTCCACTCATTACTATTCGGGCATCGCACTCAAGAAATGTTACCTAAAAACTACCTACCTACAGACAGGAGCCCATGTGCAACTTCATTGAATTCTGAAAAAGTTTAAGGCTCTGCACAAGACAAAAGATGTAGATCACAGACATCAAAGGGAAGTTTAAATATAGGTAGATAGTCAGCCCGCATCATCACCAGGACCCCGTTATCCCACCATATCACACCAGTTCTCCAAAACTTACACTGGCTTCCCATAAAAGGGCGGCCGTGGTGCAGCGGTAGGGCGGTCGACCCATGATCGTAAGGTTGCAGGTTCGATTCCCGCTTTGCACGCCCATGAGTCGAAGTGTCCTTGGGCAAGACACTGAACCCCACCTTGCCTCTGGTGGTAGGTGCCCGCCTAACACCTAACCAGTGTGTGAATGTGTGTGTGACTGGGTGAATGGGTCTGTGACTGTAAAGCGCTTTGTCCTTGTAGGAAGAAAGGCGCTATATAAGTATACGCCATTTACCATTTAAAACAAAGTATTTGTTTCAAGATTCTCCTCATAACCTTCAAAGCACTCCATAACCTGGCTCCACCCTACATTTCTGATCTTCTTCACATTTCCATTCCCTCCTGGTCTCTCCGCTCTTCTTCCTCTCTCCAACTCCATGTCCCACCTGCCCATCTTGCCACCATGGGGGGGCAGAGCTGTCAGTCGCTCCGCCCCCCAGCTATGGAATTCTCTTCCTCCCGATCTACTCAATACTGACTTTCTGTCACAGTTTAAATCCAATCTTAAGACTCATCTCTGCAAACAATCATACAGTTAATCCATTCAGTTAACACAACTTCATTTGTCAGTTTTTATCCTGTTTTTTTATGTCTTATTTATGTTTATCTTTATGTTTATTCATGTTTTACTCTGTTAATTTCTTATTGAAGTTTTATTGTTTGTTTTACTGTTTTTCATATTTTTAACCTTGTACAGCGACCTTGGGTGACCTGAAAGGCGCTTGAAGAAAAATGTATTATTATTGTTATTATTATCCTTCTTTGATGGCATCCAGTAGACTAGAATGAGAACTCTGATGGAAAATTCTAATTCTAACTGACATTCAAAACCTTTATTAATGTTCAGAAAGGGAATACAGTGGTTCCTTGATTATTGCAGGAGTTACATTCCATAAATAACCTGCGATAGGTGAAATCCGCAAAGTAGGGTTACAGCTGTTGTAAGGCTGTAAAGTTCCATGAAGACATGAACATTTTCTAACTTTTTTCTCTTGTTTAAACTCTTAAAGTTCAAACCTTCACAGAAAAACAAGTCCAGGTTTACAGACAGAAACCCAAAGATCTGATCAAGATTGAAGATATATGTAAATGTGGCAAACTGAACGCATTCTGGACGGGTGACAGGGCACGGAGGAGAATGATTGACAAGGACAAAAGCCAATTAGAAGGCAGAACAAAGTGCACTTTAAAACAAAAAGCATTTAAATTTGGACTGGTAGATAGATAGATAGATAGATAGATAGATAGATAGATAGATAGATAGATAGATAGATAGATAGATAGATAGATAGATAGATAGATAGATAGATAGAGTACTTTATTAATCCCAAGGGAACTTGCATATCCATCCATTGCTACTGAAATACACAAACATTCAATAGAAGTTTAAAAAGTAGATGAGTAATAAATAGTCATAAAATCATAAAATAATCACACTGACACATCACACTGAATAATAATTCAGAGTCAGTTTAACTGTAATGTTTGGCTCAGACTTAGCTTGTGTTTGCTAGATTTTTAGCCCATTTTTGCTTAGATGTGAATATGCTAACGGTTTGTTTTTTGCTAAGCTGCGTTTGTAACTTTACATGACCCCAATTGTGAAATTTTTTTAAGGGTTGAACATTGCTTAGCCTCCCTGTAACTCACGCTGAGTCTGGAAAATGCAGTTTTAGGTGGTAATATGCAACAACCCAGGTTAGCATTTATTTATCACAGGTGTTGCTGGCAACACATTTGAGTCAAATGTACCTAAAGTTTTTCAAATGTGTCTCCTGTTAGCTGAGCAAATAGTCTGGCATTTGCAAATGCTAAATCCACCAAAAAAAACATTTAAAACATTTTTAGAGATAATTGTGTTTTTTGTCAGTTTATTCAATGTTTCCTCATTAGTTAATAACAGTTTGTCATTGAATGAGTCGCATAAGAGGCAACACACTGAAGCTATGTGACTTACAAACTGAGTATGCTGCTTTAAATTTGCCAGCGTCTCGTTCAATGCTAATCTCATTTGACAGCTAACCTCTTTTTCCTGCCAAGAAACAAGCGGAGCATCAGAAAATGGAACCAAGGCTTTCCACTCCCATACAGAGCACAGTGCAGAGTGCTTGATCTTTCTGTTGCTGCTCAAATTCATATTAAATCGCCGAGCTAAAGCACAGGTATTTGGCAACTCTAAAGACTCTTTTCATGCGTCCTCATTAGAAAAAGTGACAGCATCTCCATGTTTCAGCCTTTAGAGCTTCTGCATTAATTCTAAAAAGCTAAAACTGGTTGTAGATAATAGATTTGTTCTTAAACAAACTTTATTAAATTATTTTTGACTGCATATCTTGGTTTTTAATGTTAAATGTGAAAATTTGTGTTTCTAAACACAAAGGCGCCACAGAATATGCAGTCAAAGCAGATCGCGCATACTTCAGGCATTAAATAATGATAATGTTTTCATCCTGGTATCTCAGAGTAGGAAAAAGGGTTCCTGCTTATGCAGCATTGTTCTACTACATATGCAAGGCTAAGTTTAACATTAATGGGCACAGACAATTAAGTAGGTGAGTCCACAAACACACACAAAAATGAAATAAATCACTTTTCATGTCTTTTTTTAAGCTGTTTTTGGTTGAAATAAACAAAATCAGGTTTGAAAAACTATGAAATTGAGGGCAAATGTAATAGTAGTGAGATTAGATAGAGGATGAATGAAATAAAATGTGTATGGTGCATTCAGGTGTGATAGGACGTCCTGAAGGGGTAAGATGACATTTTAACCCATAAGAACCCATGGTGACATCAGTGTAACAGAAAAAATATCAGAAATGGATTCTGTGGTCCACTTGGTTTGTGGTAAAATACAGATAATTTTATTTTTAAGAAATAGTGGGTCTGGATTCTTATGGGTTAATACATTTGTGAGTGAAGCGATGATGCAGAGATAAGAAAGAGATACTTTAAACATTGTTGAGCCGATATTAGACAGACAAGCTGATAGAATCGTTAACGTGTTTAGTGGAAGTTTAAGGAATAATGCAAAGAGCTCTGAACCAAGTGACCTTTACAGAGAACCAAACAGATCTCAGTATGTAACCAGTGCATAGCTGTCTGGCAAATGGTTGAAAACATGATTACTTTTGCAACACAAAAATAAAAAAAATGTGCTGGAAGCATAAAATAATGCAGTGAATCCAAAATCACATAGTAAAGTTGAAACAATGTAATGTCGCAGGGTTTAGACTCTTATTCATGGAAAGAAAATTTGACTATTTATTTCAAAAAATGAAGTAAAATACAAATTTGATCATGAAAATAAAATGTGCAGTGAAAAGTTCAGTATTTTTTGGAATATAAGTCTTGGTTTTTTGCATAGTGTAGTTGGGGTGTGACTTATATGTGAGTTAAAAAATAAATAAATAGCAACAACCACTATAGGGCACTGTAGGCGTGTATCAGTATTTGCTTCTAACAGAAACACAGAAGCGTGTAAATGAAACGTAATTTTAAAAAAAGTTGGCTTTTCTCATTTAAATGAATGCCTTAAAGACCAACTCTGATGAAAATTGTGTTTTTTGTTGTTTTTAACATGTTCTTGTTTCATTTTTCTCGTGATGGAGGACATATATTAAGAAAATTAAGATTGAGTTTCTGAGTATTTCTTCCTTTCAAACATTGTGAATCAGGAGCAGAAGAAAAAAATGCAGTTTGACAGGAGCTTATTTGTTACGTAGAAAATACGCTGGGTGGGCAACAAGCTTCCTGCCCCGCTCTATTCTGATCCATCCATGTGTGGAGAAATAAATCCATGCATGTCATTGTTTTCCTCGTCTGACCTAACATCTGGTTCAAAACTGTACGCTGAAAGCTCCAATATTGCTCGCCATTGTTGTTGCATCGATGATGTTAGGTTTGGGATGTGAGGGGCTGTAAGCTAGTGGAGGACAGTGTAAACAGAGAGCTCTACATGACAAGGAGGAGAAGGCGGGGCGGGGTTGCTAAGTACCAATGGTTTCACCCACAACTCAGAGGTGAATTTCTAATAAACTCCTGCCGCTCTGCAGATACTATGTCCTAGAAAACAAATGAAGTATTTTTCTCTTCTCTACCGTGGTGCACAGGTCAAAGTTGTGCTGAGGGTGAGCAGGATGCTGTCGGACGGACAATTCCAGCCACCTGTCCTCCGGATTGACTCTTCCAAAAAAAGGGTCATCGTAATTGAACCGGTGTCCAAAAACCTGAGCCACAGCACGATGACTCTTGGGAGAGAAAACAGGAATCCACTCAAGACGTTCAGCTTTGATGCTGCATATTCTCAAGATTGCAGCCAGGTGGGGAATTTTTAAAACAGTTTTAAAAGTTTGGGTTTTGACGTTATGTCTTGGTTTCAATCTTTGTAAGCTAATTCCTGGTCTAAAGGTCTTACCACTTGCTTGTTTGGGTGTGGTTAGTAAGGGCACCATTCGCCAGCATCACATGTACGTCATAAGTGCATGTTACTTCCACTAGACGCATGACAATGGTGCGTTCCATTTTCATAACGTCCCTTGAGGTGGCCGCACCAGCCTCAGGGAAACAGCACATCTACACTCCCTTTAAAATGCAGCCGCTCCTCTCTATGACCCTCTATGAACCCAGACAACCCAAAAACCCACAGCACTCATACAGGGTGGGCAGCCTTCATTGTTTGAGCTCAGTGTACTTCAGAATAAGCGTGACGAAGCTTAAAGCTGAACTGAATGATGAACCACACGATGTCTGTCGTTTTGTCTGACCAGGCGGATCTGTGCGCAGGCGTCCTGGCTGATGTCATCCGCTGCGTGCTTAGCGGCAGCGATGGATGCGTTCTGGGTCTGGGATGTGCTGATGTGGGTGAGTCATCTGTCGCTGCGAGAGGCCACAGGTCAAGATGAGAGTGGAGCACTTTTACCCATCTATGCACCATCCTCCTCTTATCTCCATTTTCTCTTTTTGTCTTTGTATCAATCTGAACTCTCCATTCTCCTTCTCTTGAAGCTTCACCATTCGTGTTGTTTCACAAGACTTCATGACATTTTTAAATTCTCTGCAGAGAGGAAAAAACAAAAACTCGGCCATTGTCTGCAAACAAAGTGGGCTGTAATGTGTGGCTATTAAAGGGAAGGGGACCTGCACTTAGCACAAAAGGGGCAAGGAAAATTTGTGACACACTTGCACACACAGGGCAGTGTCTCCTTGCTTTGTCACGTGACACCACTCTCCGTAAACCTGATTAAATTACTTGACCAAAACAGACTAGATGTGGCCTGCAGCCAGCAGGATATCAATCTCCTTCATGGAATAGCGTTCCCCCTGAAAAAAACGGCGGGCGGCTAGGCCTTTAATTGGAGTAAACCAATTCCCTTATGCTCATTCAATTAGAGTTAGGATAAGGCAAGAGAAGGTAAAACAGGCCAATATTTCAAAAATGAACATGGGGCAAAAGTGCAGCAGAAAATATAATGTCGAGCATTTTCATTTTTTTTTCCTTAATGACAATCTCTAAATGTCAGACAACCAGAGACCAAAAAACTCTGAAGGTCAATCCGCACAAAACAGAGATGGGAAAAAAACAAATAATAACTTTGGGGGAAAAAAAATCAACAAACCTCAACAACCCACCAGATTTTTTTTGTTTTAGCCAGTTTTTATCTTATATATTCAGCATTACCTGCGCTGTACACTGTCCCCTGTGTCTCAGGATCCTGGTCCAGCATGGTGGGGAGTGGTGAGAACATCCAGAAGCTTGGCCTGATCCCCTGTGCCATCTCCTGGCTGTACAGTGCCATCGAGCGGCGTAGAGAGAAGACCTGGACCGAGCTGACTGTGTCTGTGTCGGCCATAGAACTGTGCTGTGGAGAGGAGGACACGCTGAGGGACCTGCTGGGAGAGGTTGTCCCTTCATCAGGCAGCACCCAGGACAGCCCAAAAGCCCATGTTAGAGTACAAGAGGACCCAGTCTGTGGGATACAGGTACAGAGAAAAATGGGGTTTGGGAAAAATATTACTGGTGGTTGTTGTTGCTCACCTTTTGGCAAATTTCCTTCAGGGTCCACCACAGCGACTTTTCATTGATTCCCACATTTCACTGATTCCCACAGGTGCTTTGGTAGAGATTTTTATGCCTGATGCCTTTCCTGACCCAACCCTGCATTTTATCTGGGCTGGGGTCCGGCACAGGGAGACCCACACTTGGGCTGTATGGTATTATTGGTCTATGTGAGGAAAACTTTTATTTTGCAATGCGTTGTTTTTTTTCATTATGAAAGGGACTAAAATGAAATAAATTTATATTTAAGTCCTTTTAAGATGTTATTTATTTTTTTATAACACAACAAAGCCCCATCTTCCATTCCTGAATCAAAGTACCAAAAGTTGCAGTTCCTCAAATGACCAGCAGGTTTTACGAGGGAGTAATGTCTCATTGATTTCCATATAAAACAGTCCAACCTAAGCTAAAAGTGTTCAGCCTGGTATAAAGAATTTTTTTGAAATGTTATTGCTTTTTTTTAATCATTGCAACTGTTTGGGGCTTTTTTAAAAAATATATATCATCTGTTTTGTACATTTGTAGAGGTGTGTATTTTGATTGGCAGGTTGGTGGACCAGTCCAGTTAACATATGACCATAGTTAGTATTTTTTATGGTCCATTAAACAACCCAAATACTCTGTGTCAGATAGAGCCCAGCACACTTCATTTACTAGTAAATTAGCTAAATTTACTATAGCATCTGACTCAACTTTTCTCTGCTTTGTTAATCAGGCTATGGCAGATTACATTGATTAGATCACGGCTGTTTTTTGGTAAATAAATCAACATATTTGGTGTTTACTTATTAAGGGAAGAAACCAATTCCTGTTTTGTCTCAAATGACTGAAGTAATTAATGATAGCTCAATGTCATTTCATTCCAGATCCGCAACCACAACCGAGTGAAGGCCCCCACAGCAGAGCGGGCCGCTTCTCTGTTAGACGCCGCCATCGCAGCCCGGCGACACGCCGACTTTATCACATACCTTTGCCACAGCTCCATAATGTTCTTCACTCTCTATGTGCAGCCGCCACGCACAGAGAGCAGCACTATCGGAAAAGGTTGTTGTTGGATGCTAGTTTTTTCAGCATTCCCTATTGATTGTTGTTAGTAACCTATTAGACTTTATAGCAAATTTGGCAAAAAAATAAAACCATCCAGCTTAAAATTTGTCTAAAAAATAATTCATGAGAACATGCAATTGAAAAAATAAGCAATGAAATGTCAGTGCCCATCTAAAAGCAGTACCACCTGATATTTAATAAATCTTAGTTCAACTAACATATGAAGCAAACAAACTCGATTTTGGTCAACAAAATATGTGAAAACTAGAACATTTGATTTGAAAATAGAGCACATACCATTTCATATTACACAAGTTTAGTTTTTTTTAGAAATTGTGAACAAGCCAATAAAAGACATGTAAACTTTAATATTTTGTACTTTTTATGAAATATTTGTTTTTGTTTAGAAACTGTAAACAAACACAAAAAAAACGTAAACCTTTTCATTTGGAATATTTTACCAAATTTTTGCGTTATCTGCTTGTGTAGTCCCCATCCTGACCCATAGACAGCTCTCAATCACAGGCTTTACCTCACTTTGACCCAACATGTGTCATTTGGCCTTTCACAATAAAAGCCATCAATATTTCTCAAGATGAGAAACTGCCATAAATTTCTCAAAGTTGCGATACAATTTTATAGCTAATTCTGAGAGAATAACTTTTTTTGGGTTTAATTTAGGGTTTCACTTTCTCCTAAAACATTTTAGTGTTCTAATGGTTAATTCAAGATGCAGAGGAAATATGAAACAATATGGTCCTTGACCGCTGCGGGCCATAATAAATCGTCATTATTTTTATTGTTGTTCTGAGGCAAAGCAGAGACCAGAGACTATTGCAGACCAGAAAAAGACACCTTTAAAATAAAGCAATTAAATTAAACAGAATTAGAGGATGGTTTGCATTCCATTGAAAAAGATTACATTTTAATAATTAACATAAAAAAGCAGGATTATTTTGCCAGAAATACACTATTTATTTCTGGTTTAAAACTATTGCCTGAGAGCATCTATAAAATTAAACGCTTTTAGCCATACACTTTTCTGCATAAAGTCCTAAGCACAATTTTAAAGAAAAGAAATAGGACTTTAGACTCCAGTAGACTTTTAGTTTTAGATACAACATGATTGCTTCTTTTAAACAAATTATTGACTGACATATTTCATTTCTCTAGTATTTACCATTAAACGCTCTTTTTTCAGGTTCCCGGGGCCCCGCCAAACTTACCATGATTGATGTTTGTAGTGGTATGAGGGGAATAAACAGGAATAAACTTCCTCATGCTGAACTGGGACAGATTGTCGTGTCTCTACTCAGTGGACATAAAACAGCCTCCAACAAGTAAGACGACAACTCTATTTTGTGTGGACCTTTTAAAAGATGGTTTTTAAATTTAACATCTGGGATTGTTGGGAACTGAGCCTCATGAATTAGATCAGGCATTTTCTATTGCTGACACCAAAAAAACAGATTGATTAAGATAATATTGACAAAAAAAGGTAAATGGTTTAAAGGTTACTGTCTGATCATTTGCAATGCTTTTACACAGGAGCAATAAGCTAAACATGCTCCTCAGGGAGTCTTTGGCTCACGCAAACTGCCACACGGCCGTGATCGCTCAAGTGGCTGATTCCCTGGCGCACCATCAAGAGACATTTTCCACCATCCATTTGGCCTCCCGTATCCGCAGAACCCAGAGGAGGACAAAGGTACCCAAATATAAGTTTAATATTGCGGAGGATGGCTGTCTTTATTTGTTCTAACCTCTTTTGGCAAGTCTTTTTCTAAGCATGGAGATTTCTGGAGGAAAACAATTCCCCCAAGTTGCTGACTGCTTATAAAATATAGAGTTTTTTAGAAGTTTATGTTGTTCTAATAATATTGTTAGACATGTGTTTGTTTAACATGTTCTTGTGACATTTTTCTCATGATGGAGGACATTTATTTATAAAAAAAAATAAAGTTTAAATTGCATTTCTGAGTATTTCTTTATTCAAATCCTTGTTAATCAGGAGCAGTGTAAAAATAACTTAGGGACTGTTAAAAAGCAAAGATTGAGAACAACCAGGATGTTAAGACTTGAATAAATGCGTTTTAACTGGACTCTCAGTGCAGACCAGGCCAATCAACACGTTTTAGCATCAACAATCCCGAAGAGCTGCTAGAAACCTTGAAAATGTAAATCCAAAAGTTAAAGATAGTCTGCAAAGTGCTTTTGAACCTTGAGGTGGCTTTGACCCACAAAAACACAGTAAAAAACTCACGCTGAGAGTCTGAGACACAGGCATAGCATTAGTCCCACCACATGTCAGCTACATACATGATACTTTTCTACCACATCCATGAGATGGTAGTTGAAAATATGGTCCTTCTCTGATTGCAACCAGAGGATTAATAGAGAACTGTTCCAGAAATGGGTCTTGAATTCATCAAAAAGACAGTTAGGCGTGATGTTTGTTGATGAAATCGTAAGGATTCCTTCCTTACGATTTCTTAACTCATTTTAGATGTCGCGTTTGTGCATGTGAATATGAACGTAGGATTTTAATCATGTTGTGGGAAAGAAAAACTTGTGCTTTTTGCAAAACTTGACAGTAAATACATTTTTCACAAACTCTCTTTTTCTTGCTCTGACATCATTTTTTCTGTCAAACAGCCATCGACTTCCTGCTCTCCTTGTGGGAGGAGTCTGACCAAAGAACACAAGGTGCCTCGTTCAACCCTGCGAGCGTTTCACTCCACCGATGAGGTCGATGTTGACATCCGCCCTCTCCGTCTGCGCGGGGACTTGGACCGCTCCAGCAGTGACCACTCCTGTGACACGGTCATCCAGATAGACTCAGATGGCTCTTTCCATTCCAAAGGAGTCCCGGTGCCGGCACAACCGGAGTTTGTTCCTATCATACCTTCGCTGCATCCGAACAAGACTGAACTGGATGACCCCGAGTTCACTGCTCTGCTGCAGGAGCTCCTCCGAATCCCTCAGCTGCACGGCGGTAAAAAGGCAGAGGAAGTCGTGCAGAAGGACTTTGAGGCTCTGAAAGGTGAAAGGAAACAGCCTGAGAGGGAATGTCTCAAATGTGACACATTTGCTGAACTTCAAAAGCGCCTGGGCTGCATCGACGGAAGTGAGATGTCGATAGATGCACTCAAGTCTTCCTTAAAAGCCGCTGCCTGCAACAACGTTTTGCCCAAATCTGCGCACCAAAAAGAAACATCGCCAGCACCGCTGCCCTCTTTGAATCATGGTGCTGGTGGTGGTCAGGTCTCTCCGGGAGCGAAGCAAACGGACGTTGCTCTGTCTGGAGAGAATTTTCCCAGGGAGGACTCAGGTCTTTATGACTGTGAGGAGTGTAGTGGAACCAGTTCCAGTGAGGAGCTGCTAAATCAAACTCTGGGAATGAACTCGAGCTGTTGTTTAGGCGCTGTCAGAACCAGCAATCATCTCTCATCGCAGGAATCAAACACTCAGGGCAAATCTGCCACCAGCCCCTCCACGCTTCAGTCTACAGAGAAACAGCCGGGGCCCGAAGCTGGTGACTGGTTTAAACCAGACAAAAGGGCTTCACCAGTTGGCAAGAGCTCCTCCATTTCTCCTTCATCCTCCTGTTTTTCTTCAAACTCTTTGACTAAAGGCATCATTCTTGGAGATGTCCTACCTAATTCCACCCCAGATGAAAATAAAGCAATGAAGGCCACAATCACAGTGACCGTTCAACAACCCCTGGATCTGAAGGGCCAAGATGAACTTGTCTTCTCCATGGTGGAGGAGGTGACCATTAATGGAGCTTATGGGAGAGGGAAAACGGCGGGGAATGTTTTCTGCATCCGAGACCCCGCCCTTTCCCGCGCAGAATGCTCTTCCAGCACGAGTAAACCAATTAGGATTATCAGCGATGTGAGTGAGGATTCTGCAACTGCGGGGTCTTCTGAGCTTCCAGCCACAGATGCAAACAATGAAAAGCTTGTATACTTCAGGAGGGAAAAGGGGACCTTACCTTCGTTTCTAAACCCCATGTTGATGGAGGCAGATTTGGACAACTCAGATGTTGTCAAAGACAAAAGAAGTCCAAACAAAATCTTTGATTCACATTCTAATCATGTCAAATGTCCACAGGTCGATAAAAGTCATGGATCTAGTTCCCCTGAGATCCTTCCAATCAACAAAGATAAGGAAGACAAAGATTTCTACAACTTGGAAAGCAAAATGTGTGAAAAACGGCTAAAAAACACAGACAGCAGCCATGGATCAGACTGCAAGCATCTTTATTCTACAAACAATGGAAAGGTCTCTAAAGAGGGAGGTATTGCTCGCAGGCATGCTGGGAAAATCCCCAAGATAGCTGGTTTTTCACCTGGTTGCCAAGAAACCCTCATTGGTTCCTCTGTAACGAGCAGTTTACCCAGAGACTGGCCCGGCGCCAACCCCCAGAGCAACCACTCAAGGGGGGTGACATCATCCACTCCTTGCAGCCCAGGGGAAACTCTGGAGAGGGGGAAGGGCAGAAAGCGTCTTCCCTCAAACCAAAGCGTCCACGCCTCGTGTTCTCCAAAACATGGCAGCAGAAAAGGTCATGCAAAGCCAAAGTCCCCCAGTCAGGACAGCAGTAGGCTTTTTAATTCCAAACTTGAGTTGTTGGCCAGTAGGAATAACTCTCTTGGAAAGGCTGAGAAGGACTTCTCAGCCCTGGAGAGACATAGTAGTTACAAGGAAAGTGTCGAAGGGGCCTGCAAATCTGGTCACAAAGGTCATTTTGAGGGAGATTGTACCTTTCCGAGAGCCAGGAAAGACCCCCATCCTGACCAAAGTTACAACTTCTTCCATTCTGAAAGCTTTATACCTCAGTCAGCTAAACATGCTCATTCCAAGCTCTCTGTCGTCGGAAAACCAAAGACGGCTAGCCCCAAAATCCGCCGGCTGTCCTCCCCCAGCATAAAGAATCTCAGCCAATCCCAGAAAAACCTGCACGAGGCTGTCAACCGCAGCGCTAGTCTGTCTCCAGAGGTCAAAACTGTCAGTTTTGAGCGGACGTCCTCATTTTTCTCCTCATCCCCTCCGCGATCTCACCGCTCTGTCAGTCGGACACCAAGCCAGAGCTCAACATGTTCGTCTTCAAAGTCTGTCATCCAAGGATTTGTCAACGGACGGATTTCAGACCTCTTAAGGGATAGGGTCTCCAGCCCCACATCAGCAGGCCTATGTCAAATGCCCACCATCACTTCTCCCTACAGCCATGTGACAGCTCCGCGCTCGCCTGATCATCTGAGTGGGCACGCCAGTGACACCACCAGTGTCTTGAGTGGGGATATGCCGCCAGCGATGGGGAAGACGTCGCTGCATTTCTCCAACAGGAGCAGCTTTGTCAGCAGTGGGTATGACAGCATGGTAAGAGACAGCGAGGCCACAGGAAGCAGCACCTCCACCAGAGACTCCATCAGTGACAGGAGCAACTCTCTCCCCGGTGGGGCTCGCAGCAGCCGCTCTTCTCGAAGACGATGGAATCCAGGTAAAATAAACCAAAATTTTTTTATTTCTTAAGCAAATTAATTTTTTAATAGAGCTAATTATCTGAAAAAATACCACAAAGTTTAAAAAAACTAAGGCTTGAATAAAATTACCACTTTATTCAATTACCAAAGTGAATCTAGTCAACACATAATTGCAGTTTTCTCTTTTACACCAACAATGGCCCGATAATAACATCTTTGGGTGGAGGCCCGGCCTCATAACCTATTAATGTGACATTAATTAGACATGAGTAACATCTGTAGAGGGCACTCAGACCTAGTTTTCTTACTGTACTCAAAGTTTAATTGTGTATAGCAAAACATGATTAATTTATAATCCTAGTCACTGCACTGACTAATGGAGGTATAAGAGCGGAAAAAATTATACGTATCATAAATGAATGAAACGAATATGAAGACTTGGCAAAAAATAAGCTCATCGATTTGAATGCTAAAATACAAACATTTTATTTGCCTTCTTATGTATTCCTGCAAATGATTCTTATGAGAAAAGCTTAGCTTTTGTTGATTTATTTCCAAGATGCTTGTTTTATCACGTAAATTACACATTTCTCCCAAATTAAAGATAGCTTGAAGTGCTTTTAAAGGAGGATGCGAGAGTATTTCACTGCAAACTCATTCTCTCTTAGGTAGTCATCAGCGCCACCCTTTGCACGACACGCCTCAGGCCATGAAACGCTCGTCCAGCGGCGTTCGGTCTCGTTGGACAGAGAGGGGAATTCCAGAGGCCTATGACATCAAGGTGTATGAGATCGATGATGTACAGAGGATGCAGAAAAGAGCAGGTGCTGGGATACAGGTGCTGGGTTTATTTAGGGTAATTATTTGGAGGTTAAAGGGCAGTGTGCAAAGAAACCTTTGACCTCTTCATCGCGTCACCAGGCGGCAGGAAAAAACGGCAGACAAAGGAAAACAACCACCAACCATTGGACAACAATTTGGTGACAAAAGTCAAAAGTTCCGCTATATAGGGGAAAGTGTAGGAAATAATGTTTTAGATAACAAACTACGTTAGTAGTGTGGTTTTAAATGACAGCATGAGGCCAAAACAACTTGTAAGCACATTACTAGCTTGTAAATTAGCTAAGAGACTCGCAAAGTGTTCCCTGGAGGGAGGTTTATTTTAAACTGTCTTCTGTAGTAAAATCAGGGGCGGAGCTACAGAGAGGGAAATGGGGGGCTGTGCCCATTCCAAGCCAAAGCTTTGCCTCCCCTCTTTTGAGCCAATATTCGCGTCGTTATTGACAAAAATTAGGAAGCATTGGAAAATAACTAAATAAAAAGAACATTTGATTCTATTAAAATAAACGTTCTCATTTGCCACCCTTCCAAAGTCTTCTACCCCCCACCAAATAAAATCTTATTGAGCCTTACTACTGAGTAAAACCCTTGTAAGTGCACTAATAAGTCTGTAGTGGTCCACATAAGATATGTTTAAAGGGGCTACTAAAACAGTCTTTTAAAGTCCCACTCCAATCATCTTTTGATTTATTGTAAAAGCATTTTTTACTTGTAATTATGCCGTTTTTAGACTAAATCTAAAAACCTGTGGGCTTTTCTAGAACATAATTTCTGCAGAGCGGCAGAAGTTCATCAGAAATTCGCCTCTGAGTTGTGGGCGAACCCATGGCATGTAGCACCCCCGCCCACCCTTCCCCCTTCCCATTGCTGAGAGCTCTCTGTTCACACACTCCCCTGCTAGTTTACACCCCTTCACACCCCCAACCTAACATTTCCTGGTACAGCAAAACTGCTGATTAATTTTGGAGCTATCCAGTTGTAGGAGAAAACAAAGACGTACCTGGGTTTAGTCGTCTACCAGTGGACGGAACAGAATGGAGTGGAGCTGGGAGCTTGGGGCTTATTATAGTAGCTTCTATGTTAGACCTACAAGCTTTTTTAAACTGCAGTTTTTCATCTGCTCCTAATTCATAATGATTTGATTAATTAAACACTCAGTAATGCAATTTAAAGGTTAATTTTATATAAATGTCTCCCATCATTTGAAAAAGGCTGCAAGAGCATGTAAAAAATACCAAAATACGCTCCTGTTGGATAGTGGGTCTTTAACTGTTAAATTGATATAAAACTTCAAAAAGACCCCAGCAAACAGCTGGGATATGCTAAAGCAAGATGTGTTGCATGATGTAATGTCCCCACGGTGAGAGCTTTGCTCCCTATAGACTTTACCCCTCCTCCACAAGTCAGACAAGTTTAATACAATTTTAATGACCACATGGGGGAAACTGGGTTAATGCACTGCAGTCAAGCACAAGGACGCTCAGTCCAACTACAGCTACGTAAACACAAAAGGGGGCAATTCTCTCTGGAGGTGAGAGACACTAAATTTAAAAACAGGTTATCCTGTTTTTAGTAGAAGTCAGTGAAAAACAGCCAACTGCTTTTATAATTTCAGGGTCCCGGATTCTTCAGCGCCAAGCTGAAGTTTTTGGAGCATCATCAGCAGAGGATCTCAGAGGTCTGAAGGAAATGCAAATACCTGAGGAAAGGGCTGGAACAGGCCAAATGCAGCTTCATGCTGGAGGCTGCAAAATGTCAGTACAATATTTGACTTTTTTGTTATAATCTCAATCAAAACATGATGCATCACTTTAACTTCAAAGGTTCTTAAGGAAAGAAAATCCCAGATTATCAAAATTGCATATATTAAAAACTAAAAATAATTTTTATGCCACAAAAAAAATCAAAGAAGATATGTTTTGGTCAATATAAGAGTGTAAACCCCTGAAGCACGGTGGCAGGGGTTTCATGATTATGGCTTGTATGGCTTGAAAATCAAATTTTTGCAGCCATTGAGACACCTGTGCACAAACCCTCACCGGTTAATTTATAAGGTACCTTTCTAACCTTTCTAGTACCGGCTTGGGCCCTTTTTGCTGCCAGAACTGCTTTAATCCTTGGTGGCATAGATTTAACAAGATTCTGGAAACATTCCTGAGAGAGTTTGGTCCATATTGACATGACAGCATCATGCAGCTGCTGCAGATTTGTCGGCAGACATCCATAATGCCAATTTCCCATTCCACCACATCCCAAAGGTGATCTATTGGGCTCAGATCTGGTGACTGTGAAGAACATTTAAGTTCAGTGAACTCATTGTCATGTTCAAGAAACCAGTCTGAGATGATTCCAGCTTTATGACATGGAACATTATCCTGCTGGAAGTAGCCATTAAAAGTAGCCATTCATCCCTTTATTTTCATAAAGGGATGGTCAATACCGTAATAAGCTTTGGTGTTGTAACCACGCGCAGTTGGTACTAAGGGGCCCAAAGTGTGCCAAAAATTATCCCCCACACCATGACACCACCAGCACCTGGCTGAACCGTTGATACATGGCAACATTTTTTCAATCTTCTATTGTCCAATAGGTGAGTCTGTGTAAATTAAAGCCTCAGTTTCCTGTTCTTAGCTGACAGGAGTGGAACCTGGTGTGGTCTTCTGCTGCTGTTGTCCATCTGCCTCCAGGTTGGACGTGTTGTGTGTTCAGAGTTGCCCTTCTGCAGACATTGGTTGTAACCAGTGGCTTTTTGAGTTACTGTTGCCTTTCTATCAGCTGGAATCACTCTCACTCACTGCATTTTTCTTTTTTTTGGACATTTTACTGTAAACCCTAGAGATGGTTGTGGGTTAAAATCCCAGTACATCAGCAATTTCCGAAATACTCAGACCAACCCGTCAGGCACCAACCACCATGCCATGTTTAATCTCCCTTCAATCACCTTTCTTCCTCATTCTGATGCTCTTCGGTTTGAACTCCAGCAGATCGTCTTGTCCATGTCTACTTGCATAAATGCACTGAGCTGCAGCCATGTGATTGACTGATTAGAAATTTGCATTATTGAGCAGTTGGACGGGTGTAGCTAATAAAGTGACCAGTGAGTGTACATCTGCAAATGTTATTCTTCTAAAGTCAGATCCCCCTGCATGGATCGGAGGTGACTGCATGTTGTTGTGAGCTGAAGCAGTCCCAAAAATGCTATTCCATCTAAAATTGTTTATTAACCATTGACTCATAGTTCACACTTTGGACTTTTTGTAATGTTTTTACAGTTGAATTTTTCTTAGTATTCTTGGAACCTGATTATTTATGCTCTTCTGTATTTAAAATAACATAGACATTTGTTAGAACCTTTCATGTGCTCATGAATGTCTACCCTTTTCCTTCACCAGTCGACATGTGGCAAACTTTCAAGGTGGACTCCCTGGAGCACCTGGAGGCCCTTGAAAAGCTGACTCCTCAGCTGGAGAACAGGGTCAATGTCTGCAAGGCCAATGTCATGCTGGCCACTTGTTTTGATGCTTGCAGTAGGAGGCGACTAAAGAAGAGACTGCAAAAGGTGCAAAAAGCACGGAAAGAATTTGAAGTGTGTGTTCTTTACATTTGTATTTGAAACTGTATCTCTTACACTTATTTATATGATAAAAACACACTGTTGTTTTAATTTTTTTGTCTGATCGCTTTAAATAAGTAAGCGATGAGTTCCATGTCCTTGTACAGTTGAATCTTTACTGTTTTGTAAAAGAGGTCATCCTCTCTTTAATGACGCTTTTTCCTCTTTGAGGCATGAACTGGAATTGTCCCACCAAGCTGAGGCCTTGTTGAAAACAGCCTTCAAAAACACTTAAAGGCGTCCACGACAACCTTAAATAAAAACCCTTTAATTTTTTCACCTTTATCATAAAGTTTTTTGTTCCATGTGCGTTTTTTCAGCATGCAATCAAGAGCGGTGCAAGATTTTCTGGGGACCCTGGGCAATCTGTCACAAAGGCACCAATGTTTTTCTTATAGAAAAAAATAATTTGCTGGTTAAAAAGAAAGTAAAAAATTTAAGCAAAAGTTAAAATTGCACATAATTATTTACAATAAAAAACCCAAAGGATTAATTTGAATGTGGAGAAAAACAAAAGGCTAGAAATACAGACCTAAAGAATGAAAATAAAAACAAAACAAAAAAGAAATGTCAAGTAAAAATACAACATTTAGTGGTTTTAAGTTGGTCAGCTTTTTGAGGCGCCCTCCTGCCCATCCTGCTCGAGATAAAGCAGGGCCTCTGCCTTTTCCTCATTGTGTTTATTTTCAGACTTGTACAACAGACATTTGAAGCCATTCATTAGTCTCAGAGGAGCATTTAGTGCAGATTAGGATTCTATCATGGTCAATCATAAAGACCTTTCTATAATTCATTGGTTGGTATTCATCAGAAAGACTTTTTAGAGTTAAGTCCCACAAACAGGATTGAACCATTGACTGTATAAGACAACTGGATTAATTGAGTGTAACGTCACCCGTACAAAAGGGCTTACTTCCTGCTCCAATCACATGAAGTCAATTCAGTCGCCATTGTTCTGCGATACAGATGTCGAACCACATGTCATCTGTAAGCAGTGGTTGACCCAAATCGGTCTGGCTCAAAATTTCTATGGTAACCACTCTTGCCAATCAGGAATGAGCTTGTTGGAAGCCACACCCCTTCCACAGAAAGCAGGCTACACAAAATCTGAAACCTTTCAAGTTTTGGCGTGAGACCACTTAGTTTAATTGAAGCATCTGATTGGCCAGTTTATAACTTCAATAACTGGGATTTTGGTTTGTTGGAGCCAGCAGGTACCTGGCCACGCCCCCAACCACCCGGGGGGCGTGGTCACTCAGTTGAGTTCTCCTATACAGTCAATGATAGAAGCTCCTCACATTCCGAACTACAAAAAAACTTTATTGTAAATTTGAATTGTAGCCAATTCATGAGAAAATGTAAACTTACATGTGTAAATATTGTCTTCTAAAAACAGACCCTCATTTTGTTGGTGGTATCTTCTAGCATAAAACATTCTGTAAAAAAAAAGAAATCTCTGATTTGAAAGGTAGTATGGTTGTCACTGTGATTCTCCTGGGGGTTTATGCTGCTGTCTTTCCTTTTTGGTGCCATTATATGTAAAGATTCTGGTGCTAATATTTAAAACTAATGCAAAAAGAAGCAAACAAGCACTAAAAAAGCCTCACTTTTTTGGAGAGTGTGATTACTATACTGTCAAGGCATGACAATAAAACTCTACTTCCCTCTTCTTCTTTTCTGTCCGGTCCAACAAATAAAGGTTAAAATATTTTAAATATAAATTAAGGATTAGCCTAAATTACAAAAGGGGTTTATACAAATATACACCTTGTGTGTTAGAAGATATATAACCCCCTGTTGTAACAATAAAATCTGTCCAACACAAGAGGCCTTCAGGGCTTATCTGTTTACTCAGCTATTGGACAGGACAAGTTAAAATAAAAGGAAGAAAATGACAAAACTGGAATTTCTTTGTTCATCTCCAGCTTTTTTGACTGTTCCAACAAGGTTCCAACATTGAGCAATGAGCAAAAATAAAAAACATTCTGCATTCTACTGATGTTCCTCACGTGGCTGGCTGGCTGTGAGTGAGGATGCACAGCAGTCGGTGAACAACGTCGGCTCAGATCAGCGACTCAGAAACGCACACAGGATGTTTGTGCATCACATGAATCAGCATGTTTGAGCATCAGAGTGAATAAAAAACACAGCTTCCAGTTGGCTGAATGTTTGGAGACACTGGAAACGTATTAGCCTAAATAAAAGTCATTACACTCCTTCCTCTATGTGATTCCGTCACATCTGCTTCTGCGAGCTGAGTGTATGTTTCTGTGCGCAGGGAGATGGGATGTGAAATTTCTGCTGCAATGCTGCCACTGCGAGATGCAGTTTATAGTCATCTGAGAGGCTAATGAGAGCAATGAGAGTTCAGCCCTCAAGCCACCCAATTAAAAAGTCTGTTTTCTTTAAAGCAGATAGAAAAGCAAACACTTTTTCTCACTGTTTCTCTTTCTGCTCCACTTCCTCGTTGGTTTGCCTCAACATGAATCTCACATGTTATTTTTTATTTACTTTGGCATATCATGCAAAAAATATTAACAAAATGGATCAAACACCTCTAGCAGATCTACGATGGAGCACATCAGTGTTAGATCGATTGAATTTACATTTATAGTTTTAGTAAAAGTTTTTAGTAAATTAAAGTATTTTTGTTCCATTGGGCAAGCGGGAGCTGGTTTAGCTCGTGCTGGTTTGCGGCGCCTTCCATCCATGAAACCAGGGTTCGACTCCAGGCTGCTCCCTGTTCCCTTCTCTACCTCTGTGCTGGTCCCAAGCCCTGTTGCTTTGAGAAGGTTGCATCAGGAAGGGCATACAGCGTAAAACATTGCCAAGTTTACCATGCGACTCGTTTGCTGTGGCAACCTCTGATGGGAAAAGCTGAAAGCAAGACAACTTGTTCCATTGGGCAAAATAAATCTATCACGAAATAATCAGTAACTTCTTGGAGAAATGTTGCCAATTAGAACCACATAAGATTATTAATTTAAAAGTCTCACAAAAAGGGAAATTTAATTGAGTTTAAAATGTTATAATTAAGATTATAAATACGATTGCTCGTGATATATATTTATATATTTAGATTTGTGTTGTTGTGCACTATTAAAACAGTTCTAATATGTGATTTTACAGGAATATGTGTTGAATCCATAAAACCTCGTTTTGTTGTTACACAACTACCAGTGCAGTGCGACAAAGTCGCCAGCAGATGGCAGTGTTGCGCTGCAGCATGAACGCCTGAAAGCGCGTCGTTGGCGGATTTTGCCGAGTGGAAGCGGAAAATAGGAGCGTAGACAAGACAAGAAGTACTGAGCGAGGCGAGGCAGAAGAAGGCTGCAGATTCAGCAGGAGTCCGGAGGAGGAAGCCGCCGATGTCAGGAGGAGGATGCCAGCATGCGGTGGTGAGTACACCGATGGAGCTGTATCCGTCACGCGGAGCTCGAATGTGAAATCCGTCTGTCATCATGCGGCGGAGGCTGCGGCCGGACGCAGATGTTGGATGAGCGGATGATGATGATGTCCAACAGCAGGAAAGAAAGTCTGTGCAGGAGCGGGAAGGTGCTTTATGTTTTCAACATGATATTAAACAAAACAAAAATGGATAAAGTTATTGATCAATATTCAATATTTTCATGCTTCTGATATATTAAATATATAATATTTTTCAGTTATTTCTTTCTTTTCAAAAGTAGATCCTTTAGTGATCTTATTTTACGTTATATTATGAAATTATTAAATTATAATGATTTAAGTTTAAAAAAATGTTTCCCTCATTCTGAGACTTTTGAGGCGGCCACATGACTTACAAATATTACAAATTTCATACACGTTTCAACCTATTAAGTTAAAAATGACTCAATCTCTATAAAGTCTTTTGTAAGTAAAATGACGAAAACATTTATACTTTCATAAATTGAATCAATAAATGACTTTAAAGTGATAAATTACCCTTTTTCAATAGAAAACTAAACATATTAGAACAATAAACAGTGAAAAATTCTGAAAACACATGATTACTGTTGCTGATACTGTTGCTGTCCTTTCAGTGTAAAAGTTTCCATGTGACTTTTTTATACAGATTTCAACCTATAAAGGAAATATTTGTCACAGACTCAAGAAGTATTTTCTTTTAACTTAAATGTATTAGTAGATAAAAATACAAGAAAAATGTTATCATTAAACAACATACAATAGATAAATTAATAACATTTTAATGCGCGACATTTAGGAACAATAAATAGTGAAAAATTATGAAACCCTTGATTATAGTTGCTGAAAAAATCTCTACATCCTATATATATTTGGAGTTCTTTGTGTAAAAGCTTCCATGTGAATTTACAAATGTACATATTTTATGCAGATTTCCACCTACAAAGCAGATATGAGTCACAGTCTTAAGAAGTCTTTTTTCTTTAAATGTATTAGCAGATTAATGAACAAAAAAGTATTTAAAAAAAAGAATAATTAATATAAAATGGATAAATGATCATGATAAAAATAAAATACTCAACATATTCACACAAAAACAACATTAAAATAAACTCTATGGAATCAAAAATAATTTTTCTTTTTTTTAAATATCAACATAAAGGCAGAAGTCCGTTAAAAGGGAGGAAGATTACAGATTAACAGTCTGGATTATTCTGCAGTGCAACATGGAGTCGTCTAACTTTCTTTAGTTTGACAGATTAAAGATCTATTTACATTTTTTGTCATTTCTGTCACATAAGAAATCCAACCCTGTGAGATATTTCTATAGAGAATAAAATAATAAGCGAAGCCATAAAAACCATGAGGTGATTCATTCCTCCTGGAACCTCCCCCTCATTACAGAGGATTTAATGCGAGGCGTTCTGTGAGTCAGCCGCTGTTCCTGCCGCTTGCTCTTTGTGTCACATTCCACGTTGCAGAACCCATAACTTCCACATGACAGACGACATGTAGAACAAATTCGCAGAACACCTTAGCCTGAAAATGTCGCAGAGTTTCCCAAACTGCAGTCAAAAACACTTCTTTAACCCAGCAAATATTTAATTTCCTTTATGGGACAGACCTTTAAAGCTCGACCAACTATAAAAAATATAGAAGGTGTGACATTTTTTGACAATCAAATTTAATGGATTCAATATGTTATGTCTGTGTTATGTTTGTATATATTCAAATATTTCAATGTTTGATTAGGAGACAGGTATACAGCATACAGCATCACTTTCTTTTATTTGTTTAGCAATTTATTATTAATATCTGATATTATTTTAATCAATCTATGTATTTTTATTTTTATTGTCTTTTCTTTATCTTTTTTTTAATTGCTTGAAATAAACCAATCAACTAAGCTTATTTTTCTGGAATTACCAACTTATTTGAACAACTTTCTGACTCTTAAATTTTAACTTTTTACCTTAATTTCTGTTTTTTTCACCCCCTAAATAAATTCAACTTTTGAATTCTCACACATCCTCTCAAAATTAGGACTTTTATTCCATTGTTTTGATTTTTTTTTTTTTACATTTTTTGACTTTATCATCAAAATTATAGCTTAATTCTTAAATTCTATCTTTATTATCAAACATCTAACCGTTGTTTTTAAAGTTAGACCTTTCAGAACTCAGTCTTTGAACCTATAAGTCTTATTTTTTTCCCATTTCTGATTTTAATGTCATAGGCGTGAATTCATTTACGGTAATCTATTTCTATTGATTCTCATAATTTCAATCTTTTAGAGGTCAAACTTTAGGTCAAAATTTTAAAATAATTCCCAAACTTCCTTTTTTCGTTGGACCTCTGCCATTCATCTTATATGTTTTTATTTCCCTTAAACCTGACAATAATATAGAAACTTTTACTTGAATGTCAGAAATTATAGATCAATTTCAGGGGGAAAAAACAGTCAAATATATCTTTTTGTGGTAGGCCTAATCCTCTTTTTGGGTGTCAAAGGTTTTGCATACCACGCTAACATCTGTTATTTCACTTGTTGACAAAGAATATAAAGTCAGTAGACTATAGGTAAGTCTGGTGCCGCCAAAAATGAAGAAATGTGGCATGGAAGAAATTGTATTTAACCTGTTTCCTGCGAAAAGAGCTTGTTTTTAATCGATTGTTCCTAATACATAATGGATCCATGCTTTTGTTTTGACAGCTTACTGAGATGAGAAAAGAAGATCTTAAACCCCTGCTGCTGCCTTCACTGACTGTGGGAGGCATTTCAAACGTCTCAGCTGGGAGAGGTGATGCAGGATTGAGTCACATGCTACTTCAAGAGTGATCAGCAACCAAAGCTGCGGGAGCCCCTATAGCTGTCTGGACTCTAGTTCCTCTTGGGCGTTGAGCAGAGCAAACCTCTGCAAGAACTCTGCTCATTACGCGACATAATTGATGTTTATGCTCTGAGGACCCAGAGGACCTCTGAGGGGCTGTAGGGAAGCTCAGAAGGGATGGGGAATAAAACCTCCAGCTCGCTTAAGGATCCTGACGGCAGGACTGCCGACATAGAGGAAGAGGTGTTCATTAACAGCATTGCAGGTAAAACTCCAGTTTTACCCCTTTATTTTTTTTACTAACATCTCTTTTTTAAAGGTGATGTATTACCTAATTTTACTGATCCTACAGCTTGTTGATGAAAGCTTCCCAGAAAGATTTAAATCTCTCTTTTGCGGGAAAAAGCAGATTAGGAGAACCAGGAAGCTGCAGCCATTGATGTCAGATGCTGTGATGCGCGGCACGGCTGGATTTGATAAGAGGGTGTTATGTAAGAGGTATAGTTGCTGCTAATTGTCGCAGTGATGGCAGCAGGCTGCCAGGCAGCCCTTTGTGTGCACTGTGCTGGATCATGGGGAAAACACCCACACAGAGAACACTCATCCGATCTGGGCTTTTCAGGAAGCTCCGTGCTTGTTTATCCAGGTTAATCCCCAGAGACTCACACCTCTGTGATCCTGACTCTGGAGTTTTTCTAAATAAATCGTTTTCTTTTAAATATTATGAATAAATAAGTTATAGCAGGAGCTTAAGGCTTAACCCCTTTATGCTTTTCAAATACATAAAACAGTTCTTTAACGGGTTTTTTCCATCCAAGTTGTAGATTTAATGTTCTGATGAGTTAAAATTAGCTAAACTCACATTTTAAACCATCAAAATAAAAAAAGTCTATTGTTTGAAGGTAAGTTTAGATTATTTTCATCATAATCAAATCAAGTATTGAAATATTTCCTATTTGGATTTAACGAAACAGAAATGATCAGACAGGTTATGATTTGCTATATTAGCTTATGCTGGTGATAATGAATTCTCAGAGTCTATAAAGCCACGTCGATCAGATTAATTATACAAGACCACTGACTGTATAAGAGAACTGGACTGAGCAAGTGCGACTTCACCTATTGAAAATGATTTACTTCTGGCTCCAACCAAACAAAGTCAATTCAGTTGCCATTTGGGAGCCAGATGACGTCAGTAAGCGGTGATTGGTCCAAGTCGAGTCAATGTTTCTATAGCAACCGCTTTCACCAATCAGGAGTGAGCTTGATCGAAAGCAGGCTCAGGAGAAAATGTCAGTCAAACAATTCGAAGGTTCAATGTGAGAGCACATGCTAACATACTATTATTCACAAACCTGATTGGTCAATTTATAACTTAAATAACTTGCACTACAAAAATTATAATTAAAATGATATAGTTTTAGCAAGAACATGTGAAGGTAGCAGAGCGAAAATGGTTAGTCTGACTAATAGAATTACTGAGTAAATACTAAGTAATACTTCCTGTTTGGAACGCGAGGGGGGAAGAGTCACTCAGTCCAGTTTTCATGTACAGTATTTTAATTAAAAAGAAAATGTTGACGGTTATAATTGAAGAGTAATTCTGGCCTTTCTTTTTGCCTCCAGGAAGGGCCCCCACAGACGCTCTGCAGGGCCCCAGCCCTAAGCTGTTAGCCTCCTTGCAGTCCCTTGGAGAAAACAGTGACTACACTGTGCTGCCACACTCCCTGCACCAGGTGTGCATCTGTGCGTGAACGTTTCAGAGTAACCACGTTGTGTTAAATCCAGAGGGATAACATCATGTCTTTATTTATCCTGACGGATTGTGCATGAACGTGTGTGGATGTTTTTGAGCTCACAAAACCAGACAAGTGCTGCTCTGCAGTCCAATTTATCCTTGGTAAAGAAACAGAAGCAGAAAAATCTCCACAAACTATCAAAGATTTCATACATGCTAACTATTATGCTACAGCAGTTCTGATGCATGGAGAAGAAAGAAGCAGCAATGAAGTCATTTTTAGATCACAATTTCAACCAACACTTCCAATATGACTCACTTGTCTGAGATATCAAAGAGATTGCAGTTTACTTTACATGGCTGTCAATCATCTTAATACATAGAGGAAGCTGCTTTGAATCAACAAAAAGAGAGAAGATGAAGCCTAAACCTAAAACTGATTGGAAAGAAAAAACATTGGGTTTTTATCTTCGTGGACGCAACCATTCTCTGCTTCGCGTCAGACGGTTCAGGCTTTCACGGCGCGGGTTAATTTTGATAAATGTTCTAATATTTGGTTATATTTGCTAACAGAGCCTGCTTTTTGTGGAGAAATGAAGACAATTAAGGCCACTATATTTAGGTGTGCATATAATAAAGAAATGTGTTTTGGCCACAGAAAGGCTATGATCAATGGAAGTCATGAGAGCAGACAGAGTAATCCATAAGCAACACAAATGGCCTTGTTGCTAGGTTAAGATAAAAAAGATAAATGGCTTGTGGGATCGAAAGAAAGGTCATTTGACACATCATTAATAAAATATGAGAAAAGGCTGAGTTTTTCTATCTGTTTGATCTCAAAATGGTAGCTTCTATTCTTCCTAGCTGCTGTTTTAAATTGATTTAGCAAAGCTTTATATATATTGTTGCTAAATGATAAGTCCCAATGCAATACAGAAGTGACAAAGGGCATAAGAATTGGGTTGTTATAGCAACGGATTACAAGTCATAGGTGGATAATAGGCTTCAATTACTGAACAAAGTGAGTTTGCATCCTCTACCCCCCAGCGCATTGCTCAAATCCCTTTATTTAGACAAAAAAACTGTTGATAAAAAAGTATTTTAAATAGGAAATACATTAATGATTATAAAGTACACTAACAAATAAAGGGCTCATCTGGATTTAATAAAAGAGCTGGAACTAAAACATTAAGTGGATTCATTCAGCAAAATAAGCAATAAATCATGTTCTGTCTGTAAACATATGGCAACTCAGTGAAACCTGTTGAGCTATTATTTTATTATTTTTAAACGCTTGATTGAAATTGAGATTAAATGAGGTGCAAACCCAAAAGATTTTTGGAATTTTCCAGCAATCCAATGAGGTTAACTTGTCTAAAAGTAATAAAGAACAAAAAAAAAAGTTGAAAGAAGAGAGAAACATGTAAATCCACAGCCGAAGTAGATTCATGTGACCCATTTCTCACAGGTTGTTTGCAGAGATCTGCTTATTAGTTTGATGTCAGCATGTGATTCTTATCTTTAAAGGTTTCCAAATGTGCTCACAAGGCTAAACCTACACAAAATTATTAGTTTAATCCATAATTTTTCTTTTCTTTTTTTTTTTTAGATTGCAGAAGCCTACTCACTGAAAGGGGACTGTATCCTTGAGGTGTGAAGTGACCTTATATTGTTGTTTTTTTTGGTTTCCCATTTGATTAAAAAAAGAGATTAGATATCATTAATCTTGCAGCATGAGCTGCTTCTGTTATTTCAAGTGAAAATGAATTTAAAAAAAAATCAGGAAAGTAGAGCAGATTTGTGTTTTTTTTTAATGTTTAGAGTGAAAAATAGAAAAACATGTTTTAATGCTCGTGTGTGTGCTCGTGTTCCTCCCTGCCCCTGGGTGTTCCCTTATTCTTTGGCTGGAAGCCCTCAGTGCTGCTTGCATTTGAACTTTACTTTATGCTTATTTTACTGCAAAGAACAACATTGATGATGGAAGAAGTGAAAAATAGACAGAGAATTCATAATGTATAGGCAGAGAAGATTCATGAAGCATGAAAAGAGACATGCCTTACGCAACCTGAGGCCCTGTAGACTCAAGAGAGAGAGGATGGAAAGGGTGTGCAAAGATTGAAAAGAATTTCCTGCTAAATAAAAAAATCAAAAGCAAAGGTTTTTATGAAAATATTCATTTAGCATTACAACTGTTTCTATTTAATACCTTTTTCTAATTTCTTTTTTTATGTTATTCTTGGTTTGTTGATATATTTAGACCTTTTGTCAAATTAAATTTATTGTGAGAAATATTCCTGATATAAATATTGTGGGCCATTGAATGGTCTAGCCGCCCCTGCTGCCCACCTTTGACCCAGCCTCCATGGCTGAGAGGCTGCTACACGTGCATTATTCTCCCCCTCTTCTCTAGCAACCATGGTAAGAGCTACGTGTGACAAATTGATGGAAACATTTTTTCTTTTCCAAATGGGGGCTCCTCAGTTCGTTTTTATCTCCATAGCAACCATTGCAGTTTGGGGTCGCCTGTGGTAGACGTAAAGGTCTACGTAATTTTAAGAAGAATCAGCAAAAGTAATATTTTGGGTTTCCTTGACAACTGAGGAAATATATTCATGTAAAATGCCTAATATAGTCATATTGTATGTTATATTGTGTCGCTCAGCTTGAGCCAGGGATTGATGTAATATTTCGCAATATTCCAGCGTTTAAAATCTTCGACTTGTAATTCCTACATTTCTTTTCCAAGTGGCTGGTCAGTGATGCTCGAGGAGTTATGATCAAAATTCTCTTAAATTTGTTGAAGGTACTTTTTACATTTTTTTTATTCAAGATGGTTGCCCTTTTCCTAGAAATTGAAGTCTGCATTTATTTTTATGTATGTTTATTTTATCATATTTATATACATATGTGGGAAAGTCTCCACAATCTCAGGAGATTTCTCATTTCAAATGCATCTCCCACCAGCAAAAACTATAGCAGTTCTATGTTTTGGTTCTATAACTGGGAATGCGTAAAGATCCGTCAGCCATCCAGTTCCTTCAGTTGGAGAAGCTCTACCATGAACGTCTACTGAGCAACCTCGCCGCCCTGCAGGAGAACTGGGGTACTGCATACCTCTGAACTAAACAAACTCTTATTTTGGGTTTTACAAAAAAATAATGTATTTAAATGGCAAATGGTTGTATCTCTAAGAGAGTCGATGGGGGGAAAAGGAGGCCGAGATCTGCTTTGGATCGGATGGCGTCAGTCAACCAAACATGGAGATACTGAGGGAGATCTGCAGGACACACCACAGGTGAACCCGAGCAGCTGAGTTCTTCTGAAGCCATTTTTTTCACACCAGCATGCCTTTGATGTTTCAATCTGTATTTTTGTCCTCATTATGTCACAGACAATGAGACAGCTGAATTTCCCCTGTAGTCTTCTGTTGGTTTTTAGTGAGTTTGGCAGCAACCTTTTAACTGTACCTGTTTTATTTTCCTGTCTTTGTTTTCTGTTTGCCGTTTCGCAGACCATCAGTTAAAGTAGAACAGGTAAGACATATTCTGCTCTGTCTTCAGCTTTAAAACCTTTTATCTGTTTTTGCTCAAGTCATTTTTTTCATTCTTTTTTTTTTTCATTGACAGAATAAGATAAATGCAACAATAAATGACAATCACAGCAAGAGTAAGGAGCTACAACCCTACCAGGATCAAGGTAACAGTCTGCAGCAGCCACGACACATCTGTACTTGATGTCCTGAAGGTATTCAAGCATGAAATCACCGTAAGGTCCAGTTTTTAAGGATGTTTTCTGTGTAGCAGCTTCCAAAATTAAAATTAAAACAGGTAAACTGAAAGTTTTTGGGAAGTTAAAGGTTTACTGAGGTCACACATAGAATACAGCTTCAAAAACCGAAGCAAATCAAAGAAACAGATGGATGATGGACATGGTTTTTTTCCCTAAAGTATTTTTGACGTAACTAAACCTAAAGGTTAAGGTTTTGGATCGTAAAATTAGTTGATCAAGATATATTTTAATGTTATCAAGTGCCAATCCTTTGACTTCCGGTTTGAGGCTCTATTGAAAACAAAACTCAGTGGACTAAAGTTTAACAGTTAATTAGGGATGGTTTGAAAAATCAGGTTAGTGTGTTTTTATTCTAGGGGTCTACTCTGTGACTTCCTGTTTGAAGCAAATTTAAAAAGGAAAGTAACTGCAGCAACTTCTTCCATCTGCAATTAAACGTATTTCCATCACATCTGTACTTGTATTTTTACTTGTTACATTTTTTGTATATAACATTAAATTAGAAATAAATGGGGCTTGACTTTTTTGACTTTCAGAGGATTGTAGCCTCATACCACATTCAGCCAAAATGCCAACAATCAAATCAGAAAAAGCTTCCATTGAAAACACATATTGTCTTCAAACCATTTCGGCTGCAAAATTCCCTTAATTTGTCATCTACTTAAAAGCCATAACACGTGATTTTTTAATTTTTTTTATCTGGTAATGAATTCAGGTATCAAGGAATTAACAGCAGATTTTTTTGTGACCTTTCAATTATTTTTATTGACAACTTTTTTCTCCACTGCATGGATGATCAAATCGTCATTTAATGAGCTCCAATGTTCTTCCCCTAATTCTAAAACACAGTCTTGTCTTCTCTCACAGGTTGTGGTGTAACATGATCAGGTAGCTAAATGTTAACTAACGCAACAGTCTCAGACTAACTTTGAGTGAAATTCCACTCTAGGTTGATTTCTGACCAATTTGACATACCGGTACTCAGAATTGTTTTTACTACAGTAATACAAATGTCTCATAATCTGTTTGGTCTTCAGAATCCCTCCAGCTTCTAATGCAAATGTTTTAGTAAAATGATAATAGCTGACCTTGAAAGTCTTGTCTTAATGGAAATCTGTTAATTCTGACACTTGTCCCGCTGTGAAACTATAAAATGAATGACCACACTGACACACATTTTTTCAGGCCATGTGACGGCTCACTGCGATGAGGAGCAGGAGCACAGCCTGAGCTCAGAGCCTGAACCTTGCTCGGAGCAGACGGCCCGATGGGAGGAGGACAGAGGAGCGGGAGCTTACGAGGACGGGCGCGAAGTAGAGGAGGAACAGGTGGAGGAGCAGTGCGAGGAGACCCCAGAGGAGGAGGAGGTGAAAGTGGAATGGCCAGCAGGTGTGCCTCAGGCCTCAGAGAAAGAGCTGGTCAAACTGTCCCATAAAGAAGGGGTAAGAAAGGGGTAATCACGTGATTCAGGGCAGTTTTTCTCCTCTGTCTCTCCCACTCCTTTCTCCCACAGTCCACTCTACACTGTGCTGTTATGACTTCCTTCTGGAAAATCGATTTGTTTAAGTCCTCCACCCCTCAGACTCCTATGAACTCTGAGATCATCAACCTCCACCCATGTTCCCACCCTGTCAAACCTGCTAGATTTTGGAGGCAGGGGCTAACACTTGGTTTAGACTCTGAGCCAACAGGGCGAGGCCTTTTAAGGAAAGGAACTGAGAGCCAGAAAAGAACATGTGGCTGACTTTAACAGCTAAAGAACTGGACTGTTGTGTAAACTACAGCTCTTTTTCCTCCATCTGCTCACTTAACTCAACTCAACTTTATTTATAAAGCACTTTAAACAGAACAAGGTTCACCAAAGTGCTGAACAACACAAAAATTAATAAAAGCACATGACAATATAAAGCGTAAAACACATAAAATAGGTCCGGATTCCAACTCAGTTAAAAGCCAAAGTGAAAAAATATGTTTTAAGAGCAGATTTAAAAATACTAAGTGAGTCTATCTGTCTGAGGTACAGGGGTAATTCGTTCCAGACTTAAGGTTTTGTTGACACTCAAATGCTGAAGTGGTTTCTTGATGACAAGAAGGGATAGTTCACAACATTTCCTTCAGATACATAAAAATATATAAAGTGACGTAGGTTTTGGAGCTTCTGAGAATAAACCAAGAATAGGAATAAATATAAAAAGTCAACAATGCTATACTTTAATATGACTGCAGGAAAGAGCAAAGGCCCATAAACAGGCAAGATGAGGATTTGATAAAAAGTCACCCCTGAATGGAGCAACCAAGTGACTCCCAAATAAAATAACTTTTTTAAAATTGTATTTAACTTTTTGCACACGTTTGCATAATTGCATTTGCATATTGATGCATTAGTTCCACTAACAGCCTTTCAATGAATGTAGTCCCTTAATAAAGGAAAAGGGAACACATCTGCTTCTTGTTTTTGTGAAAATCAGCATTTGTGGACACTCATTTAGAGATTTCCCAATGTGGGATGCTTTTTATAGCACAGGATTATTAGCTAAGAACACCTGAAAAAGGAAGGAAGTCCCTGTATTTTGATTGGCTCACTGTTTGGAGGTGGGACCCACAGTCCTTCCAATACAAAAACACACAACTGAGGGGACATTTAGACTTCTTTTTTTATTACAACTCCTGCTCTGCTGCTTATAACTTTAAACATTTTTGTTTGAAACCGTTTTGAGGCTGTCTGACTAGACCCCTAACCCTGATAAAGTTATAGACAAGAACTAAGTTATTATTTTTCTTGACTCTTTGTCCCCCTCAGACCTCCCCTGATGGTCTGGTCTCCATTCTGAAGAGGAGGCGCGCATCACTGGATGGTCTGCCTCCTCCAAGTGACACCAGCTTGAAGCAGAACTGTAAACGCAAAGTTCGCTTCAGTGAGCCTGAAGATGGCATGGACCAAGGTAGTATTTCACAATAAACAAAAGAACAAAAATACTTAATTAAAACCTAATAAACAAAGAAGCAGAACTGTCCATAAATACAGCCCTGACAGCTGTGTCTTCCTGTTAGATGATGTGGGTGGAAACTCCTGCCTTGTTCTGCTGCTGCTTTGTCTGCTCACGGTGGTGATCAGCATTGGCGGGACTGCGCTCTACTGCACCCTGGTGGGCACTTACTCCAACATCTGCACAGACTTCACCCACAACGTTGACTTCTACGTCTCAAATGTGCAGCAGTTCTTTGAAGGGGTCAGGCGCTGGCTGCCCCTCTGGACCGGATAAGACTTTCCTCTGCGGACAGAAGAGACCCGACTTTTGGTTTTACCAGCACTGACTTGATGCAGCCGTCTGGATGTTAGTCAAGCTAAAGTGCTCGGCTAACACTGCAGCACATCAGAGAAGGACTGGTGTGCAAATCTCTGAAGGGAGACTAAAATAAAACATGTGTACTACTGTTTTTGTGACCGTTCCAGACATCACACGAAGAGGGCTAATGACTCTAATCTACAGCGCTGTGAAAAAAAGAATTTGCTCCCTTTCTGATCTTTTCATTTTTCAATTATTTCTCACACATATGTGTTTTACGTCAAACGTCTTTCTATTCTTTAAAAACATCTATGACCTGGTGTCAAAAAGATATTGCCCCACAAAAGTAAAAGCAGGTTGTGCCAGATTCAGTCGAGGAGTGAAGTTGATCTATAATCAGAGTGCTCCTAAGCTTGAGGTTGTGAATCAATCTCCAGTCCAGTTTTATGTATGGCACAGAATTCTTTCAATGAAGTGGGATGTTTTTCTAGGACAAAGTCTCTGCAGAGCGGCAGTAGTTCACTAGAAATTGTTTATATATGTCCTCTATTAGAAAAATGCCACAAGAACATGTTAAAAACACCAAAAAGGTCATTTTCATCAGAGTGGGTCTTTAGTTCAAATCCTGACGCACCAAAGTAAATCCAGACAAATGTCTCATCATAACCATGTTTGAAGTGAAAAAAATAAAAGTTAGGTTGACTCTTGAGGACATCTTCCCCAAGTTTTTCTCAAAAGACAGATGAATTTTGGTTCTTGTTTAATATTGTCACTGGAAATGGACTTGTAACCTTTTCTGATACATGACACCAATTTTCTTTGTCAGTTGTGTGACGGTTTGGCCAGCGATGAAACCCAGGAGCAGGAAGGACACGACTTATGTCCTCGCATTAGCGAAGGTTTTAATAACCAGAATAAACAAAACCAAAATCAGGGAAGGCTCAAAGACACTCAGACACTGAACATGCGAAAGTCACTCCTTTTTATCCCTTGTGCTATCTTAGACACTTTAAAATTGGGAATGGGGTCATCTAGACCCCAAAAGACAGTGCACTGAACTTTTTTTCTTCAATGATTTGTGAACCTCACTGGTGTCCATGGATTACATGGAATCTTTCCACCTTTATCCACCTTTGTCATGGTAGGGAGAACACGTCAATGTAAGGGTGGGGTCATAGGAAAACACAAGGGATATAGGAGCTTAATGAGAAATAGATTGCAGCTGTGACTCTGACAGGAGACCTCAGAAGAGGGGAGGGCATCACAGCCTGCCAGACTAATCAAAATATAAAACCACAACACAGGCAAAATGAGCTTTTTTTTATTTTTATCATACATAAAAAGTGACTTTTTAGTTACGGTTTTTCAGTCTAACAATAAGTCTAAGAGTGACAAAGTTAATTTGAATCTAACTTCCAAAACCTGCCTGGCAAGTTTATTGCTACCAGAAATAAAATGAAATCCTCTTTTAAAAGAGAATTTTATGTTTTTTAGGGTTCAATCGACTTATATTTTTGATTATTGGATGCACATAGAATGCAACAAAAAATGTAAGTGTTATTTTTACAGTTGCTAAACTTTTCTTACCCCCAAATTGTAAAAATCCATCTTGTTTTGTGTTTCAGGGTATAAATAACCAAATCTTTATTTTTGATTTTTCTTGGAGCTCTACATGTCCACACACACAAATAGTTTTATCCTTTAACTTTAGTCATAACCCAAAGTTTACCTCAGCTGAATAAAACGCACATTTTTTCAATCTTCTTTAAAGGAGCAGCTAAAAAAAAAGAAACTGTGCCTTATGAACATGATGGCACAGCGCATGTTAATCTACATCAACTTAGATTCATTTTCATCCTTTTGTTGTCTATGAAACAGTGACAGGTCTTTAATTTCCTCCGTGTTGTACCCTTTTATGCATACTTTGTTTTTTCTTTTCTTTTGTAATGAGACTTTAGGATGCCATAAAATGTTTTTCTTTGTGTGTAAATAGTAAAACATTTTTTAACCACTAGGCTGCAATTCACCACAACTGAAAATATATTCATTAAATGTCATATTGTTCACCAAACTTCTGTCTTTCCTTTCTGAGTTTCAAATGTTTGAACATTTATAAATGTGAACTCTGGTTATTGTTTTCTGACATTGTTTCCTGCAGTTTGTTTTTTCTATTTCATTTTGGAAGTTTGTCTAAAAATGAGTAGAATATAGTAAATTAGGACACCTTTTTTTGTAAATAAAAATGTGTTTAGTGCTCATTTTTTTTATTCTTTTATTGATTTATTTGCGTTATTATTCAAATTGGATGTTTACGAGCTCAGTTAATGGTGCGCTCTAACTGAAGAAGTCTAGAAGAAGTCTAAACAGACTTCTTCTTAGGCGTAATTGTCAACTATGGCCACTAGATGGCGATGCAGCAACAGAACATTTAGCTTAGATACAAAGGAGCTGAAGATGCCATCTGTTCAAGCACATTCCTCAAAGTTATGTAACAAACCAGATCAGTCATGAGCATGACTTTGCATTTCACAATCTGTCTGTTATCTGTTTACGAAAACAATGTTTCTTTTTGGTTCTTAAGTTCTGCTCTCTGCTGTCACAGTGAGGGCTAAACAGTGAGAAGTGGATCAAGGTCGGTTTGCACATTACTGTGCATTTAATGTTTTTGAATTGATCACTGAAGCATGTGAGAACCAGTTTAATGGCGGTTCTTTTCAGGTTCAGTTGTGGGTTTACAGTCAAACGGAGGACATATATGAAGAAAATTAAGACTGCAATTGGATATCTGAGTATTTCTTTATTTAAATAATTGTGAATAAGGAGGAGATAAAATGTCGTTGGAAAAAGCTTGTAGTTGTTACATACAAACTACAATCAGCAAGCCAGCAGTTTCCTGCTCTTCTCCATTCCGATACATCCACTTGAAGATGACCAGCTCCGTGTATCCGTGCTCCAATATTGCTCGCCATTTTTGTTGCACCGGCAATGGTAGGTTGAAGTTGTGAGAAGCTAACGAACAACTGCAGCTCTGCAGAAACTACGTCTTTGAAAATGGCACAGGTTTCTTTTTTTAGGCTAAAAACTGCATAATCTTGAATAAAACACTTAGTTCTTAACTCGAATGCTTTTACAATAGATCAAAATATGATCTAACTGAAAGTTATCTTTAAAGACCCATTCTGATGAAAATTGTGCTTTTAACGTTTGTTGGTGTTTTTAAGTCATATTTATCCATTGTTTTCTGTTTTAGGGCGAATGTTTGTGTGTCTTTTGTCACACTAATTCTGTCCAGTTCTCAAAGTCAATGAATGATGGGTAGCTG
This sequence comes from Oryzias sinensis, assembly GCA_037389245.1. NCBI lineage: Eukaryota > Metazoa > Chordata > Actinopteri > Beloniformes > Adrianichthyidae > Oryzias > Oryzias sinensis. The sequence goes on from CM074509.1 coordinate 11,186,608, forward strand.
GCTAGTTGATTGGGTGGAGGGATGGATGGATGGATGGGTGGATAGATGGATGGGTGGATGGATAAATGGATGGATGGATGGATGGATGGGTGGATGGATAAATGGATGGATGGGTGGATGGATGGATGGATAAATGGATGGATGGGTGGATGGATAGATAGATAGGTAGATAGAAAAACAGAAAACAAAAAAGGAAGTATCATTAGTTTAAAAAAGAACTAAGACAAATAATAGAAAATAATTTTAAAAAATAGATGAAAAAGTAAAGCACCGGATAACAACGATTATATAGTTTGAACAAGCAGATGTGTAATGAATGTGGACTAAGCCAAAAACGATTAAAAGGATGCTGGTTATTTCTGCTGCTATGGTGAATTAAAACCTGACACCAATAAACACAGACACAAGTGCAACTAGGGTTTATTACTTTAATCAATTTAGCTAGCTACAAAATGCCCACCACTTCACACACTGACAGAATACAGAGAGGGAGTCTTTAATATTACATGCGTTGAGGACATCAATCTCACAGTTTCTGCTATTGTGTCATTCAGGTTTGGGGATTCAGTCACCTTACTGGAACTACGTAACATGTTGGCGATTTGGTGTGCATAGTTCTAAAGTACAGAAGCAACATAAGAACCCTTTAGTTTGCAGTTTTAGAGTATAGTTACTGTCATTTAATACTATCTGTATTAGTTTTTTACCAATAACAAACCACACGGGGAGAAGAAACTTACAGGTACAGTCTTAGAAAAGTAAGGTCTCTCAGAAATATGCGTCTTTTGCTTTACATTGCAAACTTTTATTTACTTTTTTAATGGTCAGAGCATCCAAAACCTATGTTACAGTACACAACCAGTCCTCTTCTTTCACCACAACAGAACGTCTTTTTCGGTGAACTGCATAATCATTTAGAAAACAGGTCTTTTTTTTCTTTTTTTTTTCTTTTTTGCAACCCCAAGTCCTCGTATCTCACTCCAACTTCATCACACCCTTTTTCTTGTTTTACTTTGAATCCCTTTTGCATTTTTGTACAACGAGATGGTCACAGTCGGTAATTATCGTCAAGACAGAAAGTGGCACTATTGCAAACTTGCAGGAGTATGGAACGATCAACTGTGTCCTAATACGGAGCATGCGTTTTGTCAATTTGCTACGGCCATATTACCATTTTTTTTATATATGTTTTTCAGACATGGTTTATTTATAAGACTAAAATCTACCATTTGTCATGCAAAAAACGCACAATTCACGTCACTTGGAATGCAATGTCTAATACAGCTACAGAGAGTCTAAGTTGCACATTGTCATAACAGTAACTCAGAATGACTGCGATGAAGGAAAACGACTGCCTTCTGTTTGCGTGTGCTCTTTCAAACCTTTCTCCGCTGTGCCGCAGCTCCGTAAAGCTTTAACTGGTGCTTTTCGCCTCCCTGCCCTCTCTGTTTCGTTTGTCATAACATCAAAAGAAAAAGCGGGACTGTAGCCCGGATGGAGGGAAACAGTTTTACAAAGACAATACTGAGATACTGGAAAGGAAAAATAACAAAACAAACAACTTTTTGAGCATTCCTATAATATACTTATCATTCAGAGCACTTCAAATATTTATTTTATATATATATATACATATATCTGTATATATGTGTATATATATTTATGATAAAGAGAATTAAAAACTTCACAAGTGAGCTAGAGAGCCATCAAGTCAGCACTATGTACAACCTTTGGAAAGAATGATATACGGAATAATAGAAATAATCTTTTTTACGAGGACAATCATCTTGAAAAAAGCTGGACAGACGACACGAAGAACAACATTTACAATGAGTAAGGGGAGGTGTGATATGTGCATGTGTGCAAACCTAGAAGGTCAAGACCATGATGAAAGCATGTCAGCGCCTGCTGATGTGTAGCGTGGGGACGCCGGGAAGATTGTGCTCTGGGGCCGGCGGCGCTTAGCCACTGCCCAGCATCTTTGTGGCACGCTGGTTGGCTTCATCAATCCTAGTCTTGTTAGAATCAGCCTGGAGAGCAGGAGAAGGAGGGAGAGAAGGTTTTTAGTTTTGACCGTTCATATATGCATGAGAAATTTCAACACGAGTAATTTGCCTATTCTCTGTAAAAAAAATCAGTTTCAATGGAATAAATTGTCCAAACTAGTAGAGAACCTTCTCACTTTCATGTTATAACTTTCTCTTTATTTTCTGCAATGCAGCTTGGGATCGTTTTATCATTTACAGCTTGAAAAAGGAAAACTTTTTTATTTACCCTCACGCAAACATAAATTAATATAATATTGTGTTGCTGGTAGATTGTATATAAAATGAACTCATCTGATATCACTACTCTCATCAATGTCCAGTGTTCATTCATAACATTTAACCTTTAACCCCTTCATGTCTGACTATATTTCCATTTATACAAAAAAAAAAGAATTCTTCAATATTTTTTCCATTCAATGCGATATTAAATTAAGTGCAGTCCTGGTACCATGGTACTTTGTGAATTAGAGACGTGAAGGGGTAAGTACATTGTAATACAGTAATCCACATTGAAGCTATCTAATTTCACAAACTTAGTGCCAATATACCATGGTCTAGGTGAATACTTAAACACAGAATTGAATGGACTTCGCAGAAGCTTATGTCCTCTGTTTTGGGTCAGATGGTCCAGGCCTCTGCGTCGTCCTTGTATTTCACTCCTCGGCGGGCATTATCCCTTACTCGGTTTTCATACTTGGGTTCATTTTTCTTTTCCGTGTCTCTCAAAGACCATTTCCTTATGTTTATGTTTAAAACATTGCATTTCTGTGCATTGTTTTAACCGTCACTGTGTCTTGTACCTGCAGAAGTTTTAAACTAAATTTAATTACAATTCATCAAACTATTTATTTCCCCTAAGCAATTAAAGTAGCTTAACGCCAGTGGGTGCAATTTCTGGTTCTATGCGATGAATGTCATGATTTAAAGTCTCTCTCTCAGCTTTGCTGAAAGCACAGATTCCATTGTTGTCATGCACTCCAGTTAAACCCAAAACATTTTATTGAGATTCTGGTTGTAATCCATTCAGTTCTTTCATTTAGGATTTTACTCCACTATGTTTTTTTTTTGTTTTTTTTTGCACACATAGGGTCAGTTAGCTCTGATAAACATGGAATTATAAGGTTAAAAAAGTAAGTTACAGGAGGCATAATGTAATAAAAGAGGGAATAAAAATGACGTTTTTTGCACCTTCTCCATGATCCTGTCGATCTGGCGGTTCTGGGTGTCGATCTCGTTGCCCATATCCAGGGCCATGTGGCGCAGGTTGCCAATGATGCCACCCACCTGCTCCAGGTTCTCGTCCATTTCATTTTCCCGGGCGTCTTCTGTTACCCTGCGTGCAACAACGAGGCCACATAAGAACCCTGAAGGGTCTGCAGGAATACCAAACCTTATCCTCCATCTACACAACAACACTATTTGGGGGTCCTTCACAACAATTAAAAAAATGAATTGGATCGAAATATAAATAAATGAATGAAATATTGATAAAAAATCATGTCTGACTGAGTGTTGGAAAGGTTTTTTGGAGAGAATCATATTTGGTAGACAGTTTATTTGATGTAATGATTGTTCTTGTCGACCAATTTGAACTTTCTCTTTCTTTTTTAAATAGTCTGTAGAAAGATACTTTTATAGAATAGAATTAAATTGAACAGTTTACAAAAGGACTCTAGTTTTGAGCCTTTGGTGCAGAGCATAGAGCCTGAGGCGCTGGATCTGTAGCCAGTGTCTCCACACTAGAGGAGTAAGTCCAAAACCTCCATTGTCCAATAAGATGAGGCTTGTTCCTATGGGCCTGGATTTTTCTCAGAGACGCCATCCAAAATTTGGGTTTGGAGAAGATTGCCAATCGGCAAGTTGAAGATTGGAAAGGAGGGCAGCACTGAGGATCGGGTTGAGGGTCAACATGATGAATAAATGAATGAATCAATCTACACACTTCGGAGAGTCTTGTCTGTTAGATCAATTGATGGTCAAAATATTTTAGCATTTCTACCAAAATAAAATCTAGACAGAATCAGTAGAGGAATAATCTGGTGGTACTGACTAATATGTTTTTTTTTTGTTTTTTTTATTTTCAAAGTTGTACTCCATGTGGTTCCACTAGGAAACCTGAAATACCTGAGGTTCAACTGTAATTACAGATTTTTCTCATGTACAGAAGTAGAGCCGTGAACCTCTGATCAGGAGATCGCAGGTTCAGTTTCAACCTTGCCTGCTCTTGTGTCGAAGTGTACTTGAGCAAGACAATGAACACCACATTGCTCCTGGTGGTCTTAGGTTGCCGCTAGTTTTCAACAGTGGAGCCACCATCACTGTGTGTGTGTTCATGGGTGAACAGGACTGTGACTGTAAAGTGCTTCTAACGATAAAAGACTGTACAAATATACGCCATTTACCATTTAGCTATAGCTTTTGGCAAACTACTGGCATCCAATGAACTTTATGATCCTTTTTGTCATCGGTTGGATCTCTGATGTGGGTCTCCGCCTCATTCCTTACCTACGAATGAAGCCTCCGCTGATGGCCATCTGTTCACGCTCGTCCACCACGCGGGCGGGCTGGCTGGCCACCACCCCATCCTGATTGTTCCCCCAGGCCTTGCTGGCGCCGCTCTTCATCCTTGATGGCGATAGCAGTGTGGAGTGCGAAGACAGACCATTACTTAGCAGCTTAGGAGGGACACTCATCGTCTACCTCAACCTGACTGGCTTCTCTTGAGTCTACAAGGAGAGCCTTGGGTTTGAGGCACTGCCACAGCTCTTTGGTCAACTGCATGTGGCACGGTCAGGCTGGCACAAATGTGTTAATTGGTTTCATGCATCCAGCACATAAATAAATGGAGGGGGGGGGGGGACTACAATTCAATTCAAGCAAAGCATAGCAAGCATGGACTGGTTGGTAAATTGGGTTTAGTAGGTGCAAACTGTTAAAAAATGTGCAGAAGGGCTACAGTTAAAGTGAAACAGGCCACTTCCGTTATTATAGCATCCCATATATTATCTACACATGCATCTCCATTATTTCTTTCTCTGGTTCTTTCTTGCAACAGGTTCCCTCCTGCATCATTGCAGTGACAAACCCCCATCCCGCTCCCACAGTTACACATAGACAAGCCTTTGGCGGACACACAACACAGAGTACAGAACGGTCACATTCTCAGGAGGGACGACGACCAATGCTGAGGACAAACTGCCAAACAACAAAAGGAAATGAAACATAATAAGACACTGGAGGGAGTCACTGGAGAATAAAACCCCTTTTGGACATTTCATTTTCAATAGGACCCTACCCCATGTTAGCTTTAGATTTTTTTAAAGATTTTTGACCTCACTTTCCTTTTCCCTGGCAGAGTTCTTTTGAACATTTGGCGTCACAGCAATGAGTGCGACGGAGGTTTTGACAGCATGACACCTGCCATCCAAAAACCATTCCTGCCTCTCGTCAAACACAGCCGTGCTAACACGCCACACCACAGCTTAGCAGCATGGCTTTGAAAATGTTGCCTCACTCTGTCTCATCTGGCAGAAAACCATCAAGATTGGAGGGAATCTGTATGCGTTATTGTCTGTATTTATAAACCCACTCCAGTGAAAATTCTGTTTTTAACATGTTCTAATTTTTTTTCCTTTTTCTGATGATGGAGGACATAATTTAGAAAAATTAAGCTTAACATTGCATTTCTGAGTATTTTTTTTATTTAAATCAGGAGCAGACAAAAAAATGCAGTTTGAAAATATTTGTATTGACATAGAGGCTTCAACCTCCCTGCTATGATGGATGATGGGAAGTGAGGTTGCGTCAATTTCTATTTAACTATTGTCACCCTGCAGAAACTAGGTCCTAAAAACAGGTTTTTAGATTTTGGCTAAAAACAACATTATACTTTAAGAGACGTCTGGGACTGCTTTTACAATAGATTAAAAGATGATTGGAGTGGATCTTTTTAGCCTTTTTTGCTGTCTTGATGATCATTTCTGGGCTTTGTTTACCACTGCGAAGTTGGATTCTAGCTGCATCATGGATGATGACGGTTCTGCCTCCTACACTGCATTTATTAATAGAGATGGACTGAGGCAAGCTCTGTCCCCGCTGACACTACACTTTGGCAAGCATTCACTGGGCCCATGCTTTGATTCTGTCACTTCTTCTAGCCTTTCTATTCATCTTTCTGCTTTGGACGTGTTCTTTTTCCATCTTAATTTTGCAATCTACCCTCTGCTCTCTGGGATCGGATGTTTTGCACACATGTAATCAGGTTTTCTGTGATTGACTTGAGATGATCTGATTAAGTTCTCTGTGCACTGCGAATTCCCGCCGTGAAACTAAACTCATTTTCTCCACTTCATTCCTTGAGCAATCTTGCAGGCCAATCAGAGGCAGACTGATTTAAAAAAAGACTTAAAGCCCCTCAAAGTCAGCTAATTCCAACAGACACCCCAAGTGCAGAGAAGATTAAAAATACAGCGAGCTGCACGACTCCAAAATCCCAGCAAAAAAAATGATCATGTTTTTAATTTGATGCTTTTACCTCCAGAACATGTGTGCAGTCAGTTTGAGGCTGTCGTCCCAGCAGGCTAACACGCCACTATCAGATAAGACTGACCTACATGAGAGTGAGGGCCCTGCAGGAGAAGGTCTAAGCCAACAGTGCTGTTGAGTCGCTCGTGCAGGAGAGAGGCTCGTTCAGCACAGCGCTCTGCAGGAGAGGTGGCACTGCAGAGATGCTGCTGTACAACCGACTTGAGGGTGGGGGCAGAGGGACAGCGAGCTGGATCACCACACGGCGCCATGTGCGAGACAAGAGGTGGAGAGGCAGGATGTAAAATTTCGACAAACCAAGCTTTGAGTGGATCTTCGACGACACCTGACTGCACACATCGACCTAGTTTCTCACAGAAACAAACAGCTCCCTCCTGTGGGTTTTTTTTTGTGCCGTGAATGAGTCATGCATTTAGTCTTCTTTTTTGATTCTTCAAGCTCTGATGTTTTTTTTTCTCATGAAATATTCTCTTTGTCATATTACACTCAAGGCACTTTGCTTAAATTTGATATTGGATATCTGAACGGGGTTTAGAAAATGTAATTCACCGATAAGAGCAGAAAAAGCATGTATTGAATTTCTAAAGACCCACTCTGATGAAAATTGTGTTTTTTTTCTGTGTTCTTATGGCATTTTTCTGATGATGGAGGACTAATATTAAAAAAAAATTTGGCTCAAAATAGCATTTCTGAGTTTATCTTTATTTGAATCGTTATTAATCAGGAGCAGATGATAAATATGCAGTTTTAAAAATAGTTTATTTGTGACAGAAAATATGCTGGGTGGTTTGCCCCAGCCCAACAGTCCCACCCACAACTCAGAGGCAAATCTTCGAATGAACTACTGCCACTCTGCAGAAACTATGTCCTAGAAAACGAAACATTTAAAAAAGTTGGCTAAAAACAATTAATAGAGATCATTGCTTTAAAATAAATCAGCGTGTTCAGAGAGGGTCTTTAATGTTGCATGTTTTTCTTGTAAACAACATCTAACCTATTTAAGACTCTTGAGATCAAAAAGACATTTTGGAATACTATTTATTCATTTATTTAAAATTATAAAACAGAAATAAAAGAACCAAAAAAAGGCTTCATCAACTCCCTTTTTACCGTAAATAAGAGCATTGTCGCAGGCAGCATTTCTGTTATGAGTTGCATCGTCATGCATGCATGAGCATTCCAAGGGTCATGCTCGCCAGTCATTCCATGTCATTGGCGCTCGGAGCAGGAAGGGGTTGTTTTAGGTGGGGGGAGAGGGGAACAGGGAGGTATCGTGGCCTGCAAAAAGGTGAGGGTTTCCTGGATGTTAGCACGGTGCGGTGGTGGTAGAAGATCATGCAGATGAGGAGAAGTGTCAAACTGTCCTGGACCAGACTGGCCAAAGCCTTTTTTGGGACTGAGATCAGCACATTTCCAGCAAAGGTTTCATTTTATAAAGAATGTTAGACGTCAAGAGGCTTCTGAACCGTGCTCTTTGATTCTTTTGGGTAAATATGTTAATGCATTTATTGGCCAATAGCTGCAGTAGAAGCTGTGTCTGAATTCCCTCACTACTCCCTAGACCCTAGACAAAAGAACATTTTAACACAATTCAGACACATGATTACTACTTTTTCCTTTTTTTTTGCACTAAGTAGTGCGTAGTGAAGAGAATCAGACAAAACGCTACTCGTCCTCTTCACCATGCATCATTATTGGAATATTCTTCCTCAGAAGGGATCCATACAGTCTTTGCAGATGGGAATACAATAAATACCCCTGCATTTAAAGACTCTCATCATGAAGCTGTTTAGAGAAGTGGAAGGTTAGAGAATTTGGCACTTTTACTGGGCAGGGAAGGCACTTTTTGATGCTTTATGGAGGAAAGCTTGAACACTTTGTTTTTTTCTTTTCTTTTTGACCTCATGGGATTTGGACATCACTGGTTTGTTTCGAGTGTTGCACAGACTGTGGATTGACTGGGGAGTTTTCTAAAGACCAAGTGTCAAAAGGATTGGCTGAGACTGGAATGCAAGTGGACTTTTGTCAGTTGTGGAACTAGGATCGAGGTCTCGAGGATATCATATTTACCGTTTGAGGCCTGATCTGGATTTGATCAGTTTTAAAATTTAAGTAAATAATTAAAATAAAGTCATGTGGCTCTATTATTTACAAGTAGTCCTCCTAAATCCCCCCCAAAAAAGAAAAAAGATTTAAGTAGATTTACTCAAAGGATGCTTTCACACTAGGCTGTTTGGGCAAAAACAGCTGTGACAACTCATCTGAATTCTGGCTCAACTAAAGAAGCAAAATCGTCTTTGTCCAAAAACAAAATGTTTGGTTTACGTGGAAGTGAACCACGGTGGGAAAAAATCCAAATAGAGGAAGTGATGTATTTTGAGTATGGAAACATTTTGCTCGTCTATGTTCAATTAATTGTGAGTAAACATCGCTCGCTGAAGAGGTACGGTTATGTGATGGACTCATTTCTCCATCATGCTTGTTTTTCTTCCAGGTCAGTGCTCATTTTGGACACTACCATTTTCCACAAATCAGCTGCATGATGTTTTTAGATGGTCTGGTCAATAGTGTAGGAGCAAAACAACCAAATGAAGGTTTAAAGTGCTTTAGTATTCTCTGCCAATTTGAGCCTAATTTGTTGGGCTATCCTGGTGTGAAAGCACAAACGAGAAACGGCTGTGAATTTCTACAATAAAAAGGGCAGTAAGATACAATTTTAGCCATTGTTTATGTAGATCATGAAGTTGTTAAACCTTGTAGGTTTTGTCAATTAGTGACAAAACAAACTGCAGACCTCCATTAATAAATGGATCAATATATAGGCTTGTTATTTCAGTTTGACCTTTAATTCACAGTCTCTTTCTGAGTGGATTAGAAGTGTTTTCTAGAAAATTATCCTCCTGAGTCCACCTCATGTGGATGACAGAGAGCCTCAAACATCTCAATCTGAAGCAGGGCAGATTATTGGCTGATGGCCGCGGTGATGCCACTTCTTCCCCGGATGTTTCTTTTTCTTTTTCTGAGACACTGAGTCTTATTTCGAAATAGCAGGCAGGCAGGCAGGCAGGCAGCACCTACTTGTTGCATGGACAGGAGCAAAGACCACAGAATTTCCCTAGATCGTTCAAATTCTTTTCTGCATCCTTCATGTCCTTATTGATTTGGTCCATTCCCTCCTCGATGCGCTCCAGTTGCTCTGATTAAACACAAGTCATTTATCCCCCACAGAATGAAGAGAAGCAGAGAGAGAAAGAGAGATCAAGAGAAGACAAAGGAGAGAAGACAACATCTTCAGACACCCACTATGACGGAAGGAACTGAACCAAAAAAAACATGTTAAAGAAAAGATAAAAAATAAAAAGGAAAAACTGGACGCCACCACATATGTAAAGAACCTCTGGGGCACATCGTCAGTACCTACTTGTTACATGGACATATGAAAAGCCCACAGCAATTCCCTAAATCTTTTAAATTTTTCTCGGCTTCCTTCATGTCTTGGTTGATATGGTTCATGCCATCTTCGACACGATCGAGTTGCTCTGGTCAGGACAAAGGGATGACAGTAGTGGAATGAATTTCATTGACAGAAATATGAGTTATGATGAGCAGAAACTGACAGATGTGTGCGTGTGGGGCTGGACTTCCTGTGTGTGAGAGTGGCAGGGTTAGACTGGACACTCCACAGTACGATCATGTGATTTTTGGAAGCAAAAAGAGGTTTGTAGCTGCCAAAGAGTTCCTGCTGAATTTTCAAAATAAAAGTCGTGTTTTGTGTTTCAGTCAATAAAAAAATGTAGGACAATCCCAAACAATTTTTAAGATTTGATGACAAACTGATGCAGTCTGAGAATAAAAGACAACTTAGCAACACTTAACAATAAGGTTTACAAAAGGTTGCTTCATTAAATTAATAAATATTAGGAAGCACACATCCGTAAACCTTAAAATTTAGGTTTTTCTTCCCTAATGTGGTCAAAAGTTGCACCATTCAGTGGTTAATTTTTAACAATGATATGGCAAAAAGTGTGTCTTATTTGAAGATGTAACAGCTTTACAGAAGTATCATCTTATGTAGACTTTCATTTAACAATTTCATCTAATTTATTTTAGAATGATTTCAGCATGTTTAACTATTTATTAACTTCTACAAAGTTCCTTTTTTAAACATAACTTAACTCTGTGAAACACAGAGGTGGTTGGAGACAAATCAAATGTTTGCTTTATGAGAAAATACATGACATTGTATTTTCTGTATAGTGGAAGAAAGTTTTTATAAATTAAAGAAAATGACATGAAATGACAAAAAAAGAAAATAAAACCCTAAATCCATGTTAGATAAGAGAAATCAATTGTAATAAAAAATACACAAAACCTTTATTTAACAAAAACAAGACAACTTGTTATTATGATTATTATTATTTTAACTTTGATTTTTTTTGTTTCACTAAAATTTTTTCTCTTCTTCAATGTCTCTGCAGGGGCTACGTACTTAATAAACCCCCAAATTGCACAAAAAAGGAAAAACAAATAAAATTTTGCTTGTGCTTCTTTTTAAACGTATGGTTACATACAAACAAAAAATGTATCAGTATAACTTGTTTAACACATTTCTTGGGTTATTCAAGTTGGAATCTATTTTTGTGTTACTTATTAGTGTCTTACAAATTGTTGGGGTTATAGTGGTTTAATTTTAAACAAATTTATGTTTTTCTTTTCCTGAGTTAAAATGTCCCAGAAAAAAAATTAATCACTATTGAATCTCAGCTAATGGTTATTTTTAAATGTGGATTTTTTAGTGTTAAATGGATTAAAATCATGAATAATTTGTGTTTTATTGGTCAAATCAGAAACCAATAATGGTCAGTTAAAAATCAGTTCCCAGAAAAAGTTAGGTTCCATAACTGTCATCTTTAAATAAAATTGGTAAAAAGTTTAAAATCAGGAACAAAGAGTTATTTATATATTCAGCATAATTTCTAAACATTTTCCTTGAATACTTTAAACATTTCTGCAACATTTTTTGTCTGTTAAATTTATATTTTAAAATTGCATTTCAATACTTTCCTATAATAAAAACGAAGAAAAAACATTGGTCAAATCTTATGTGACTTGATGTAAAGCTTCTACATGTGTTCTTGACTACTGCTGTTCCATTACTTTATGAAACATTACCTATTTTGTTTAAATCCACAATAAAACTATTGTTAAAAAGACTATTTATGTCTCCCAATAAACTAATATGTAGTTCACATTTCAGCATTTAAGGACATATTTCTTCGTACTCTATAGTCTCTCTTAGTTCCATCATCAAGATGAACATCTTTGTAGGATTTACTGTCTTTTTAACTTCAAAATAAAAGTCTTACTTTTACTTTTATTTATTTATTTGCAAAACCAACAGATCTACTTCCTCACTATAGAAGAACTTATGGTGCCAAAATAAAGTAAAATTCAATATTATGATGTTACTTAAAAAAATGTTATTTAAAAACCGTATCTGAAGTAATGCCTGCGTCTCATACTGCACACATCCCTGAAATAATACAGAAGCAAACAGTAGATAATGTATTAAAAGCCGCTGTGGCCTTTAAAAGGCTGCAAATTAAGACAGGATACTGACAAGATGCCCTTTATTATCTTTTATGGATGTGTGCTGCCTGCAGACTGATTGTAACTTCCTGATCTGACATCTGCTTTGCTTGTGTTTGACACAGTTCAGCAGAAGTGTGAGCTCTTTCATCGGTTAGGGCTGTGATTTAGGAGCCTTGGTTTATCATGCTGATGTGGTGGACAGTGGGCTGGTGGCTGTTCCACAGAAACAACACAAAAAAAGAGCATTTCCACTTTGGCTGTGATTAAAGCAAATACAGTGCAAGCTGAGTGTGAAAAAGGATGTGGCACGGTTAAATATGGAGTGAAAACTAGTTCACTGACTTGTTATGATTTGTCAAAATCCCTGGTTGGCATGAATTTTAGGATATTTTGAGTTGCTTATAGAAAGATGTGACCTTTATGAAGATCAACAAACTTTCAGAGTTTTAATTTGATTTTTGATTAGATTATTATTTCATCTGAACTCCAAAGTTCAGTAAAGGTATTCCGGTTGAAAAACTATTTTAAGAATGATCTTCCTGTTTGTTTATGGTTTATTTAATCCTTTTTTCCATCAGTTTTCTCCTCTAAAACGTGTCTGTCGCTGCTCAACCAGGGATTGTACAAATCGGTTTATGGCTTGAAAGACAAAAGGTTTTTATTTTGTCATTACCAGTTAAATCAATCGTTCTTCTTATGCAACAGAAATATTGTGGGCCTGTTCAGCTGCAATCAGAGCTTCATTCAAAAACTGACGAGAAGTCTTCCAAATCAACACACACAGATCAAAGAACGGTCTAGAAATTTTACGGCCGCCGCTTTCAGCGGTGGCTCCACAACATTATACATCTTTAAATGATTTAGCACTTTAAAGGTATTTATTTTCTGTCTTTTTTGGCTAAAAAACAAAACTACCCAAAAATTGCTGGTGGCAAACAAAAAGCTATCAGGTGAAAGAAAAATGTGAGCTAAAGGAAACAAAAGGTTAAGGAAGGCAAATGAAGGAACAACCTCCACCCTTCAGAAATCAAAGGTACCATGCATCAAATCAAGCTGTACTTATAACGGCACTTCTGTGTAGGAGGGAAGGAAAAAATAAATGAATTTGAAAAAGCAATAAAAGAATAAGCATACAAAACAAATCATCTCAGTCACAAAGGTTCTCAGACCATTTAAAATAATCTCAGCAATTATAAGTTCAGTGTTTGGTTGAGGATGAGTTATTGCCTTTTCTCTAGTTGACTTACCTCCCTGTTCATCCAGCATGACCAAAGTCCTGATGCCAGCATCTTTGCTCTATTCCAAACAGACAAAAAGAAGAGGAAAGGGGTGTTGGGGGCAGTATGGGCAGAGTTAAATCAAGGTTAGTTGTGACAGGAAAGAAATCAGAAAATAAGTTTCTTGGAGAATAAAAGACACAAAAAGGTGTTTTTGTTTTTATAAGATGTAAATAACCACCTTAATTATTTTAGTCTGGAACTGGTACTTTACTGTAACATCACTTGCTGTGCTAGCAAAAAACTCTCACAACATGATACTCCCACCCCTGTGCTTGACCACAGGCTTTAGATGTCAGAAGCAGCAATAAAAGGACATTTCAACGTTTTTGTTTAAGTGATTTGGTCTTTGTTTAACCCATTTACACTGGGACTTTAGCTCCAGTGTTTACATTGTTTCGACTACTGTAACTTGTCAACTGTTTATGCAATCAACGTAAAAACCGCAGCAGTGTAACACTTTACGTTAGTAATGTGTTGCCGATATAAAAGGGTGCTTTTCTCTGCGTCAGAATCAGCTAATTAACGTTGATTGCATAAATGGTCAGAGTTCTATTTAGGTGTCACCAGAGCTCTGGTGTTCGAGGGTTGAATGAGTTTTGCTTCAAAACAACTGACTATTCCCTTTTACAAACTTTTCTTTTTATATAGATCATCACTGCGGCAAAAGTCCTGCCGACAATTTCTAATAAATTCCTGTCGCTCTGCAGAAACTGTCTCTCAAAAAACGACTTAATCATAGTTAATAAACCACTGGGAACCCTTTGAAAATAAATCAAAGTGATCGGAGTGGGTCTTTAAAAGCTAAACAAATCCTGCTGAGTTGGGCCTGCAAAAGAACTTAGCATAAAATTCCCCTCTGACAACCCCCCCCCCCCAAACATTCTCAGGACTAACACTTTTTTCCAACTTTATATCTTATTATGAAGCTCTGCTAAGGTGAAATGTTGCACCTGCTCTGACCCGATAGCTACAACTAATATTATGTTGTGTGAGTGTAAACGCCCACTTACTGACACAAAAGAATGCTCTCATATTCTGCACTTTCCACTGAGCTGCTCTCTCAGCAGTTGGAAAGAAATCCAAACGGATATCATGAAGGAAAACGATTCTGCAAGTTTGTTCACCTCTTGCTTAGAAACCTCATATTATCAAGAATATGAGACCAAAAGACTTGACACGGATCACACAAAAAGGTGGTGAGCACTTCAATTACTTTGTATCAATCTTTTGTTTTTGTCTATTTGCAATTATTCCAGAAAGCTTAATTCTGGCTATTTCTAAGAAGGTTACATCCACTGAAGATGAATGTTTTTAATCACAAAGCTGATGTCTGCCTTGCTTACTTCCTCTATTTTCTCACGTATTGATTTTTCCAGCCGAGGCCAGCTAAAGCTGTCTCTCTCTGGCGTTTTTTTCTTTAATGTGAGCTTGATGTTTTGTGCCTCATTTTTCCCTCTCACTCCCTGCTCTTCATCTCTGTGGTGTTCTATCACCCTGAAGGAGCAGTAAAACTTTCCCCCTTTCTCTCGTCTCCTCTGTCTGCCTCCACCCGGGGCAGTTGCAGGGGTGGAGCTACAGTGAGACAGATCAATGTGACCTTGAGAGCGGCAGAAGATATCTGTGCGCCCCCCCCCCCCCCCGCCCCTCTGTCCTTCCATGCCTCGCTGAGCCCTCGTCTTCCCTCCTTCCTCCATCTGTTTATTTGATGTTTGCTCTTGCTGCTTCCCAGTAAATCTCCATTTGATTTAAAAATTTTGTTGAAGCCCTCAAGTTCAATTTTGAATGCCGTTCCTACATTATTGTGAACACCTGATGTGATCAGCAAACAGACCAGTAAGTTCAGAGACTTAAGAGTAAAGCTTTGACTTTTAACCAGTTCATTTAGGAACAAAAAGTTGCTCTTGGGCTTTTTTTTTTTTTTTGAAGATCTCTGGCACCAACATCCTAAAACCCAAACCTCTATACCTTTAAATCATAAGGGATAAATACTTTTGAGCACCTGAAAAATATTTGCACATAAAAATTGATTCAGCATTGAAAAAGAAAAATAACCGCAACAACTGGGACACAATGTATTAAAAGCAGCCTTTTTGCCGCCCAGCTGGGAGGTAAATCGAAGGTATCAATTAATTTGAACTTAAGCAAAATTACTTTTGGGAAAATTTGGATTTTTTCTCCCACAGCACTCTGCTCTCTTGGGCTTTTGTTGTTTGAATTAAGGTCTCTCACTACGCTTAGTCGTTGAAATGGCAGCCAGCAAAGAGGCAGAGAAGGAACAATTTCTTCAGTTCTATAGAACCGGTTCGGTTTCGCAACTTCCGTCTTGGAGTAACAAACCACACACTGCAAAATCAGTTTGAGCACTGTTCCTACCTGAAATGGGAGTATGAGAAATTTCCTTCAACACTTGAAATGGAGCCACTTTGTCGAGTGTGAGAAGTGCTGCTCCCTACGAGATGCTGAATCTAGCAGCATCTCACAAAACACATTGTACAACAAGCATTTTTACAGCTTGTATTCAGGTCCACAAAAATTGTGTTTTTGGTACCTTTAACATGTTTTTGTGGCATTTTTCTTATGATGGAGGACATATTTAAAGAAAATTAAACTCTAAATTGCATTTCTGACTATTTCTTTATTCCGTTCGTTGTGAATCAGGAGCAGATGAAAAGATGCTAGTTGAAAGATTGTATTTGTGACGTAGAAACTAATTGACGGGCTTCCTGCTCCACTCCATACACAAAAAAAGGTTCACTAAAACAGATATTTTCCAATTACAATCATAAATGTGAATCAACCATTTGAGGAATTTTATTAGCAGCATCCTCGTAACATTAGACAGCCATTTGCTGAATATTATTCATTAAAATTATTTTGGAAACAACTGTTGCAATAAATCAATTTTTGGAGTAAAGATTCCTGGTTTTAGTTAAATGCAGCTTTCTTTTCTTTTGAAGTTGAAGGCTCTTGTATTTCCTCACTGGATCATTTTTGTCAAAAGAGGCTTTTCCAAATACATTTTTTTGTTTACTTTTGATGTAGCGCAGCTTCTTTAAGAAAGTAGCGGACAGATTTTTCATACGTGAGCGAGTTACTTAACATGCATCAATAATTAGTTGGAATTTGGAATTTAGTAGTTTTCTAAAATAAAATTTCCTTCAGAATACCATTATACATAGTAAGTAAAGTAACGTAAAGTGTAAAGTGATTGTTTTTTTTATTATTTACTTTTTGTGACTCAAAAAAAGTGAGTTGGGGACCATTGTGTTAAATCATCACCTTTATAGGCTCCTAATGAAACTTTAGTGCACACACAGGTCATTGCTCCATCATGGCTGCCTCTTACCTCTTCCACCAGCTGCAGCATGCGGCGAGTGCTCTCCAGTGACTGCAGGGAAATGAAAACTTCTATTAGAGTGATGCACAAATGACAGGAAACAGCTCTAAACAGAGATTACAGGGACACATGAGGTGCAAATGCTGAATTGTACTGAAAATGTTAATGCACGTAAAAGGATCTTTAGTTGTTATAGATGTGTAAATCTCTATCTGGTCATGTGTTAGGAATCAAACTGAGTTTTCTTTTGGAACTTGTTTGGTTCTCATTAAGAGCGCCGCAGCACTGCGGATAAAAATAACTTTACTTTTGTTATAAAAGCAGGCTTTGATCCCTCCCCTCTCTGACTGGAGGACACCTATTATTAGCCCGTGCACCGGTACATATGTGAGCGCATGTTCCAGTTCTCTTTCCGAGAAGTGCACAGCCCAGAACAACAGCAGACTGGGAAATTTTGCCCTTCACTTTGGTGTGTGACATCAGGATTAAGAATAATAAAAACTAAGGAATAGACTTTATATCTAACGGCTGCATATATGAATATTTCAGTCATATTTAAGTTTTCTTGTCTTTGCATTCCTGTTTTTGAGTCTAATTACCAAAATTAATGCAGATCCCAAAGCTGTTGGAAATGACTGAGAAATGACTGTTTTGCTGCTCTCGCCATTTTGTGCCCAGCTGACATCCATGCATATGTGTGCACATCTGTGTTTAGTGTTCTGCTCAGCTGCACCACTGTGAGTCATATGTGGAGCTGGAGGCAACTGGACCATGTGTGCACGTGTGTGGCGTTCACACAGACACATGAATTTGTAACGTATAACAATATGAAGTGCGCAGAGGTTTTGCTTAAAGTCGTGCATGCATGTTGATGTACGCTTTTTGAGCTCAACTGAGCGTCGCTCTCACCTCATCGGCTAGCTGGTCAGCCCGCTGCTGCATGTCTGACAGCTCATTGCGCATGTCTGCGTCCTCTGCCATGGCTGTTGGATTTGGGGGGTGGAGAAGGTCTCCAACAGGGAAGTGAAGATCCTAATGGGAGTCAGGGGTTACCTGGAAGCACAAAGACACCGAGCATTTAGACCACAGAAAGCTGGATTTAGAAACCAGATTCCTTAAACTGTAAACTTTGCAGCCTTTTGGACACAAATAAAACACAACAGTTATTTTGAAAGGTGCATAAAGGACACAGTCTGTGGTTAAAAGGGAGTGATGTTTGAGGTAAATTCCAGGCATCAGACAGGGAGGAGGATTTTCTGAAGATTAGCAGCACAGGATGATGGAGCATCGCTGAACACAAGATTACCAGGAAGGGGCCCTGAACGATGATCGTGAAACAACTTGTCATGTGTCCAATGAGTTTGCTAGATCCAACGGATGTGTGCGAAGGACATCCATGTTTGTCAATCTTGCAGAATTTTGTCAACTTTGCAGCATCTTTAAACCTCTTTTGGGAGTCCTGCTTCGTTTTCCTGGCTAATCCTTCTATGGTGTCATTCAGTGTAACCAGTAGGATTAACAGATAGTTTTATCATGGATTACAGATTAAATGTGCATGGAGACACCCAGGTGCACCAAATCAAGCATTTCTCACATTCTGCATTGGATCTGGCCATTAAAAAGGCTAATTGAGATTGTAAATCTGTGGATTATTTTGGCTGATTAAAGAAGCAGGAGCAGCAGATTCATTTTACATTTACACAGTCTAATTTTGCAGTCATCCGGTCTCACTGGTCACTATTTTGTTCTGCTGTCCCCTCTATTTTAGGGTTTTCCACAAAGATTTCCCCAACAATACCTGCCTGTCACTCAGATGCATCTAATCTGAAGATTTTTTGTTTTACTGCAAAGACAACAAAGCATCTATCTCTGAAAAGCATAACATTTCATGACAAGATCACATAAAATAAGATCACTTTAGAGGCTGCATCTCTGCAAATGCTCAGTTTATCACAGCACTTAATCAGAAAACCAGCGCATGCACACTCTTTATGCTTCTCCCTCTCTCCTTCCCTTTCCTTCCTGTAATGCTTCACGGCAGCCATGTTGGATTACATAAACCCCGCGAGTGGTCAGAATATCTGAGAGCTGGATGTTTGAAAAAAAAAAGCCCTCCAAATAAATTGCTGGGACAAGAACAGCCTTCATTGTCTGCAGTTACACAACCCAACACAGAAATCTTCCCAGGTTTTCTTCCCACCAACTACACGACAAGAAAGAAACCATGATAGCTGTAGTTAAAAAGCAACAAAATGGTAACAAACGAGTAGTTCAAAAAAACGTTTGGTTTCTTGTTTTCCAGGTTATCATGACTTACAAAGACTATTTTAGTGATTGGATTGAACTGAAGACTATCTTCTATAATCATGAAATGTTTCTTCTTTATTCATGCATAGAATGCGTCAGTTTGATGTATTTTTGCTTCTTTAAGCATGCCGCAATGCTTAAAGAATGTTGTATTGATGATATTTTAATCTTTTGTCAATAATAATACTAATATTGACTCTAAAATTGAAGGGCAAGTAAGAGGGTAAAGCTTTTTGCTTGCCACCCTGGCAAGAATACATGTCAGCATCACATTGATCAAATAATGGATAAGACAAAAATCTTCTGATTAAAAAATGTCATTTTTGCACTATATAAAATAAATTCTTTTCAGAATTCATATTTACAGAACAGACTCATTCTGAAGGCTTCTGTTAACCTCTTAATACTTGAGCTAATCCTCTATATATATATAGTTACAGAGTCCCAGTTTAACAGAAATAACCACTGTGGTAATATAGCCCAAAAAGTGATGTCCATACATGCGGAAAGCTAGGTTTTAAGAGGTTAAAAAAACATTTATTTTTATATCTTTTCTTAAAGTTAAATACAAAATGCTTATGTTTTAATGAAACACCTACATCAATTACATTTTTGATGTAATAAAAGCTAAATTCTGGTGATCAAAACATGCAAAACATAAATGTTACAAACAAAAACCCAATAAACTGGATGATGAATATTTAAAAAAAGTTTTTAAAGAGGGGAGCCAGATTTCAAAACTAAAAGCGTCATGATTTTAAAATGAAAAAATGGACTTCCTGTTCAAGACTAGTTCAAAAGATTAAAATAAATGGAGCCAAGTTAGTTTAAAACTTAACCACTGGTTGTTTTCATTTATTTATTTGTACAGAATTCTTATACGTCAATGTAAAGCCATCAAATATACAACAGAAAATAAACGGTTTCCTAAACGTTTTTTCATTGTTTTAATGTATTACATAAAAAGCTTC
Organism: Oryzias sinensis; assembly: GCA_037389245.1. Classification (NCBI taxonomy): domain Eukaryota; kingdom Metazoa; phylum Chordata; class Actinopteri; order Beloniformes; family Adrianichthyidae; genus Oryzias; species Oryzias sinensis. The sequence continues at coordinate 11,206,688 of CM074509.1, forward strand.
TAACCCAGAGGCTGCCCCACTATTTCCCCCACTTTACCACTGTATAACTCTGATTTAACACACTGGCAGATTTTAAGCCCATATGTTTACAATTTCTTGCACTTTTATTTTGAGAGATTTTCAAAACTCTTAGTTGCATCCTTGCTTTTTTTAAAGGTTATTTTTGGATTATCTTTTCCAGTAGCACTCATCTCATTTCATCTTTGCTTATATTATCTGGGGGTAATTTGTTTCACAAACTTAATCTTTTTTAATTTAGAGTGCAAACTGAAAGGGGTGTGGTCTTTTGATTGACATGTAGCATTGCTGAATCTTTAAGGTTCGGGGATTCCACTACCTGCCAAGATGACCGTAAAGGCAAAAGATATTGAGGCTTCAGAAGCAAACCTCTGTTGTTTTAGGAAACAGGAGCAGAAAAACATGGAGATCTATAATCATTTTAATATAAATTATTATTATAATTGAATATTTTATTATTAATTATCTAAAAAAAAGTTAAAAAATCGAATGTTGCTTTCAGAGTACTCAAATTTTTAATCCAAAGCTGCTTCGGTTTATCAGAGAGTGTGTACAGTGCTTTATCCTCACTCTAGCTAATTGTTAAAGTGACTTTAGTTGTCATAACACAACGATCCGAAGTTGTCGTCGGCATTTGCCCCCCCTTGAGGGAGTCACAGCCATGCTTATGGTTTAGCTTTTCTTGCTCTTTTTTGCAGCTGGATCAGGTGAATTCTGATGTAAGTAAACAGCAGGAAGAATAAAGGGGATGGCTGAAGAACGAGTGGAATATTAAATGTTGTGGACCATTGAGGCATGAGAGATGTACAGTATGAGACAGATAGAGACACATTTCTGTATAAAGCCTGCTGCGCAGGTGGCTCCAAACCTCCTTGTTCCGTTGGGGGAAATTCGCTGAGAATCAACATTTTTCACATCTCATGCATTGACCAGAGAGCAGGGAGATCCACCTTTGTGTGGCCGCTGCTCAGAGTCGACACCCACCCACATGGCCTTTATCCCCCAGTTCTGTCACCCTGTCATCAGGCATTACCTTCCTCCTGACATTTATGGCGGTAAAAGGTAAGCTGCCTGATCCTCTAACCTGACGGCAACAGTAAAGTTCAGGAAATGGAAAATCAAATGCGTGCATGCACACACAATGCACTGAGCACACAACCTTATCTCCATGCTGCTGTCTAAGAGGAAACACAGGTGTTCCCCCCTTACTTTATAACTTGGGGCCAAGGTTACTCATTAGCAGCTTGATTGCATTTATGGATCAAGCAGACAAATAAGGCTGCAGTCATCATCACAGGAGCTGCAGGTTCAACGCCTGTGTTTGGAAAAACTCAGCAAGCACCTATCAGCACCGCAAAACAACTTTGATAAGACATCCACGTCTGTAGAGTTTCTTACAAGCTACAGAAAATTGGTATAATAAACACCTAGACAACACAATGATGACCTCATTTCAGTTTTGAGTTCTCATATCCATCTACAGCAGCAGGCCTTGATTTCTCTCCTTTATTACTCCAGGATTTTTACTGTTAACTTAATTTTATTGATTTAAACCTCATAAAGTCACCAAATATAACCAACAAAAGTCTTTATAGCCAATTAATCTTTACCAAAAAGTGTGAATTTTATTTTATTTTAAAGTCTTATCTAAACAAATTTTTTAAGTCCAGCTTAAAGGAAAAGAGGACTTTTGTAATGTGCTAAAAAAAATAGATATTTTGTTCTTCATTTTCTATTGCCTAGGGAAATTCTGCTAGGTTTTGCTGCTCCTGTGGTAAAAATAGACGATAGATCCTTGCTTTACCAGTTAAAAGTGCGTCCCTGTGCCTCTCTCTGCTTTTTATGTTTGAGCACATGAGCGTGAGTGCAGCTGCCATTTTGTCTGCTCCCCACTAACAGTTTTTAAATTCTTCATTTCCAAGTCACCATCTAACACTTGTGCACTTTGACGACACATCTTGACTCATCCGGTCATAAAACTAATTCAATAATGGTCAGACGTCACTCAGGAAGTACTGAGACACAGTGGAGCGCCGCTTTCTGGTTCCTGCGTCACCGCTCAAACTCACAGCAGGATGATGTGCTCAGAGTCAGAGGGAGAGAAAGTCTATGTGCAGGCATCAGTAAGTGGAATTAAAGGTCATCTGCATCCCTGACAATATATAACTTAGACTGGACTTGAGCTGTATTCAGTATTCAGTCAAAACAGCATTTTTCGTCTGTTCTTGATTCACAACGATTTGAATAAAGAAATACTCTTAAATACTATTAAATACTCTTAAATACTATTAAAATACTAGAATTGCAATTTTTAGCTTAATTTTCTTTATATATGTCTTCCATCATTAGAAAAATGCCACAAGAACAGGTTAAAAACACCAATAATGCCATTTTCATTGGAGTGGGTCATAAAGTTTAGATACTAAAATAAAATCCTTGTCTGTATGGATATCTGTCTCACTCACATTCATTTTTTTTTATTTTTTATTTTTATATTATTTTGGCTCACCCAGAGTTAAGCATCGGTTTCTGCAAAAGTACCTTTTGATGTTGATTTGGTGTTGAGGGTTGACCACTGTTGATGTTCGGAGACGTTTTCAGGTTCCAGATTCAGATTTTACTCTTTTTCTACGCATGTATGTGTAAAGGCTCTTAACAGACTAAGCAACAACAAACAACCTCATCTTAAAGCACCAAAACAAGCCCGTATCATTGTCAGTCCACTACCGTACCAGGCAAACCAAAACCTAAGTTAAGGTTTGTTTTCTCCTGAAACCTTTTCAAACCATACTGTAGCCTTCATTCTTCTAATTGTGCTGAATTGGACATGTTAACTGGGGTTGGTGAGCTTTGAAGTTTTAGTGGACTGACATGGAGGCAAATTAGCTAAACTAAATTTATTATGTTCAGACACAACTGAGGCATCAGAGCAGCAAACTGGCTTTGCACCCATTTTGAGCACGAACTTGTCAATAGATGATATTTAACAGCATCAATCCAGGATGAACTCCCCGAACCCATCATAACTTGGACATGCTCTGTTAACACCTGAGGGCCAGAAGGAAGCACAAACAATGGGTGAGGCTACTGATCAGAACATGTGAGGTATCAGATGACTGTGATAATAATATGATCCCTTGATAAATGTTCTATTTCGTGAGACATGTTGGAAGCTTTGCCTGGGTTATAGGACATAATTTCTGCAGAGCGGCAATAGTTCATCAGAAATTCACCTATGAGTTGTATGCTCGTCTGATGGCGTGGAGTGAGCTTATCTCCCGCTAGCTTATAGCACATCACATCCCCAACCTAATATTACCGGGGCAAAAAAGTGCTGAGCAATATCAGAGCGATACAACGGAGTGAAGCAGAGAGTTTGTGTCTCGTGGATTGTAGCACCTACTGTATGTCACTGCTAAAGGCTTTTTCCAACGCCATTCTTTCCCCTAATCCTCATTCATTGCAATTTTAATCTAATTTTCTTCCATTATGCCCCCCCATTATCATAAAAAACTCTACAACATTTTCAACACATTTGGGTCTTTAAAGCCCTGGAACCCAGATGGGTTTGAAAAGTCACAAAAGTCTGGGATTTCCAGGCTCAACTATTTTAAATTATGAGTAAAACAAGAAGATTTTCAGGTTAAGAAAGATTTTCTTAAGGTTTTTTGATCAAACGCACAATCGTAAAAAAAAAACAAAAAAACACAAGTGTGTTTGTAGAGCAGATTTAAGAAATATCCAAAAAGAAAATCAAAATCCAGCCGGTTTTTCTTAACAACTTTAGCTTAATCAAACACTGAAGTGACAGAAAAGAAGGAATAATGATCCTTTTATGTGGGCCTCAATTTCCCTTGGGTTTTTCCCTTCAGGGGTCACCACAGCAAATCAGCTTCCTCCATCTAACCCTGTCTTCTGCATCCTCTACTCTAACTCCAGCTACCTTCATGTCTTCCTTCACTGCATCTATAAACTTTCTCTAGACCAGGGCTGGCCAACACTGGTCCTCCAGAGTCTCAACCCTGCCTGTCTTTCAATCCTCCCTGACCAGCTTGCTGCTGATTGGTTGACTCAAGTAATTCCACATCCTGATTGACTGAACACACTTGATTCAAGTTGTCAGCATCAAGCAGTCCAGGGTGAGCTAAAAACCAGGCAGAGTTGTGGCGGTTGGGGAGCAGGGTTGGCCAGTCCTGCTCTATAGACCTCTAGTCTGGCAGTTCTAGACTCAGCATCCTTCTACCAATAAATTCACCGTCTCTCCTCTGGACATGTCCGAACCATCTCAGTCTGGCCTTTCTGACTTATTCTATACCTCTGATGTACTCATTCCTGATCCTATCCATCCTGGTCACTACCAAAAAGAACCTCAGCATCTACATCCTCCAGCTCTGCTTCCTGTCTTTTCCTCAGTGCCACTGTCTCTAGACTGAACAACATGGCCGGTCTCACCAGTTTTCTACACCTTTCCTTTCATTTGAGGTGAAACTTTTCTCCACCCATTCCAACCAAATCACAATGTCATCTGCAAACATCATAGTCAATGGGAATTCCAGTCTAACATAGTTTATCACCATTACAAACAGGAAGGAGCTCATTTTAAAAGTCAAATATTTACCAGTTTCCTTGTGATCACTGCTGTAAACCAACAAAATAATTAACACCACACCACAGGAGTATAACTTGTGAAACTTTAACAAGCTGCATATATAGGATTACTTGGAGAGTCTCTTCATTACCACTGGAACTGCAAGAAACCATGCTAAGATTATCTTTTGAAATTATAAGATGATCAGTACTCATAAAAACAAGAAAAGAATCTGCTGCTAAACTGGCCAGTGAAGTTTTTTTAAAGCTACAATTGCTCTTGGTAGCATGCTACATCAGTTTCAGTTCAATCCCAGGAGGTTAAAGCAGCTAATAACGTTAAAATGACTGTTTTTGTTGATTCATCTGGGACTTAAGTTTCAATCAATACACCCAATAAACATTACAGGAGGAGACTGCTTGGGTAGAAAAACAATGACCATAGCAAGCCTGAAGTGCAATGTTAGGTGGCTTGACAGACATGGTGTTATGTTAGCTGCTGCAGTTTTTCCATAAAAAATATTCATTTGAAAATAGATCAAAAGATGATTGGAGTGGGACTTAGTTAATGCGTCACTTCAAATTTTACTTGCAGCTTTAAGCGCTTTTCATGTACTAATTTTGTATTCTGTTATCTGCAGACATTTTCATCAACTATGACAGAAATACAGACAGTGTAAATACAATTTTTAGGCTGGGCCTGTCATCATGCATGGGCGTTCGATCAGTTCGATCCCAGGAGGTTAAAGCAGCTAAAGCACAGCTTTAGGAAAATGACGTCAGTTCTCTGAGGTGGTATCAATAAGAAGAAACGTCCAACCTGGAGGTTTCCCCTATAAAACAGCTGGACATTGGGGCTGGGGTGTGGGACGAGGACACTTGCTATATCTAAAACTACCCTGCCCAGTATCTATGTGGAGAAATCCTAACTTTCAAATAGAATCTGCATCACATAAGCCTCCCAGGCATGTTATACAACCGATATGCAAATTCTGTGGGACGTATTGTATCCTTGCCCTGGGAGGTTTGCTAAGCGGCGCTGTGGAGAAGATGATAAACATTGAGTCCCATACCGATGTGCTGGTTACTGGGTACATATATGGTCACAAATCCTGCATGCAGTTCTCCAAGCCAAATGAAAAGCAAAAGTTAAGTTTCTAGAGACTCAAGAGCACTGCTCAGATTCAGCATCCACTTGAACGGAAAGGGTTTCGTCAACTTATTCAAGCTGCGCTGTTTTTGTTTTGTTTTGTTTTTTGACTCCTCTGCCATTGCAAATGACTGCTTGGCTGCTGGAGGGCTGTGGAGATGTGACTCTTGACAAGCAAAACATGACAGACTGCGCTGCTCCTGGGTTTCTGTTGGCAGTAAAGCCCAAAAAGAAAAAAGAAAAGCTTGCAGGAGGCATGCTTTATTTTGAGTTCTCATCTCCATCTACAGCAGCAGGCCTTAATTTTAAGCAATGGGTTGGATTCAGGCTGGTGCAGGCAAACATATGACCAGCTTTTTAAAAGAAAAATGATGGTAGAAGGTATCTTTACTACAATATAATTACAATATCAGGGCAGAAGCTGGAGAAAAAACACAGAAGACATCAGATGGAATGCCAATGTTGGAGCTCAAGCAATTACTCTCCAATCTAGACTGCTATTTTGCATGCAGGCTTGGCTCTGCAGAAACCTGAAGGTTTAGAGAAGATGTTCAGCCATTATGCACAGATGGACAGATTTACCTAATAAAAATGAAAAGATCTAACCGATTTGGGGGCAGAATAAGAGGAGCGACAGCACAGCTGACCATCTCTAAAACAAATTTATTATAGATTTAATAATTCTAGAGAAAACAGGTTTTGAGATCAAGATGAAATAGAAAGAAGCTTTTAATTATTAATGCATAAAAAGTACATTTCTGCAGCCAGATATAAATGCTGCTTTTAATTTTTATTGTTTCATGTATAAATAGTTTTAAGCTGCTTAGTACGGTATTGATGAGTTGTTTTGTTGGAGGAGTTAAAATGAAAACACTTTTGTTTAGACAGTATACCTTAACTGCAAAAATCAGTCGTAAACATTAATAATTCCAGATGGTAAAATGCATTTTATTTTCTAAAATGAAGCATGTATCTCCAATTTGCAACTCTGCTTTCAGGAAATCTTTCTGATCCTTTTCTTCAGAAGAGAAAACATTTTGTTAAATTGAAAATTTTCAAGGTCAAGCTGAACGATAACTACCAGTAGTTCTTTAAAATGAAGAGGAAATTCTAAAATGTTTCTAACTGACTTAGTTTTTCTCTACAATGGTATCAAACATGCATTTTAAAGTAGATGTTTCCTGCATTTAGTCTCCAAAAGTGGATTAATTTGTAATATTAAAAAGTTCAAAATATCCTGGCATTGCTTTAATTTTCAAATCTTTACCCTTGTGCTATCTTAGATGACCCCAACCTTACATTGACGTGTTCTCCCTACCACGACAAAGGTGGATAAAGATGGAAAGATTTCATGTAATCCATGGACACCAGTGAAGATCACAAATCATTGAGGAAAAAAGGTTCAGAGCACTGTCTAGTGGGTCTAGATGACCCCACCCCCAACGTTAAAGTGCCTAGGATAGCACAAGGGTTACAAAAAAAGGAACGATTTGAGTTTCCTAAATTACCCTGCGTTCATTATTCTGAAGAGCATTTTATTTGACAGTCAATCAGCCGTCTGTTGGTGTCTCTGCTGTCTTGCACCGTAATGTTTTGGTCTTGCAGTCACTTGCATCATATGAAAACAGGAAGAAACCTGCAGAAAACTAAAGCTGCTGTGCTCAAATAAAATAAAACAACTTTCTTTACAAAGCGTAAAACTGAGGTTTATTTCACAGCAAGTAAAAAACAGCATTTGGCACCAGAAATGATATGTATAAATATAAATATCTATTTAAAAAAACATGATTATAACAAAGCAGTTTGTGAATAGTTTCTTCCCACAAACCGCCCTGCAGTTAGAGAAATATGATTTCAACCATTTCTTGTTGTTCTTTTGCTTTGTAATTCCATTTAGAGGTGAATTTGGCAAAAATGTAACATTATAAACCTTTATTGCCTGTACAGCCAGGTAAGCAATTAAAAACATGCTCTTATTCACAATAACGACCCGAGAAGTGAAGAAACTCAAAAGTAGATAAAAGCACATCACAAAATACACAACAGTTTACATCAAGAAAATTATTCAGTCAAAAATAATTCTGGAATATACACAGGGTAAATATATTTCTAGCTAAAATGTCCAGGATTCAGTCAGTGCATTAATTAAAATGTTTTTAAATGAGGTACAAAGGTGCTTCGTTTCACACATTTTTGAAGGTGACTACAGTCTTTTGGTGCATGTTGGAAAGATAAATCTCCATATTATGATTTTATTTTAGGAACATTAAGCATTATAAGCTGGGCCGAGCGTGTGATATAGGGAGTCAGAGAGGGTTGTAGCAATTGGCAACTGAGAATCTACAGTCTGAGTCTCCAAAATGTTTTTAAAAATGCATCTTTTTGTTGTCTTTTTAGGAATTTAAAACATGAATTTGTGTATTATTAATCTTAGCAGTTGTTCCCTGGAGAAAACTACTGAGGTTTTTGGTTCATAATCATTATTTTCACACTAACCTGAAATCGTCAAAGCAGCAGAACTGTACTGATGTATAAACAAGTCTCTTTGTTCAGCATCATCGTGTATTTGATGGCTGCAAATCCCTCTGACTGTTGTTCTGCATGTTAAAGCGAAGCAGGGACGTGCACAGGATTTTAGAGCAGCAGGGGCTCAAAGTCTGAAAAGGGCAGCAATAACACATTTTTTGTATTTTAAACAATATGCAAATTCAGGGAAATAAACATCTAATAGATTAATACTCAGCAGTCTGACCTGTGCAGGTGAAAGCGATACAATTGTCATTTCTAATTGTCCTGCTAATTTATTGCATGTTGAAAAATTATTGCCAACGTAAGTTTGTTCCCTTTTTCATAGACTTGGAAGACATCAAAGCAATAGAAACCTGGAGGCTATTTATGTTGGCACAATGTGCTGCAGGCATAATCACCATGGATAAAGTTGAATACAAATAATGTTTTAAACACAGACATGCTACAACTTTTTCCCCCAAAATGCTGTATCATCTGAAGTTTTTTTGGCCATGTTCTGTCCTCTGTCAGTCACTCCAGGTTAATGTTAATCATCCACAGCTGTCTTCATTTCTGTTCATTGTCTTCAGAAAACAGTGGGTGGTTTTCAGTTCTACATTGTCAGATCATCTGATTTATCTGCTTTTTGTTTCTCATTGGGTTTTTGTCCGTTCAGGCTTATTTATTAAATGTTTATGTTTCTGCCTCCAAGCCTAGTTTCCTCCGTTTTGGTTCCTTCACCTCCAGTTCCTGACAGCTGTACCCAATGTGACTCTTGCTCTAGATTGGGATTCACAGCTAAATTTACTTTTGCATCATATCCTCCAAATACAGGCTTTTGTTGTGATTGGATAGATTTTAATACAGAATATTTTGAAACTGAATATTACAGAGTTTAAAAAAGGTGATTCTAATCAGAAAATATTACATTAAACAGATTTAGTGTCAGACATTACATTAAGTGAGGAACCTATGAACTCGCAATAAATACTGCTCATTTATTTTGAAAATTCCCCCATATTTAATTTTGAACTTAGTACCTAACCGTAATTATTATATACATCCACCGTCTTTTTATTTATTAATTTACCAATGTTACAATGTTTTTACCAAAAAAAAAAAGAAAAAAACAACAACAGAGGGCTCTAGGTTACTACGAGGCAAAAAAGGCAGGTGCTTAAGCTCCCCGAAGGCCCTATGAGTGCACATGCCTGATGCAAAGCAATATTCTGTTTCTTATTGGACATTCCTCTGTTGATTATAAAAAAAAGGCCTTTCCCTCAAATGCAATTACCGTAATATAAAAAGCCTCAAATACAAAAAGGTTTATTCAAATATACTCCTCGTGTGTCAAAAGATTTATAAACCCCTATTGCAACAGTAAAATCTACCTAACACAGGAGACCTTCAGCTCTTTATTTGCTCAGGTGCTGGACAGGACAAGTTAAAAAAAAAAGCCTTTTACTTAAATATAATTATTTTAAACTAAGTTTAACCTCAAATACAGAAGGAGTATACACAAAATACTCAATGCAGTCATTTCAATATCTCATTGTTTCCTTGAGCCCCAAAAAGTTCTTGAAGCTACAATTAAAAATGGATTTTGACATTTTGCCATTAAAAATGTATATATGTATCATCTGGACAGAATATTTGACCCCTACTGGGTCACCTAACTGTAGAAATTCAAAATACGGCTGTGTGTGTTTCTTAAAGGTCCAACAACTATCACCTGTCAGTGGACGTCGACCACAGGGCTTTAGGATGATAAACTCTTGTTTAAGTGTCACTCTTTTGATAATAGATGGAAAGAATTCTGGGAAAACGGACAGTTATCACAAACAAAGGACGCAGTGCGCCAGCTTTGGACTCAGCAGTAGCAGCAGCGGCTTCTTCCTCGTGTCAAAGTGTAGCTGTAAAACGAACAAAGGCCAGCTGATGTGTTAGAGAGTGGGTGTGGATGTGAGTCACCATTTATCTCAGAGAGCAGCTCCATAACTGTACGTGCTGACACCCTCCACCGATCATCCTCCCTGGCAGCACCTCCACCCCCACCTCCCCTTGACTCTCACTGCAGTTCAAAGCCTACAAAATCCATATTGTTGAGATGACGGGGGATGGGAAGGGGGTTATAGTGATCCAAACCTTTCTTGTCAGAAAACAACTTATGTCTTAAAATTGGGGGACAAAATCTGCCACTTCTTTTGGAGTCCATGAGTGCGCCATGTGGTTGCATTCCAGCTGCGCCACAACACACTTCAATGAGCTGCATCATGACAG